>JBBPBO010000004.1:31573125-31864390 GCA_037974295.1 Cicer cuneatum | reverse complement strand
CGTAAATGTAAATTAATGACACAAAAGCGCTTATTGGATGATTTACATTCCTTAAGTACGAAAAGTGATTAGAATAAGCCTCGGGATACACAAAATGACGTAAATGTTCATCCAATGACACAAATGCACTTATTGGATGAAATACATTGCTTAAGTATGAAAATTGATTAGAATAAGCCTTGGGATGCACAAAATGACGTAAATGTTCATCCAATGACACAAATGCACTTACTGGATGAACTACATTCCTTAAGTATGAAAAGTGATAATAATAAGCCTTGAGATGCACAAAATGACCTGAATGTTAAATTAATGATACAAACGCGCTGATTGGATGAACTACATTCCTTAAGTACGAAATGTGATTAGAATAAGCCTTGGGATGCACAAAATGACGTAAACCTTCCTCCACTGACACAAATGCACTTATTGGATGAACTACATTCTTAAATACGAAAAGTGATTAGAACAAGCCTTTGGATGCACAAAATGACGTAAATGTTCAACCAATGACACAAACGAGCCTATTTGAAGAACTACACTCCTTAAGTACGAAAAGTTATTAGAATAAGCCTTCGGATGCACAAAATGATGTAAATGTTAAATTAATGACACAAAAGCGCTTATTGGATGAACAACATTCCTTAAGTATGAAAAGTGATTAGAATAAGCCTTGGGATGCACAAAATGACGTAAATGTTCATCCAATGACACAAATGCACTTATTGGATGAACTAAATTCCTTAAGTACGAAAAGTGATTAGAATAAGCCTTGGGATGCACAAAATGACGTAAACCTTCATCCAATGACACAAATGCAGTTATTGGATTAACTACATTCCTTAAGTACGAAAAGTAATTAGAATAGGCCTTGGGATGCACAAAATGACGTAAATATTCATCCAATGACACAAACGTGCTTATTGGATGAACTACATTTCTTAAGTACGAAAAGTGACTAGAATAAGCCTTGGGATGCACAAAATGACGTAAATGTTCATCCAATGACACAAATGCGCTTATTTGATGAACTACATTCCTTAAGTACGAAAAGTGATTAGAATAAGTCTTGGGATGCACAAAATGACGTAAATGTAAATTAATGACACAAAAGCGCTTATTGGATGAACTACATTCCTTAAGTACGAAAAGTGATTAGAATAAGCCTTGGGATGCACAAAATGACGTAAATGTTCATCCAATGACACAAACGCACTTACTGGATGAATTACATTCCTTAAGTACGAAAAGTGATTAGAATAAGCCTTGGGATGCAAAAAATGACCTAAATGTTAAATTAATGACACAAACGCGCTAATTGGATGAACTACATTCATTAAGTACGAAATGTGATTAGAATAAGCCTTGGGATGCACAAAATGACTAATCCTTCCTCCAATGACACAAATGCACTTATTGGATGAACTACATTCCTTAAATACGAAAAGTGATTAGAACAAGCCTTTGGATGCACAAAATGACGTAAATGTTCAACCAATAACACAAACGCGCCTATTTGATGAACTACATTCCTTAAGTACGAAATGTTATTAGAATAAGCCTTGGGATTCACAAAATAACGTAAATGTTAAATTAATGACACAAAAGCGCTTATTGGATGAACAACATTCCTTAAGTACGAAAAGTGATTAGAATAAGCCTCGGGATGCACAAAATGACGTAAATGTTCATCCAATGACACAAATACACTTATTGGATGAACTAAATTCATTAAGTACGAAAAGTTATTAGAATAAGCCTTCGGATGCACAAAATGACGTAAATATTCATCCAATGACACAAACGCGCTTATTGGATGAACTACATTTCTTAAGTACGAAAAGTGACTAGAATAAGCCTTAGGATGCACAAAATGACGTAAATGTTCATCCAATGACACAGACGCGCTTATTTGATGAACTACATTCCTTAAGTACGAAAAGGAATTAGAATAAGTCTTGGGATGCACAAAATGACGTAAATGTAAATTAATGACACAAAAGCGCTTATTGAATGAACTACATTCCTTAAGTACGAAAAGTGATTAGAATAAGCATTGGGATGCACAAAATGACGTAAATGTTCATCCAATGACACAAGTGCACTTATTGGATGAACTACGTTGCTTATGTACGAAAATTGATTAGAATAAGCCTAGGGATGCACAAAATGACGTAAATGTTCATCCAATGACACAAACGCACTTACTGGATGAACAACTTTCCTTAAGTACGAAAAGTGATTAGAATAAGCCTTGGGATGCACAAAATGACCTAAATGTTAAATTAATGACACAAACGCGCTGATTGGATGAACTTCATTCCTTAAGTACGAAATTTGATTAGAATAAGCCTTGGGATGCACAAAATGACGTAAACCTTCCATTGCTTAAAAGATGAAACAGTCACAAGAAGATACATTTATTATGTGCGGAGATATGATTCAAATTTTGACATAGGGCAAAATACTGAATTAGACTTAGTCATATTCCTACTTTTGAAAGTTCATGAACCTGTCAAACAATATGTTCTCGGCTAGACCAAAGAAAGCAATAAGAAGGAAGTTTCATCTGAAGTATTTGCGAATACAATCTTAACAAAATACGAACAGTATCAATATGAAGAATTTACAAACTAAATCTTAAAAATTATGAACATTATCAATCTGAAGAATTTAAATATTCAATCTTAACAATATACGAAAATAATCAATCTAGAAGAACTGCTCAGATTGGATTCAAAAATAACGAATTGACTAATGAACATATTATCAGAAAACATCTTTTTCATAATTATTTTTGAATACGATCATTGTTGACCAAGCTAGAAATGAAGATACAATTCAAAATTAAACAAGGACTAAATGGAAGCCTAATTTTATCTATAAATAGACACTCAAGGCTAAAGAAGAAGATCATCGAAAAATCAGAAAAAAGTAGAAGAACTCAAGCTCAAAATTCCAAATTCATCTTATAGTTCAAAGAGAGAAACACTTGTTCGAAAGAGAAATATTTTCTTTTTCTAAGTGTTTTTCTAAAAGTGTGACAGTCATTGTTATAATCAGCTTGTTAAAAGAAACTACTCAAGTTTCAAACCTTCGTATTTAAACCCAATAGTGGTGTTAGTGTGCCTTCAAAAATATGGGGTTGTCAGATTGTGTGGTGAAGACTTAGCAAGTAGAGTCAAGGTGTGTGTGTTCCTCAAAGTCTTGCTGTGGCTAGGCTATTTGAGAAGACTCACTTGGGGGGTTAGCTGATTTGTAATTTAAGTTGTTGAATTAGTGGATTAAATCCTTCTGAGTAAAGGGATTGGATGTAGCCAAGTTAGTGGTGAACTAGGATATATTACTATGTGTCATTTCATTCTTGCACTCCTTAGTTTTGTTCTTGCTTCTACTCCAAGTAAATCATCAAGTCTTAACCAGTTTAATAAAATACTGAAAAAGTTATCAACTTAATCAAGCGCAATTCAACTCCCCTTTCTAGTTTTTGCACCTTCAATTGGTTCCTCTACTATGATTGTTGTGGTTCCCTCGTCACTTCTCATCATTGTTCGTTCGCGTTTGGCTTTGATAAGGATTGGATCCCTCCGTGCTCAAATCTGGGGTCAGAATTTGTTGGATCTATTGTTCGAGGTATGCTGCAAATATTTAACAAGAAGAAGATAAAACTAATGAAAATAAAGGTTGCACAAATAAATTCCAAAACGTGTGTATCACAGTAAGCTTTGGGTTCGATTCTACCCCACCAATCTACATATATTGGATGCAAATGGGTTAACCGGTACATCCCCTTCAAGATACTTTGGAATCCTTGAAGTGAATTGCACATTCACATCAAGCCTATCGATCAATGATAGTTTGTGTTATTGCACATTCACAGAATAAAATTCCTCCATTTACTCTCGTGCAATAGAGAAAAAAATAAACGACTTAGAAATATTTTTGACATAATTTTGACTCATGTAACATGAAATTTGTGTTCTTATTTATGCCTCTAAAGTATCTCCATTTATAAAGAAACATATACCAATTGGTGAAAGAAAACAACTCTTGAAAAAGTATGTAGCCCTTGGTAACTTAATAAATGCATTGGTTTGTGGCTAACATATGCATTAAACCCAAGCATTGATAACTTGACCAACTGATATATTAAATTATTTAATTTTTCTACATTAATATAGCTATTAGAGAATTCCAAATATATTTTGTAAATTCTCCTCACAATCCCCCACCATTTTCAAAATAATTCAAAATCCGTTATTCTAAAAATCTCATTATTTCAAATAAAGGTATCTAATGATTTGAACCATTACTTAGTAAATCATGTTTTCACTCATCACATAATAGATTGGTAGACAAGCATTGAACCAACTGTTCATTAGCACAAGTGTGCATAACATACACATGAAATCTCGTTACCATTAATCGAAAAATAAGTATAACACATTTGATAAAGCCATGTGTCTCATATCCTTTTCATTAGAATTTAAGAGTCAAGCCCTTGAATTTATGAAGTGGCCCACTTCATTCTCGTATAGGTTGACTATATCAGAAATGCACTCATAATTATACATTCCAACAAATATATGTTATATGTCCATTAAGAGGAAACCTCATCCTGCCACTTTTATTTTATGCTCCAATTACTTTTACCGTTTGGGATGTATCTATTGTCAAGTACTACAATCACTCTAATAGTGTAGTTTCATAATTGAACTCAGGATTTGATGTTACTCAAGTGTGAGTTGATCGTTTCCACCATTGGTGATTATTTAGATACAAGCTCGTATCACATCCCTAATGATGTTTTCAATGACTTCAACATCATCTCTAAATTAATCGTATCCTTGTCAACTCTTTCGTCAAAGAATTGTAAGATTCCTTTCAACTAATAAACTTTGAATATGTATTCATCCATATAACTACACCTTTTATATTTTGATTGATACTGTTGACCAACTATCACCAAACCATGACACTTTTTCCATTTAATCTCTTCACATTGTATCACATACAATTAATAAGCATCCCAATTACCACAAACACAAATTTTATGTCATTCTACCTTTTGCTATATTTAATAAGCATCTCAATTTAAAATTCTATTTCTCTTTTCAATATATCCAAGTATAAGATATAATACAAGATATAGTACAAGCTAACAAAATATGATCATAAGAGTTTCTCATAATCAAATATCATAAGGTGGGTCCAAACATGTAAGTCATATACTTCTTTACAAATAAGAATTCATTTCATTTCTATTACAGAAACAATTTTTTCATGGTTATATTATAACTAATTCGTGCATCATAAATTCTCTTTGTTAATTCAAGTTTCATATTTAAATATGTTCTATGATAAATTCAAATAAGTATCACAATAGAAATTAAACAATAAATAAAATTCATTAAGATTTTCTGTTACTTTCCTCGATGACATTTGTCAACTTACAATAATTAAAAATATATCACCCAAATTATTGTTAATATCAAGATAACCAATAAACAATTACTTTCATACTATTATGCACATGGGAGATCATCAATTTTAAATATAAAAACTTGTAGCATGAAGCAACAATATAATTAAAACATGCCCTTGATATTGATAATAACTCATATATCCACTACTTTCATATCAAAATAAACAAAGAGTAAATGTTAAGCATGCATCATAAACCAAACATACATTCATACTTATAAAATTCACATACTTGAATAATTTCTAAGTCATGCATATATGAATCTAATATCACATGTTAAATTTAATATAATAAAATATTATTTTTGAGATACTGTCCATAAATTTAGAACATCAAACAAATCTTATATCCATATAAAATAATTATGTACCTTCTAACATGATTTTGTACAGTGGAAAGATCCAAACAAATATTTGATGCCAACAAGAGTTCTATCAATATAATGTTCCAAGCGTATCAAATAATTTTGAAGTCTAGACACATATTTTTCATGCACAAACAAAAGTACACATATTTAATCGAAAATCAAATTGCAATAAAAAATGCATTCTTTAAGTTCAACTTTCACAAAAGTCATAACATATAGAACTTCTAATGTTTTGAAATTATTATACTTAACATTAGATTTATAAATATGCATGAATTTATGACACTATATAAAATATGGACGAATAATGATACTTATCTCTTGAAGATATCTTTTATTATTTGATGCTTTTGTTATAGACATAAACTATCTCCTACAAATTGTAGTCGGTATAATTAATCATAAAAGCAAAAATCGAATTTGAACATAAAGATTGTTGGATCTATTATTGGGGGTATGTTGCAAATGTTGAATAAGAAGAAGATGAAACTAATGATGATGAAGGTTGCACAAATAAATTCCAAAGCATGTATATCACACTAAGCTTTACATTCGATTCGCCCCCCTAATCTATATATATATTGGATGCAAATGGTTTAACTGGTGAATCCCCTTAATGATACTTTGGAATTCTTGAAGTGAATTGCACATTCACATCAAATCTATCGATCAATGATCGTTTATAGAATAAAGTTCTTTCATTTACTCTCATGCACTAGAGAAAAGAAGAAATAACTTAGAAATATTTTTGACAGAATTTTGAAAAGAAGAAGTAACATGAAATTTGTGTTCCTATTTATGACTCTAAAGTATCTCTATTTATAGAGAAACTCATACCAATTGGTGAAAGAAAATAACTCTTGAAATTTTTTGTAACCCCTGATAACTTAATAGATGCATTGGTTTGATAGCTAACACGTACATTAATATAGCTATTAGAGAATTCCAAATATATTTTGGAAATTCTCTTCACAGAATTTGACCCAGTTTGAGACAGTTCTAAACTCGCATTTTCTTTGTTTCGGCCTGACAATTGACCCGGTTGAAACCTGTTTTTATTAGTGAGTCCATTACTTCATTCTCTTCCTCCTTTTCATTTTTGCGAACGACCTCCCTCTCCATTTTCCCTGCAAATCAATACACCCTGTAACTCCATTTCAACATCATGAAGCTAGTTTCACCGCTTCCACGTGTGTCTTACTGTTAAATGTCCTCCTCACCCTTAAACATACCTAAGGGTGTGAAAATATATGGTTAATTGAACCATATTCATAAATTGAACTGTATTTCAGAAGAAAACATACCAATTAAATGGTTCATGAACTAAACTACATATTTAAAACAAATCAGTTAACCAAATTTAATTCAAAAATCAGTCTAACCGTTTTAAAACTTTTTTTTACCTAAATAAAGATATTTTTTCTATGAAAATTTTCGAAATCTCACTACAAGAAAAAAGTTGGTTTGTGGTGGTTGTAAAGGACACCTACAACGGCTTTAACTTCCGCAAATGAATGATTGCGACGATTCTCCAACCATCGTAGATTCGTGCATGGTGAGGCTAGTTTTCGACGATTCCAAAAACCTTTGTTCCAACTGCCGGTAACATTTGCGACAGTTTTGAACCGCCTCGACATACATTTTGCAACAAATAGAACTATCGTAAAATACGCTCAACTTTATTTGTTCTTAAAAATTGCGACAAGTATCAACCGTCGCTATATTCATTTTGAGACAGTTTGAACCATCGCAAGCCTAAAAATTTAAAATAAAAAATTATGATCCAAAATTTTCCTATTTTTTATTAATTAAAATAAAAAAAATTCATAAATATCATCAACATAATTAAAATACACAATTATATATCTATTGCAACCAAATCCAATTTATATAATCTTTTCAAAAGTAATAACACCAATTCATACATTGAACTTAAGTAAAACAATAAATAAAGTAGTTTAAATATTCAAAACATTAGTGGAGTGGTTAAACATACAAAACAACTCCATCAAACATAGAAGAAGTTCACCAAAATATTTAATTAGTCCCTAATGATGTTGCTCCACGATCATCAGGTTAGTAGCTAGACTCAGATGAACGTCTACCATCTATTGGCGATTTTATGTCTGATGCTTGAAAAAAAAGTATATATTAACCTCAATTAATCTTGATAAATATTGTCAAATACCAATTAACTAATTTCATATAGCTAGAAGCAATCATTACACAATTGATATTTTTAACCAATGAGAAACAGTTCCCACAAGATTTTTTAAACAAGTTCGCTAATAAAACAATTTTACCTGTTTTTCTTTGGAATTTTGCATTTGCAATAAGAAAGCAATTTGCTCCTTCAACATATCAAATTCAGAATCTTTTTTTAAGCCTATCGATTTCAGCTTGCATTTTCTCCATCTTCTTGTTATCTTCAGAGAAAGACATTGATCTTACGCAGTGAGAAGTAGATCTAGCGATTTGAGATGGTGTTATTCCGAGTCCCATACAACAAACATATCCAAGATATTATTTTTCCAAACACATTCACAAATGCTTCATTTGGAGAATGAGTCTTCCCAATTTCAGCTTGTAATTGTTCCTACACAGGCAAATGAAGCAAACTAAATTCGTATTTGTAATAGAAAGGTCTGAAATACTTATCCATTTCAATAGAAAAACACCGTGCAGTACATTCAAGTATGTGTTGCAAAAGAAAAATCTATATGATATCTTCTAAGACAACAAATAGATTAACTGTATTGGTGCAAGCCCCAAAACTAACTACATCCAACCATAATGCACCAAACCAAGCCTTTGTAAGATTGGAGCAAGCACACCAATACAACCACTAAATTCAATGACAAAATTGGAACTAAACTAACAACATCTATTCCCATATAAGTAATGTTATAGTTTTATAACTTTGCAACTCACTATTACCAACCAAATAAGTAATTTTAAAGCTTGGCAACTAACTATTACCAAAACTAACAGTTGCATATTTGATTTATAAAGTGGTCATCAAGAAATACTTACAATCACACAACACTTCTATTCTTTACACTTACATATTTTTCGTTGGCCTCATCATTGACAAATGACCCATCAGATTTGTTATGGCAAATTGAATACATTTCACCCCTACTGTATTTTCGACCATCTCTCAGTTCCTACAAGTAAACACATATAAAAAGTACTTGTTCAATTAAGTATGCAATCAATAGTAGATTGAGTGAATCCTACCAACTCATTCTTCTTCCCTGCAAGCGTCTTAGAGCCTAATGTATGAAGGATCATTAGCTTTTTTCTATTTGTAACATTTTTATCAGCCTTCTCCTGCAGTAATAACAAATGACATCGGAAAACATAATAGTGGAAAACAAATGACCTCGCAACAAAAGAATGGTTAGCACCTAGAAAGTGTGCCCAACCTCGAAAAATCACTAATTTTCCACATCAAAGTTGCATGTAATGTAAACATCATTTTGTTAAATGAATCGTATGTATCAACATCTATTGCCCATAACTCCTTTAATTCTTTGAGTAGAGGTTGTAAGTAAACATCAATATTATTTCCTAGCATTATTTTACCGATAATTATCATTCACATTATAAAAGATGTTTGCTTCATGTACACCCATGGAGGAGTGTTGTATGGAATAATAATAACTTGCCAAATACTATAATTTGTACTCATTATACCAAAAGGATTAAAACCATCACTAGCTAATGCAAGACGCACATTTCGCGGGTCTAATGCAAACCAAGTGTGTGTCAAGTCAAAATGTGTCCAAGCTTTAGAATCTCTAGGATGCCTCAACACTCCATCATTCTTACTATGCTTGCATGCCATCTCATATTCTTGGTCGACTTTGAGGACAAAAATAATCTTTGTAACTATGGTTTTAATGGAAATTTACGAAGAATGTAATACCCCGATTTTTAACAGCGTGAGTGTATTTTTTTTTCAAAACAAATAAAAGAATGTTCAAATTAATTCAAAAGAATTAAAAGAAATTAAAATTAAACCATTCAAAAATAGTAAAACGTCGTAATCCAAAACGACAACTAATTAAATAATTACATCATCACATAACCAAATAAAATAGTTTTGGAGATTAGTATTCAAATATACAAATAGAAAATACTCCGGGGCTATGAGATCAGTCTGACAACACTCATACCCCTGGGTTATTTCGACAGACACCTGCACAGAAGTGCTGCTCCAAGAATGCTAACTCGCCCCCATGGTCACATCAAAAATTGGATCATGGACCCACCAACTAAAATCACTATCAAAGTGCGTATAGATACAATCATCCCAAAGAGAAATAAATACAGCCACCAAACACTAGGCCTTATACAACAAGACTAGTTTGATCATGCACTAAAACTACAGTAGCACGGATTACCAATCGCACTCTCTACAAGTCTCATCCGACACATCAGCTCGCCTCGACGTGACGTCCTCCTCCTCATCAGCTAGAGAGGGGTCCGTCTCCTCTGAAATTAGATCTATCCACGATCAAGGTCGCTTCGGCGGCACCGGAATCTCAAAGCAGTCCACTACTGGTCTGGACAGACCTGGAATGTCGACCTATGTTGGCGCCGGCCCTTTGTCCTTTTCACCCGCCTCTGGCTCAGGCACCGCATCTCCTGCCGCAACGGTGGGAGTCACCACACCTATAGTGGCCTCCGTCGCAACCCCAGCTGTCGAACCCCCTGCGTCTGCAAATACTTCGTACGCCTCCAATACCAGTCTAGAAGGTCCCGGAAAATCAATATGCGCATGAGTGTGCTCCACAAAAGACACTGCCCCGGCGATCCTGCTAGTCCTCACCAATCTCCCCGTATACGTGGCCCTACTTGAGGTGGGGTCGTACACCCAAGTAGTCAGTACGTGAAGATCAAACATATCTAACAACGTTTCTGTCGTCAGCGTAACCGTTGGTTGTACGGGTTTGAGTTTCATCTTAGGGCAAAGCCCAACTTTTCCATAATAGTGTAAAGGGTCACCAACCGAAATTAACAATTAACATTTAGCAGTTATGTCAAAGATAACAAATACATACATGACATGTTCCAGCACTATAACAAGAGTGATAAAATAAGTATGCTGACTTATTAAAAATGTATAACATCTACATTTTTGAGAAACAAACGATTTAACATACAAATCATGTCGCAAGTCCAAACACAATCGACAATCACAATAACTCATTGGAATCTTAGAATTTTAAGGTACTTACACACATCGATTTCCACACATCAACTCATATCAATCATGACTCTCAAGTCAACCATCCCAATGCAATGTGTCTATGCCAATGTACACAACTCTGGAACTTTTAGGATGAAAACCTTCCTTGAAAGGTGTGTAAATCATAATTGTACCGCCTATCACAGGCCAAAGTACTAATTACCAAGGTGCAGTCGCATCATAGACTAACACGATTTACTTGTGTTATCCTATCACAGGCCCTACACATAAGTTAAATCTCCATAAGGATAAGATGGACCGTCAAATACACGCAGAACCACCCCGTAGCCCATCACGATCACTACTTAACTTCGTGGTCCATCACGGTCACCACATAACAACAAAACCCTCCTTGAAGGGGCGTAAATCGTAATTGTACCACCTATCACAGGCCAAAGTATTAATTACCAAGGTGCAGTCGCATCACAGACTAGCACGATTTACTTGTGTTAGCCTATCACACGCCTTACACATAAGTTAAATCCTTGCACGGATAGAATGGACCGTCAAATACACGCGGGACCATCCAGTAGCCCATCACGGTCACTACTTAACTTCACAGCATCACAGTCACCGCTCAAAACTGTGTGGCCCATCGCGGTCACCACCTGACTATGCAATGCATGTACGTACTCTATTTCTCTTCAACGAAATCATTACGTAATGCATATATGGTACCCGGACACTTAATCACCACATCAAACTATCTCAAAGAACCTCATATAATTCATCAAATGCCTTAAAAATATCTTACGAATAATTAAGTGCATAAACCAACATTTAAAAATAGAATTTTTGGAAAAAATCCAATCTGTATCCGAATATAGCTTCCTTGTAGCCGAATACAGATGTTAAAATAGTAGCAAAAATAGCTATTCTGTATTCGAATACGAGAGGGTCGTAGCCAAATACAGATGCAAAGTCAATAGTAAAATCTACAATTCTGTATTCAAATACGAGGTTGTCGTAGCCGAATACAGATGTGAAGTCAGAAGCAAAAACTGCAATTCTGTATTTGAATACGACAGGGTCGTAGCCGAATATAGATGCTAAGTTAGTAGCAAAAATCACATAATTGTATTCGAATACGGAGTGTTGCATTCGAATACGATGTTTAAAATTTGAATAAAAACTAAAATTTTACAGAAGTGTATTCGAATACGCCAGTGCCGTATCCGAATACATCTTCGAAAACAGTGAGATTTTCTAGAAATTTCAATACATTTTCAAACTCTTTTCTTTGAAAAACCTACACAAACACCATAACCCAATCACAACTTCTTTAACCACAAAACTCAGAACATCATCAACACAACAACTTCCTTCACAGCAACAACAAGAACATCATTAACATATCCACAATTTTAGCAACGACAACAGAATAACAAACATGCATCACCTCAGCAACATACATCATTTCAGCAAACATGCATCCTTAATCTCCAACAACACAACATTGGCAGTTTCATTGCTAAAACATAACATCACGTTTTTAACAAACATAACACAATAATCATCCATCAAAAATGCATTTAAAGTCCCTACATGCAATCTAAAAAGTTGGAAGGAGCCCTTTACCTTCGTTACGCTTTCTCTGTCGTTTTCGTTACTGCAACTAAAATCGACGAAACTTCCGCACGCGTCGTCGCTACAAAAGTTGGTTAACTAGCACCGTAGTGATGAGAGGAGTAACTTTCCTTCTCGACACTTTTCGATTTGAGGCTTGGATATAGAAGTAATGTGGGTTTTGAGTATCCCCTTTTTTTCTCACCCACACAAACATAATGAAGAAAGAAGAAGAAGGCAGCTCGGGTAGGTGAGGAAGGAGTGATCTTTCTATTTCTTTTTTCTGATCTTTTTTCCTTTCCTCTCACTTGCATGCATATATATATATACACACACATACCCTCACTTACTATGTATAAATATATATATATACATACATATATATATATATATATTATAGTTAAAACTTAACCCTCAAGTAACTAAATAATCTCGTCGCAACTCTATTGACGGATAATTTGCCCGTTATTTAATTATTCGTAGTAAAATTAAATAATCTTTCGTCGAATAATTTCAGTCAATCTAAAAAATATATATATATATATATTTGATAATTAATCCGTAAAATAATTTAAATTTGACTAAAAAGTCCAAATAGTTTAAATACAAAATACCCCAAAATTCCGTAAATTAATATTTAAAATTAAGGGTCTTCAAAGAAGTTTTGCGGGGACTTTCTTTCGATTATTTCCATCACTAGACACCCTAATTGCATCAACTTTTGCTTTTTATTTCCATTTGGAAGTGTTACAAATTTTGCAGGTATCCATATTTCCAACTTCCTTATTACTCCAATAAAGCATACAGTTATTCGGATAAATAGGGATTTTTTCATAATCTAAACCAAGATTGGTGATTGTTTTCTTGGCTTCATAGAATGAAAATGGTATATTTGCAAATTCAAATGCATCTTTTAATAACTATAAAACCATTGTCATAGCTTTATCAGTCATTCCACATAAACATTTGATGTGATACAATTTTACCAAAAAATATAGTCTTGAATATTTAACACACCCTTCATACAAAGGTTGTTCTCCTTCTCTACATAATTCATAGTACTGTTTGGCCTCTTCATGCCTTTGTTGACTTGCATTTGGCACCATATCTTCATTCTGATCAATCTTGACATTTGATTCTATGGGTACTTCGTTTGCATGATCTCCGACTCTAAAAGCATCATTGATCATGTTCTGAATATGATCATAAACGACAACTGTGTCTTGAACTATATTTGAAACACTACTAGGTGAGATAGTTCTAATTTCTCCAGTGGACTCTCCATGATGTACCAAAAGGGTGTGTCCCTTTGGAAATGGTTTGCACTTTAATGATCGTACATTGCAGTTCTACTCTGTGGTTTTTTGAAACCACAACGTTCACAAAGGCATATTATTTCCCCAATTTCTAATTCATCTCAAAAGACAATAAATAAATCCCTTTATCACTTGATCATATTCAACTGATGTGTGTGGCTTCATAATCCATGACTTATCCATTGTTTCAAAGAAGATTAACATATGTTATTTTGAACCAAAGACACACGAAGAAAATAATTCAACTTAGTACAAAAAAGAAATTAACCTTAAAGAGAACAAATGCACTATGTGTAAAGGAACAAAACATGCAAAAGAAGATTCACAAAATTGCAAAGATATTTTATAGCAAGGACATTTTATTATTTAATAATTGATAATAACAACACAAACAATTGACATGAATGTAAAGACGTACAAAACAAGCTACCCATAGTTTGCTAAACAGATAGACATATTTAAAGAAGCATTATTATTTCTTCAAAGTTCCGCAGTTGAAGAGTCCCAAAGACAAAATTAGGAAAAAAAACACACAATTTAGCCACCAAGACACCTTAATAAAAAAACTTATGCTTTTTGTCTCAATATTAAGGTCATGAAAAAAAGGTATTCAATATCTGTTAGAAGCTTGTGAGATGCAGAGAGAACTCTAAACCAACAAAGAAAAACATCTGGTGAAGACAAATATAAGCAATAAAAGCAGTCACACAAACTCTAGTGTTTTAGGTTTTTTGTACAGTTATTATACAGATACAACCTTCTTGAGTATTTTTTTATCACAGGAATAAAAAGCTTTTCATTATTTTTTACCAATTAAAAAAAAACTTGCATTTTGTTGTAGTATGTGTGTTGTCCAAATGTCCTTAAAGAAGACCGAGTCTAAACAAACATAAAAAATGAAGAAAAAAAAGGAAACACAAAATAGGCAGAGAATGTATCAAACCTAATATTTGGACTTTCAAATTCAAAGGGAAGCAAAAGACTTTGATTGATTACAACATCTTATGAGAACCACAACTAAAATTAACTTCTGGTCATAATTAATTCAGGACCAAGTCTGACTTATGATTCCTTCTGGTCTGGACCAAGTCTCCTTCAGGATTCTGCTTCCTTCTGATCTAGGCCAGGAAAGATATCCTCTGATGATATTTTGACATCCTCTGATATCCTCTGGAGGTGTATCCTATGGTGCCTTCTGGATGCATCCTCTGGTATCTTCTGGAGGTGTATCCTCTTGTCTGATTTTATCCTATGGTAACTCATCTTCTTGTGTCATTTTATATAATAATTCTAAGTACAAAATAAGATTACATGGAGTGCATTTGTAAACATCAAAATCCTAAGTACTTAGAACCATCTTGGTTCTAACACCAACATCTACCAAACAGAAGCAAATTAACTGTGGTGGAAGAAAAACTGGTCAACACAATACCTATCAGAACCAGAACTAGAATCATAGGAGGAACAGGAAATATCAGAGAAATCACTCATATCAACAAAACTGGAACTACTAGAGGAATCATAATTATCATCAGTTCCAAAACGATCAGAGGAACCTAATATATCAGTAGAAAGAGAAGAATAAAAGCAGAAGAGTTCTTCAAACATTCCAGTGAAATTCATCAAGACTACAAACCTAGAAGGGAATTCAAATCCCTTCACGCAAACCATCTAATCACATAACATACAGATTCGGAATCTGAAATCTGAAAATCTGAAAAAGTTAAAATAAAGCTTAGTCCTAGGGGGAGTCAAAGTCAAAAGAAAGAAAAATAGTTATCAAAAATACAAAGTTTTGTCATCATAAAAAAGGGGGAGATTGTTGGAACCAAGTTGGTTCGATCAATCAAAGTTTTGATGTTAACGAAATTATTTTATGTAAATAGTATTTTGATTTAGAAGAACAAATAAGAAGCTGTGCAAAATCAGAAGATGACACTACTAGAGGATGCATCCTGAAGGCACCAGAGGATACACCTCCAGAGGATATCAGAGGCTGTCATCAAAGGCAAAATATCAAAGGACAAATAACATCATCAGAGGATATATTTCTTGGCCCAGATCAGAAGGAAGCAGAGTCAAGAAAAAGACTTGGTCCAAACCAGAAGGAAGCCTGTCAGAGGAGACTTGTTCCAGACCAAAAGGAAACATAAGTCAGACTTGGTCCAGACTCAATCCAGACCAGAAGATAGATTGGTCGTGAATATAAGAATCAGTCCACACATAATCCATACTTGGTCCAGAGAAAAGATAACTGGTCCAGAACAAATGACTTGGTCCAGACCAAAATATAGCATGGTCCAGAACATAAAAATCAGTCTAGATCAAAAGAAATGATTGTCCAGATTTAATCCAGACTCGATCCAGATCAGAAGATAAATGTCCAGATTAAAAGATCAATGGTCCAAATTAAAATATCATAAGTCCATATTTAATTCAGATTCAATCCAGACTCAGTCCAGACTTGGTCCAATTCAGAGGGAAAATGTTCAGATTAATGGTCCAGATTTAAGTATCATGGCCCAGTGTTGGCTGAGATCAGAAGATCAGATCATATGGCCCAGTGTTGGCCGAGATCAGAAGATCAGATCATATGGTCCAGTGTTGGCCGAGATCAAACGATCACATAATTGGGGCAGATCAGATTACATAAGTCCTGAGTTGGTCGAGGTCAGAAGATCATACGATCCATATTTTAATCATGATGATAATTAGTAATAACTTGATTAAAATTCGAAAAAGACTTGATTAAATTTTGATAGAAATTTGATCAAATTATTAAGGGGATTTGATACAAAAATAAATTGAAGTCTTGGAGGCAATTTAAAAGCAAATGGAGGAAAGAAAGATACGGTTTGAAATTAAAAGAAACAAGATTGGTCAACAGAATTTTCAAATGCAATCTGAAGTTAAAAAGATACGATTTTTATTTAAGTGAAACAGGATTGGCCAAGTTATTTTTGCAAGAGAATCTGGACAGATACAACTCGAATTTGATCATGGAAGAAACCCTAATTTTCATCTATAAAATGAGGCTCAAGGCAGAAGACTTTGCAATCTAAAATCAGTAAAAGAGTCATAAACTTCAAGAGGCAAACACTCGAGTTTTCAGTGAGGTTAATTGTGAGTATCAGCTTTCCAGAAGCAAGTACTCTTATTTTTCGTTCCCTTGTGTCAGATCTATATTGGTGAAGTAGAGTCTACAATCTGAAGAGTCAGAAGAAGTAGCAGGTTACTTAGCAATTAGATTGAAGGTGTTGAAATCCCTTCTGCAATCTGGGGTTGTCAAATTGGTAGGAGAATACTTGACTTGTGAAGTTAAGGTGCTGTGTTCCTCAAAAGTCTAGGATTGTTAGAGTGTTTGGCAAGACTGACTTGGAGGGTCAGTAGTGCTGTTGTAATTCAGAGGTTTTGAATTAGTAGAAAAATCCTTCAAGGTGAAGGGACTGGATGTAGCCTAGTTAATGGTGAACCAGGATAAATCTTTGTGTTGGTTATTTTACTTTATTCGCTGCTAATTCTGCTTGCTTATATATCAGATTTTAAATAATCATCAAAAACAGAAAAAGAATTCAAGTATTACAAACACAATTCAACCCCCTTCTCGTGTTTGCACCTTCAATTGGCATTAGAGCTCGGTCTCAAGGCTGAGCAGTTAATAGTGTTTGAGGAAAGGTCCAAGGGGGTTCAACATGTCAGAATCCAAAGAAGAATTTGAAGGTAACATCAACAGGCCACCACTATTTGATGGAGATCACTTTGAATACTGGAATGAAAGAATGAGAAGCTTCTTCATCTCCCAAGATCCTGATCTCTGGACTTTGGTAGTAAAAGGCTACACTGCACCCACTATACTAGGAGATGAAACGGTCAAGAACTTGATGTAACATGTATGAATCCCAACCAGAGGAAGTTATACAAGCTGCATCACAAGTCCAGAACCATCATAATCAATGCTACCACATTTAAAGAATTTGACAGATGCACCAAAAAGGAAACAACAAAAAGCATCTATGACAGTCTGGTTCTGACCTATTAAGGAAGTCAACAGGTCCAAGAGGTAAAGGCAAACGTACTGGTCAAAGAGTATGAGCTGTTCAAGATGGAATATGTAACACCCCGAGTTTTTAAACAGCGCGAGTGTATTTTTTTTAAATTATCTCAAAAAAAATACGTCGTAATTCAAATGACGAACGTCATTAAATAGTTACCTAATAATTATAAGTAAGTAATTAAAATTTTGAGAATTAATACTTATAATGTAATAAAAGATAATACATCATAAAAGTCGATGTCATAACATCTCAAAAAAACATCCGGCCTGCGGCCCACTAAACAATATCAGAGTGCGGAAAAGATATACAATAATTCCCAAAATAAATAATTACATCCACCAAACTCAAAACCTTATACAACAAGTCTAAACTGATCATGCACTAAAGCTACAGTAGCAAGGATTCCCTCCGCATCCCATACAAGTCTCGTGTGATTCCGCAGCTCGCCTCGATGTGACGTCCTCCTCCTCATCATATAGGGAAGGATCAGTCTCCTCCGAAGTCAGATCTATCCACGATCTGAGTCTTTTCGGCGGTGCAGGAATCTCAAAACAATCATCTGATGTCCTAGATGGACCCGAAATGTCAACTGTTGCTAGCGTCTGTCCTTTATTCTTCTCTTCTGCCTCGGGTTCAAACACAGCCCCTCCAGCTATCGGGTTAGGAGTCACCAGACCCACCGTGGCCTCCATCTCAACCCCTTCAATCGGATCCTCCGCGTCTGCAAAAACTCCGTACTCCTCCAATATCAATTTGGAAGGTACCGAAAAGTAAATCCTCGCGTGAGTATGCTCTACGTAATCCACTACCTCGTCGGTCCTGCAAGTCCTCGCCAACCTCCCCGTATAAGTCGCCCTGCTTGAGACAGGGTCATATACCCAAGTAGTACGCAAATGATGGTCAAGGAAATCTAGCGACGTTTCCATCGTCTGGGTACCCACCGGTGGTACGGGTTTGGGGGGCATCTGAGGGCAAAGCCCAATTTTCCACAATGATAGTAAAGGGTCACCGACTGAAATTAACAATTACCACATAGCATTTATGTCCACAATAACAAGTATATTCATGACATGTTCCAATATTTATGACAACATGAATGGATAAATATGCTCACTTATTAAAATGTATGACATTGACATTTTTCGAAAACACAAACAGTTTAACATATAAGTCATGTTGCAAGCACAAGTACATTCAACAAAACACAACAACTCATTCAACACTTGGAGTTCATAAGTTACTTGCACACAACGATTTCCACCCGTCAACATCATATCCAATCATAATTCACCGGTCGACCACCCCGATGCAATATGTATATGCCAATGTACAAAACTTCTTGGAATTACCAAGGTGCAGTCGCTCACAGACCAGCACACGTGCAGTCTCTCACATACCAGCACGATTTATATATGTTAGGCTCTAACAGGCCAACATGACCACGGTGCAGTCTCTCACGGACCAGCACACGTGCAGTCGCTCACAGACCAGCACCAGTGCAGTCGCTCACAGACCAGCACACGTGCAATCGCTCACAGACCAGCACGTTTTACGTATGTTATCCTCTCACAGGCCAGAACATACAGAAGTTAAATCCTCGCACGGATAGAATGGACCACCACGAACACGCGGCCATTCCGTAGCCCATCACGGTGGTTACTACTTAACTTCGCGAACCGTCACGGTTATCGCATTAACTCTGTGGCCCATCGCGGTCACCACCTGACTATGCAATGCATGGACATGCAATGTTTTCTCTTCACTGAAAACAATATGCGAAACACAATCTGAAATCCAAACATTCCATTAC
Organism: Cicer cuneatum; assembly: GCA_037974295.1. Lineage (NCBI taxonomy): Eukaryota > Viridiplantae > Streptophyta > Magnoliopsida > Fabales > Fabaceae > Cicer > Cicer cuneatum. The sequence goes on along the minus strand of JBBPBO010000004.1, from coordinate 31,844,534 downwards.
CACCTCAATTCATCTCAAACTATCTCAACAATCTCATTTTAATCACATCAACAAAGAAATCAAGAATCTCATCATTACCACCTCAAACCTTCTCAAAAACTCTATTTTACTTCATCACAAGCTTTCCCAATGTTTCCCTAACTCTTTAAGTTCATAAACAAATGTTAAAACTGGAATTTTTGAAAAGAAACTAATTTGTATTCGAATACAGCTTCATTGTATTCGAATACAGAAGCTAAAACAGTGAAAAATCAGTATTTATCACACATCAACAAAGAATCTCCAGAACTTCACCACCACTACCTCAAACCATCTCAAAAACTCCATTTTAACTTATCATAAGCCTTCCCAATGTTTCCCCAACTCTTTTAGTTCATAAACCAATGTTTAAAAACTAGAATTTCTAAAAAAACTAATCTGTATTCGAATACAGCTTCCTTGTATTCGAATACATAAGCTAAAAACAGTGAAAAATCAGCATTCTGTATTCGAATACGAGGGTGTCGTAGTCGAATACAAATACGAATACAATGGCAAAAATTGCAATCCTGTATTCAAATACGACAGGGTCGTAGCCGAATACATATGCTAAGTCAGAAGCAAAAATCACTCATCTATATTCGAATACAGAGGGTCGTATTCGAATACAATTTCAAAAATTTGAATAAAACAGAAGTTTTGCAGGCGTGTATTGTAAGACCCTTAATTTTTAAATTAAAATTATGGAATTAATATTAAGTGTATTTTGGGGATATTTGTAAAATATTTAATATATGTATGTTTTGAGTAAATAAATATATATAAATATTTATTTTGGAAGATGAATTAAGATTATTGGATGAAGAAGAAATTAATTTAATTACGAGTAATTAAATTAACGGACAGTTAATTAAAGGATTATCGGCTAATAATCCTTTATACCTCTCAACGAACCAGTCGAGGAATAATATACATTATCGTAATTTGTATACAATTTAGAATTGATTCTAAAATTATGAAACATAAGTTTTTGGAATTGGATCAAGAATCCCAATTTTTTAATATGAGTTAAAGGATCCAGGGAGAAAGATATAGAAAATGAATTTCTAATCGTAACTAAATCTTCCATTTTTTTTTATTTATTTAATATAGGAGAGATTGAAGCAAAATAGCTAAAAATTCAGATTATACCCCCAAAATGGATTTTTGTTAGAATCATTAGCCGAAATGATCAAATGATTCTGTTGATACATTCGACTAATTAAACGTTTTACAATTAATAAACTATATTTACTGTCATAACCTAGATTTTCCACAAAACTGGATCTATTACAATTTTGACTATAAGCAAGTCCATAAATATACTCCCGAAAAATAAGTGGGTATAGGAAGTCCTGTTGGCGACGAGACTGGTTAAGTGCTGAGGATCAGACAAGTGTCGGATGTGGTGGCACCCACACAAGCCTATATAAAGGAGTGAGAAGGATGGGTGAAATCATTTTCGTAGCACCAAACCAGAAAATTCAGAAAATTCATGCTTTCCATCATGTTTAAAATATAACAGCACAGTCAGAATTAACATCATCACAATCATGATTAAACAGTCAATTAATCATTCACACTTTGAACTGTTTTTCCCAGACTCTTGAAAATTCAACCACAGAGTTTAAAACTGAGGATTTCTGGAATTTTACGAACCTGTATTCGAATACAGCTCCTCTGTATTCAAATACATAAGCCAAAAACAGTGCAGATTCACACTATGTACTCGAATACAGCCCTCTGTATTCGAATACAGAAGCATGAACTGCAGTTTTAACATTCTGTATTTGAATACAGAATGCCTGTAGTCGAATACAGAAAACCAAACATTGGAAAAATTCAGCATTTTCTCCCATGTCATCAAAGGTTTTCAAAACATCATCCCCTCCTCTTTAAAACCATTTCACAGACTTCATTTACCATTTAAATCCTTCTCAAAGTTTCTCAATGCTTTAAAACTCACGTAACAGTATTAAAACTTGATTTTTCTGGAAAACACGAATCTGTATTCGAATACACAAGCTGAAAATGGAGTTTCTGGAAAAACTCGAATCTGTAGTCGAATACAGCATGCCTGTAGTCAACTACAGGTGAGAATACAGTGTTAAAATTTCACTTATGTATTCGAATACAACATGGTCGTAGTCGAATACAGAGGTTTAGTCAGAAGCAAAAATCCTTCTTCTGTATTCGACTACAGGGGCTCGTAGTCGAATACAGGTTTTGAAAACTTAGGCAAAATAGAACTTGACAGGTTGTATTCGAATACACTCATGTTGTATTCGAATACACCTTCGAAAAACCAGTGAAATACTTCCTGAAACATCAACACTTTTCAAACTATTTCTTTAAAAATAACAATCAAACATCAAATGGATTCTGCACTTCTTCAAAACACTTCCCTCATTTAAAATCCCTTTTCCTTTAAAAACCATCAACACCACCAAAATCACACAAAACAACCAGAATCAGAATCATCGATACCACCAGAATCACTCAACACAGAACAAAATCAGAGTCACCATCACCAAATCATTCAGATTTTCAAACCATCAGAACATCATTTAAACATTGTAGTTTCCTCACTCATCAAAACAAACATGTAAGTATTCAGTTTACTCAAAAACACCAAAATGACATGCAAATACTCAGCTTCATCAAACATCAGGATGACATGCAAGCACTCAGTTTTCTCAACAACAGAATGACATGTAAAGCATTTCAGCTTTCACCACACAATAGAATAACATGCAAGTATTCAGCTTTCATGATACCACAGAAATACATGCAAGCATCACAGAACAACAAACCTCAACAGAATGCATTTTTGCATTTTAAGACTATTTTTAAAACAGTTTTATGACATGCATTTTAATCATCATTAAAATAACATGCAAACATTTTCCAGCATTCACCCATAAGTAAAACAGCACGTTTTATTAGAAAAACAACCAGCAACAACCATCAGGATAATCACATATGAACAAAATGCATTTTCTTTCAAAATGTCATTTTTCGAAAACAGTTTTTCTTTTAAAAACATAACTAAAATAACACACATTCGTGGCCCTAATGCAGCTAAAAGATGGAAGGTGCCCTTACCCTTGCTGCGTGTTCTGCTACTTCTCTTGTTTCAGCCGTTGTTCCCCTTTTTGCATTCAAAAACCGGTGGGAGCTGCTGCCTGAGTGTGTTGCTGCCAAACTGGGTTCTTTGGCTTCGTAATGAAGTGGAGATTAACTTTTACTACTGTGGGTTTTCTGGTTTGGGGTTTGGATTTTTAGTTTATGGTGTTTGGAGGAATTCCCTCTTTTGAATTTAAACAAAACCGTGAAGCTGTTTTTCAGAAAACAGGAGGCAGAAATGGGTGGTTACTGTTACATGCAATCACTCATTACATGCAAAATAGGAGGGTGTGTGTTCTGGTCTTTGCTCAGTCCCCCTGCTGTGTACTTATAGAACTACTTGAGTGCATTCCTTCTTAAAATACTAATAAAATAATGATGTATCATTTCAGCACTTAATCCTTTAATTAACCACTAATCCTTAATTAATGGTCCAATTAATTTAATTACTTGAAATTAAATAAATTTAATTCTTCATCCAATAATTTTAATTCCTCTTCCAAAATAAATATTTATATATATATATATATTCACTTAAAACATACATATATTAAATATTTTACAAAAATTCCCAAAATACCCTTGACAATAATTCCAAAATTAATATTAAAAATTAAGGGTCTTACAATACTACCCCCCTTAAATTAGTTTCGTCCTTGAAACTACATGTCCGTAAACAATTGAGGGTATTGTTCCTTCATTTTACTCTCCAATTCCCAAGTTGCGTCTCCAGTAGTCGGATTCCAAATCACTTTGACTAGTGGGACTTCCTTATTCCTCAACTGCTTAATCTTCCTGTCTTCAATCCTTACATGAAATACTTCAAATGATAGGCTGTCCCTCACCTGAATTGTGTCAGGCTCGATTACATGTGTTGGGCTACAATGTATTTCCTTAACTGCGACACATGAAATACGTCATGAATGTTGGATAGTATTGGAGGTAACGCAATCCGATAAGCCAAAGGTCCAATACGCGCAGTGATCTGGTATGGCCCAATAAATTTAGGAGTCAACTTCCTTGACTTAATAGTTCTGCCAACACCAGTTGTAGGCGTAACCCTTAAGAATACATGATCGCCTTGCTGGAATTCCAAAGGTCTGCGGCGCTTGTCCGCATAACTCTTCATTTTCTTGCGAAGCCTTCATTTTCTCTTGTATTTTCTTAATTTTCCCTATGGTTTGTTCCACCATTTCAGGTCCAACCATCATGCTCTCCCCGTCCTTATATCAGCATAAGGGTGTCTGACACTTGCGTCCATATAAAGCTTCATAGGGCACCATTCCAATGCTAGCGTGGAAACTGTTGTTATAGGTGAACTCAATCAACGGCAGAACGTCATCCCAACTCCCTCTGTCATCCAATACACATGCTCTTAAGAGATCTTCCAAGGACTGATTTGTTATCTCGGTTTGTCCATCTGTTTGAGGGTGATAAGCTGAACTCAGCTTTAATTTCGTCCCCAAAGCATCGTGCAACGCTCCCCAAAAGTGAGATGTGAACTTTGGGTCACGGTCAGATACTATACTTGACGGAACGCCGTGTAACCTCACAATCTCAGCGATGTAGATCTCTGTTAGCTTGTCTACTTTATAAGTTGTCCTCACCGATAGGAAATGTGCGGACTTCATTAATCGATCCACTATTACCCAAATAGAATCGTTCTTTTTCCTTGTCTTGGGCAGTCCTGTTATGAAATCCATGGAAATGATGTCCCACTTCCATTCCGGTATATCCAGAGGTTGCAGCATTCTTGCAGGTCGCTGATGTTCCACCTTCGCTTTTTGACAAGTCAAACAGGCCGACACGTATTCCGCTACATCCCTATTCATCCTTGGCCACTAGAAGTTTTGTCTTAAGTCCAGGTACATCTTGGTCGCTCCAGGATGAATACTCAGTTTACTCTTGTGAGCCTCTTCCAAAATGGCCCTCCTCATCTCTGTAACTTCCGGCACACAAACTCTTCCATTACATCTCAGAATGTTATCTGTTCCAACCCTGAATTCCGCTGTCTATCCTTGCGCTATTAGGTTCCTCTTTTCTTGAATTAATGCGTCATCTTGTAGGTTTGCAATCTCCTCCAGTAATCCACTCGAAATTGATATCATCCCACACTTTAACACTCCTGGTGCAAACTTCACGTCCAAGTGTAGGTCTCTAAATGCTTCCCACAACTCTTGTTTTTTGGACATTATCATTGAAGATACTGACACACTCTTCCGACTTAATGCATCAGCCACCACATTGGCCTTTCCAGGGTGGTACTGCAATGAGAAGTCAAAATCCTTGAGAGTCTCCATCCATGTTCTCTGACGCATGTTCAATTCCTTCTGGTCGAACAGATACTTCAAGCTTTTATGATCGCTAAACACTGTGAATGTGCATCCATATAAGTAGTGTCTCCAGACTTTTAACGCAAACACTACAGCAGCAAGCTCTAAATCATGGGTAGGGTAGTTCCGTTCGTGAGTCTTCAACTGCCTTGAGGCATAAGCTACAGCTTTCTTGTGCTGCATCAAAACACATCCCAGACCTTGGTGAGATGCATCACAGTAAACTTCATATGGTTCCTCTTATTGTGGCAATACCAACACTAGTGAGGTTGTCAACTTTTCCTTCAACAGCTGAAAACTTTCCTCACACTTCTCCGTCCATGCAAACGGCTGATTCTTCTTGGTGAGTTGTGTCAAAGGAGCTACAATCTTAGCAAATCCTTCAATAAATCTCCTGTAGTATCCTGCCAGTCTGACAAAACTCCTTATGTTCGTGACAGTCTGGGGCTGTTTCCAGGCAAGAATTGTCTCAATCTTTGCCGGATCGACAGCGATTCCTTCTTTCGTTATCACATGTCCCAAGAAATTGACTTCCTTTAGCCAAAACTCGCACTTCGATAAATTGGCATACAGCTGCTTTTCGCGTAAGACTTCAAGAACTTGGCGTAGATGCTCTTCGTGTTCTTCTTCATCCTTTGAATAAATCAAAATATTGTCGATGAATACCACCATAAACTTATCCAGAAATGGGCTGAATATCCTATTCATGTAATCCATGAAAATTGCTGGTGCATTCGTAACTCCAAAAGGCATAACGACATATTCATAATGTCCATAACGAGTTCTAAAAGCAGTCTTTTGAATATCTCCATCTCTTACTCGAATCTGATGATATCCTGACTTCAAATCGATCTTTGAAAACACTGTTGCACCCCTCAATTGGTCCATCAAATCGTCAATGCACGGTAAAGGGTAACGGTTCTTGATAGTCACCTTGTTAAGCTGTTGATAATCCACACATAGACGCGAACTTCCATCCTTTTTCTTAACCAACAATACCGGTGCTCCCCACGGCGACACACTTGGTCTGATAAATCCTTTCTCCAACAAGCCTTCAATCTGACCCTTAAGCTCGCTTAATTCCAATGGCGATATTTGGTATGGTGCAATTGAGATAGGTCCAGTTCCTGGGTGTAAGTCAATGAAGAACTCCACTTCTCTTACCGGGGGTAATCCTGGAATTTCCGTTGGAAATACGTCCGGATATTCTTTGACTAACATCACATCTTCTATGTTGACATCCATCTTGGTCTCCATGTTAGCCAATGATAAAAATTCCTGAGTTCCTCCTCTCCGTGATACTCCGAGTTCGTTAGCAGAAAGTATCGAACGACTCCAGGTTCACCTCCTTGTGAGCTGATCCCATTAGAAGCCTTGTACTTCTTCACCAATACTCTGCATCCCATAACAGCAGAGATGTGACATAGTTGACCTTTTCTCCATTTCCTAAATCTATTGGTCCGCTCTTTCTGGACCCTCATCACCCTTGAACTTTGGAGGATAATGACGACTAAAATCCTTTAGTCCCCTTGATTCAGCAGCATGAATCTCTCTTTCTCTTTTCTCTAGATCTCATTGAGTCTTTGCAGCCGTCTGTGCAGCAACAGACGCAGCCATGTTGTTCATCGCTCCAGCCATCCTATCATCCCGGCTGACGTTGGCTCTTGTAGTGTCGTCTCTTCTTTGGAGGCATTGTTCCTTACAAAACCATCATCAAGTATAAATCTCGCACTACTTGGAATAATTCCAAAACTTAACAACATCTTCACTTCAGTCACACCACAACTTCCACAAGACTTGACACTTTAACTACTTGCTCCTATGCATGATCAGCTAATGACTCAACAAATACTTTAATCAGAGCTTTAACCCAAAACTTTAACCAAATGCTCTGATACCACATTTGTAACACCCCGAGTTTAAAACACAGCGCGGGTGCATTTTTTTTTTAAAATAATCAATATTAAAAATGATTTTCCAGATTTATTCGAAAGGAATTAAAATAAAGTTTCCGTAAATCAATAAGTACTCAATTTCGGGAAATTTAATAATAACCATTAAGGCATTTTTAAAATGTTAACAATGTCAGAGTGCAGAATAATACAGCGGAAAAGTAATACGTTAATTCCCAAAATAAAATTACATTTCCCAAAACTCAAGACCCTATACAAAAGTCTAGACTAATCATGCACTAAGCTACAGTAGCACGGTCTCCACCGTATCCTCTATAAGTCTCGTCTTCGGCCAACCGTCCGTCCCTCTGCGTTGTCCACGTAGATTCCGTACGTAAAGATCAGGGAAAACTAACGACGTTTCCGTCGTTAGTGTATCCGTCGGTAGGACGGGTTCGGGTAATATATGAGGGCAAAGCCCAATTTCCACAATATAATAGCAAGGGGTCACCGACCGAAAATAACAGATAATCACATAGCATATATTGCACAACAACATGTATAATCATGGTATAACATATGATGATGAGGAATAATAATCATGCTCATTTGAAAATTTCTGACTTACATGCCTTTTCAAAACAGCAGTCAATGATTATGAAGTATGTGGTAAGTACAACAACACGTCAACAAAACACAATCATTAATTCAGAATTTCAGATTCTGGACAGCACTCACACACATTATTTTCCAACATTCATCATATAAACAATCGTGACACACCGGTCAAAACCCTCAATGTAATGCATATATGCTCATGCATAATTTTCTTGGAATCACCAAGGTGCAGTCGCTCACAGACCAGCACAATTTAACAGCCCTCATGACCAGGGTGCAATCGCTCACAGATCAGCACCAGTGCAGTCGCTCACAGACCAGCACTCGTGCAGTCGCTCACAGACCAGCACTCGTGCAGTCGCTCACAGACCAGCACGTTTGACATAAACCAAGGTACAATCGCTCACAGATCAGTACCTAGTGCAGTCGCTCACAGACCAGCACTCGTGCAATCGCTCATAGATCAGCACGTGGTTGCGCATTTCAAGGTACAGACGCTCACAGTCCAGTACCAGTGCAGTTGCTCACAGACCAGCACTTATATACCAAGGTACAATCACTCACAGATCAGTACCTAGTGCAGTCACTCACAGACCAGCACTCGTGCAATCGCTCACAGATCAGCACGTGGTTGCGCATTTCAGGGTACAGACGCTCACAGTCCAGTACCAGTGCAGTCGCTCACAGACCAGCACTTATATACCAAGGTACAATCGCTCACAGATCAGTACCTAGTGCAGTCGCTCACAGACCAGCACTCGTGCAATCGCTAACAGATCAGCACGTGGTTGCGCATTTCAGGGTACAAACGCTCACAGTCCAGTACCAGTGCAGTCGCTCACAGACCAACACTTATATACCAAGGTACAATCGCTCACAGATCAGTACCTAGTGCAATCGCTCACATATCTGCACTCGTGCAATTGCTCACAGATCAGCACGTGGTTGCGCATTACTCCGTGGCCCCTCGCGAGTACCACTTGACTATGCAATGCATGCATATGCAGTGTTTCATTTCTCTAGAAACAGAATGCAAATTCAGAAAATTCATGCTTTCCATCATGTTAAAATATAACAGCACAGTCAGAATTAACATCATCACAATCATGATTAAACACTCAATTAATCATTCACACTTTGAACTGTTTTTCCCAAACTCTTAAAAATTCAACCACAGAGTTTAAAATTGAGGATTTCTGGAATTTTAGGAACCTCTATTCGAATACAGCTCCTCTGTATTCGAATACAGAAGCCAAAAACAGTGCAGATTCACACTCTGTATTCGAATACAGCCCTCTGGTATTCGAATACAGAGGCAATTTGTGTGTGCAAAACCACATCTTCCACTATATCAGCAAGGTCTAAAAACTCCATCACCACCACTTCAAAATGTCATCCAAAAGTTCCATTTAGATCCACTACAACATTCCCAGTATTCCCCAAACACTCAGGGTTTACAAAACACTCTTGAAAACTTGGAATTTTCTATAAACTCGAATCTGTATTCGAATACAATCCCCCTGTATTCGAATACAGAAGCATGAACTGCAGTTTTAACATTCTGTATTCGAATACAGAATGCCTGTAGTCGAATACAGAAAACCAAACCTTGGAAAAATTCAGCATTTTCTCCCATGTCATCAAAGGTTTTCAAAACATCATCCCCTCCTCTTTAAAACCATTTCACAGACTTCATTTACCATTTAAATCCATCTCAAAGTTTCTCAATACTTTAAAACTCACATAACAGTGATTAAAACTTGATTTTTCTGGAAAACACGAATCTGTATTCGAGTACAGCTTCCTTGTATTCGAATACAGAAGCTGAAAATGGAGTTTCTGGAAAAACTCGAATCTGTAGTCAAATACAGCATTCCTGTAGTCGACTATGGTGAGAATACAGTATTAAAATTTCACTTATGTATTTGAATACAATATGGTCGTAGTCGAATACAGAGGTTTAGTCAGAAGCAAAAATCCTTCTTCTGTATTCGACTACAGGGGCTCGTAGTCGAATACAGGTTTTGAAAACTTAGGCAAAACAGAACTTGACAGGTTGTATTCGAATACACTCATGTTGTATTCGAATACACCCTCGAAAAACCAATGAAATACTTCCTAAAACATCAACACTTTTCAAACTATTTCTTTAAAAATAACAATCAAACATCAAACGGATTCTACACTTTTTCAAAACACTTCCCTCATTTAAAATCCCTTTTCCTTTAAAACCATCAACACCACCAAAATCACACAAAACAACCAGAATCAGAATCATCGATACCACCAGAATCACTCAACACAGAACAGAATCAGAGTCACCATCACCAAATCATTCAGATTTTCAAACCATCAGAACATCACTTAAACATTGTAGTTTCCTCACTCATCAGAACAAACATGTAAGTATTCAGTTTACTCAAAAACACCAGAATGACATGCAAATACTCAGCTTCATCAAACATCAGGATGACATGCAAGCACTCAGTTTTCTCAACAACAGAATGACATGTAAAGCATTTCAGCTTTCACCACACAATAGAATAACATGCAAGTATTCAGCTTTCATGATACCACATAAATACATGCAAGTATTCAGCTTTTATGTGATCGTGCTGTTTGGCTGAAAGTATTAATGTTGTTCTGCTTGTGTGAGAAAGCTGAAAATGCTTTGCAAGTTGTGTTTGGTTGTGTAAGAATGCTGGAAATATCTTGCATGTTTTGTTTTTGGAGGATGACATTCTGTTTTGGGGTAGTTAAGGCAAAACTGTGATGAATGATCTGGTGTTGGTGATTCTGTATTCAATCATGTTGATGATAGTTCTGGTGTTGCTGATGTTTTCAAAAGAAAAGGGATTTTAAATGATGAAAGTGTTTTTCTGGAAAGGTTGTTATTGATGAAAAAATGCCTGAGTTTCGTGGTTCAAAAGAGTGTTGAATCTGTTTTGGTGTTTTGTTGATTTTTCAAAGGAAACAGTTTGAAAATGTGTTTAAATCTCAGAACAAATTTCACTAATTTCGAAGGTGTATTCGAATACAACATGAGTGTATTTGAATACAACCTGCCAAGCTTCTGTTTTACTCAAGTTTTCAAACTTGTATTTGAATACGGGCCTCTGTATTCGAATACAGATGAAGGATTTTGCTTCTGACTTAGCATCTGTATTCGACTACGACCCTGTCGTATTCGAACACTGTATTCGCATCTGTATTCGACTACGACAGACTCGTATTCGAATACAGGATGCTGACTTTCACACTTTTTGCTTCTGTATTAGAATACAAGGGAGCTGTATTCGAATACAGATTCGTGTTTTTCCAGAAACTCAAGTTTTAGCTTCGGTATTAGAATACAAGGAAGCTGTATTCGAATACAGATTATGAGACTCTTGAAAACTTTAAATTATATTGGGAAAATGCTGGATTTGTACTGTTATATCTTCTATATTCGACTACAGGTATGTTGTATTCGAATACAGAGTGTTGAAATTGCAGTTTTATGGTTCTGTATTCGAATACAAGGGAGCTGTATTCGAATACAGATTCGGGTTTTTCAGAAAATCAAAGTTGTAAACATTGTTTTATAAACTTTAAGTGTTGGGGAGTATTTGGGAAGGTTTGTGACAAATTAAAACTGGAATTTTGTGATAGTTTTGAAATGGTGGTGATGAAGTTTTTGAGACTTTACTGATGTTGTGAAAATACCGAGTTTTTACACTGTGACAGCCTCTGTATTCGAATACAAGGAGGCTGTATTCAAATACAGAGTGTTGATTCTGCCCTATTTTTTGCTTCTGTATTCAAATACAATGAAGCTGTATTCGAATACAGATTCGTATTTTCCAGAAATCTCAGTTTTAAACACTGTTGTATGAATTTTAAGAGTTGGGGGAAAGACTTATGATAATTAAGAATGGAATTGTGAGATAATGTAAAGTGTTAATGATTGCTTGAATGTTTAATCATGGTTGTGATGATGATGATATTGACTGTGTTGAGATGTTTTGAAAAATGATGGAAAGGTTGAAATTTCCTGATAATGCATATTGTTTCAGTGAAGAGAAAACACTGCATATTCATGCATTTGCATAGTCAAGTGGTACCCGCGATGGGCCATAGAGTAATGCGTAAACGTGCTGATCTGTTGAGCGATTGCACGAGTGCTGGTCTGTTGAGCGACTGCACTAGTATTGATCTATTGAGCGATTGTACCCTGAAATGCGCAAAAACGTGCTGATCTGTTGAGCGATTGCACGAGTGCTGGTCTATTGAGCGACTGCACTGGTACTAATCTGTTGTGCCATTGTACCTGAGTATATGTCAAACGTGCTAGTGTGTTGAGCGACTGCACTGGTGCTGATCTGTTGAGCGACTGCACTGGTGCTGATCTGTTGAGCGACTGCACTGGTGCTGATCTGTTGAGCGATTGCACCCTGGTCTTGAGGGCTGTTAAAGTCAAACATATTTAAAATGTGCTGGTCTGTTGAGCGACTGCACCTTGGTAATTCCAAGAAATTGCATACATGAGCATATACATTTGCATTGGGGGATTGACCAGTGGGTCACGTTTTGGTTATATGATGATGATTGGAAAGTGATGTGTGTAAGTGCGTTATAAAATCTGAATTTCTGTGATTGCTGAAGTGTTAGTTGTACTTACAACATGTTTTCCATATTAATTGGTTGTTGTTTTGAAAAGGCATACATGTTATGAAATTTCCAAAATAAGCATTTTTATTTATCATCATTATCATATGATATGCCATGGATGTAATTATTCTGTGATAAATGCTATGTGTTATGTGTTAATTTCGGTCGGTGACCCTTTACTATTATATGTGAAATTTGGGCTTTGCCCTCAGATGCCCCCCAAACCCATGACACCCGTGGGTCCCGAGACGACGGAAACGTCGCTCGACTTCATTGATCGTTTCGTGCCTACTGCTTGGGTATACGACCCCATCTCAAGCAGGGCTACGTACACGGGGAGATTGAAGAGGACTTGTAGGACCAATGGAGTGGTGCACTATGTGGAGCACAGCTATGCGAGGATTGACTTTCCTGTGCCTTCCCGTTTGGTATTGGAAGCGCACGGAATTTTTTATGATGCGGAGGAGCCAGCTAAAGGGGTTGAGACGGAGGCCATCGTAGGAGTGGTGACTCCTAACCCGATGATTGGTGGGGATGTACATGATTCTGAGGTGGAAGAGAAGAACGAAGAGCCGAAGCCAGTAGCAGCTTATATTTCGGGTCCGTCTAGGATATCCAATGATTGTTATGAGATTCCGGCACCGCCGAAGCGACCGAGACTGTGCATTGATCTGACTTTGGAGGAGACTGATCCCTCTCTGTATGATGAGGAGGAGGAGGAGGTTACATCGAGGCGAGCAGTGGAGTCGGATGAGACTTGTTTGGGATGCGGAGGAAATCCGTGCTACCGTAGCTTTAGTGCATGATCGGTTAGATTTGATGTATAGGATTTTGAGTTGGAAAATGTAATTTGTTTTATTTTGGAAATTATTGTACTACTTTTCAACTAACTTATTCCGCACTCTGATATTTTCTTTTGGAATGATATGACATTGTTATCTTTTGAAAATATCTTCTGTTTATTATTAAATTTCCAGAATTATGTATTTAGTGATATTACGATGAAGTTATTTTATTACGTTCATCGATTAATCTACGACGTACTATTTTATGAAAAGAATTAAACAAAATTTTATTTCAATTCTTTTGAAATAATAAATTGGAAAATCATTTTAATTATTTATTTTAAAAAAAAAATACACTCGCGCTGTCTTTTAATCTCGGGGTGTTACATGTATTCGAATACACCAATGTCGTATTCGAATACACCTTCGAATACAATGATATTTTCCAGAAACTTCAACATGTTTTCAAACTCTTTTCTTTGAAAAACTAACACAACACCAAGACAATATCACCATTCTTTTGAAACCAAAGAAAACTCAGAACATTTCTCACCAACACAACAACAACAGATTTTCCAGAAACACCTCCACCCATTTTAAAAATCCTTTTCTTTTAGAAACCACCATCAACACCAGAATGATTATAACACAGCAGAAAACATAATCACCAACACCAGAATAACCTCACAGTTTTCTTTAACCACCAAAACAGAAAGTTAACCACATAATGAAAACGATTTTATTCACCACAATAAAACCATATCAACATCCTCAGCTCAGCAACAAGACAACACCAGTAAAAACCTTACCCTAAAAAATAACCACAAAACAGAACAGCACAAACCAACTCATGCATTTGGATCATCCCCAAAATACACCTAATATTAAATCCATAATTTTAATTTTGAATTTAAGGGTCTTATAGAAGAGGATGAACACATTAAAGCAATGTTCTGCAGATTCCAGATTCTGGTATCAGGTTTAAAAGTATTAAAGAAAAGCTACACCACTGCAGATCATGTAAAGAAGATTCTCAAAAGCTTACAGCCAAATGGAGACCAAAGATTACTGCAGTACAGGAAGCCAGATATCTGAATACCTTGAGGCTTGAAGATCTGATCAGCTCCCTCAGGTCTCATGAAATAGAGCTGGATACAGATGAACCAAAGAAGAAGAAGACTTTAGCCCTTACGTCAAAACAGAAGAAAGCTACAAAAGTTGTATCAGAATCAGACGATAGTGATTGTGAAGATGATGATCTTGCTTACATAACCAAGCAGATTGCAAAGATGTGGCAAAACATAAAGAAGAAAGCTCCCAGGAAAAATGGCAAATACTCCAACAGAGGAAAAGAAGAAGCTGACAAGAAAAGCATCATCTGTTATGGATGCAATGAACCTAGACATATCAAGTCAGAATGTGCAAAGATGGAGAAAGGAAAGCATCACAAGAAAGGTTCCAGATTCAAGAAGAAGGGTCTGATGGTAGCATGGGATGCATCTGACTCAGAAGAGGAATCATCTGATGATGAAGAGGCAGAAACAGCTATGATGGCTCACATCAAGTTTGTCTCTGAACTCCATAAAGGCACTAGCTCTGGAAGAAAAGCAGAAGGTAAGAAGAATAGACAAATCATTCATTCCGGTAAGTCTGGAAGCACATCATAGGAAGCAGCATTGGCTCTGATGGCACATACCAACTCAAGTTCTAGATCCAGCACACACTCTGGAACTGATTCAAAAGATGAAAACAAAGAGGTATTCTCTGATCTTACTAAATGTGAATTAATTACTGCTCTTAAAGACTTTCTAAATGTCAACAACAAGATGTCTTTAAAACTGAAAACTCTTAGGGAAGAAAAGAAAATTCTAACCGAAGAAGTACAAATTTTAAAGAATCAGAATGCAGAGTTTGCAAATTAAAACACTAATTTTAAAACTGAAGTTACCAGACTCAATTCTGAAAATCTAACTCTCAAAAGTAATATTTAATCTACTTCCAATACTGTTTGTGAATCTGATATGCATGAACAAGCTTTTCAAAACTTTATTGCAAATGGTATGGAAAGAAGTAAGTATGATTCCATGATTTATGGAGTTAGTAACAATGGTAAAAGAGGCATAGGATTTGATGAAACTGTAACTATAACTAAACCTATTTCCTCTGATGTTTCATGTGTTGTTTGTGCTAAGAAAGGCCATTCAAAATTGTCTTGTCCCATGATAAAATCAAGGAAAGACAAGAAACCTTTCAAGACTAACAAACCTGGACCCAACCAGTTTTGGGTACCAAAAGATAAAATTGTTTATGTTGCAGATGTTCTAAGCAACCAAAGTGAAACACCAGTCATGGTACCTGGTCAATGGATGCTGGCAATAAATGAAGGGAAAAAGGTTTATGTTCCAACTGAAGGTTCAAACACGAGAAGGGGGGGTTGAATTATGTTCGACTAACTTGAATACTTTTTAGTTTTAAAACAAAACCTGTTATGTATGAATTAAAACAGAGTTAGCAGCGGATATAAAGTAAATAAAAACTCAGAATTTTATACTTTTTCACCGTTAACTAGGTTACGTCTAGTCCCTTCACTTTGAAGGATTTCACTAATTCAAAATCCTTGAATTACAAAGTACCACTTACCCTCCAAGTCAGTCTTCTCAAAAAAGTTTAACAACCCTAGACTTTTGAGGAAAAAAACCTTGAATCTAATTGCTAAGTAATCTGCTACTCCTTCTGACTCCCTCAGATTGTAGACTCTACTTCAACAACTTAGACCTAACACAAGGGAAAGAAAAACTTAGAGTACTTGCTTCTGGAAAGCGGATACTCACAATTGACCTCACTGAAAACTCAAGTATTTTGCTTTTGGAAGTGTATGACTCTCAAGTATTTTCGATGCTAAGTCTTCTGCCTTGAGCCTCCTTTTATAGATGAAAATTAGGCTCTCTTCCATGATTAAATTTGAGCTGTATCTTGACTAGATTCTCTTGCAAAAATAACTTGGCCAATCGGATTTCACTTAAATAAAAAACATATCTTTTTAGCTCCAGATTGCCTTTGAAAATTCTGTTGACCAATCCTGTTTCTTTTAATTTCAAACCATATATTTTTAAGCTTTAGATTGTATTTGAATTTCTCCAAGTCTTCAGTAATTTTTGAATCAAATCCCCTTAATACTTTGATCAAATTTCTATCAAAATTTAATCAAGTCCTCTTCGAATTTTAATCAAGTTATCACTAATTTCCACCATGATTAAATCTGGACCGTTTGATCTTCTGATCTCGACCACATCTGGACCATACAATCTGATCTGCTATGATCCTCTGATCTAGGCCAACACTGGACCACATGTTCTGATCTTCTAATCTCGGCCAATCACTGGACCACATGATCTGATCTTCTGATCTCGGCCAACACTGGGCCATATGATCTGATCTTCTGATCTCGGCCAACACTGGGCCATGATGCTTAAATCTGGACCATTGATTTGAACATTTTCCCTTTGATCTAGACCAATTCTGGACTGAGT
Organism: Cicer cuneatum; assembly: GCA_037974295.1. Taxonomy (NCBI): domain Eukaryota; kingdom Viridiplantae; phylum Streptophyta; class Magnoliopsida; order Fabales; family Fabaceae; genus Cicer; species Cicer cuneatum. Next base: position 31,827,582 of record JBBPBO010000004.1, on the reverse strand, counting down.
CTAGATTGAACTGAAATTAAATATGGACTTATGATATTTTAATCTGGACATTTACCTTCTGATCTGGATCAAGTCTGCATTAAATCTAGACAATCATTTCTTCTGATCTGGACTTAGTTTTATACTTTGAATCATACTATCTTCTGGTCTCGACCAAATCTGAACCAAGTCATTTGATCTTGACCAGTTATCTGAAGCTATGATTAAGTCTGGACTGATTCTTATAATTACTACCAGGCTATCTTCTGGTCAGAATTAATTCTGGACCAAGTCTGACTTATGATTCCTTCTGGTGTGGACCAATTCTCCCTCTGACAAGCTTCCTTTTGGTCTGGACCAGGTCTCCTTCTGGACTCTGCTTCCTTCTTATCTGGGCCAGGAAAGATATCGTCTGATGATGTTTTGACATCCTCTGATATCCTCTGGAGGTGTATCCTCTGGTGCCTTTTGGATGAATCCTCTAGTATCTTCAGGAGGTGTATCCTCTAGTCTGATTTTATCCTCTGCTAACTCATATTCTGCCTCTGGTGACTTCATCTTCTAGTGGCATCTTCTGCCTCTGGTGCTTTTGTAAACATCAAAATCCTAAGTACTTAGAACCAACTTGGTTCCAACACCAACATTGTAAGACCCTTAAATTTAATATTAGTTTATGGAATTAATATTAAGGGTATTTTGGGGATATTTGTAGAATATTTAATATATGTATGTTTTGAGTGAATATATATATATATATAAATATTTATTTTGGAAGATGAATTAAAATTATTGGATGAAGAATAATTAATTTAATTACGAGTAATTAAATTAATCAAACAGTTAATTAACGGATTAGCGGCAAATTGCGACGAGATTGGTTAAGTGCTGTAGATCAGACAAGTGTCGAGTGAGGCAGCACCTCACATGCTTATATATGGACTACAGAGGACAGAACAAAGGCAGAAACCTCTCTCCTCCATACTGCATGTAACAGTACTGCATGAAACAGTAGCTCTTCTTCCTTCCCTTCCCATTCTGATTCTATTTCACAAAGAAAAGGAAAAAAGTAGTTCCTCAAAAGTGTCATTACTTGCAAATCCAAGCACTGAAACACCAAACCCCTATAACAAAAGTTGTTCCCCACATCATCATGGAGCTAAAGAACCCAGTTTCGTAGGAGCAAACGCAAGCAGGAGTTTCGCCGTTTTTGACGCGTAAAAGTGAGCAGAAGCAAAAAACGCAACAAAGGTAAGGGCACCTTCCACTTTCTAGTTGCATTAGGGCTGTAAATGCATATTATTATGACATGCATGTTGGTTCATTTCTGGTTTTGAAGAAAAACTGTTCGGCATGTCATTTTGAAGAATGAGAAATGCATCATATTTTGCTTCTGATGATTCTGGTGCGAATCATTCTGTTTTGCTTCTGATGATTCTGGTGTGAATCATTCTCTTTTGCTTCTGATGATTCTGGTGTGAATCATTTCGTTTTGCTTCTGATGATTCTAGTGTGAATCATTCTGTTTTGCTTTTGATGATTCTGGTGCAAATCATTCTGTTTTGCTTCTGTTGATTCTGGTGTGAATCATTCTGTTTTGCTTCTGATGATTCTGGTGCGAATCATTCTGTTTTGCTTATGATGATTCTGGTTTGAATCATTCTGTTTTGCTTCTGATGATTCTGGTGGGAATCATTCTATTTTGCTTCTGATGATTCTAGTGCGAATCATTCTGTTTTGCTTCGGATGATTCTGGTGCGAATCATTCTGTTTTGCTTCGGATGATTCTCGTGTGAATCATTCTATTTTGCTTTTGATGATTCTGATGCGAATCATTATGTTATGCTTCTGATGATTCTGATGTTAATCATTCTGTTTTGCTTCCGATGATTCTGGTGTGAATCATTCTGTTTTGCTTCTGATGATTCTGGTGCGAATCATTCTGTTTTGCTTCTGATGATTCTGGTGCGAATCATTCTGTTTTGCTTCTGATGATTTTGGTGCGAATCATTCTGTTTTGCTTCTGATGATTCTGGTGGGAATCATTCTGTTTTGCTTCTGATGATTCTGGTGCGAATCATTCTGTTTTGCTTCTGATGATTCTGGTGCGAATCATTCTGTTTTGCTTATGATGATTCTGGTTTGAATCATTCTGTTTTGCTTCTGATGATTCTGCTGGGAATCATTCTATTTTGCTTCTGATGATTCTAGTGCGAATCATTCTGTTTTGCTTCGGATGATTCTGGTGCGAATCATTCTGTTTTGCTTCGGATGATTCTAGTGTGAATCATTCTATTTTGCTTTTGATGATTCTGATGCGAATCATTATGTTATGCTTCTGATGATTCTGATGTTAATCATTCTGTTTTGCTTCCGATGATTCTGGTGTGAATCATTCTGTTTTGCTTCTGATGATTCTGGTGCGAATCATTCTGTTTTGCTTCTGATGATTCTGGTGCGAATCATTCTGTTTTGCTTCTGATGATTTTGGTGCGAATCATTCTGTTTTGCTTCTGATGATTCTGGTGGGAATCATTCTGTTTTGCTTCTGATGATTCTGGTGCGAATCATTCTGTTTTGCTTCTGATGATTCTGGTGCGAATCATTCTGTTTTGCTTATGATGATTCTGGTGCGAATCATTCTGTTTTGCTTCTGATGATTCTGGTGCAAATCATTCTATTTTGCTTATGATGATTCTGGTGCGAATCATTACGTTATGCTTCTAATGATTCTGATGTTAATCGTTCTGTTTTGCTTCTGCTGATTCTGGTGTGAATCATTCTGTTTTGCGTCTGATGATTCTGGTGTGAATCATTATGTTTTGTGTAACACCCCTAGTTTAAAATACAGCGCGAGTGTATTTTGTTTTTTTTTCACATAAAATAAATCAATAGAAGAATTTTCCGAATTAATTCAAGGGAATTAAAATAAAATTTTCATCAGTTCATTTCAAAAGAGAACACCCGATTATGGCCACTAAATAGCATCAGAGTGCAGAATAATACAGCGGAAAAGTCATACATTAATTCCCAAAATAAAATTACATTCCCCAAACCTCAAGACCTTATACAAAAGTCTACTCTGATCATGCACTAAAGCTACAGTAGCATGATTTCCACCGTATCATCTACAAGTTTCTTCTTCACCCAACTGTCTGTCCCTCTGCGTTGTCCACAACTACGCCGTACGTAAAGATCAAGGGAAAGTAACGACGTCTCTGTCATTAGTGTAACCGTCGGTGGGACGGGTTTGGGTATCATCTGAGGGCAAAGCCCAAAGTCCACAATAATAGTAAAGGGTCACCGACCGAAATTAACAATTAACATATAGCATGTATATCACAGTAACAATTATAACCATGGCATAACATATAATAATGATGAAAGTTAAGGATGCTCATTTGAAATCTCATGACATGTATGCCTTTTTCAAAACAACAATCAATTAGTATGGAAAATATGTGGTAAGTACAGCCAACACTTCAACAATCACAATCATTTATCAGAAAATCAGATTTCATAAAGTACTCACACACATCAATTTCCAATCATCATCATATAACCAAAATGTGACCCGCCGGTCAATCACCCGATGCAATATGTATATGCTCATGTACTCAACTTCTTGGAATTACCAAGGTGCAGTCGCTCACAGACCAGCACACGTGCAGTCTGTCACGGACCAGCACGATTTATATATGTCAGACTTTAGTGGCCCTCAAGACCAGGGTGCAATCTCTCACAGATCAGCACCAGTGCAGTCGCTCAACAGACCAGCACTCGTGCAGTCGCTCAACAGACCACCACGTTTTACATATTTGAATGGACCACCACGAACACGCGGCCATTCCATAGCCCGGATAGAATAGACCGTCTAATACACACGGAACTACTCTAAACCCAGATAGAATAGACCGTGTAATACACGCGGAACTATTCTATAACCATCATGGTCACTACAATTACATGTATTATCCTCTCACAGGCAAAATACACAGAAGTTAAATCCTCGCACGGATAGAATGTACCGTCTAATACACGCGGAACCACTTCGTAGCCCGAGTAGAATAGACCGTCTAATACACGCGGAACTACTCTGACCCCGGATAGAACAGACCGTCTAATACACGCGGCACTATTCTATAACCCACGGTTACTACTTAACTTCGCGGCCCATCACGGTCACCGCATCAACTCTGTGGCCCATCGCGGTCACCACCTGACTATGCAATGCATGAACTTGCAATGTTTTCTCTTCACTGAAAATAGTATGCGACATCAATGAATTTCATGCATTTCCATCATTTCTCAAAATACCTCAACACAACCAATTTTATTATCAACACATCAATGATTAAACATTCAAGTAATCATTATCACTTTACATTATCACAAAATTCCATTCTGAATTATCATAAGTCTTACCTCGACTCTTTAAAATTCATAAAACAGTGTTTTAAAACTGAGATTTCTGGAAAATACGAATTTGTATTCGAATACAGCCTCTCAGTATTCGAATACATGAGCTAAAACAGTGCAGAATTAACACTCTGTATTCGACTACAGCCCCCCTGGTAGTCGAATACAGAGGCAATCTTAGTGCACAAATCAACATTTTTCACTACATCGGTAAAGTCCCAAAAACATCATCACCACCACTTCAAACTATCACAAAAATTCCATTTTAATTCAACACAAACCTTCCCAATACTCCCCAACACTTAGGGTTTATAAAACAAGGTTGAAAAACTTGGAATTTCTGAAAACCTGAATCTGTATACGAATACAGACCCCTTGTATTCGAATACAGAAGCATGAAACTGCAATTTCAATTTTCTGTATTCGAATACAGCATGCCTGTAGTCGAATACAGAAGCCAAAAACAGAACTAGAATGATCAACATCAGAACATCATAAATAGAACCCGAATGATCAACATCCGAACATCATAAACAAAACCAAAATGATCAACATCAGAACATCAGAAACAGAACCAGAATGATCAACATCAGAACATCAGAGCCAGAACCAGAATGAATCAACATCAGAACATCAGAAACAGAAACAGAACCAGAATCAGAATCATCAACACCAGAACATCAGAAACAAAACCAGAATCAGAATCATCAACACCAGAATCATTAGAAGCAAAACAGAATGATTCACACCAGAATCATCAGAAGCAAAACAGAATGATTCACACCAGAATCATCATAAGCAAAACAAAATGATTCACACCAGAATCATCAGAAGCAAAACAAAATGATTCACACCAGAATCATCAGAAGCAAAATAGAATGACTCACACCAGAATCATCAGAAGCAAAACAGAATACTCACACCAGAATCATCAGAAGCAAAACAGAATGATTCACACCAGAATCATCAGAAGCAAAACAGAATGATTCACACCAGAATCATCATAAGCAAAATAGAATGATTCACACCAGAATCATCATAAGCAAAACATAATGACTCACACCAGAATCATCAGAAGCAGAAACAGAATGATTAACACCAGAATCATCAGAAGCAGAAACAGAATGATTAACACCAGAATCATCAGAAGCAGAAACAAAATGATTAACATCATAATCATCAGAAGCAGAAACAGAATGATTAACATCAGAATCATCAGAAGTAGAAACAGAATGATTAACATCAGAATCATCAGAAGCAGAAACAGAATGATTAACATCAGAATCATCAGAAGCAGAAACAGGATGATTAACATCACAATCATCAGAAGCAGAAACAGGATGATTAACATCAAAACCATCAGAAGCAAAAACAACATGATTAACATTAGAACCATCAGAAGCAGAAACAGAATGATTAACATCAGAACCATCAGAAGCAGAAACAGGATGATTAACATCAGAATCATCAGAAGCAGAAACAGGATAATTAACATCAGAATCATCAGAAGCAGAAACAGAATGATTTACATCAGAATCATCAGAAGCAAAAATCCTTCCTCTGTATTCGACTACAGGGAATACAAGTTTGAAAACTTAAGTAAAACAGAAGCTTGACAGGTTGTATTCGAATACACACATGTTGTATTCAAATACACCTTTGAAAACCAGTGAAATTTTCCTGAGACTTCAACACATTTCAAACTGTTTCTTTTGAAAAATCAGCACAACCCCCAAAACAGTTTTATCACTCTTTTAAACCACAACACATATGTTAGCCTCTCACAGGTCAGAACAACATGCAAAGCATTTCAGCTTTCTCAAACATCAGAACAACATGCAAGCATTTCAGCTTTCTCAAACATCAGAACAACATACAAGCATTTCAGCTTTCTCAAACATCAGAACAACATGCAAGCATTTCAGTCAAACAGCAAGCATCACATAGCAGCAAAATACCAACAAAATGCATTTTTGCAATATTCGAAACAGTTTTATGAATATGCTTTTTACTCCTCTTCAAAATAACATGCAATGCATTTTTCAGCTTTCCCCATAAACAAAACAGTATTGCAATAATCACCCAAAACAGCATGTTGCAGATTTTTAAAACCTCCACAAAATGCATTTTCTTTCATCTTTCAAAATGTCATGTAAAACAGTTTCTTTTTCAAAACAGAAACTCAAATATAATCACACCTCAAACATACATTTACAGTCCTAAAATGCAACTAGAAAGTGGAAGGTGCCCTTACCCTTGCTGTGTGTCTGCTACTTCTCTTGTTTCTATTTTCGTTCCCGTTTACGCGCCAAAATTCGGTGAAACTGCTTCCTGAGTTTGCTGCTACAAAACTGGGTTCTCTAGCTCCGTAATGATGTGGGGAACAACTTTAGTACTGGGGGTTTTCTGGTTTGGTGCTTGTATTTCCAATTGATGGCACTTTTGAGGAACTGTCTCTTTTGTATTTTGAAATCGTGAACTGGAAACAGATTTCAGAATGGGAAGAGAGGGTACTGTTACATGCAGCACTGTTACATGGAGTGCTTTTGTAATTACCGCTAATCCTTAATTAACGGTCCGATTAATTTAATTACTCGAAATTAAATTAATTTAATCTTCATCCAATAATTATAATTCATCTTCAAAAATAAATATTTATATATATATATATATATTCACTCAAAACATACATATATTAAATATTTTACAAATATCCCAAAAATACCAATAAATATTAATACATTTTGCTTCTGATGATTCTGGTGTGAATCATTCTGTTTTGCTTCTGATGATTCTGGTGTGAATCATTCTATTTTGCTTCTGATAATTCTAGTGTGAATCATTCTGTTTTCTTCTGATGATTCTGGTGTGAATCATTCTGTTTTGCTTTTGATGATTCTGGTGCAAATCATTCTGTTTTGCTTCTGATGATTCTGGTGCGAATCATTCTGTTTTGCTTCTGATGATTCTTGTGCGAATCAGTTTGTTTTGCTTCTGATGATTCTGGTGTGAATCATTCTGTTTTGCTTTTGATGATTCTGGTGTGAATCATTCTGTTTTGCTTCTGATGATTCTGGTGTGAATCATTCATTTTCTGGATGTTCTGGTGTTGATGATTCTACTTTTGGTTCTGTTTTGGGTGATTCTAATGTGTTGAGATGTTTTGAAAAAATGATGGAAAGGTTGAATTTCATGATAATGCATACTGTTTCAGTGAAGAGAAAAAACTGCATAATCATACATTGCATAGTCAAGTGATACCCGCGATGGGCCACAGAGTAATGCGCAACCACGTGCTGATCTGTTGGGCGATTCCACGAATGCTGGTCTGTTGAGCGACTACACTAGGTACTGATCTGTTGAGCGATTGTACCTTGGTATATACGTGCTGGTCTGTTGAGCGACTACACTGGTACTGGACTGTTGAGCGTCTGTACCCTGAAATGCGCAACCACGTGCTGATCTGTTGAGCGATTGCACGAGTGCTGGTCTGTTGAGCGACTGCACTAGGTACTAATCTGTTGAGCGATTGTACCTTGGTATATGTCAAACGTGCTGGTCTGTTGAGCGACTGCACGAGTGCTGGTCTGTTGAGCGATTGCACTGGTGCTGATCTGTTGAGCGATTGCACCCTGGTCTTGAGGGCCGTTAAAGTCAAACATATTTAAAATGTGCTGGTCTGTTGAGCGACTGCACCTTGGTGATTCCAAGAAATTGTTTACATGAGCATATACGTTTTGGTTATATGATGATGGTTGGAGATTGATGTGCGTGAGTACTTTATGAAATCTGATTTTCTGGTAAATGATTGTGATTGTTGAAGTGATGGATGTACTTACCACCTATTTTCCATATTAATTGATTGCTGTTTTGAAAAGGCATACATGTCATGAGATTTCAAAATGAGCATCCTTAATTTTCATCATTGTCATATGTTATACCATGGGTGTATTTGTTGTTGTGAGATATATGTTACGTGATTATTTGTTAATTTTGGTCGGTGACCCTTTACTATTATTGTGGACTTTGGGCTTTGCCCTCAGATGTTACCCGAACCCGTCCTACCGACGGTTACACTAACGACGGAGACGTCGTTAGTTTCCCTTGATCTTTACGTACGGCATAGCTGTGGACAACGCAGAGGGACAGACAGCTGGGTGAAGAAGAGACTTGTAGAGGATACAGTGGAAACCGTGCTACTGTAGCTTTAGTGCATGATCAGACTAGACTTTTGTATATGGTCTTGAGTTTTGGGAAATGTAATTTAATTTGGGAATTAATGTATGACCTTTCCGTTGTATTTTTCCGCACTCTGATACTGTTTAGTGGCCACAGGGCGGGTGTTCTCTGTTGAAATGAACTGATGAAAATTTTATTTTAATCCCCTTGAATTAATTCTGAAAATTCTTTTATTTATTTATTTGGTAAAAAAAAAATACACTCGCGCTGTGTTTTAAACTCGGGGTGTTACAAACATCTACCAAACAGAAGCAAATTAATTGTGGTGGAAGAAGAACTCGTCAACACAATACCTATCAGAACCAGAATCATAGGAGGAACAGGACATATAAGAGAAATCACTCATATCAACAAAACTGGAACTACCAAAGGAATCATAATTATCATCAATTCCAAAACGATCAGAGGAACCTGATATATTAGCAGAAAGAGAAGAATTAGAATCAGGAGAGTTCTTCAACATTCCAGTGAAATTCATTAAGACTACAAACCTGGAACGGAATTCAAATCCCTTCATCCAAACCATCTAATCACAGAACATACAGATTTGGAATCTGAAAATCTGAAAAAGTCAAAATAAAGCTTAGTCCTATGAGGAGTCAAAGTCAAAAGAAAGGGGAGATTGTTGGAACCAAGTTTGTTCAATCAATCAAAGTTTTGATGTTAACAAAAGTATTTTATGTAAATAGTATTTTGACTTAGAAGAACAAATCAGAAGCTGTGCAAAATTAGAAGATGACACTACCAGAGGATGCATTCTAAAGGCACCAGAGGATACACCTCCAGAGGATATCAGAGGCTGTCATCAAAGGCAAAATATCAAAGGAAAAATAACATCATCAGAGGATATCTTTCTTGGCCCAGATCAGAAGGAAGCAGAGTCTAGAAGGAGACTTGGTCCAAACCAGAAGGAAGCCTGTCAGAGGGAGACTTGTTCCAGACCAGAAGGAAACATAAGTCAGACTTGGTCCAGACTCAATCTAAACCAGAAGATAGCTTGGTCGTGAATATAAGAATCAGTCCAGACTTAATCCAGACTTGGTCCAGAGCAGAAGATAACTGGTCCAGAACAAACGGCTTGGTCCAGACTTGGTCCAGACCAGAAGATAGCATGGTCCAGAACATAAAACTCAGTCCAGATCAGAAGAAATGATTGTCTTGATTTAATCCAGACTTGATCGAGATCAAAAGATAAATGTCCAGATTAAAAGATCAACGGTCCAAATTAAAATATCATAAGTCCAGATTTAATTCAGATTCATTCCAGACTCAGTCCAAACTTGGTCCAGATTTAATTATCATGGCCCAGTGTTGGCCGAGATCAGAAGATCAGATCATATGGCCCAGTGTTGGCTGAGATCAGAAGATCAGATCATATGGTCCAGTGTTGGCCGAGATCAGAGGATCACAGAATTGGGGCAGATCAGATTACTTAAGTCCAGAGTTGGTTGAGATCAGAAGATCATACGGTCCAAATTTTGATCATGACGAAAATCAGTGATAACTTGATTAAAATTCGAAAAAGACTTGATTAAATTTTGATAGAAATTTGATCAAATTATTAAGGGGATTTGATACAAAAATAAATTGAATCCTTGGAGGGAATTTAAAAACAATTGGAGGGAAGAAAGATACGGTTTGAAATTAAAAGAAACAAGATTGGTCAACAGAATTTTCAAATGTAATCTGAAGCTAAAAAGATGCGATTTTTATTTAAGTGAAACAGGATTGGCCGAGTTATTTTTGCAAGAGAATCTGGACAGATACAGCTCAAATTTGATCATGGAAGAAACCCTAATTTTCATCTATAAAAGGAGGCTCAAGGTAGAAGACTTTGCAATCGAAAATCAGTAAAAGAGTCATAAACTTCCAAAGGCAAACACTCGAGTATTCAGTGAGGTTAATTGTGAGTATCGGCTTTCCAGAACTAGTTATTTTTTTTTTTTAAATTTTGTTTGGTAGTCCAATAGGGTTTCATTATTCTTCTTCTTCTTCTTCTTCTTCAGATTTTCTGCAGTCATCGTCCACCTTCTTCTTCTGTTCTATATCTACGTCCACCTTCTTTTTCTATCCAGACTTCCTGAAGCCACGCCGCTGCCCACCTTCTTCTTTTGTTCTACCAGTCGCATTGCCGCCACATTCTTCTTTTGTTCCACAGGTGCTCATAACTAATATTTATTTAAATGCTATTTTGTTATAGTTTTGCATAATGAAGGTATGAACTGAAAGCTTATGCTTATGATGAATTTAGTTTAAATTTTTTACATTTAAATCTATTAAACAGAAAGTGTTATTGCTTTTAGTGCTTGGTTACATTTTAATAAGAGAAATCGTAGAGGTAAACGTAAGTATTGTGGGAAAGTGTTATTGCTTTGTTTCATGCATATTTTACTTATTTATTATTTCTCCTTCTTTATCTCTTCACTTTTATTATTGATATTTGTTTTTGCAGATTACCAATTGTTCCCTTCCATAATTTGAGGAACTTGTTAAGTGTTTGGACTTGAAGCTGACATTGATTAGAATTGATGAATTTTTATATTTTATTGATTTCTTATTGTTGAATTTATTTATGTATTTGAAGATTGTTGGATTTATTTTTTTGTGTGAGAGGTTGTTGGCTTTTTTAAAGAATTGAATGATGTGATTGAAATTTTATAGTTTTTGAGACATTCAAGTATTAAATATATTTTCATTCAATATATTTTTCCGTAAAATAAGAAACATTTTATTATTCATGTATAACCCCCCAACCCAACCCAACTCGTTCTTGATCCGGTCGGGTTGGGTTAAATGAAAAAAATACGGGTTTAGAACTTAACTCAACTCAAAGATAATCGATCGGGTCGGGTATCGGATTTTGTTAAAACCCGCCCAACCCAACCCGCGTACACCCCTAGTAAGCCATGTGTCGCAAATCTTAAATTTTCTTGCGATGTCTATATTTCTCGAAAAGATAAATCTATAAAAATCGAAACTTATTTTTTTGAAAAAAATTGAAAATGTTTTTGAATTAATTTTTTTGGAAAAAATTTTGAGAAAACAATCAAAAATATTTTTTTTCTTGAAATATTTTCGAAAATTAATTGAAATTTTTTTTCTCAAAAATTTTTTATATATACTTTTCTAAATAAAAATTGAAATTTTTGTCAAAAAAAAATCAAAATTTTTTTTCGTAAAATTATTGAATCTATTTTTCTCAATTTTTTTTTAATAATGCGCTGAAGAACTAATTTGAAAAATAAAATATTCCGGAAAATATTGTAAGATACAAGTCATACAGGCCTTTTCCTCAATTTTTTATTATAGGCACTACTCTGATGCTAGTGGTTGTTATAAATTTACCAGCATCATTGCTTGGATAATTTTGAAGCCATCTATATCAACAACGTATTAACCACACCTGATGCATTTGATAATGTAAAAATAGATGGTCTAAGTCTTCTCGACAGTAAAAGTTATCTTCTATATCCTGAAACTTCTTTGCATGTATGGTCAATTGAAGTTCTGTTTACTTCTTCTTTCAGGTGGTTGATCGATGAGAAATAGTAAGAGTTTACTAATTTTGCGAGATAGGTATACTAATTTTAGTGATCTTCAAACGTAAAATCCAAAATATTTTGTATGTTTAATATTAATATTTTTCATGTGTAATATTTTCTATTATTTTGTGATAGGCTACCTCGTGATGCTTTTAGTGTTCTTAACAATTTGAATTCACCTGGTCCAGACCATAGTAAACATATTGAACATGGTATATGTTAATTAATATTTTATTTGTTTTTTTAGGAGTAATATTTTTTGTGTTGCATTGTGCTATTATTCATTTTTTATTATTATTTGCTTGTAGGTAAGGATTAGATGCTAATTTTTTCTTGAAGAGCGAAGCTTGACAATTAAATGGACTAGATTTATTTGTTTAAATTTTTTGAGATTGTTATATATTTTAGTAAAGACAATTTTATTATTTCCGTAATATTTAAGGTGGACATGATATAGTGATATTTATTTTATATGCTTATAAGACTTGATATTAATTTTCAATGAATCTATTTTGTGTTGTTTACTAAATATATTTATTTTATTTTGTATTCAGTCTGTAAAAAATATTAAATTATCAATCATCAAGGGTTTGGAGTATATATGGGTAAAATCAAAAGCAAATTTCGGTAGGTATAATCCTAAACTCTATCACATTACTTATAGTTAGGGCCAAAATCAATAGGTATAGTTAAAAATTGGGTTTTCATTATACCCACGAAACAAAACTATAGGTAAAAACAAATGATTTGTCCAACAAATAATAATTCGTCACTATAACGTGTAGTTACACTCCAAAATCCAAAGGTATATAGGTGATTATTGACATTGAAATTTTTTTCCATCAGTATGGATTTTCCTGCCTATACCTACTGTTATCATACCTTTATCTACTGTTTATGCATGTCACAAAAAGTTAATTTTTTAATTCCTACTAAAAAGTTAAGAATTTTTTTATAAAAATTAAAAATAAAATGCTGGAATTTATTGTGAATAAAAACTTATTTAACTTAAACAAAATTTGTATTTAAACAAAAATAATAAAGATAATGACTTCAGCTCACAACAGAATATATATGTGGGTAGTTGCAGTTGGTTTGAATAAGTAATAGTTGGTTTATCAAACAACCTACTTATCTCTCTAAATTGGTGTAATACGACACATATTTTCCTTCTGTCGCCCTGCCAAACCTCATGACGCCATTCCGTGTTCAATAAAATTTCTTAACAACATTTCATAAAAAAAAAAAAAAGTAACCCAAAGTGCTTATATTCTTATATTAGACCCTTTTTGGTTGAGGGTAGTAACTTGAGAAAATATTTGAAGAGATCATCACTTGTCAGTTGTCACACAAACAAATCAACATGAAACTAGATGTGGTACTAATTATTATAGTAGCCATCATTTTTGGAATTGGTCTTGATGGATACCATTGCAAGATGGTGCAGTTCATTTTCGGAGACTCTCTCTCTGATGTTGGAAACAATAAGTACCTATCAAAAAGCCTTGCTCAAGCAAGTTTGCCTTGGTATGGTATTGATTTGGGAAATGGACTTCCTAATGGGAGATTCTCTAATGGTCGTACAGTTGCTGATATAATAGGTAAGACTTTTACTACTCTCTCTAATTTATTTTATTTTTGTCTCAAAATTTTGAGTCTTTTAAATAATCAATATCAAATTAATGATATTTTTTTACCTTTAAAAATTCAAAAATATACATTAAATGAATTTTACTTTTATTAAATAATTGAAGAATAAAAAAACTAAACTTATCTAAATTTATTATTTTTTAATATTTGTGTTCAAAATTAAAAGAACTAAAATCATGTACGGAGGAAGTAATTAATAACATATGCACGTAATTTGGGCTAATAAGTACACACGATATTCATGGTAGATGTCAAAGGTTTTTTACATTATGTTGAGCAAATATGTTAATACATCTAAATTTAGAGTTTATTCAGTATTTAGAAATAAGATATTGTTTTTCTTTTTTTACTAAGAAATGAGATAGAGTAATCCTTCAACTCAGTCTCTTAACTATGATTTTGGGTCCTAAGTTTATCACTTTCTCCCAAATTTTAAAAGTAACATATAGACTAACTTGATAGATTGAAAATAGTGTAGAAACTTATTACTCACACTCATCCAGTATAATTGATTTATTTGACCATTTCTTATAAATTAAAAAAAATGTATAACTAAAAAGAAAAAATTAATACTTTTATTAAATTATCGTTATTGAGAATTGGTTTATTAAATATTCTCATAGATATAAAGTGAAAAATATTAAATTGAGAGTGAGAAGAGGAGTTTGGTAAGTAATAAGAAATGATGTGGTTAATAATGTAATGTTCTGTTGGTTTTCTAACTGCTGCCTTATGCTATGATTATACTAATATTATTTACATATTTAGGCGACAACATGGGGCTTCGTAGGCCTCCTGCTTTTCTGGACCCATCTTTAAGTGAAGATGATATTTTGGAAAATGGAGTGAACTATGCTTCAGGAGGTGGTGGCATATTGAATGAAACTGGAAGTTATTTTGTAAGATTGCAATAATTAACTTTTGTGTTGTTTTAAAGATATGGCTATTTAATAACCATTGAAAGTCACTAATGAAAAATCATTCCTTTCGCAGATTCAAAGGTTTTCTCTTTACAAACAAATTGAGCTGTTTCAGGGGACACAAGAACTAATTAGAAGCAAAATTGGGAAAGAGGAGGCAGAAAAGTTTTTTCAGGGAGCTCGTTATGTTGTTGCTTTAGGAAGCAATGACTTCATCAACAATTACTTGATGCCTTTGTATAGTGATTCATGGACATTCAATGATGAAACATTCATTGATTACTTAGTAGGAACACTTCAAGAACAACTGAAGGTTTATATTTAATCTAATCCGGCACAATCATTTCTCTGTGTTTTATTTACCATATCTCGACCGTTAAATAAAAATCAGACGATCCATATTTTAAATTCATCAAATTAGCTATAGAATACATTTCAAAATATTAGGCGTCCGATTGTTAACGATCGGGATCGTCAACTATGTGTGGTTGTTGAGAATTCTAACAAGCTTTTTTTGATATTGTGCTTTTACGATATTTAGCTACTGCATAGCTTAGGAGCAAGACAACTGATGGTGTTTGGGCTAGGCCCAATGGGCTGCATTCCCCTTCAAAGAGTACTTACTACATCTGGGAATTGTCAAGAAAGAACAAACAAGTTAGCTATTAGCTTTAACAAAGCTTCAAGCAAGGTAGTAAATGACTTGGGGAAGCAACTTCCCAATTCAAGCTACAAATTTGGAGATGCATATGATGTGGTTAATAATGTGATTAGCAACCCAAGCGAGTTTGGTAAGTAAATATATGACTTTCTTAGCTAGACATTTTTTATTTTTTTATTTTATTTTGTTATTTTTAATTATAAGTGTGACTCTAATTTGATATTGTTTTCTGGTTTCAAAGTTTTATATAATCAATAGAGTAAAAAGTTGTTTAAATAGTGAAAATAAGACCACTAAACGCCTATTTGGATCAATTTATGAATATGATGCTGGTTAATAGAAATGATTTAGTTTTTTTATTTTTTTATTTTTCATAATAACTTTTATTTAATCAACAAAAAACTAAACATAGATATTTCGATACAAACATATTTAGATACTATTTAATTACTTTGCAAAAATAACGTGCTTTTTATTTTTTTAAATGTATGTTTATTTTTATTTTTATAAGAGAATCGTAAAGTAAACAATTGTCATATAAAAAATAATAGTTAATAAAATGACATTTTCAAAAATATAAAGTAAAAAGACCCATAATTTTTTAAAAGGGATTCTCCACCTTGAATTTTAACCACTCATTTATCAGGAGGGAATTGAATAAAGAGAATTTCCACTAAATTCTCTCCGGTCAATATTGACGAGACACAATCACATCTCATATTTTTATTAAAATAACATTTGGCATACTGTAAAAATAGATATTTTGTTAATGTCTATTGTAAAACCATTAAAAATATGAGGAAACAATCATGTCCAGCGATCGAGAAAGATTTTCAATGTAATAAATCTTTGAATGTAGGGTTTCAAAACGCAGACTCACCATGTTGCTCCTTTGGGAAGATTAGACCTGCTCTTACATGTATACCAGCATCAACATTGTGCAAAGATAGAAGCAAGTACGTGTTTTGGGATGAGTATCATCCATCAGACAAGGCTAATGAGCTAATTGCCAATGAACTCATCAAGAAATTTGGGTTTAAGCGTGTTGACCAAACAGAAGCTCCTTCACCATCACCTACTCCAGATGCTTAATTGCACTCATTTTTATCGCCTAATGTTGTAGTTTCTCTTGTCATTGAATTTGTTTTGTAATGAAAGCAAGTATCTTTGTGTTGCTTTGAACACTCATACTTAATTTCTTGTTATGATCTAAACTTGTAATCATACTTAATTTTTTGTTTTTTATTTGTCAAAGTATTCATTTTTTATTAGATCAAAATATTCATATTAAAAGAGGGCAAAATCCTCAATACGCATCTATCTACATCAAATAGGCCCACTAAATATATATGCCTTTAGAAATAAAGATTGAGTAAATGTTTGTAAAATAATTTGAGTAAATAGTGATTTTATAGTCCTCTAAACGAGAGATTTTGCCATTCATAAATTAAAGGATTTTGGTACATTGTTTCTTAAAATAATAAATTATATTTTTATGAATTAAAGACTTACTTGTCGACTTATGTACTTTATAAAAGATTATTTACACAAAAACATTATTTAATTGTTTATAAGAATTATACTAAATTTTTATATTTTATCGTAAAAAATATTCAATATTCACTATTATAAATAATAAAAATTTAGAAAATAAATAAATCTTATTTCATTGACATTTTTAGTAAATAATGTTTAGATATTATAATTTTTTAAATGACAGAAAACAATTTAAAAAGAAAAAACTAAGTTAACTATTAATTTAAAGACTAAATATACCGTAGAAATTCTCCCTTGGAATTGTACCTTCAAATTCACAAAATAGCTAAGTCAAGATGATGTGTGTATGTTTTGTTGATTTTTATTCTCATTCTTGCAAATGTTACTTGAATAAGAAAGAGCTCATGAAAAAGAATGTTATAGCATGCATAAGCTTTGTTGTATGTTGTTTTAGCATTCATAAACCTTGTAGCATGTTCATTTTGATATTCCATGGTTGTGAATTGACTCACGTGTCATGTGAATTGATTCACCATTAAGTCAGAATGCTCTATAAGTCGACTTACACAGTCACTACAAGAAATTTTACTTTTAGTGACAGTAAAAATCTGTAGGTACAAGTATAAAAACCATAGGGATAATCAAAATTACCTATAACGACAGAGTTTTTTTCGTCGTATATAATTAACCTATACCTACGGATTCTCGTTATCGCTATAGGGTATAGTGACAAACTTTTTGTCCGTTGCTTTAAACAATTGGTTTTACCTACGGACATTTCACCGTTGGTATATAGTTTAGCCATATTGTATAAAAATTATACCCACGGTTTTGATTCTATTGCTATACATTTAAGTGACAATTTATTTTCGTTGGTATAGGTTTTAACAGTAACAAATTTGCTATAAATATTAATTTTTGTTACCAATAAAAATTATATAATAATTTAGAATTTTATTTTATAAAATTAACCAAATGTAAATACACAATAATATATATATATATATATATATTTAAAAGTCAAAATAAAATAAAAGGTACTCATCGTATAAATTGAAAATTAACATAAAAGTCTTACAAAAAAAATCATATAAAACAATAGTTAAACAATGTTCACCATAGTGCATTGTAGAGTTTTTTGCTTAGCAGTGCAAAATATTGTCTAACTAACATTCAAAATAGACATATTATGTCATACATAACAATCTCAAAAAACATTAAAAAATTGATCAACTAAATTGCCAAAATTTTATCTTTAACATCAAATTAGGTTTTAATCTTCACATACAATCCATAAAATAAAAAATGAATAAATACACAATTCAACATAAAAATATTATTAATAAAACAAAAATAATATTAATGATTTTAATCAAAATTAATTAATACTATTTAATTACCATTTTCATTATCTTCATTATTGTTTGGACTAAGAAAATTCAAACGGTTTTGAGCACTAGTAGCATGAGAAACCAATCACAAAAAAATAGAAAATATTACTTATGAAATACGAGTATGGAACTTATGAAGGAACTTGGATAAGATTAGTAACTTATGATATACTTGTCTTGCAACTTGTATTATATCATTCACATCTTCTCTAGAAAATCAATTTTGAATTAAAGTCATCACATTTGCTAACAAGCTTTCCATATTCTTAACTCTTTCGCGCAACTCTTCATTTTCAGATACACAAACCTTCGATTTTTTGGAATGAGGAATTTTGCACATACATCACACATGTTCGTTTTATCAGGTCCTTGTACTTGATAAAATATGTCACTTAAATGTATAACAACTGAATCAAAACCGTAGGTATGATAATTAGGCCCAAAAAGTACTACTAAAAGAAATCAACTAGAAATAAGAGGATGTTATAGACAACTATGTGAAAAAGAATAAAGATCTACATTTTTGATGAAGACAAAAAGATCATTGATCAAAAAGCAAAAGGATATTAATTCAACTCATCCTTCATATTCATATTAGGTAACTTAAGACTTAAGGTATTTAATATTAAAACAAAATACAATTCAAATACAATATGTTGAGAACCCTCTTGTTAGCATATCCATTAAAAGATTTTCTAAAAATATTTAAATACATAAACATATGTTTGAATATAAAGATTTTACAAAAACTGAAAATTTGTATTCGAATATGAAGGGTCGTAGCCGAATACTGATTGCAAGTCAGTAGCTAAAACTGAAGATCTGTATTCGAATACGAAGTGTCGTAGCCGAATACAGATTGCAAGTCAGTAGCTAAAACTAAAGATCTGTATTCGAATACAAAGTGTCGTAGCCGAATACAGATTGCAAGTCAGTAGCTGAAATTGAACTTTTGTATTCGACTACAGCTTCGCGTATTCGAATACAACTTAAGTCAGTGGCAAAAATCTCATACTTGTATTCGACTACGAGGTATCGTAATCGAATACGAAGTTCCAATTTTAAATAAAAACTGAATGTTATAGATGTGTATTCGAATACACTGAGGCTGTATTCGAATACAACTTCGAAACAATGCAATTTTTCAGTTTTGGAACATTGCATAAGTTCATCAAAACTTATGGGAACAATTGCCACTGATCTGAAGTGTTACCTATGGAATATAAATACTTCATAGCTTCAGTTCTTAGTTACAACTTTTGACTTACTACTCTTAGAATCATTTTCTGAAATATCAAACACTTCAAAAGCTTAAAGTTTCATATTTTCAAGTACATGCTTTTCATTTTCATATCATTAAGAAAGGTTCTTAGTTGTACTTGGAAGTGTGCTTGATTAAGTTTCAAATACTTAGTGTTATAACCTTGTTCTTAGTTAAAAACACCATTCCAAAATCTATTCAAGTTATTGTATCACTTGATGAGCTTAGTGTAGATTCTTCAAGTATTGTTAACTGAGATAGTGGTGTACTATCTCCGGCTAAGTATTAAAGAATTTGTAACTGAAGTCTTAGTGTTAGACTTGTAACTTATTCGAACAATTAGTGGAAAATCTCTTGTGGTGTGCAAGAGGACTGGATGTACCCTTGGTTATAAGGGGAACCTGGATAAATTTCTGTGTGATTTATTTTCAGTATTTTACAAAGCTTTCATAAACTCAAAACAATAAGTTGAACAATTTCACAAAACTCTAAAAACAGAAAAAATCGTCTAACACCTAATTCACCCCCTCCTCTTAGGTGCATCTCTATTCTTACAATTTGCATCAGAGCAGGTTTTGGTAATTTGCTCCTCGATTCATGACTTTCGCACAACCTGTTTTTAGAGATGGTGGTAGCAGTAACAAACCACCTTGCTTTGTCGGTGAACATTATGATTTTTGGAAATTACGTATGCAAGCATACCTTGAGGCTCAAGGAGATGACATATGGGAGGCTGTAGAAAACGGTCCATATATTCCAACAACAGTCATCAACAATAAAGAAGAAATAAAAATAAAAGCCTCATGGTCAGACGATGAAAAGAGAAAAGTATTGTTTGACAAGAAAGCCAAAAATATGTTACAATCAGCATTAGGAATGGACGAATTCTTTCGTATCTCCCACTGCAAAACAACAAAAGAAATATCGGATACTCTTGAAGTAACCCACGAAGGAACAATTGAGGTAAAACGTTAAAAACTAAACACTTTGTCTCAAGAGTACGAAATGTTTCGAATGCAACCAGGAGAAGCAATTCTAGATATGCAGAAACGATTCTCTCACTTAACAAATCACTTGACAACACTTGGAAAAAGTTTTACTAATGATGAATTGAACCTAAAGGTTCTAAGATCATTAACTAGTGCATGGCAGCCTAAAGTGACATCAATTTCTGAAAAGAAAAGTTTATCTAAAATGTCAATCTCAGCACTTTTCGGAAAGTTACAAGAGCATGAAATAGAATTAGAAAGATTGGAAAAGAATGAGAGTTTAGAAAAGAAAACAAAGAATATTGCATTAAGAATATAATCAAAAGATTCTGTGTGAAGCATGTCAAAGAGGTAAACAAACTAAAAGCTCTTTTAAAACTAAAAAAATGTGTATCTACCTCTCAACAACTTGAACTGCTTGACTTAGATCTGTTTGGTCCTGTTCAAACAGCTTCTCTCAGTGGTAAGAAATATGGTTTTGTGATTGTTGATGATTACTCAAGGTGGACTTGGGTAAATTTTTTAAGGAACAAAGATGAATCTCACAAAGTATTTATTTCTTTTTGTAAGCAAGTTATGAATGAACATGGTATTAAGATCATAACCATCAGAAGTGATCATGGAGGTGAATTCGAGAACAAGTATTTTGAAGAATTCTATGATGAGAATGGCATCTCTCACAACTTCTCATCCCCCAGAACACCTCAACAGAATGGAGTGGTAGAAAGGAAGAACAGATCACTGCAGGAGATGGCCAGAACCATGCTGAAGGATATGAAGGTTGCCACCTACCTTTGGGCAGAAGCTGTCAACACAGCCTGCTACATTCAGAATAGAGTCTACATCAGGTCCATCTTAAATAAAAGTCCCTATGAACTGTGGAAAGGTAAGAAACCCAATATTTCCTACTTTAAGCAATTTGGCTGCATCTGTTTTATGTTAAACACTAAAGATAACCTAGCTAAGTTTGATTCTAGATCTCAAAAGTGTATCTTTATTGGCTACTCTAAGAGATCAAAAGTTTATAGAGTGTTTAACAAAGAAACTAACAATGTTGAAGAATCAATCCATATTAAGTTTGATGATAAACAGCTTGACTCTGAAAAGTCAAAGCAAGATGAGGAAATTGCAGGTGAACCAGAGGCACAAGAACCAGAAGCTGAACCAGCAGTAGAATCTGAGAAAGATCAAGATGAAGAAGAACATGCTGACTTTGAAGACAAGTTAGAGGGAAAGAATGGATGGAAGTACAAGTCTTCACGTCTAGAATCTCTCATTATTGGCAGTGCAGCAGAACCTTTAAAGACCAGATCATCAAGTAGAGAAACCAGTCTGTTTGGTTTACTCTTAACAATTGAACCAAGCAATGTTGATGAGGCTTTGGCAGAGGAAGGTTGGATACTTGCAATGCAAGAAGAGCTGAATGAATTCCAAAGGAATGATATTTGGGATCTGGTACCCAGACCAAACAAAAACATTATTGGAACCAAGTGGGTGTTCAGAAATAAACTAAATGAAAAAGGTGAAGTGGTAAGGAACAAAGCCAGACTTGTAACTCAAGGATACAGTCAACAGGAAGGTATAGACTACACTGAGACTTTTGCTCCAGTGGCCAGGTTAGAAGCAGTTAGAACTCTTTTATCATTTGCTGCTAATCATGATATAATGCTGTATCAAATGGATGTTAAAAGTGCATTCTTAAATGGCTATATAAGTGAGGAAGTCTATGTCAAACAGCCCCCTGGATTTGAAAATTCTGATTTTCCAGATCATGTTTTTAAACTTAAAAAATCTTTATATGGCTTAAAACAAGCACCAAGGGCATGGTATGACAGACTTTGTAACTTTCTGCTTAAGAATGAATTTAATAGATTCCAGATTGATAACACTCTATTTAGGAAATCCATTAAAAATGATATTTTGATTATTCAAGTTTATGTTGATGATATCATATTTGGATCGGCTAATGGCACTTTGTGCAAATAGTTTTCTGACCTAATGCAGAAAGAGTTCCAAATGAGCATGATGGGAGAACTTAAGTTCTTCCTGGGAATTCAGATTCACCAAGGTAAATCAGGTATACTCATTCACCAATCTAAATATACTAAAGAACTTCTTAAAAAGTTCAAAATGAGTGAATGTAAGCCTATGGCCACCCCCATGCACCCAACCTACTCACTTGAGAAAGATGAAACCAGCCAAAAGGTAGACCAGAAAACATACAGAAGTATGATTGGATCCCATCTTTATTTAAATGCTTCTAGACATGACATTCTGTTTAGTGTTTGTGTCTGTGCTTGTTTTCAAGCTGACCCTAGGGAATCCCATTTAACTGCTGTCAAATGAATTCTGAGATACCTTAAAGGAACCACCAACCTTACCTTGTTATATAAGAAAACCCCCACATACAAACTCAGAGGTTTCTATGATTCCGACTATGTTGGAGACAAACTTGAAAGAAAAAGTACAAGTGGCAACAGCACTTTCTTAGGTGATAATTTGATCTCTTGGTCAAGCAAAAGACAAAGCACCATTGCCATGTCAACATCTGAATCTGAGTATATATCAGCAGCAGGTTGCAGTTCACAGTTACTCTAGATGAAACATCAACTTGAAGATTACAATATCTTTTAAACCAATATCCCTTTGTTCTGTGATAACACCTCAGCCATAAACCTAGCCAAGAACCCTATCTTACACTCTATAGCTAAACACATTGAAATAAAACACCATTTCATTAGGGACCATGTTCAAAAAGGGACTTTAAGCATCCAATTTGTGGACACTAATCATCAATGGGCTGACATCTTCACCAAAGCACTACCTGAAGACAGGTTCGAGTTCATCAAGAAGCATCTCAGCATTACCTTCATACCTGACTAGCTCAAGTAGTCATCTTAGGAGTTTTTAAATTTCTTGTAACTTTATTTTCTGTCTTTTATTTTCTGTTTTACTTTCTGTAATTTGTAAAGAGAAAAACAAAAAATACAAAAATAGTAGGACCTCTTTTTGGTTGATGACAAAAAGGGGGAGAGTGAGAAAAAGGAGAAATAAGTAGAAAAGGAGAGATTAAAAGAAAGGATGAAAAAGAAAGAGATGAAAAGAGAAGGAGTTGAAAAGGAGAGGAAACAGGGAGAAAGAAAAATAAAGAGATAAAAAGAAAGAGTGAAAAAGAGAAGAAGTTGAAAAGGAGAGGAAACAGGGAGAGGGAAAAATAAAGAGAGAAAAAGAAAGAGTGAAAAAAGAAGGAGTTGAAAAGGAGAGGCTATGTGAATGGAGAAAAGAAAGAGAGAATAAAGAAGGAGTTGAAAAGGAGAAGAAAAAGCCAGTATCAGACATAGGGGGAGAGATTGGTCTGAGGGGGAGTATTTCAAGTACTTCGAGTTACAAGCTAGCAAAATAAGTTAAGGTTTTCTCATCATCAAAAAGAGGGAGATTGTTGGAACCAAGTTGGTTCTAAGTACTTAGGATTTTGATGTTTACAAAAGCACTCAATGTAATCTTATTTTGTACCTTGAATTATTAAATTAAATGCCACCAAAAGCTGAAGTAATTAGAAGAAGAAGATCAAAGGGTTCCAGAGATTGAATCCCGAAGGTACCAGAAGATACTCCAGGATGTCAAAACATCACCAGAAGATATCTTTGCTGGCCCAGATCAGAAGGAAGCAAAGTCAGAAGGAGACCTGGACCAGACCACAAGGAAGCCTGCCAGAGGGAGACTTGATCCAGACCAGAAGGAATCAAATGTGAGATTTATTCCAGAAGTTATTCTGACCAGAAGATGGTTTGACAGTGAAATAATAAACAGCCCAGACTTGATCCAGACTTAATTAGAGGGTAAATTAATGGGTCCAGAACAAAGGAATTAATCCTGATTTGACCCAGACTAGAAGATAGCATGGTTCAGGGTATGAAACTAAGTCCAGACCAGAAGAAATGATCTCCAGAATTAATCCAGAACTGATTCAAAACACAAGGTAAAAAGTCCAGACTGAAATATTATTTGTCCAGATTTAATTTCAGTTTAATCCAGACCAAGTTAAGAATTAATCCAGATCAGAGGGAAGATATTCAGATCAATGGTCCAGATTTGAGTATATGGCCCAGTGTTGGTCGAGATCAGAAGATTAGACCATGGCCCAGTGTTGGCCAAAATCAGAAGGTCAGAATGTGTGGTCCAGCAGTGGCCGAGATCAGAGGATCACAGCAGATCAGACTATGGCCCAGTGTTGGCCGAGATCAGAAGATCAGAAAGTGTGGTCCAGGGTTGGCCGAAATTAGAGGATCACAACAGATCACTTAGTATGGTCCAGATGTGGACTAGCGCAGAAGATCAAACGGTCCACATTTAATCATGAGGATTAACGGTGGAGATTTAATTAAATTTGATCAAAGTATTAAAAAGATTTGTTACAAAAATAAAGTGAAGTCGTATGGAAGATCAGGAGCTGTTGGCGGGAAGAAACTAAAGACATGATTGGCCAGTTATTTTTGAAAGAAAATATGAAGCATAAAAAAGATAAGTTTTTTATTTAAGTGAAGCTCGATTGGTCAAGATATTTTTGCAAGAGATTCCAGCAAGATACAGCTCAAAATTAAGCTTGGAAGAGGCCCTAATCTGCATCTATAAAAGGAGGCTCAAGGCAAAATACTTAGTATCGAAAATCACAAATGAGTCATACACTTCCAAAGCAAACACTTAAGTTTTCGGTGAGGTTAATTGTGAGTTCCAGCTTTCAAGAAGCAAGCACTCTTGTTATTTTCTTTCCCTTGTGTTAGATCTAAGTTGTTGAAGTAGAGTCTACAATCTGAGGGAGTCAGAAGGGGTAGCAGATTACTTGGCAATTAGATTCAAGGCGTTGTAATTCCTTCTACAATCTAGGGTTGTCAATTTGGCAGGAGAAGACTTGACTTAGGAAGTCAAGGTGCTGTATTCCTCAAGAGTCTAGGATTGTTAGACTGTTTGAGAAGACTGACTTGGAGGGTCAGTGGAACCATTGAAATACAAGGTTTGAATTAGTGAAATCCTTCAAGGTGAAGGGACTGGACGTAGCCTCGTTAACGGTGAACCAGTATAAAAATTCTGTGTTTTATGTTTACTTTATATCCGCTGGTAACTCTGTTTTTATTCATACATCAAGTTTTGTTTTAAAAGTGTAAAAACGGAAAAGTATTAAAGTTAGTCAAACACAATTCAACCCCCCCTTCTCGTGTTCGCACCTTCACCACTACAAATCAAAATTTTATTTGCTTTGAATGTGGAAAACAATGACACATGAAAGTAGAATGTCCTAATCTTATCAAGAAGAATGCTAATAGAAGGAAGGAGTTCAAAAAGGCATACATAGCATGGGAAGATAATGAAGTAAGTTCATGTTCAAATTTAGAAAATGACGAATGCGTAAATGTTGCCTTGATGGCATCTCACCATTCTGATGACGAAGAAGAGGTTAGTAGCAAAAATACTTGTTATAATGATGATTCATGCGTTGAAGATAGTGATGCACAACAAGCTATAAGAGAACTACTTATAGAATGTAGAAATCTGTACAAAATAGTGTAGAATCAAAAGAAACAAATTTTATCTCTAAATGAAAAGATCGACACTATGGAACAAGATTTTGAAAAGCAAAAACAGAATTCTACATGCAATAAATGTGATACTCTTTCATTTATAATTGTCCAAATGAATAGAGTTATCGAAAGATACGAAAAAACACAAATTGGATTGGAAAATTTACTTAACATGCCAAGATATTCAAACGATAAAAGTGGACTTGGTTACTCAAAATTTGATAAACCAAGTACTAGTAAAATTATCTTTGTTAAAGCAAGTAATCAATCCAAAAATGAGAAAGTAATAGCTATTCAAAAGAATCATCATTATTCTAAAAAAAAGTACTATTCAAAAGAAACTATATTTTTCTAAAAGGATTACAACATGTTTCTATTGTGGTCTTAATGGCCACACACCTAATGCTTGTCATTTTAGGAACGTTGGTGTTCCACAAGGGCATTATGTGTGGATCAAGAAAGGTACTAATCTTCAAGGACCCAAAGCACTTTGGGTACCTAATAAACTATACATTTTGTTTTGTAGGAATACACACAAAGTACATCAAATATGTGGTACTTAGATAGTGGATGTTCAAAGCACATGACCGGTGACAAAACTAAATTTTCAGCACTAACTCTTGAGTCAAAAGGTTATGTGATCTATGGAGATAACAACAAAGGAAAAATTTTGGGCATTGGAAAGGTTGGCATTGCTCCATCTCCTTCAATTGAAGATGTCATCTATGTTGAAGGTTTAAAACACAATCTCATAAGCATAAGCCAGCTTTGTGACAAAGGTTACAAAATCACTTTCAACAAAGATGATTGTATTATCCAAAATGAGGTAACAAATGAAATTCAGTTTATTGGTAAGCGTTTCAAACATATTTTTACAATTAATCTTGATGATTTATCCTTAAAAATGAAATGTCTTATGGTAAGTGACAACAATGATGCTTGGCTATGGCATAAAAGATTTGCACATATCCATATGGATCACTTAAACAAGTTAGTCAAGCATGAACTTGTTGTAGGATTACCAAAATTAAAATTCATTAAGGATAAATTATGTGACGCTTGCAAAAGGGTAAACAAACTAAAGTTTCCTTTAAACCCAAAAATATCATATCAACTTCAAGACCACTTCAATTAATACATATGGACTTGTTTGGACCATCAAGAACTAAAAGTCTCGGTTGAAATTCATATGGACTAGTAATAGTTGATGATTTTTCAAGGTTCACATGGACCTTATTTTTGGAAAATAAAAATGAAGCTTTTAAAGCATTTAAGAAATATGCCAAACTAGTCCAAAA
Source organism: Cicer cuneatum (assembly GCA_037974295.1). Taxonomy (NCBI): domain Eukaryota; kingdom Viridiplantae; phylum Streptophyta; class Magnoliopsida; order Fabales; family Fabaceae; genus Cicer; species Cicer cuneatum. The sequence goes on along the minus strand of JBBPBO010000004.1, from coordinate 31,800,163 downwards.
TGAACAAGCAACCAAAATTGTATCAATTAGAAGTGATCATGGAGGAGAATTTCAAAATGCTTCTTTTGTAGAATACTGCGAAGAAAATGGAATCTTCCATAATTTTTCTGCACCAAGAACACCTCAACAAAATGGATTTGTTGAGAGAAAGAATAGATCATTGGTAAGTACAGCTTGTTACGTATCCAACCGAGTCATAATCCGACCAATGCTGAAGAAAACTCCATATGAACTTTATAAAGGAAGAAAGTCGAATATCTCTCACTTTCACATATTTGGATGCAAATGCTTTGTGTTAAATAATGGTAAGGATAATCTCGGCAAATTCGATGAGAAGGTCGATGAAGCATTTAGAATTTTTAATAAAAGAACTTTGATAGTTGAAGAATCTATACATGTATCTTTTAATGAATCTAACCCCACGAAAGAGGATAGAATTATTTATGATGATGATGATGATGAGACAATAAAAGAAAATCAAGTTGATCAAACAACTCAAAAGGAAGAAATAAATATAGAACAGCTAGATCAACACATTGATCTTCCTCAAGAATGGAAAACCTATCGTGATCACCCGATTGACAACATAATAGGTAATATCAACAAAGGAGTCACTACTAGGCTAAATCTCAAAGATGCTTGTTTAAATATGGCATTTGTTTCTCAAATAGAACCCTCCAAAATAGGTGAAGCCCTCAAAGATGATCAATGGATACTTGCCATGCACGAAGAACTAAATCAGTTTGAAAGAAAAAAGTTTGGGAACTTGTTCCAAATCCAGGAAATAAACACATCATTGGTACAAAATGGGTGTTTAAGAACAAATTATATGAAAATGGAATAGTTATCTGAAACAAGGCAAGGTTGGTCGCACAAGGATACAATCAAGAAGAAGGGATTGATTTTGATGAAACATTTGCTCCAGTAGCATGATTAGAAGCAATCTGACTACTACTTGCTTATGCTTGCTCTATGGATTTTGAACTATTTCAAATGGATGTCAAGAGTGCGCTCCTAAATGGCTATATCAATGAGGAAGTCTATGTCAAACAGCCACCTGGTTTTGAAGACTTCAAAAATCCTTCACATGTCTTCAAATTAAAGAAGGCGCTTTATGGTTTAAAACAAGCTCCAGAAGCTTGGTATGATAGGTTGAGTAAATTCTTATGTGAACATGGATTTGAAAAAGGTAAAGTTGATAAAACCTTATTCATTAAAAGAACAAATAATCATACCTTACTTGTTCAAGTCTACGTAGATGATATCATATCTGGATCAACCAAAAAAGAAATATGTGAAGAATTCTCATTAATGATGCAAGGTGAATTTGAAATGTCCATGATGGGAAAATTAAATTATTTCCTAGGACTTCAAAGCAAGCAACTTAAGAACGGCATATTTATTCATCAGACAAAATATTGTAAAGAATTATTAAAAAGATTTGAGATGGACAGCAGCAAAGAAAGTGCGACTCCCATGGGAATCGGAATGTATGTTGATAAAGACTAAACTGGTAAATCAATTGATATATCAAGTTATAGAGGTATGATTGGGTCTCTCTTATATCTAACGGCCAGTAGGCCATATATTATGTTTAGTGTTTGTTTGTGTGCAAGGTTTCAAGCAGATCCGAAGGAATCGCATCTTGTAGCAGTAAAGAGGATAATGAAATATCTAAAAGGAACGACCAATGCTGGCCTATGGTATCCAAAAGGTAGCATATGCAATCACATTGGTTATTCTGACTCTGACTATGCAGGATGTAAGACGGACCGAAAAAGCACAAGCGGCACCTGTCACATTCTAGGAAATGCACTAGTATCATGGTCTTGTAAGAAACAAGCATGCGTGGCCTTAAGTACAGCCGAGGCAGAATACATAGCAGCAGGCAGTTGCTTTGCTCATATCCTATGGCTTAAGCAACAACTATGTGACTATGGACTTGATCTCGGGTGTATTCCTCTGATATTTGACAATACTAGTGCTATCAACATCACTAAGAATCCAGTCATGCACTCTCGGACCAAACATATCGACATACGTTATCATTTTTTGAGAGATCATGTGCTCAAAGGCAATGTTGAAGTTACCTTTGTCGACACTCATAATAAACTAGCGGATATTTTTACAAAGCCACTACCTAGAGAATCATTTTACAAAATACGAAGGGAACTAGGCATTCTAAATGAAAGTGATCTCTAAAAATGTTTGAATGCTTTGTAAGTCATATCAATTTTAATTTTAAACTTTTTCATCTTCTCTTACAATTAATATATTATTCTTTGATATCTATGTGTTTTAATACATGTTTAATATTATTTTTTGTTGTTGTTTGTTTATTTATTAAAATTTTATTTTAGAAACGAAATTTTTACTGTCGTATTCGATTACAAACTGTTTTGTATTCGAATACATGTTCCCAGAAAAATCTGTATTCGAATACATCAAACCTGTAGTCAAATACAGATTCGAGTTTTTCAGCATATAAAAACGTTTTTAATAGATTTTAGGTTTTTTTCGAATACAAACTGATAGTAGCCGAATACAATCAAAATATTTGGTTTCCTTCCTTCAAAAACTTCATATACACCTACATGCAATCATCTCTAAACCTTCCCCTCATCATACATTACATCTAAGATTGTTTTTAAATCAAACCCAAAACCCAATTTCCACAAAACCGTAAAACTTCATCTCCTCAAATATGGATGCACGAAAAAGAGGTCGAAGAACAAAGGTTGCTGCAGTAGGTCATTGAAAGAAAAGAAGGAATGATAATATGGCTGATTTATCCTGGTTACTTCACTCACCGGAAGAAATTGACAGGTTCAGAACCCATTTCTCGGACAAGAAATTAATAACTCCAAAAATTGGTACGTTAGCTTCCTTTTCTAATTTTAAATTCCCTGAGTTTCTGAAAGCTCAAAAATTAGAGGAATTCATTGGCTATAATGGTCCCATCTATCCTGACCTTGTTAGGGTTTTCTTCTGTAATCTTGAAAAAGATGGTTCTAGGCTGGTGTCTAAGGTCAGAAATCCTACACATACCATCTGAAGGTCAGAAAATGTGTCAAGGACACTTATGTGAATGGGTAAACACTACCAAATACGATGCGTATATCTCACTGTGTCGATTTGATAAAGAGACTATGGAACGAAAAAGAACACAGGCTGGTTACGAATACACTCGACAAAGATATGGGGTTGGTAATCTCACAATTGACAACATATTACTTCATTACTTTTTCAGTTATATTTTGGTACCAAAAGCCGGATATTACTCACAAATATCTTAGTTCGAACTTCAAATTATGATTTTCATGATTAAAGGGGCTGATCTCAATTGGGCTTAGTTTGTTTGCTCAGTTCTTTTTGCTTCCAAAGACTCTATAGCTTTAGCCTTTGCAAGAGAAGTCACAAGAATTCTGGAACATTTTAAAGTTGATTTCTCATGCGAGGTGCTGTACCAAACAACCAAAGACAACTTGTTGGATCTAAGTGTTTTACCTAGCATGAAAATAGTATGGAGTGAATCACTTCAAACTTATGTTCATAAGGGTGATATTGGACAAAGTTCATCAACTGCCCAAGATGACACTGCAGAAGAAGCAGAACCAACAATAGGCCCAGCAGTAGCACCAGAAGCAACACCAGAAGCTGCACCAGAAGCATCACCAGCAGTAGCACCACAAGCAGACAACATAGCAAATGCTGAAGACATAATTTCAAACAGAATGATCATGGACAAACTTAACTCCATTCAATCCTTTGTCACATATCGATTTCAACACTTGAATGATTCTTTCAGCAATCAAATTCAAAACATGACTGCATCCTTCAACAACCAATTCCAACACATCGAAACAACCATCACTCAACATCATGCTTCTTTTCATCAAGAACTGAGTAACCTATCTGACAAAATTGACCACCTTCATCTCCCACCAGATTTTGATGATTAGATTGGCTATCTGAAAGTTTTTTTGTTGTTTTTCTATTATGTTTAAATCTTCCGTTAAAACTCTTAGTTTCCTTTTAAAATGTATTGCTGGACATGGTTTTGTAAAACTTATTTCTTTTGATTGCAAATCCTTCTAGAAATCATGTGATGCTTTTATTTATATTGTGTATGCTTTATTTATAATATCCTCTTCCTTTTTGATAATGTCAAAAGAGGGAGAAAAAGTGTATATATATTGTTGGTTGCTAGTAATTTTTTTTACAGATCCTCTAACACATAAGAGGGAGAAAAACATATATCAAGGGGGAGTAAGCACATATCAAGGGGGAGAAATCAAGACGTTGAAAAATTCAAGAAACAAGATTTTTGTCATCATCAAAAAGGGGGAGAATGAAAAAGAATAAAGATCTACATTTTTTATGAAGACAAAAAGATCATTCATCAAAAAGCAAAAGGATATTAATATAACTCATCATTCATATTCATATTAGGTAACTAAGGACTTAAGGTATTTAATATTAAATCAAAATAAAATTCAAATACAATATTATGAGAACCCTCTTGTTAGCATATGCATTAAAATGTTTTCTAAAAATATTTAAATACATAAACATATGTTTGAAAATAAAGTTTTTACAAAAACTGAAAATCTGTATTCAGATACGAAGTGTCGTAGCCGAATACAGATTGCAAGTCAGTAGCTAAAACTAAAGATCTGTATTCGAATACGAAGTGTCGTAGCCGAATACAGATTGCAAGTCAGTAGCTAAAAGTAAAGATCTGTATTCGAATACGAAGTGTCGTAGCCGAAAACAGATTCCATGTCAATAGCTAAAATTGAACTTTTGTATTCGACTACAGCTTCGCGTATTCGAATACAACTCAAGTCAGTGGCAAAAATATCATACTTGTATTCGACTACGAGGTATCGTATTCGAATACGAAGTTCAAATTTTAAATAAAAACTGAACGTTATAGATGTGTATTCGAATACACTGAGGCTGTATTCGAATACAACTTCGAAACAATGTAATTTTTCAGTTTTGGAACATTGCATAAGTTCATCAAAACTTATGGGAACAATTGCCACTGACCTGAAGTGTTACATATGGAGTATAAATACTTCATAGCTTCAGTTCTTAGTTACAACTTTTGACTTACTAATCTTAGAATCATTTTTTGAAATATCAAACACTTCAAAAGCTTAAGTTTCATATTTTCAAGTACATGCTTTTCATTTTCATATCATTAAGTAAGGTTATCAGTTGTACTTGGAAGTGTGCCTGATTAAGTATCAAATACTTAGTGTTATAACCTTGTTCTTAGTTAAGAACATCATTCCAAAATCTAATAAAGTTATTGTATCACTTGAAGAACTTAGTGTAGATTCTTCAAGTATTGTAAACTGAGATAGTGGTGTACTATCTTCGGCTAAGTCTTAAAGAATTTGTAACTGAAGTCTTAGTGTTAGACTTGTAACTTATTCGAACAATTAGTAATAAATCTCTTGTGGTGTGCAAGAGGACTGGATGTACCCTTGGTTATAAGGGGAACCAGGATAAATTTCTGTGTGATTTATTTTCAGTATTTTACAAAGCTTTCATAAACTCAAAACAGTAAGTTGAACAACTTCACAAAACTCTAAAAACAGAAAAAATCGTCTAACACCTAATTCACCCCCCCTCTTAGGTGCACCTCTGTTCTTACAATAACAAAGTTGATAATAACAATAATAACTCTCACACTTTAAGAAGAAAACACTAAGAAAATATTTCTAACTCAAACAAGTGTTTCTGTGTTTGAACTCCACAATGAATTTGAAATTTTGAGCTTATGAGTTCTTTGACTCTTTTTTGATTCTCGATGATTTTCTTCTTCAGCCTTGACTATCTATTTATAGTTAAAATTTGGGCTTCAATGTAGTTCTTGTTTAATTCTGAATTGTATCTTGTTTAGATTGAGTTTTTAAATTCTTCATATTGATTTTGTTCATAATTTGTTGTAGATAAATCTTGATCAAATCTTCAACAAATCTTCTTCAAATTTTGATCAAAGGTTCTTCAAATTTTGATCAAATCTTTTTCAAATCTTAATTAAATCTTCTTTAAATCTTAATCAAATCTTCTTCAAATCTTGATCAAATCTTCTTCAAATCTTAATTAAATCTTCTTCAAATCTTCTTCAAATCATAATCAAATCTTCTTCAAATCTTAATTAAATCGTCTTCAAATCTTGACCATATTTTCTTTTCAACTTGGTCAAAGATTTTATTCAATTATAAATTTGAGTCAAATCTTATTTTAGATTTTCATAGATTATAATTTTGAATCAAATCTTATTTTAGAGTTTCTACAATTATAAATTTGAATCTTGTTTCGTACTCTTTGAAGTCAAATATATTGTTCTCATAAAATAATTTTGTTAACATCAAAACTCTAAATGTAAAACCATCTTGGTTCCAACAATATCATTATTGGAAGGAATTTGACGCTTAGTATCCCATATTTTTGTTAGAACCTCATAATGTTCGATTAGGAGTGGCTTCAGATGATTTCAATCTTTTCAAGACTATGAATATTACTTATAGCACTTGGCCTGTCATTCTAATTCCCTACAACATGCTTCATTGGTTGTGCATGAAATAATCCATATTCATGTTATCACTATTAATTTCGAGTCCTAAAGGTCCTAGAAATAACATTATATATTTATCTACAACCTTTGGTACAGGAGTTGCAAAAGCTATGGGATGATGAAATTGAGACATTTGATGCCTACAAGAAAAAGACATTTCTTGGATGGTGTACTAACGATCAATATGCATGTCCATGTTGTGGTATTGAAACTACCTCATAGTGCTTACGTAACGGTAAAATCATTAATACTTGTGTCATCGTCGTTGGTTATCTCCCAGCAATTAGTGGAGGGTGAATAGTAGGTATTTCGATGGAACGTGGAAACTAACGAACCCTCCCTTATAAACATGATGGGACTGATACGTGAAGGAAAATAGATTATTCTAGAGAAGAAGGTTTAGAAAATGGGGCACGACCTAGAAAACATGATGGGAGTAATACTCTAAGGCAAATGGAGTCTGTCAAAAAGGTGTTCGGGCCATGACTCCAATTAAAGTCCCAACCATTTCACCTTCACCCATTGTTTCATGCATGAAACAAAGCTAAAATGTTCCACCGTGTACATGGAACATGAATTCATTGCATATGAAATGTTATCTATGCAATGCACATTTTGTCAATATGAGTAATCCAACCATTTAATCAACTCAACAAGGTAATAGAACTAGAAGGCAACTTTGTTGGAACCAAGTTGGTTCTAAGTACTTAGGATTTTGATGGTTACAAAAGCACTCAATGTAATCTTATTTTGTACCTTGAATTATTAAATTAAATACAATCAGAATATGAAGAAATCAGAAGCAGAAGATCAAAGGAAAATAAATTCTGGAATTACCAGAAGATGTTCCAGGATGTCAAAACATCACTAGAAGATATGTTTGCTTGCCCAGAGCAGAAGGAAGAAAAGTCAGAAGGAAACATGGATCATACCATTGGAAAGCCTGCCAGAAGGAGAGTTGTTCCAGACAAACATCAATCAAATATCAATTTTATTCTAGAAGTTATTCTGACCAGAAGATGGCCTGGCAGTGAAATATTAAACTGTCCAGACTTGTTTCAGACTCAACCAGAAGCTAAGTTTATGAGTCCAGAACAAGAGAATCAATCCAGATTTGACCTAGACAATAAGAGAGCATGATTCAGGGCATGAAACTCAGTCAAGACAAGAAGAAATGATTTCCAGAATGATCCAGACCTAATCTAAAATCAAAGGTAAAATGCCCAGACTAAAATATTTTTTGTCCAGATTTAATTTCAATTTAATCCAGACCAAAGTCCATAATTAGTCCAGATCAGAGGGAAGATTTCCAGATCAATGGTTCAAGATTAATTATTTGGACCAGTGATGGTCCAGATCAGAAGATTAGACCATGGCCCAGTATTGGCCGAAATCAGAGGGACAGAATGTGCAGTCCAGCAAAGGCCGAGTTCAGAGGATTATAGCATATAAGGTGCGCTTCCAAGATGACCGAAATCAGAAGATCAGAGGGTCAGGAAGTGTGGTCCAGGGAAGGTCGAAATCAGAGGATCATGGCATAACAATCAGTATGGTCAAGATGTGGACTAGCACATGAAGATCCAATGGTCCAGATTTATTCAGGAAATTTATACGGTGGAGAATTTAATTTATTTTGATCAAAGGATTAAAAAGATTTATTACAAAAATAAAGTGAGGTGTTGTGGAATTCAGGAGCTGTGGCGGGAAGGAACCAACAGATTTAATTGGCCAGTTATTTTGAAAGGAAATCTGAAGATATGTTTTTTATTTATATGAAGCCCAATTGGTCAAGTTATTTTTACAGAGAATCCAGCAAGATTCAGCATCAGAGTTCGGTCTCAAGGCTGAATTTAAGCATTGGAATAGGCCCAAATCTGCATCTATAAAAGGAGGCTCTAGGCAGAATACTTAGCATCGAAAATCACAAAGAGTCATACACTTCCAAAGCAAACGCTCCCAAATTTTCATGTAAGTCAATTGTGAGTTTCAGCTTTCAAGAAGCAAGTACTCGTGTTATTTTCTTTCCACTGTGTCAAATCTAAGTTGTTGAAGTAGAGTCTACAAACTGAGGGAGTCAGTAGGAGGTAGCAAGGTACTTAGCAATTAGATTCATAGTGTTGGAATTCTTCTACAATCTGGGGTGTCAGATTGGCTAAAGACAGGAGTTGTTTTTCCTCAAATAAGTCTAGGATTGTTAGACTATTTGAGAAGACTAACTTGGAGGGTCAGTAGCACGGTTGTAATTCAAGGTTTGAATTAGTGAAATCCTTCAAGGCGAAGGGACTGGACGTAGCCTCGTTAACGGTGAACCAGTATAAAATCTGTGAGTTTTATTTTTATTTTTTATCCGCTGCTAACTCTATTTTAATTATACATCAAGTTTTGTTTTGAAAGTATTAAAACAGGAAAAGTATTCAAGTTAAGTCAAACACAACTCAACCCCCCTTCTCGTGTTTGCACCTTCAATTGGCATCAGAGCTCGGTCTCAAGGCTGAGCACTTAACAGTGTTTGAGGAAAGGTCCAAGGGGTTCAATATGTCAGAAGAATTGGGAGGCAACATCAACAGAGCACTAATATTTGATGGAGAAAGGTTTTAGTATTGGAAGGACAGACTGAGAAGTTTTGTCATATCTCAAGATCCTGAATTATGGAAGATGATAGTCAGAGGATACACTGCACCTACTGATCCAGAAGATCCAACTAAGAAACTAGACTTGGATGATATGAAACCAAATCAGATCAGACTACACAGACTTCATCACAAGTCCAGAACCATCATGGTCAGTGCAATCACATTCAAGGAATTTGATAGATGCACAAATAAAGAAACAGCAAAGAGTATATTCGATAGTCTGGTTCTGACCTATGAAGGAACCAAGCAGGTTCAACAAACAAAGGCTAACATATTGGTCAGAAAGTATGAGCTGTTCAAGATGGAAGAGGATGAAGACATTGACACAATGTTCTACAAATTCCAGACTTTTGTATCAGGACTGAAAGTATTAAACAAAAGCTATACCACTGAAGATCATGTCTGGAAAATTCTGAGAAGTCTACCAAAAAGGTGGAGACCAAAGGTTACTACAATTCAGGAAGCTAAGGATCTGAGTACCTTGAGGCTGGAAGATTTGATCAGCTCACTCAGGTCTCATGAAATAGAACTGGAAGAAGATGAACCTAAGAAGAAGAAGAATCTGGCTTTGAAATCGAAACAGAAGAAAGTTGCAAAGGCAGAATCAGAATCAGAGGATAGTGATAGTGACTGTGATGATATGGCATACTTAACCAAAAAGATGGTTAAGATCTGGGAAAACAACAAGAAAAGAAACTTCAGAAAGAAACATAATAGCAAGGATAAGGAAGAATCTGACAAGAAGAATATTGTCTGTTACGGATGCAATAAACTTGGACATATCAAGTCAGAATGTCCAAATCTGGAAAAAGGAAAACAGCACAAGAAGAGTTCCAGACACAGAAAGAAAGGTCTGATGGCTGCCTGGGATGTATCAGAATCAGAGGAAGAATCTTTTGATGAAGAAGAGGCAGAAACAGCAAAGATAGCTCACATCAAGTCTGCTTCTGGTCTTCATAAAAGCACGAATTCCAGAAGGAAAACAGGCAGAAGGAAGAGTGATAGAAGCAGTCACTCAGGCAAGTCTGGAAGCACATCAGAGGAAACAATTCTGTCTCTGATGGCTCATACAAAATCAAGTTCTGGATACAGCTCTGGAACAAAATCAGAAGATGAAGACAGTGAGGTATTTTCTGACCTTTCTAAATTTGAATTAATTGAGACTTTAAAGGACTTGTTAAATGCAAATAATAAGATGTCTTTAAAACTGAAAACTCTTAAGGAAGATAAGAAAAATCTTACCAAAGAAATCCAAGTTTTAAAGAAACGAATTTCTGAGTATGCAATTGAAATCCAAGATTTGAAAACTGAAGTTGCAAAACTCAAGTCTGAAAACCAAACTCTGAAAAGTAATAATTGTTCCACTTCTGATATTGTTTGTAAATCTGATATGCATGAGCAATTTTTTCAAAACTTTATTTCAAATGGAATGGAAAGAAGTAAGTATGCATCTATGATTTATGGAAACAGTAACTCTGGAAAAAGAGGTATTGGTTTTAAAGAAACAAGAACTGAAAATAAAGCTGTTTATTTTGATGTTTTATGTATTGTCTGTGCTAAGAAAGGTCACTCTGAATTATCTTGTCCAATGGTAAAATCTGAACAAGATCAGAGAGCTGTTAAGACTAACAAACCTGGACCCAGTTAGTTTTGGGTACCAAAAGATAAAATTGTCTATGTTGCAGATGTTCTGAGCAACCAGAAGGAGACACCAACAATGGTGCCTGGACAATGGATGTTAGCAATGCACAAGCAGAAGAAGGTCTATGTTCCTGCTACAACAAAACAAAGGCAATCTGAGTCTGATGGAAGAAGTTCTGGTCATCTCAACCAGAATCGGAATCGGAATTAGAACCAAAACTGGAACCAGAACCAAAACAGGAACTGGAATCAAAATAGGAACTGGAATCAGTATCAGAAACACAGATATTGGAACCAGAATCAGAATCAACTCTGGAACCGGAATCAGAATAAATACTGGTACCAGAATCAAAATCAACTCTGGAACTAACACCAAAGTCAAATAAGAAGTTACCAGAATCATCAGAATTACCAAATTCATCAGAACTTCCAGATTCACCCAAGTCACTGGAATCACCAGAACCAAAACATATTCCAGAATCATCAGAGAAACATGGTTTATAAACCAAAGCAGAATCAAGGAAACTGCTCAAACAGGCCAGAAGAAGAACTGGCTCTAATGGCTAGAACAGAAGCTAAGTCTGAATCTGAGTCTGACTCTAACTCTGATTCTGACAGAGAAAAGGCAAAGTCTGATCAGCAACACAAAACATGGTATCTTGACAGTGGCTGCTCCAAACACATGACAGGAGATAAATCTATGTTTCAGAATTTGACTATGAAGAATGGAGGCAAAGTTTCCTTTGGAGGAAACCAGAAAGGTCAGATTATTGGTACAGGAACTGTTGGTAACACTTCTTCTCCCTTATCCATTAAAAATGTTCTGTTTGTTAAAGGTTTAAAACACAATCTTCTGAGCATAAGTCAATTAAGTGACTGCAAATATGATGTTATCTTTAATCAAAAAACTTGCAAAGCTGTTAGTCAAATTGATGGGACTGTTTTATTTACTGGAACTAGGGAGGATAATGTTTATAAAATTGATCTGAGGCAGATCGATCAAAGGATGACTTGAACATGAGGCACCTTTATCTGAGGAAAGCTTGGACCAGAGGCAACTCGGTTAGAGGAAGACTTCGACTGGAGGTAGCTTGAACCGAGGAAAGCTTCGACTAGAGGCTTCTCCTTCAAAGGAAGACTTGGATCAAAGGTAGCTCGGTAAGAGGAAAAGTTGGTGTAGAGGCAGCTCAGTGAGAGGAAGACTTAGACTTGAGGCAGCATTGTCAGAGGAAAGCTTGGAGCAGAGGAAACTCGGTCAGGGGAAACAAAATTCAGAGGCAGCTAGAGGAAAAAGAATCAGGGGTAGCCAGAGAAATAGAATCAGAGGCACCTATAGGAAACATAATCAGAGGAAGGCAAAGGAAACAAAATATAAGGCAGCTAGAGGAAAACAGAATCAGAGGCTTAGACTGAGAATAATCAAAAAAACGCATTCGAGGCAAAACTGATCAAAAACAGTCAAAGGCAACAAAGAGGGTTGAGGAAAAACACATTAATTCAGCAATTCGCATCTTACAGTTAACCCCCATTTCAAAAATCATTAACACATCATAATCATCACATAAATATATGCATAATGGATGATTTTAAAGATGTGAAATAGTTTCTAACATTTCCTATATCCTAAATTACAACTTTTCCTCAATCTCAAGTTTTAAGGAACCCATTATTTCAAACCCATAAAATTATTTCAAATCAGTAAAATAAACACTTTCAATTGCCATTGATCTGAAGTGTAACCTATGGGGTATAAATACTTCATAGCTTCAGTTCTTACTGACAACCTTTGACTTACTAATCTTAGAATTAATTTCTGAAATATCAAACACTTTCAAAGCTTAAGTTTCATATTTTCAAGTACATGCTTTTCATTTTCATATCATTAAGAAAGGTTCTCAGTTGTACTTAGAAGTGTGCTTGATTAAGTATCATAATACTTAGTGTTATAATCTTGTTCTTAGTTAAGAACATCATTACAAAATCAATTAAAGTTATTGTATCACTTGAAGAACTTAGTGTAGATTTTTCAAGTATTGTTAACTGAGATAGTGGTGTACTATCTTCGGCTAAGTGTTAAAGAATTTGTAACTGAAGTCTTAGTGTTAGACTTGTAACTTATTCGAACAATTAGTGGAAAATCTCTTGTGGTGTGCAAGAGGACTGGATGTACCCTTGGTTATAAGGGGAACCAGGATAAGTTTCTGTGTGATTTATTTTCAGTATTTTACAAAGCTTTCATAAACTCAAAATAGTCAGTTGAACAATCTCACAAAACTCTAAAAACAGAAAAATCGTCTAACACCTAATTCACCCCCCTCTTAGGTGCACCTCTATTCTTACAATTAGTATCAGAGCAGGTTTTGATAATTTGCTCCTCGATTCATGGCTTCTGCACAACATGTTTTTAGAGATGGTGGTAGCAGTAACAAACCACCTTGCTTTGTCGGTGAACATTATGATTTTTAGAAAATACGTATGCAAGCATACCTTGATGCTTAAGGAGATGACATATGGGAGGCTGTAGAGAACGGTCCATATATTCCAACAACAGTCATCAACAATAAAGAAGAAATAAAAATAAAAGCCTCATGGACAGACGATGAAAAGAGAAAAGTATTGTTTGACAAGAAAGCCAAAATTATGTTACAATCAGCATTAGGAATGGACGAATTCTTTCGTATATCTCACTGCAAAACAGCAAAAGAAATATGGGATACTCTTGAAGTAACCCACGAAGGAACAATTGAGGTAAAACGTTCAAAACAAAACACTTTGTCTCAAGAATATGAAATGTTTCGAATGCAACCAGGAGAAGCAATCCTAGATATGCATAAACGATTCTCTCACTTAACAAATCACTTGATAGCACTTGGCAAAAGTTTTACTAATGATGAATTGAACCTAAAGGTTCTGAGATCATTAACTAGAGCATGACAGCCTAAAGTGACAGCAATTTCTAAAAAGAAAAGTTTATCTAAAATGTCACTCTCAGCACTTTCTAGAAAGTTACAAGAGCATGAAATAGAACTAGAAAGATTGGAAAAGAATGAGAGTTTAGAAAAGAAAACAAAGAATATTGCATTAAGAATAGAATCAAAATATTTTTTGAATGAAGAAAATTCAGATGAAGAGGAAAATATCACTCTTCTTGTTAAAAAATTCGGTAAATTTCTTGAAAAAGATAGAACGTTCAAGAAAAAGAAAAACTTCATAAAGAAAGATGTTTCCATTACAAATCAAAATTTTACTTGATTTGAATGTGGAAAACAAGGACACACGAAAGCAGGATGTCCTAACATTATCAAGAAGAATGCTAATAGAAGGAAGGAGTTCAAAAAGGCATACATAGCATGGGAAGATAATGATGTAAGTTCATCTTCAAATTCAGAAAATGACGAATGCGCAAACGTTGCCTTGATGGCATCTCACCTATCTGATGACGAAGAAGAGGTTAGTAGCAAAAATACTTGTTATAATGATGATTCATGTGTTGAAGATAGTGATGCACAACAAGCTATAAAAGAACTACTTATAGAATGTAGAACTACTTATATCGACACTATGCAACAAGATTTTGAAAAACAAAAACAGAATTCTACATGTAGTAAATGTGATTCTCTCTCATTTAAAATTGTCCAAATGAATAGAGTTATCGAAAGATACGAAAAGGACAAATTGGATTGGAAAATTTACTTAACATGCAAAGATATTCAAACGATAAAAGTGGACTTGGTTACTCAAAATTTGATAAACCAAGTACTAGTAAAATTATCTTTGTTAAAGCAAGTAATCAATCCAAAAATGAGAAAGTAATAGCTATTCAAAAGAATCATCATTATTCTAAAAAAAAGTACTATTCAAAAGAAACTATATTTTTCTAAAAGGATTACAACATGTTTCTATTGTGGTCTTAATGGCCACACACCTAATGCTTGTCATTTTAGGAACGTTGGTGTTCCACAAGGGCATTATGTGTGGATCAAGAAAGGTACTAATCTTCAAGGACCCAAAGCACTTTGGGTACCTAATAAACTATAAATTTTGTTTTGTAGGAATACACACAAAGTACATCAAATATGTGGTACTTAGATAGTGGATGTTCAAAGCACATGACCGGTGACAAAACTAAATTTTCAGCACTAACTCTTGAGTCAAAAGGTTATGTGATCTATGGAGATAACAACAAAGGAAAAATTTTGGGCATTGGAAAGGTTGGCATTGCTCCATCTCCTTCAATTGAAGATGTCCTCTATGTTGAAGGTTTAAAACACAATCTCATAAGCATAAGCCAGCTTTGTGACAAAGGTTACAAAATCACTTTCAACAAAGATGATTGTATTATCCAAAATGAGGTAACAAATGAAATTCAGTTTATTGGTAAGCGTTTCAAACATATTTTTACAATTAATCTTGATGATTTATCCTTAAAAATGAAATGTCTTATGGTAAGTGACAACAATGATGCTTGGCTATGGCATAAAAGATTTGCACATATCCATATGGATCACTTAAACAAGTTAGTCAAGCATGAACTTGTTGTAGGATTACCAAAATTAAAATTCATTAAGGATAAATTATGTGACGCTTGTCAAAAGGGTAAACAAACTAAAGTTTCCTTTAAACCCAAAAATATCATATCAACTTCAAGACCACTTCAATTAATACATATGGACTTGTTTGGACCATCAAGAACTAAAAGTCTCGGTAGAAATTCATATGGACTAGTAATAGTTGATGATTTTTCAAGGTTCACATGGACCTTATTTTTGGAAAATAAAAATGAAGCTTTTAAAGCATTTAAGAAATATGCCAAACTAGTCCAAAATGAACAAGCAACCAAAATTGTATCAATTAGAAGTGATCATGGAGGAGAATTTCAAAATGCTTCTTTTGTAGAATACTGCGAAGAAAATGGAATCTTCCATAATTTTTCTGCACCAAGAACACCTCAACAAAATGGATTTGTTGAGAGAAAGAATAGATCATTGGTAAGTACAGCTTGTTACGTATCCAACCGAGTCATAATCCGACCAATGCTGAAGAAAACTCCATATGAACTTTATAAAGGAAGAAAGTCGAATATCTCTCACTTTCACATATTTGGATGCAAATGCTTTGTGTTAAATAATGGTAAGGATAATCTCGGCAAATTCGATGAGAAGGCCGATGAAGCATTTAGAATTTTTAATAAAAGAACTTTGATAGTTGAAGAATCTATACATGTATCTTTTAATGAATCTAACCCCACGAAAGAGGATAGAATTATTTATGATGATGATGATGATGAGACAATAAAAGAAAATCAAGTTGATCAAACAACTCAAAAGGAAGAAATAAATATAGAACAGCTAGATCAACACATTGATCTTCCTCAAGAATGGAAAACCTATCGTGATCACCCGATTGACAACATAATAGGTGATATCAACAAAGGAGTCACTACTAGGCTAAATCTCAAAGATGCTTGTTTAAATATGGCATTTGTTTCTCAAATAGAACCCTCCAAAATAGGTGAAGCCCTCAAAGATGATCAATGGATACTTGCCATGCACGAAGAACTAAATCAGTTTGAAAGAAAAAAGTTTGGGAACTTGTTCCAAATCCAGGAAATAAACACATCATTGGTACAAAATGGGTGTTTAAGAACAAATTATATGAAAATGGAATAGTTATCTGAAACAAGGCAAGGTTGGTCGCACAAGGATACAATCAAGAAGAAGGGATTGATTTTGATGAAACATTTGCTCCAGTAGCATGATTAGAAGCAATCTGACTACTACTTGCTTATGCTTGCTCTATGGATTTTGAACTATTTCAAATGGATGTCAAGAGTGCGCTCCTAAATGGCTATATCAATGAGGAAGTCTATGTCAAACAGCCACCTGGTTTTGAAGACTTCAAAAATCCTTCACATGTCTTCAAATTAAAGAAGGCGCTTTATGGTTTAAAACAAGCTCCAGAAGCTTGGTATGATAGGTTGAGTAAATTCTTATGTGAACATGGATTTGAAAAAGGTAAAGTTGATAAAACCTTATTCATTAAAAGAACAAATAATCATACCTTACTTGTTCAAGTCTACGTAGATGATATCATATCTGGATCAACCAAAAAAGAAATATGTGAAGAATTCTCATTAATGATGCAAGGTGAATTTGAAATGTCCATGATGGGAAAATTAAATTATTTCCTAGGACTTCAAAGCAAGCAACTTAAGAACGGCATATTTATTCATCAGACAAAATATTGTAAAGAATTATTAAAAAGATTTGAGATGGACAGCAGCAAAGAAAGTGCGACTCCCATGGGAATCGGAATGTATGTTGATAAAGACTAAACTGGTAAATCAATTGATATATCAAGTTATAGAGGTATGATTGGGTCTCTCTTATATCTAACGGCCAGTAGGCCATATATTATGTTTAGTGTTTGTTTGTGTGCAAGGTTTCAAGCAGATCCGAAGGAATCGCATCTTGTAGCAGTAAAGAGGATAATGAAATATCTAAAAGGAACGACCAATGCTGGCCTATGGTATCCAAAAGGTAGCATATGCAATCACATTGGTTATTCTGACTCTGACTATGCAGGATGTAAGACGGACCGAAAAAGCACAAGCGGCACCTGTCACATTCTAGGAAATGCACTAGTATCATGGTCTTGTAAGAAACAAGCATGCGTGGCCTTAAGTACAGCCGAGGCAGAATACATAGCAGCAGGCAGTTGCTTTGCTCATATCCTATGGCTTAAGCAACAACTATGTGACTATGGACTTGATCTCGGGTGTATTCCTCTGATATTTGACAATACTAGGGCTATCAACATCACTAAGAATCCAGTCATGCACTCTCGGACCAAACATATCGACATACGTTATCATTTTTTGAGAGATCATGTGCTCAAAGGCAATGTTGAAGTTACCTTTGTCGACACTCATAATAAACTAGCGGATATTTTTACAAAGCCACTACCTAGAGAATCATTTTACAAAATACAAAGGGAACTAGGCATTCTAAATGAAAGTGATCTCTAAAAATGTTTGAATGCTTTGTAAGTCATATCAATTTTAATTTTAAACTTTTTCATCTTCTCTTACAATTAATATATTATTCTTTGATATCTATGTGTTTTAATACATGTTTAAATTTTTCTTTTTTGTTAAAATTTTTTTTTAGAAACGAAATTCTTACTGTCGTATTCGAATACAAACTGTCTGTATTCCAATACACGTTCCTAGAAAAATCTGTATTCGAATACATCAAACCTATAGTCGAATACAGATTCGAGTTTTTCAGCATATAAAAACGTTTTCAAATAGATTTTAGGTTCTTATCGAATACGAAACTGATAGTAGCATAATACAATCAAAATCTCTGGTTTCCTTTCTTCAAAAACTTCATCTAAACTTACATGCAATCATCTCTAAACCTTCACCTCATCATTCATTACATCTAAGTTTGTCTTAAAAATCAAAACCAAAAACAAATTCTTCCCAAAACCGTCAAACTTCATCTTTCAATATGGATGCACAAAAAAGAGGTCCTCGAATGAAGGTTGCTGCAGTGGGTCCTTCAAAGAAAAGAAGGAATGATAATATGGATGATCTATCCCGGTTAATAACTCCAAAAATTAATAACTCCACTTCTCGAACCCACTTCTCGAACCCACTTCTCGAACAAGAAATTAATAACTCCAAAAATTGGTACGTTTGCTTCCTTTTCTGATTTTAAATTCCCTGAGTTGCTGAAAGCTCAAAAATTAGAAGAATTCATTGGCTACAATTGTCCCATTTATCCTGACCTTGTTAGGGTTTTCTTCTGTAATCTTGAAAAATATTGTTCTAGGCTAGTGTCTAAGGTTAAAGGAAAGCTTATTAGTTTAAACACTAGAATTATTGGAGAAATCCTACACATACCATCTGAAGGTCAGAAAATGTGTCCAGGACACTTGTGTGAATGGGTAAACACTACCAAATACGATGCTTATATTTCACTGTGTTGATTTGATAAGGAGACTATGGAACGAAAAAGAACACAGGCTGGTTCGGAATTCGCTCGACAAAGATATGGGGTTGGTAATCTCACAGTTGACAAAAGCCGGGAATTACTCAAATATCTGAGTTCGAACTTCAAATCATGATTTTTATGATTGAAGGAGCTAATCTCAATTGGGCTTATTTTTTCTGCTCAGTTCTATTTGCTTCCAAAGATTCTATAGCTTTGCCCTACGCAAGAGAAGTTACAAGAATTCTGGAACATTTTAAAGTTGATTTCTCATGCGAAGTGCTGTACCAAACAACCAAAGACAACTTGTTGGATTTAAGTGTTTTACCTAGCATGAAAATAGTATGGAGTGAATCACTTCAAACTTATGTTCATAAGGGTGATATTGGACAAAATTCATCAAATGCCCAAGATGACACTACAGAAGAAGCAGAACCAACAACAGGCCCAACAGCAGCACCAACAGCAGTACCAGAAGCAGCACCAAAAGTAGCACCAGAAGCAAACAACATAGCAAATGCTGAAGTCATCATTTCAAACAGAATGATCATGGACAAACTTAACTCCATTCAATCCTTTGTCACAGATCAATTTCAACACTTGAATGATTCTTTCAGTAATCAAATTCAAAACATGACTGCATCCTTCAACAACCAATTCCAACACATCGAAACAACCATCACTCAACATCATGCCTCTTTTCATCAAGAATTGAGTAACCTATCCGACAAGATTGACCATCTTCATCTCCCACCAGAATTTGATGATTAGATTGGCTATTTGAAAGTTTTTTAGTTGTGTTTCTGCTATGTTTAAATTTTCCGTTCAAACTCTTAGTTTCCTTTTAAAATGTATTACTAGACATGGTTTTGTAAAACTTATTTCTTTTGATTGCAAATCCTTCTAGATATCATGTGATGCTTCTATTTCTATTGTGTATGCTTTGTTTATAATATTGTAAGACCCTTAATTTTTAATTAAAATTATGGAATTAATTTTAAGTGTATTTTGGGGGATATTTGTCAAAATATTTAATATATGTATGTTTTGAGTAAATATATATATATATATATAAATATTTATTTTGGAAGATGAATTAAAATTATTGGATTAAGAAAAAATTAATTTAATTACGAGTAATTAAATTAACGGACCGTTAATTAAGGGATTAACGGCTAATTGCGAAGAGACGGATAAAGTGCTGGAAATCAGACAAGTGTGGGGTGAGGTGGCACCCACACAAGCCTATAAATAGGAGTGAGAAGGATGGTGAAATCATAACACCATTCCTCCTCCCTCACTGCCCATACTGCACGTAACAGTACCTCTTTTCCCTCCCATTCTGTTTCTGTTTTCCTCAATTTCCAATTCACGATTTCAAAGAGAAAAGAGGGAGTTCCTCAAAAGTGCCATTACTTGGAAATCCAAGCACCGAAACACCAAACCCTCAGTACAAAAGTTAATCCCCTCATCATTACGAAGCTAGAGAACCCAGTTTCGTAGCAGCGAACGCAAGACGGGAGTTTTGCCGTTTTTGACGCATACACGTGAGAAGTAGCAGACCCGCAACAAAGGGTAAGGGCACCTTCCATTTTCTAGTTGCATTAGGGCTGTAAATGCATAACTGGCATAGCATTACTGATGTTTTCATCACTGTTTTGAAGAAAAACTATGTTGCAATGACATTTTGAAAAAAATGAAGAAAATGCATTTTGTGATGTGTAATGAATCTGTGATGTTTGCTGTTCTAGTTGTTACTGCAATGCTACTTGGTTTGTGTGGGAAGACTGAAAAATGTTTTGCATGTTATTTTAAAGATGATTAAAATAAATGTTCATAAATTGTTTTGAATGTTGTTATAAAATGCGAAAACACATTCTGTTGGTGTTTGCTGCTATGTGATGATTTCTGTTTGACTGAATGTATTAATGTCATTCTGTTTGTGTGAGAAAGCTGAAATGCTTTGCATGTTGTTCTGATGTGTGAGAAAGCTGAAATGCTTGCATGTTGATTCTGTTTGTGTGAGAAAGCTGGAATATGCTTTGTATCTTGTGTTGGTTGTGTAAGCATACTGGAGAATACCATGCATGTTGTTTTGGAGATGCGTGTTCTGGTTCTGGATGATTCTGATGTTGATCATTCTGTTTCTGCTTCTGGTGTTGATCATTTTATTTCTGCTTCTGATGAGTCTGGTGGTGACTATTCTGTTTCTGTTTCTAGATGTTCTGGTGTTGATGATTCTGCTTCTGTTTCTGTTTTGAGTGATTCTAGTGTTGCTGATGATTTCAAAATAAAAAGGGTTTAAAGTGATGAAAGTGTTTTCTTCTGGAAAATCTATATTGATGTAAAAGTCTGAGTTTTGTGGTTTAGAAGAGTGATAAAACTGTTTTGGGGTTGTGTTGATTTTTCAAAAGAAACAGTCTGAAATGTGTAGAAATCTCAAGAAAATTTCACTGGTTTTCGAAGGGGTATTCGAATACAACATGTGTGTATTCGAATACAACCTGTCAAGCTTCTATTTTACCTAAGTTTTCAAACTTGTATTCGAATACGAGCCCCTGTATTCGAATACAGAGGAAGGATTTTTGCTTCTGACTTAGCATCTGTATTTGACTACGACTCTGTCGTATTCGAATACAGAAGTAAAATTTTAACACTGTATTTGCAACTGTATTCGACTACAGGCATGCTGTATTCGAATACAGAATGCAGATTTTCACTAGTTTCAGCTTCTGTATTCGAATACAAGGGATCTGTATTCGAATACAGATTCGAGTTTTTCCAGAAACTCAGTTTTTATCCTCTGTATCCGAATACAAGGAAGCTGTATTCGAATACAGATTCGTGTTTTCCAGAAAATCAAGTTTTAAACACTATCATGTGAATTTTTAAGTGTTGGGAAACTTTGAGAAGGGTTAAAATGATTTAAAATGGAGTCTTTGAAATAGTTTTGAAGAGGAGAGGATGATGTTTTGAAAACCTTCAATGACCTGGGAGAAAATGCTGAATTTTCAATATTTTGTCTTCTTTATTCGACTACAGGCATGCTGTATTCGAATTCAGAATGTAGAATTTGCAGTTTCATGCTTCTGTATTCGAATACAAGGGGGATTGTATTCGAATACAGATTCGAGTTTTCAGAAATTCCAAGTTTTCTACAGTGTTTTGTAAACCCTAAGTGTTGGGGAATATTGGGGATGTTTGTGGTGAATTAAAATGGAACTTTTGGTGATATTTTGAAGTGGTGGTGATGAAGTTTTTGAGACTTTACTGATGTAGTGAAAAATGTTGATTTGTGCACTGAGACTGCCTCTGTATTTGAATACCAGAGGGCTGTATTCGAATACAGAGTGTAATTCTGCACTATTTTTGGTTTCTCTATTCAAATACAGAGAAGCTGTATTTGAATACACATTCGTATTTTCCAGAAATCTCAGTTTTAAACACTGTGTTATGAATTTTAAGAGTTTGGGAAAACATTGCAAAGTGTTAATGATTACTTGACTGTTTAATCATGATTGTGATGATGATAATCTTGATTGTGCTGAGATGTTTTGAAAGATGATGGAAAGGTTGAATTTCCCTGATAATGCATACTGTTTCAGTGAAGAGAAAACACTGCATATTCATACATTACATAGTCAAGTGGTACCCGCGATGGGCCACAGAGTAATGCGCAACCACGTGCTGATCTGTTGAGCGATTGCACGAGTGCTGGTCTGTTGAGCGACTGCACTAGGTACTGATCTGTTGAGCAATTGTACCTTGGTATATAGGTGCTGGTCTGTTGAGCGACTGCACTGGTACTGGACTGTTGAGCGTCTGTACCCTGAAATGCGCAACCACGTGCTGATCTGTTGAGCGACTGCACGAGTGTTGGTCTGTTGAGCGACTGCACTGGTGCTGATTTGTTGAGCGATTGCACCCTGGTCTTGAGGGCCATTAAAGTCATACATATTTAAATTGTGCTGGTATGTTGAGCGACTGCACCTTGGTGATTCCAAGAAATTGTATACATGAGCATATACATATTGCATCGAGGGATTGATCGGTGGGTCACGATTTGGATTATATGATGATGATTGGAAATTGATGTGTGTGAGTACTTCACAGAATCTGAATTTCTAATTAATTATGGTGTTTACTGAAGTGTTGGCTGTACTTACCACATATTTTCATAATAATGGATTGCTGTTTGGAAAAGGCATACATGTCATGAAAATTCAAAATGAGCATCTTTATTTTTCATCATTGTCATATGTTATACCATAGACGTATGTGCTGCTATGAGATATATGCTATGTGCTTAATTGTTAATTTCGGTCGGTGACCCTTGCTATTATATTGTGGAAATTGGGCTTTGCCATCAGATACCCCCCAAACCCATGCCACCCGTGGGTCCCGAGACGACGGAAGCGTCGCTCGACTTCATTGATCGTTTTCGTTGCCTACTGCTTGGGTTTATGACCCCACCTCAAGCAGGGCTACATACATGGGGATATTGAAGAGGACTTGTACGACCAATGGAGTGCTGCACTACGTGGAGCACAACTATGCGAGGATTGATTTTCCCGTGCCTTCCAGCTTGATATTGGAGGCGCACGGAATTTTTGATGATGCTGAGGAGCCAGCTATAGGGGTTGAGACGGAGGCCACCGTAGGAGTGGTGACTCCTAACCCGGTGATTGGAGGAGATGCACATGAGTCTGAGACAAAAGAGAAGAACGAAGAGCCGAGGCCAGTAGCAGCTGATATTCCGGGTCCGTCTAGGATATCCGACGATTGTTATGAGATTCCGACACCTCCGAAGCGATCGAGACTATGCATTTATCTGACTTCGGAGGAGACTGATCCCTCTCTGTATGATAAGGAAGAGGAGGAGGTCACATCGAGGCGAGCGGCGGAGTCGGATGAGACTTGTTTGGGATGCGGAGGAAATCCGTGCTACTGTAGCTTTAGTGCATGATCAGTTAGACTTGATGTATAGGATTTGAGCTGGAAATGTAATTTGTTTTATTTTGGAAATATTTGTACTACTTTTCTGCTAAATCATGCACTCTGATATTTTCTGTTGGTATGATATGACACTGATATTTTGGAATGTATTAATGTTTAATATTAAATTTCCAGAATTAAGTACTTAGTGATATTACGATGAAGTTATTTAATTACGTTCATCGATTAATCCACGACGTACTATTTTTAAGAAACGGATTAAAGGATACTTTTTATTTCGATTCTTTCGAAGTGATGAATTGGAAAATTATTTTAATTAATTATTTTAAAAAAAAAAATACATTCGCGCTGTTTTAAACTCGGGGTGTTACAAATATCCTCTTCCTTTTTTATAATGTCAAAAGGGGGAGAAAAAGTGTATATATAATGTTGGTTGCTAGCTACCTTTTACAGATCCTCCAACACATAAGTTCAAAAACAAGAGGGAGAAAAACATATATCAAAGGGGAGTAAGCACATATCAAGGGGGAGAAATCAAGACGTTGAAAAATTCAAGCAACAAGGATTTTGTCATCATAAAAAAGGGGGAGAATTAATTCAACTCATCCTTCAAATTCATATTAGGTAACTTAGGACTTAAGGTATTTGATATTAAATCAAAATACAATTCAAAAACAATATTATGAGAACCCTCTTGTTAGCATATGCATTAATATGTTTTCTAAATATTTAAATACATAAACATATGTTAGAAAATAAAGTTTTTTTACAAAAATTGAAAATCTGAATTTGAATACGAAGTATTGTAGCCGAATACAGATTGCAAGTCAGTAGCTAAAACTGAAGATCTGTATTCGAATACGAAGTGTCGTAGCCGAATACAGATTGCAAGTCAGTAGCTAAAACTGAAGATCTATATTCGAATACGAAGTGTCGTAGCCGAATACAACTCAAGTCAGTGGACAAAATCTCATACTTGTATTCGACTACGAGGTATCGTATTCGAATACGAAGTTCAAATTTTAAATAAAAACTGAACGTTATAGAAGTGTATTCGAATACACTGAGGCTGTATTCGAATACAACTTCGAAACAATGCAATTTTTCAGTTTTGGAACATTGCATAAGTTCATCAAAACTTATGAGAACAATTGCCACTGATCTGAAGTGTTACCTATGGGGTATAAATACTACATAGCTTCAGTTCTTACTGACAACCTTTGACTTACTAATCTTAGAATTAATTTCTGAAATATCAAACACTTTCAAAGCTTAAGTTTCATATTTTCAAGTACATGCTTTTCATTTTCATATCATTAAGAAAGGTTCTCAGTTGTACTTGGAAGTGTGCTTGATTAAGTATCATAATACTTAGTGTTATAATCTTGTTCTTAGTTAAGAACATCATTACAAAATCAATTAAAGTTATTGTATCACTTGAAGAACTTAGTGTAGATTTTTCAAGTATTGTTAACTGAGATAGTGGTGTACTATCTTCGGCTAAGTGTTAAAGAATTTGTAACTGAAGTCTTAGTGTTAGACTTGTAACTTATTCGAACAATTAGTGGAAAATCTCTTGTGGTGTGCAAGAGGACTGGATGTACCCTTGGTTATAAGGGGAACCAGGATAAGTTTCTGTGTGATTTATTTTCAGTATTTTACAAAGCTTTCATAAACTCAAAATAGTCAGTTGAACAATCTCACAAAACTTTAAAAACAGAAAAATTGTCTAACACTTAATTCACCCCCCCCCCTTTTTAGGTGCACCTCTATTCTTACCCTATGGTGATTGTTCAAATATTTAAGAACAGGTACCATCAAGAAAGGATAATAAATTATTCAACTACACAAGATTCTCTAAAAATTGGTGGCCAAAAGCAATTACAAATGAAATAACAAGCAATCAAACCGTAAATGCCTCGAAAATAAAAGATAAAAGCTAAAAAAAATGAAATAAAAGCTTGAAAGAGACACCTAAAACAAAAATCATCTGCACAAAGGACAATCTCTTGACAGTACAGGTTAAGGTCATACAACAATACTTAATTCAGAGATAAGAAATAATATTGGAGCAGCATATTATACCCATTTGGCTACCAATTAACACAAATCTACCACCCTGAAGAGCACAATCTAGAAAGGCCAAAGAAGCATACAAATTGAAAGTGGGAAAACGTTGTACATACACTAGAATAACAACCTAAAATATCACACAACTCATATGCAAATCATACCTGATCAATGTCCTCACAGACAGCAAGTTCCTCATGACCATATGGGTAGCTAAAGTATTCAAAAAAAGTACAACACCAAAAAAACAATCAAAACTAAACTAAAATGTTTAAAATAAAAACCAAAACAACCATTACGTAAAAGAAGAATTATTAAGAGAAAAAACTTGGTAACGATGAATAGAAACAAACCAAAACCAAACGATTGAGAAAAAGGAAGGACGATGTCGGATTGCCGAAAAATTCTGTCGGAAGGTGGAAGATCGGTGGTCTTAGGTGATGGCGAAATCAAAATGGTTTTGGAGTTTCAAGGATCTAGGGATTTGGGGAGTTGAGTGGATAAATAGAAACGAGACTAAACGATTGAGAAAAAGGAAGGACGGTGCTTGCCGGAAAACGCTGCCGGAAGGTGGAAGGTCGGTGGTCTAGGGTGATGGCAAAATCAAAATGGTTTGGGAGTTTTGGGTCTAGCCGCCGTTTTTCCAATTTTCAAGTCAAGGCAGAAAGCAAATGGAATAATACTTTCCTATTTTCGGCCATTTCTAATTTTGGTTCATTTTTAATTTTTTTGGCTTCATTCATAAAATTAGGATTTTGGCTCTATTTCTATTGAAATTTTGTTGGCTCCATTCATACGTAATTTAAGATTTACATAAGGAAAATTTTGTACAAAAAGAATTTCACAAACAATTAAGATTTTGGCTCATTTAAAAAATATTTCTTTTTCAGTTTTGATGTCTATAGCCACAATCTTTTTTGTTCCATTGAAATATTTTTGGTTCAATTGAAATTATTTTTGGCTCCATTGAAATTTTTCAATATTCATGTCTATAGCCATAGATTTAAGTGTGTCACTATAACAATTAGTGACAAATTTATGTCACCGAAAGTATAAAACACCTATGTTGGAACCAAGTTGGTTCTTTCAATTAAAGTTTTGATGTTAACAAAAGTATTTTATGAAAATCACATTTTGACTTAGAAGAAGAATGAAAAATCAGAGGATGAAGTCACTAGAGGATACACCAGAGGATGACGTCACTAGAAGATATAAATGTCACCAGAAGATATCACCAGAGGATACATCCAGAGGATACTAGAGGATACATCCAGAGGATACCAGAAGATACCTCCAAAGGATACTAGAGGATTCCATCAAAAGCAAGAATCAGAGGATGTCATCAAAAGCAAAAATCAAAGGATATCATCAATCAAAGGATATCATCAGAGGCAAGAATCAATGACATTATTAGAGGATATCATTCGTGGCCCAGAATAGAAGGAAACCTTGTCTAGAAGGAGGCGTGGCCCAGACCAGAAGGAAACCTTGTCCAGAAGAAAACATGGTCCAGAAGGAGACTTGGTTCAGATTAGAAGAATACTTGGTCTAGAAGGAGACATGGTCCAGACCAGAAGGAAACATTATCCAGAAGATAACATGGTCCAGATCAGAAGATAACTTGGTCACGAACAAAAGACATGGTCCAGACCAGAAGATAGCATGGTCCAGACCATAAGAATTGGTCCAGACTTGGTCCAGATCAGAAGATCACATAGTCTATATCAAAAGATTACACTGTCCAGATCAAGAAACATAATGGTACAGATCAGATCACATGGTCCAGACTTGGTCTAAATCAGCAGATCATACGGTCTAGATTTTAAATCATGATGCAGATCAAGTGAACACTTGATTAAAATTAGAAGAGGACTTGATTGAAATTTGAAAGAGATCTGATCGTAGGCTTAAGAAGATTTGATTCAAAAATCAAAGAAGACCTAAAGGAAATACGAAGGAAATCTGAGCAATGAAGATATGGTTCGAAATTAAAAAGAAACATATTTGGTCAACAGAATTTTCAAAGGAAATCTAAGCAATATTTATCTCGAAATTAAGCTTGGACAAAGCCCATATTGCTGCTATAAAAGGAGGCTTCAGGCCGCACCAGTAGGTATTGAAAGTCTGATTGGTAGGAGAAGACTTGACTTGTAGGGTCAATGTGTGGCTATCCTTCCTCAAAAGTCTGGGGTTGTCAGACTGTTTGGGAAGACTGACTTGGAAGGTCAGGTGCTGTAATTCAAAGGTTTTGAATTAGTGGATTAAAGTCTTCAGGATGAAGGGATTGAATGTAGCTAAGTTAATGGTGAACCAGGATAAATTGATGTGTTATTATCCGCTGCTTAATCTAATTATTTATTCAACAAGTAACTTACATCAACATTAATCAAAAACAGCAAAAAGAAATCGAGTTTGGCTAACACAATTCAACCCCCCATTCTCGTGTTTGCACCTTCAACCTATACCAACAACAAATAGTTTATATGTGGGTATATGTTATCTATACCTATAGTTTTTAGCATTGTCACTATAAATTTCTATAGGTATATGGCAGTTTTCTTGTAGTGAGTTGTGAGTCGAATCATTCAACATTAGACTTCAAAATTTGTTTTTCAAATCCATGTAAGTCAACTCTGTAGGTTTGTGAATCGACTTACCAAGCTTGTAGAGTTGATTTTTTTTACAGTTATGACAGTTACAAAGTTATTATTTCTTATGGAAAACATTTTTCATTGGCCAATATTTTTCATGCATCATATATAAGCATTCCAAAATATTTTTGAACCTAAGAATACTTTAAACCAATTCTCAAACTCACGCATTCAAGATCATAATTAACATAGATTGAAAACTCTTTTTTTAACAAGATGTGTGTGCATTCTAGAGTTTGTGCGAGATACAACATTGAGGATATATTGTTTGTCAAATGTCTAATCTAGATACGGATCAATGGATGTCGTGTAGAATTATTGAAGATACAAGATCTTCATGGGCTCTATAGAGGTGTGCCTAGTGTTCTATCTTGCAATGTTTGAAGTGAGATCTTCATATGGAAGATAGAGAGTTTAGAAGGGATATTGTGCATGTGTATGTATCATACACTAACGGGTCTTGTAAATGTTCAAAATTTAAAAATTAAAGGAAGTAACTCTCATTCGATTGAATTTGGATTGAGTGTACTCTAAATGCAAGGAAGAAGTAGAGGAACCAATATAAATTTTTGTGTTATTCTCTCTTTCCCTCACTCTTTACTTTCGTAATTTTACTTTGTTAATTGATTTCGTTATAATTGGCGTTTTGTGGCGATTTTCTATTTAGTGCAAAATTGATAAAAAAAAAAAGATTATGATATTGAAAGTTTTTGTTTTTGTATCATATCTTGTTTTGATGTGTTGAGTGAAAAATATGTTGAATAATAGTTCTCAACATTTGGAATACGATTCAAACTGAATATTCTGATTTCTATGTGTTTCTATTAATAGTGATTTATTTAGTGTTGTTTTAGAGTTCTTTGCCAATTTACTAGTAAAAGAGCTAATCGTAATTAGGAAGAAAAGTAATGTTGATCAAATCCCTACGATGCTTTGGTCAGAAGACATTAGTTCACATTACTATGTGAAATTTAATCTCTGAATAAGAAGATAAATCACATATGGAATATTATAACAAATGAATCTAGTCTAAGCCTCTAATGAATAATTATCTAGAAGTAATGAGAATAAACATCAAAATGGATCAAGTGTCCAAAGACAAATGAAGTGATCAATCATCTAATAAGAAAACAAGAAACAAGAAATTCCTCTGGTTTACAATCATCTGACTCTAATGATCAACAAAGACCAACGAAGCTCAAGTTGTCTATATTAAAATGACCTACAAAGCAAGAGTTTCCTCTAAAATCACATTCCATTGTAACAACAAGACATCATTAAAGGAAACTCTAGTACTACACCAACGGTAACATGCTCCTTATTATGGATTTTCAATTCTTTTGATCAAGTGATGTGACTCAACTACACGAGAATTAAAACAAATGTCAAATTCTATAGAAGAAGTACAATTTAGTCAAAATACTTACACATTAAAAAGGTGTAAAGTCAAACGACTACTTGTACGAAGACAACATGCTATGCTCATACCTAGTGACTAAGATATATCTGACGCACTTAAAGAGATGAACAGAAATAGAAAATAATCAAGTTATGTTTACTACACATAATTAATATTTTAATTTAGATTTGGATGTTTACATGTTGACTTGTGAAGTCCAAGAAAAGACTTAAACGTGTGATTAATTTGCAATTAATATAACAAGAAGTTTAGTCAAAACTTCAATTATCTATGTTGTTGGTTACCTCATAAAATTTCTGAATACACTTTCTAAATTCTTCAGTGGAAATTGATCATAGTTTAAATATTTCCATTGAAAAATTCAATCAATCAGAAAAGACGAACTAGGAAACTAAAACTAAAATCATTTTATGATAAAAAAAAATCGAGTAAATACGAAGGTTGGTGCAACTCGTGTAACCATGAGAAAACACTTCAATATATGACTAATCAGGAGATCTACATTATGGAATGTGGGTAAAACTTTCATAATGAATGTGAAATATCAAACAGAGGAAATCATTCAAGTGATTACTCTTATCAAATGATGTCACCAGTATCCCTCTGAGCATGTTTCAACATGTTAGAGCATTTGGTGCACCCACGTAGTTTGTTTATTAGACTTATCGTCTGACTATCACAAGTTCATTTTATAGCATGATTAGTGGAGAATGAATAGCTTAAGCGTTTAGGAATGGAATTTCGCCTAATCATTTGGTAACTGTAACTGTATCTTTATTTTTATTTTTTGTTCTCTTTATTTTGTATATGGTTTTATTTTGTTTATTTTTTATTTTACTTGGTAGGATCCAATCTATCTTACAAGATTCATCTAATCTTTTTCAATATTCGTGTTAGGAGTATAGTTTTTGAGTAAAGATTTCCTTCATTACTCGTTACAAACTATTGTGAATGTGTCTCTTTGTAACCTTCTATAATTAGTACAACTGCAATTGTTCACAATATCATACTCATATCATTGGTTTAGTGATTTTTGTTTTCGGTGTTCTCATTCAACACTTTAAAAATGTGAGAAACGTTCGGTGAGCAATTACTGCTTGTTAATACCGAAGGTTTTGATTTTTTGACCTCCCTCTTCTCCCCCCCTCTATTTATTGGTAGCTTGTGTTAAATGTTTATCAAAACCATTCTTTTCTCATCACCTCAATCTTTTACATCCAAATGATTTCAGAAGCATTCTTAGGAAATTAATTCTCTCGCCCCATCTCTCTGAAAGATTTTAAGATCTTCGTAAATGATGGACTGCTCAATAATCATGTTGAAAAGTTCAAAAATCTTAAAATTGTTACCTTTTGAAACTACAGCCAACAAAATGGATTGTTAAAGAAACCATGTGGCTGAACATTTCATCTTCAAATTAATGTGATTCTTAGGAGATGTTGAGCCTCTCCTTCCAATGAGAAGAAATATGAAGCTTGACGAGACGAAGCTGCATAGTCTTCTCATTATCCAGCTTTCTTCTCAAAGGAAGAGCTAGAGCTTTCATGACGCATTTGAAGTGTTGTCCAAACACCCATTTTGATGCTAATATTATTCTCTTCTACTGACAACTCTTAGAAATATGAGTTATTATACTTATTTTTAATCATAATTTGTGACATTCTTAAGTTGTTGTAAAGGATTATTTGCATAAATAGATGTAGTTTGTTAATTAATTAACCGTTAGTGTTTCTATTAATGAATTAGAATCATTTTAAGTTAAATTGATGTTGGATTGTGTTTATTTATCAAGGAAACAATTAGTGGAGAAGTTTGGGCATATGTTACAAGTTGCTGCAACACTCTAGTGTACTACCGCAAAGGACCAAAGAAGCACATAATTGTGGGCCGAACTTGGAGTGATTTTGTCCCTGATTTTGAGGATATTTCAACAATGAATAAAGTCAAATTTATTAGACTAATGAGGTGTCCTTTCTTTTTTAATAATAGGCCAAAGGAATCTTCATTAAAAAAAGAATAAAAACCCAAACATCAGAAAAGAGAATGTACTACATTAGTCCTATATAAGGACAAAAGATAGTGTCCTATATAAGGGATGACAAAAGATATTCCATTGTCTCTCACTACAATCCATCTTCATCATCCATATGTCAACTCATTTTGGATCCTTTCTTATTTATTCTTGAAGATTTCAAGCTTAAAGAAGGTTGTACAACTATTCATGTTTGTTGCTAACCTCATATTTCCTCTTTGTATCTTTCATATCTATATTGATTTGTGTTGTAATGAACTCCATGGTGTTTTTATCATTTTTACTTTTTAATGTTTAAGCTTAATATGAGCTAACACTCTTTTTAGTTAAGGTTGAATGAGGCTATAATGAAGTTTGTGTTTTAGCATGTGGTGTTGTGATTAGTTTCCTCTTAAACAAGTTGTTTTTAATCCAATATTTATAACATAAATTGATCACTTATGTTTCATTGCTAGCCTTTTGACCTTGGAAAATGATAAAGATGGAAAATGCTTGAGTTAATTTGGATTAAGTAAATATGCTTGGAAAAGATATTAATGTTAAATGCATAGGAATAACATTTAAGTCCATAGAGAAGCTGATTTGCTCAAATTAAGCATAGCATAATATTATATTTGTGTCTTATCTCTCATCTTAAAATCTTCTTCAAAGAATATTTTTGTTCAAGATGAATGTTAAATGTATGTTATTCAAGACTGGTCGCATCATATGAAAATGCTTCTTCTAGAGGGTATACTATCATAGGATTGACATTTGTCAAAAAGTTGACCAGATGATATTTAGGTAATGATCTTCCACAAAGAATTTGTCGTAACGATTAACTCATTAGAAGATTTGACATTTCTTATAGCATTGACTGGAAGATAAATTTATTTGAATATATGAGAATCTTGATGATACTCATGTGTATACAACATATTAATCAGAATATGTGCTTCAAAAGATGATAGAGGAATGTTGATGATTGAAATACTCATAAGAGGAAATCATAATATATGTTTCTTTGGTCAAACGAAACCTTAAAATGCTCATCATACGTTTTTCCTGCTTAAACAACACGTTAAAGTATAAATTGTTCTCGTATATACTATATTATTTTCAAAACCACAATTATGGTTCATTGTTCTTCAAACAAATTTGATTCTAACAATATCTCCCTTTTTTATGATTACAAACAGCCATATTGATAAAAAAAATATTCTTAAAAAATATGAAAGATAGTTTATGAGATTCCCTCTTAATTGCTGCATGGATATTTTCGGAACATTAACTTAAAGTCAAAAACTTGTGCCAACTAAATGTAAAAAATAAACATATGCAAGCTATTAAATTGTTCTCAATTATTTTTCTCCCTATTTGCCATCAAACATAATGTTTGGAAATAAAACATTGTATTATCATCAAATATAAAAACAAACACATACATAAGAATTTAAAAGGATAATGCACTAGTGCAATTTAATCTTGTTACATCGGTTCTTATGTACATGTTATATCAGTTACTTGTCCGATCTAACATCAAACGTTGTAATAAATAGTTAACTATAAAATCGGCTAAAATGAACCAATCTAACAAGTCAAATTCAAAATTGATTTATTAGATCGGTTAAATTTGAACCAATCTAACAAGTCAAATTCAAAATTGATTTATTACATCGAAGAATTTTAAGTAATA
The DNA here is from genome assembly GCA_037974295.1 of Cicer cuneatum. Classification (NCBI taxonomy): domain Eukaryota; kingdom Viridiplantae; phylum Streptophyta; class Magnoliopsida; order Fabales; family Fabaceae; genus Cicer; species Cicer cuneatum. The sequence continues at coordinate 31,766,493 of JBBPBO010000004.1, read as the reverse complement.
GAATTTTCCCATCATAGTTCAGCTCAAACTGAAACTCGACAAAATAATTACTAATTATCTCTTTTCCAGTCCAGAGATAATTAGTAATTCCATAACGCGTATAAAAAGATTAGTAATTCCATAAGACATGTAAAGATCAGTTATGGAAAAATTTAAGATAATTAGTAATTGCACATGCACTAAGAATGTTTGACTAAGCTCAAAGCAATATCATTTGAATACACGAGAAAAGAGTATAAAAAGATCACATAAAATTCTCTATGTTTGCAAGTCTAAGAAGTTGGGTGTCTCTCTCGGTGGCTGTACTGCCTATTTATAGACCTAGCTCGCCCTCCTCTGGTCCCTTGATCATAGGGTGCTTGTGGCCGATAGTTACTGCCGTAAACGACGGTTTGATCCCATACACAGACCAAAAAATCAAACAAACAAATAACAACTTCTGCAGGTGAATATTTCAAGATGTTTTGATTTCTCTTTTTATTACTCAAATTCAGCATCCAATTAAGCACAAATAGAAACTAAGCGCATCTTAAAGAAATGTACTTAATTGGAAGAAGTTGTAATAATAGAATCATGACTAGCGTTCTGAACGTTCATCATTCATGATATTTAGCTATGATAAAACAAGAAGTACAGTGAATGATATATAATAACAAAGTAACCAAACCAATCATGCAGCATACCTGGTGTAGCAAACCCAGAGCATGAAACTGTACAAGAGCTGCTCTCGATTGAACAGCTTCCTGAACCTCATTGCTCCACCTTTTCACAATTTTAGGATTTGTCTGTAAAGAAGGGCACAAGATAAGTGTGTGGCATACATGGGAACTGGGACGTGCAAAATATATAGATTTACAAATACAAATTAGCATTACCTGGAGTAGATGAATGCCACTAACTATGGCAGCACTTGCAACAATAGGGTTCTTATCTACAATTGCTTGTTTCAAATATCGCTCAATTTGGGCAAGGAGGGTTCCGTCTGTGATACGACACAACACTCGAATGGCATTTGCCCTATACATATCAATCTTGCTATTCATGTCCTTCATAAGAGAGTTTGTGACGATAATAACCTTTACAAGATCAAAGAAATAGAACAGTCACAATCTACGTTTATATATCACACTGAATCAAATACCATACTTATAAATCTAAAAAACAAGTAATTTTGCATAAGAACATGTAACCTCGTTTGCAGAGGGACAGATCTCCTTTATCATCAGGTAAACCATTCTCCTTAATCCCATATCTCTAGACTGGAAAAGCTTAGTCACAGCAAAGAAAACTTCTGTGGCTTCGGTCTAGCAATAATAAAAAAGGATTCATAATGACTAGAACATAATAATTCCACAAAGTCAAACCAGAAATAAACATGAAGATTTATCATATCTCTCAAAACCTTTGTAAATGTCTCTCCCTGATTCAGCGGGTATAGGAGCTTTGTAATAACCTAGAAAAATGAGATAACAAAACAAACACAACATCAAAATTAAACTCCTGAATAATTTACAGAAACAAAAAGCGAAATTAAAAAGTTCATGATTAAAAAAAACTTGTGAACATCTCCTAGGATCACCCTTGCCTCATGGAGAACCGCCCTTTTTTCAATTCCCATGAAAGGGGAGTGTTGTTTCGAGTTTTGAAAAAACAGTTTAAAAGCAATTTATGCCACCGATAAAATTACTGGGTTGAGTCACGAAGTAGGTCGTTCTCTTTAAGACGTTTCGCGATACTGCTCAAAATTGTGCAAGGCAGACTATCAACCACGCCGTCCCCAGGATAAAACAGCCCAGTTACTCTGTATCGGAGTTTCACTGCACCATGAAAAAACCGTTCTAGAATTACACCCTCAGTATGGCAGTCTAATGGCTGCCACTCGTAATATGATACTAAGACCACTCGAAAGAAAGAAAACGGAGAAGTAAGAATAGGGAGGGAGAATAAGAGAAAAGCCTCAGAAGAATGGAGAACTTTTGGTGTGATTTCAAATTGAACAGAACCCTCTATTTATAGAGGATATTTGCTACTGGATCTGAGGGATTTCATCATCCATTAGACTAGACTCACACTAAAAATGTACCCCACTTTTCTATGTTAGGTTCACTCTGAAATTTCCAGGGTTTTGACCCAATACTCGGCCACAAAACAAACGGGAAACTAAGTAGGGTTTTAACCAAAAACAGAACTGCGCGAAATACATGAAATGACTTAATGGATCAGAAATAAAGTGTTGACTCAGTAGATGGTCAATTAAGTAAAAACGCAAGCATTCCTTTTTTTTTTAATAAAATAAATATTAATTTTTTAATTTTCTTTGTACTAAAAAAATAATAATTCACCACCCAAGCCCAAGCCCAGACCCGGCCCAACCCAGTTGAGCCGGTCAGAAGGCGGCGCGCGCATGTGTGGTGATTTATTTTGCATGCGTTCTCGCCCCTTCACAAAATTGGGGAACACCCCAAGTATCATACCTCCACCTTATAAACACAACTAGAATGTGTAATCCCTCATATGTGGGACTTCTATTTTTTCAATTCACATATTAGCTCTATGTTCTTCATTTCCAACAGGGAGTACTCAGCTGTTCAACAACCAAAATCACAATTAACAATCGTGACAAAGCTAAAATATCTACACTATCAAATCACCACTAAAAACTAATTCATTCGATGATCTACATTGTGAATTATGTGGCAAGATCAATAAGGAATTGAAATCAAATTGAACAACACAAAATTGAATCCAATGATGACGTAACTACTAAGCGAGGTGCATTAGGAATTCGGAATGGAACATGGATCTAGAACCGAAACGGATTGACTGAAGATTGGAAAATGATAAAAATAGAAATGATAATGACGAAGATGATAGAAAGCAGATCGAATAAAGAAATGAAAATAAAAGAAGTAAACCTTCATCGTCGCGGTCATCGTCTTTCTTCACGAGCTGCTGAGCCATAACCATAGCGGAATCTATGGGATCTGTGAATGCACCACTCGACTTTTGATAAATGTAATAATATGAGTGCTCCGAAAGAGGAAGAAGAAAAAGAAGGAGAATGCAGTAATCTATCATAATTCACCAATCTACAGTAACTGTATTATCATAATCACTGAAATCACCTATTACTATTCAGAACGATTCAACGAAAACATGAATTGTGTAAAGAAAAAAGAAAGGAAAACAAATAAAGAACAAATAGAATACACATTATAAATCTTATCACCCTAAAGGCACATTATAAACACAAAAAGCTTATAGGATCCTCTTTGAATTCACATGTTCTGAGCTTCTGTTATTAATCTTATCATCCTAAAGGCACAACTAATATACCAAAACCTTACAAATCAGGAACAACTTCTTAGATTGGTTTAATATAACAGATCTAACAAATCATTCAATTTCTTTAAAAAAAAATTTTGTTAGAATGATTTAATACAACAGATCTAACAAATCATTCAATTTTTAAAAAAAAATGTTTGTTAAAACGGTTTAATATAAGAGATCTAACAAATCTTTCAATTTTTGTTTTTAAAAATGCTTGTTAGAACGGTTTAATATAATAGATCTAACAAATCATACAAATTTTTATTTAATGCTTGTTAGAACGGTTTAATATAACAGATCAAATAATTTTTTTTTAACATTCTTATTAAAACAGTTTAATATAACAGATCTAACAAATCAAACAAATCATAACAAATTTGCCACCGCCTATTTATTATAACAACCGATCTAAAATCGCAGATGTAATAAGATTAAATTGCACTAGTGATGAAATAAATGACCAAAAAATGTGCCAAAACAAATTTATTAATGTAAAAACAAAGTTAAAAGATACAAAAACAAAAAATGGGAAATCCTAAGGGTTAGGGTTAGATAACTAAGGTCAGATTAAAGTTAGGATTTCTAACAACGAAACCATGGTTTCGACCAGCAATACGAGAATGACTCAAAATATTCTTTCCGCATTGCATCACATAGAGATGCTTCATTTTCACGCGGTGAAAAATGGTCAAAAATCATTGACTCCTTTTTCCGAATTTTTAAAATCATAAAACTTGAATTTCTAATTAATCTACACACAAAGTTGAATTAGAATAAACCCACCATATCACAAATAATCAAATAATTGAAAAACAAACAAGATTTATAAAATTAGCAGGCATTACTATATAAACCTAATCATAATCTTAATTCTAAAACTACGCCTGATTCTAAACTTGCAAACTAAGTTGGCATATCGATTATACTCTTGTATAGCATGGGGTAGAAACAATTGGAGAAAAAATCAATATAAAGATGTGAGTTTGATAATTTTGCAATCTATGCACTTTATATGACTTTTAGAGGCTTAGTTAGTCTTGAGAAAGATATGCTGAGGATATTTTCTCCCCGGTCATAAAATATATTCCTAAATATGCGTTGTTAGCTTTGGTAGCCAAACAAGACATGTTCTTAGAGCAGGTGGATCTGAAGAAAGTTTTTCATCACTATAATTAAGATTTGAGAAAATTTACATGTAAAAGTTAGATAGATTCTATGATATTGGATAGAACAAACTAATTCATAAATTAACAAAGGCAAATGATACAAATGCTTCAAATTGACTCATTATTGTGACCGTTGCAAGTATAATGATAGAATGGTAAGAATACTATGTGTCAAATTCAAGGAATGTGTTATTCAATTGAACCAAAGAATTTCTATTTGAGTAGAAATTTTTAGATTAACAAGATAAAAGTATTGACTTTATAAATAATAAAAGTGTTTGGGATGAATTTCACTATAAATCAAACCTTTAGTTACAATTTGAACTTAATTAACGAATTCATTCAACAAGTTGCTACCAATTTCCAAGAGTTTACTGTAACACCTCGAGTTTAAAACACAACGCGAGTGTATTTTTTTTTTTTACCAAAATAAATAAAAGAATTTTTTTCAATTTACTTCAGAATGATTAAAATCAATTCAAATTAAATATCGTTCGACGTCGTAATCCAAAATAGAGAAGTAATTAAATAATTACATCACGATTAGTCAAGTAAATTATTTTTGGGAATTTAATTCTTCAAAATATATCAAAATAAAGATACATCCAACAGCTGTATCCTAGACCCACCAAAATATTATCAGAGTGCGGAAAAATATTAGCGGAAAAGTTATACAATAATTCCCAAAATAACCAATTACAGTCCCCAAACTCAAGACCCAATACAAAAGTCTAGTCTGATCATGCACTAAGCTATAGTAGCAAGTAATTTCCACCGCCTCCTCCACAAGTCTCGTCTTCACCCCAGCTGTCCGTCTCTCTACGTTGCCCACGAATACTCCGTACGTAAAGATCAGGGGAAACCAACGACGTCTCCGTCGTTAGTGTAACCGTCAGTGGAACGGGTTTGGGTATCATCAGAGGGCAAAGCCCAATTTCCACAATAATAGTAAGGGTCACCGACCGCAATTAACAAATAACACATAACATTTATATCAACAGTAACAAATATATCCATGACATATCATATAATAATGATGATAAATAAGGATGCTTATTTTGAAATTTCATGACATGTATGCCTTTTCTAACAGCAACCAAATTAATATGGAAAACATGTTGTAAGTACAACCATCAACTCAACAATCACAATCATTCATAAAAAAAAATTCGGATTCCAAAATATATTTACTGATAAGAACCTCAAGAGTATGAAGATGATCCATATTTTAATAAATTAAGATGAACTTTATTTATTTTAAATTGGTTTGTAATATTTCTTAGTTTTCTTTGATTTGGAATTGTAATAGTTTTATTATAGATTTAGTTTATGTTATGTGTAAGCGAAGATACTTTACTTCCTTACATTTAGTTTATTTTAGAAAAAATATGATTAAAGTCCAATATGGGCCTAGAGAATGGTGTCACTTATGACCCATTTAGGTTTAGAGATAGCTTTACTATAAATAAGCATTTGTAACCTCATGAAGGGCAGATTTTGAACATCATTTTTGCGAGGCTTTCCTCTCTAGAGTTCTTGAAAGAATTCACTTTGAACTTATCAAGGTTGTTAATCCTGTGGCGTTCTTTTGGCTTATCAATCCTTAGATTGTGGCGCCATTCTTTTCTTAGTTCGTTTGTTAAATAATAATTTGAATTTCCTTACATCAAACCTGATTACTCAAATTCTACCAATTTTCGTGTCCTATAACCTGAGATCATATCTTGAGTTCTACGTACTTGTTTTCGGTGATTCAACAGCCTAACTTGCGCTTCGGAACGTCATCTTTCACCTCGTTTTGGAATCGTCTGATTCTGACTTTCGGAGTCTGGTTATTGCGTTCTCCAATAAAACGTGTTTTTGGCTCAAATCTATAAGTTTCCTACCTAGAACGATCCTTAAAGTGATTCATGACAACCAGGATCATATCATTTGGTACCAGAGCTTGTCTCTAAGTTTGGAATTGAGTAAAATTATGTTTATGCATTTTTATTTTTTTTGTGAAACATAAATTGTTAGTTGTGTTTCTTTTGTTTAAATTGTTTGTGTGTTGCTGCTACTTAAAAAAAAAAGATACAAAAAAAAAAGTAGTGCACACTACCTGTTTGACAAAATTCCTAAAAATAATATTTTTTTTTCAATGACATTACTATTGCTTTGTGTTAAGTTCTTCATACCAATTATTTTTTTTGGTTCAAAATATTGAGGTTCCTGCTGATTCAATTAAGAACTTGAAGAGATCAATTGAGTGGAAAAAGGCAAGAGGGATTCATTATTGAAAAAGCTGAAATTGAGTGAAACACGAGTGACAAATTCAAGAGTGTAAACACGTGAGTTGTGTGGTGAGGTCCTGTTCTTTCACTTTTGTTTGTTTTCTTTTTGTTTAAAATATGGCAGGAATATGTGGTGATGTTATCCCTCCTCAAGGGGGAAACAACATATTGTTAGTGGATGCTATAATTACTCAAATGCAAAAGATGTTGAGGGAGCATACTAAAGATTTACATGTCGAAATTGAGTAGTTATATGATCAAGAAAATCATGGTGATGATATGAGGTATGAAAAAGAGAAAAGACATGTAGAATATAAAAATGAGGATCAAGAAAAAAAGAGAAGTATATCATATCATCAATATATTCGAGATTTTGTATTCGATCAGGAGTATGTGAAATATCTGTACGAAAATGGATATGCCAAACAGGCAAGAAAAGTAGAGAAGCTAGCCTTGAGAGAGAAAGAGAAAATCAAAGAAAAGAAAGAAGAAGAGGAGAAACATTTGAGAGACAAATGGAAAGAAATTGACTCCAACTATTTGTCTAACTTTGGTAATTCTCTATTGCAAGTGCTTGAAGAAGTGCCTCTAAAGGAGGAATGTCATCAATATATTGACATTGAAAGCAAAGAGAAAGATAATGGTAAAATTGAAAGTCTCTTTAAACAAGAGAGTGAGGTGAATGAAGCAATGTTAGTGCTTGAAGGTGGTTATTCAAAGGATCCTCAAAAGGATACTTGCAAGGAAATTATTGAGTCGCCATTTTTTTGTGATAAAAAGAATATCCATGAGATTCAACTTGCTTTGAAGCCTTTGCAAATACAGAGTAGCATATTGTTTGCCACAAATTTCAATCCAAAGAAGGAAAATTTAGTCATGGATATCAACTTCAAAAGGTATAACTTTATCCCCATCTTTAGAATTTCTTACCTTTACCATAAATGTGTGAGATGTTAATTGTTCAAGATGGAAATGTGTTTCACCGACTTATAACATTTGGAGACTTTTCCAAATTTTCATTTGACCCCGGTGGATATGATGAGCTTGTGGTTTATTTGGATTATTTCTTCATGTACGACATAATGGAGCTTAAATTCGTGGTCGAATTTCTTCAAGAAGGAGAGAATGATAAGAACCTCAAGAGTATGAAGATGATCCATATTTTAATAAATTAAGATGAACTTTATTTATTTTAAATTGGTTTGTAATATTTCTTAGTTTTCTTTGATTTGGAATTGTAATAGTTTTATTATAGATTTAGTTTATGTTATGTGTAAGCGAAGATACTTTACTTCCTTACATTTAGTTTATTTTAGAAAAAATATGATTAAAGTCCAATATAGGCCTAGAGAATGGTGTCACTTATGACCCATTTAGGTTTAGAGATAGCTACTATAAATAAGCATTTGTAACCTCATGAAAGGCAGATTTTGAACATTATTTTTGCGAGGCTTTGCTCTCTAGAGTTCTTGAAAAAATTCACTTTGAACTTATCAAGGTTGTTAATCCTTGTGGCATTCTTTTGGCTTATCAATCCTTAGATTGTGGCGCCATTCTTTTCTTGGTTCGTTTGTTAAATAATAATTTGAATTTCCTTACATCAAACCCGATTACTCAAATTCTACCAATTTTCGTGTTCAGTAACCTGAGATCATATCTTGAGTTCTACGTACTTGTTTTCGGTGATTCAACAGCCTAACTTGCGTTTCGGAACGTCATCTTTCACCTCGTTTTAGAATCGTCTGATTCTGACTTTTGGAGCCCGGTTATTGCATTCTCCCGTAAAACGTGTTTTTGGCTCAAATCTATAAGTTTCCTACCTAGAACGATCCTTAAAGTGATTCATGACAACCAGGATCATATCACATACACTCATCAATTTCCAATCATCAACACATATCCAAATCATGACCCACCGGTCAACCACCCCGATGAAATATGTATATGCTCATGTACTCAACTTCTTGGAATTACCAAGGTGCAGTCGCTCACAGACCAGCACAATTTATATATGTTTGACTTTAATGGCCAACATGACCATGGTGCAATCGCTCACAGATCAGCACCAGTGCAGTCGCTCAACTGACCAGCACGTTTTACATATACCGAGGTACAGTCGCTCACATACCAGTACCAGTGCAGTCGCTCAACAGACCAGCACTCGTGCAGTCGCATAACAGATTAGCACGTTTTACGTATTTGAATGGACCACCACGAACACGCGGCCATTCCGTAGCCCGGATAGAATGGACCACCACGAACACGCGGCCACTCTACAACCTATCACGATTACTACTTTCACGTGTATTAGCCTCTCACAGGCCAGAACATACATAAGTTAAATCGTCGCACGGATAGAATGGACCACCACGAACACGCGGCCATTTTGTAGCCCATCACGATGGTTACTACTTAACTTCGTGGACCATCACGGTTACCGCATTAATCCTGTGGCCCATCGCGGTCACCACCTGACTATGCAATGCATGGACATGCAATGTTTTCTCTTCACTGAAAACAGTATGCAAACATCAGCAAAATTCAGCCTTTCCATCATTTCCCCAAAATCACCTCAACCCAAATAATTTCATTGTCATCACATCAACAAAAATATTCAAGCACCACATCATTACCACTTCACATTATCTCAAAACCCCATTTTAATTCATCACAAGTCTTCCCAATGTTTTCCCCAACTCTTAAAGTTTATAAACACATGTTTAAAACTGAGTTTTCTGGAAAAACTGAATCTGTATTCGAATATAGAAGCTAAAACAGTACAGAATTAACACTCTGTATTCGAATATAGCTTCCTTGTATTTGAATACAGAGGCTACAACAGTGTAAACTCAGCATTTTTCACAGCATCAATAAAGAACTCCAGAACCTCATCATCACCACCCCAAACCATCTCAAAAACACCATTTTAATTCATCACCAAACATTCCCAATGTTTTCCCAACTCTTTAAGTTCATAAACCATTGTTTAAAACTATAATTTTTGGAAAAAAAACAAGCTGTATTCGAATACAGCTCCCTTGTATTCGAATACAGAGGAAAAAACAGTGAAAAATCAACATTATGTATTCGAATACGAGGCTGTCGTAGTCGAATACAGATGCGAATACAGTGGCAAAAATTGCAGTCCTGTATTCGAATACGACAGGGTCTTCACTGAAAACAGTATGCAAACATCAGCAAAATTCAGCCTTTCCATCATTTCCCCAAAATCACCTCAACCCAAATAATTTCATTGTCATCACATCAACAAAAATATTCAAGCACCACATCATTACCACTTCACATTATCTCAAAACCCCATTTTAATTCATCACAAGTCTTCCCAATGTTTTCCCCAACTCTTAAAGTTTATAAACACATGTTTAAAACTGAGTTTTCTGGAAAAACTGAATCTGTATTCGAATATAGAAGCTAAAACAGTACAGAATTAACACTCTGTATTCGAATATAGCTTCCTTGTATTTGAATACAGAGGCTACAACAGTGTAAACTCAGCATTTTTCACAGCATCAATAAAGAACTCCAGAACCTCATCATCACCACCCCAAACCATCTCAAAAACACCATTTTAATTCATCACCAAACATTCCCAATGTTTTCCCAACTCTTTAAGTTCATAAACCATTGTTTAAAACTATAATTTTTGGAAAAAAAAACAAGCTGTATTCGAATACAGCTCCCTTGTATTCGAATACAGAGGAAAAAACAGTGAAAAATCAACATTATGTATTCGAATACGAGGCTGTCGTAGTCGAATACAGATGCGAATACAGTGGCAAAAATTGCAGTCCTGTATTCGAATACGACAGGGTCGTAGCCGAATACAGAGGCTAAGTCACAAGCAAAAATCCTTCATCTGTATTCGAATACAGAGGCCCGTATTCGAATACAAGTTCGAAAATTTGAGTAAAACAGAAGCTTGGCAGGCTGTATTTGAATACACCTTCGAATTCAGTGAAATTTCACAGAAAACTTCAACACGTTTTCAAATTCTTTTATTTGAAAAACCAGCACAACACCAAAATGAAATCACCATTCTTCTGAAACCCCAAAACTCAACATTTTTCATTAACAACAGATTTTCCAGAAAACACTTCCACCATTTTTAATCCTTTTCTGAAAACCATCATCAACACCAGATTGTTTTCCACGTAACAGAAACAGAATCACCAACACCAGAACACCATCACAGTTTTGCTTAAACCACCCAAAACAGAATGTCAAACTCAAAAACAGAACATGCATTTCCAAACATTTGCATTTTGAGCATTCCCAAAACAACATGCAAAGTATTTTCCAATATTCTTTCACAACCAAAACAACATGCAAAGCATTTTCTAGCTTTCCCACACAAACAGAACAACATTGATGTATTCAGTCAGAACAGCAAGCATCACATATCACCAAAACACCAACAGAATGCATTTTCGCATTTTATAACAACATACACAACAGTTTTATCAACACATGCATTTTGATCATCCCCAAAATGACATGCAAAGCATTTTCCAGCTTTCCCACATAAATAGAACAACGTTGATATATCAACCAAACACAGCAAACATCACAGATCATTTAAAACATCAAAAGAATGCATTTTTCATCCTTCAAAATGACATGCAAAACAGTTTTTCTTCAAAACAATAATGAAACATCATTAATGCCATAACATTATGAATTTACAGCCCTAATGCAATCTAGAAAGTGGAAGGTGCCCTTACCCCTGTTACGTTTCTGCTCCCAATCACGTTTCTGCGACAAAAATCGGCGAAGTTTCTGTTTGCCGCTACCAAAGTGGGCTCTCTAGCTCCGTAATGAGGAGAGGAACAACTTTTGTTCTGGGCACTTGGTGTTTCGGTGCTTGGATTTCCAAGTAATCTCACTTTTGAGCAACTCTTTTTTTTTTCTCTACGAACTGGAAACAGAATGGGAAGGGAAGAATACTGTTACTGTTTCATGAAGTATGGAGGAGGGAAGGTTTCCTGCCTTTACTCTGCCCTCTCCCATCCATATATAGGCACATCTATGTGCCACCTCATCCCACATTAATAGTATAATATTAATTTACCCTCCATCACTTAACCAGTCTTGTCGCAATTAGTAGATAATTCCTTAATTAACTGCCCAATAATTTAATTAGTCGTAATTAAATTAATTTGTCCTTCATCCAATAATTTTAATTCAACCTCCAAAATAAATATTTATATATATATTTACACAAAATATACATATATTAAATATTTTACAATTATTCCTCAAAATACACTTAATATTACATCCATAATTTAAATTTTAAATTTAAGGGTCTTACATTTTCAATCTTAATATGTTAGCGATTGAAGGTTTAATGTTACTTTTATTCATATTCTCTTACCGAATTATAAAATAAAATTATGTATCAATTATTAGAAATTATTTTGGTTGTAAGTGTGTGTATCGATTTCTAGACTACAAAGTAAAAAATTATTAATCTCAAAGCATTTTAATTCAACCTCCAAAATAAATATTTATATATATATATTTACACAAAATATACATATATTAAATATTTTACAATTATTCCTCAAAATACACTTAATATTACATCCATAATTTAAATTTTAAATTTAAGGGTCTTACATTTTCAATCTTAATATGTTAGCGATTGAAGGTTTAATGTTACTTTTATTCATATTCTCTTACCGAATTATAAAATAAAATTATGTATCAATTATTAGAAATTATTTTGGTTGTAAGTGTGTGTATCGATTTCTAGACTACAAAGTAAAAAATTATTAATCTCAAAGCATTTTAAGGGTTCACTCTCATTTCAAACATTGAATTATAAATCAATTTATAGGCAGTCAAGCAATAAAAAGCATTAAGAATAGAGATTAAAAACAAAACTCTATTGAATTCATTTGAAAAATCAGAAATCAAATTAAACTCTAAGGGTTTTGATCAAGTTACATGCATCCTTAACAATAGATAGTTTAACTACTTATTCTTAACAAATAAAAGTAAACGAGATGAGAGTATTCCACATCAAAGATTAAGAATGAAAGTAAGAACTCAATTTCCTAGACTAGGACCTTCAAATTCCATGTCCAAAGTTGCCTCAATAAGTCCCTTTAGCCTCCAAAAAGTCAGAACCCTAGTAAAGAGTACAAATTTTGATTAAATAGTGTCTAGAAACGTGTGCTAGTGCATTGCTAGCCTCCTCTACACAATGCACTAGTGAGTCTGACGCAAAAAATGCATCAAGGAAGCGCAATGCGCTAGAGGGCCTTCCTGTGGCACTCAGAGACAGAGATCGGTGCTAGAAAATGCACTATAGCATAAGGACATACACATTGTGCTCTAGGGCTAATTTCCGCTCTTCACTTCATTTTATGTATTTTGATTCCACAAATCATCCGACGTCTGCAGTAATCCTTAGTAACTCCCCCGATGTAGATTTCCTCTAAGTGATTTACCTGTTAAACTAAAAACCAAGAAAAACAACACAGTACGAGCATTTGTTTAGTTAAAAAGGATTAGTAACGAAATATCCAAGATGAGTCAAGGAAATAAAAAATTCTTTTCTTTTATTTATAAATTCTAAAATCTATTTGAAATTAATTTAAATTAAAAATAAAAATAAACTTAGAAACAAGAATTGATCTTCAAGACTCATCAATGAGCTACAAGACTGCATTCTTGTTGAACGCGATGCGTTACATTTTTTTCTTACATTGATTATGAAAAAATGTCACTATTTTTTGAATCTTGTAAGGTAGTAGGGAATTCCATTAATTGACAAATGTTGAAAATATTTTAATGGTCATGGAAAAACTCAATTTTTTGAAGATGTTGCAACAGTAACGAAGTTGGTTAAGAAGTATGTTCCTAAAAACACTACTCTAGAGAATGTAGAAAATGAAGATAAAACCAAAGGTGTCGAAGGTAATAATACTCATCGTATTGTTAATTCTCTTTCTTTTGATCATATCTCCAAAGTTGAATCTGGAGGCACAACTGTTATTCAAGAATCTCCCTCAGATCAAGAAAAAGCTTTTGACTCTAATTAAGTTTATTTTGGGGATTCAAATATCATTTTAGAGACACTTCAGGAATCTGAGGTTTATGTTACACAGGGCCCTAAAAAGGAAATTCATGAGTTCTTTGATTCCAACTTATCTAATGCTGTTAAGATTGATCATCGATCTACGAGAGGATCATCAATATATTAACGCATTTCATTGGTTCTTGGGGTGATGTTGTGTAAGAGGTGAATGATGTTCAAAATCATCAAAGCTCTTCTAATTTTAATGTCAATTTACACCGAAAGTTTATGGTCCCAAACATTACATATCCAAATCTTATTGTTACTGGCGATAATTTACATTCTAGGATTGCTCGTGATTTGGCAATTTTGCATGTTTTTTTATTTAAAGATAGATATGTTAGAGAAGTACATCGTTCTACCGCTAGCAAAGAGCCTTTTACGTAGGTGAGTTGATAGGCAAGGAAAATTAATATGCAGAAGAAGCCTATATTATATAATTCCTGCATAACGGTTAGAAAACCTAAATGAGTAGAGGAATTTTGTTTTAACATTTTCTTTTGTTCTTTTAGTTTTTTTTCTTTTATGGTCTATGTCCCCAATTTTGTTTTTGCTTTTTTTTAATAAATTTTTAACTTAAAAAAAAATTAACTATCTATTTAAAAATAGGTTTAAATATAATTTTGATCATTTATCTTTTATCTTATATCCATTTTGATCTTTTATCTTTTTTTTGATTGATTTTCGTATTTTATCTTTTATAAGTAATATATTTTAGTGTTTTTCACAATCACAACAAAAATTATAGTAACATCCGGTCATTGAAATTGCTTCTTACAATTGTTAACTTATGTCTACTATAATATTCTTTCAAAAAAACATCCAATTAACCCAATAATATGTTTTCACTTAAAAAAACACTGTTGCATGATTTGAAATAGATATAAACTCGTTGAAATTTATGATAGTTATCAGAGTTATCTGTATTTTTATCATGTCTTTGGTGAATTTGTACACTTAACTTTATAACTGATTTAAGATTAAACTTTAATAGTTCATGGCACTAATCGTACAACTATTTAAAAAGGTTGTGATTAAAAGGATTGATATTTATTATTTATAATAAATAAAAGACAAAAATAAATTAAAAAAAAAAAGATAATGAAGCAAAACGAATATTAAAAATTTGTTACTAATTACCACGCTTACTTAATTGAGAGTTTATTGCCTAAGGCGTCCCTACTAGTTCAAATTTGTACTAATTACACACATTATGGATATAGTACTCTTGGAGTGTGACGACCATTAGCCCCAGCTGGTGGGTAATCATGGAGTTCCAAATCTATCCTTTCATGAATAGTAGGCTCCTCCACGGACCAGTTTCTCCCATTGATCATAACCTGCATTCGAATCCATTAAACATTCGGTTCTTAATTATTATATACATCTAGTAAATAGAATAACACAACATGTCTCATAATGATAAAGCAAGGTTCACAGGCAGAATCGAGGAAGAAACGGCTTTGCGGAAAAATGCAGCAGAAAATGCGGAAAACGATCGTTTGGTGTCAGATTGTCTATTATTATACCTTTCCGGAAAGAGAATTGCGCCACGAACACAACCTATGGCTTTGACATGAAGTATAGGCTCCAGAACCGTTTTGAGCTCGTTTTGGTCCTCAAAACAGCCGTTTTACTTTTTCCCGTAATTTTCAGACTTTTCTATTTTACAGTTGTTTTAGCTTTTCCTTTAATTTAGGGCTTTTCTGTTTATCTAATTTTCGTACTAGGGTTTCTATTATCTATTTAAATATTTTCTATGCTGTAACAAAAGGTATCTTTTAATAAAATAATTAATTTTGAGAGTTTTCTCTTCTCTGGTGGATTCCAGAACTTGTTCTTTTTTCTAGGATTAGCGCTTATTAACCCTTTGCGATTTCCGACTGCGTCAGGTGGCATCAGAGCAGGCTTTCTCCTATTTCTTTTCGTAGCTTGAACAGCCATGGGAGATCAACTAGTCACAAGAGCAGACATTGAGGGTATCAATGCGGCTTTTAATGCGGCCCTTACTGCTTTGACTACGCAGATGACGACTCAGATGGTGGCTTTGACGGTTCAAGTGAACGCCATCAATAATAGGAGGGACAAAGGCAGGAGAGATGAACTGCCCAGGCGTCCACATGGAGGCTTGCAGGCTCGTGTTGAATCAGACTCTAGTTCCGAAGAAGAGATCTAGGAGGAAAATCAGGGTTTCGCTAATCAACATAATCGCAACGACTATAGAGTCAAGGCTGACATCCTGTTGTTCTATGGAATTATGGGGGTTGAAGAGTTTTTGGATTGGCAGATTGATGTTGATCGGTTCTTCGATGTGATGGGTGTGCCAGAAAACAAGCAGGTGAAGATGGTGGCAATTCGATTGAAGAGTACCGCTGTTGTGCGGTGGGATAAGCTTGTTGTTTAGAGGCAGCACCATAGGAATACGCCAATCAGAACGTGGAGGCGAATGAAACAGTTGATGCTGGAGCGTTTCTTGGCTAAAGATTATGAGCAGATTCTGTACAAGATGTATATCGATTGCGTTCAAGGTAGAAGGAGCGTGACTGAGTATACAATAGAGTTCCTGCGTTTCTCAGAACGCAACGAACTACGGGAAATTGAGGGTCATAAGGTGACTCGCTATGTTAATGGCTAGAAGGGGTCGATACAGAAGAAGATGGGTTTGCAGACTGTCTAGACCGTGATGGAGGCCTCTACGCTAGCCTTGAAAGCGGAACTGATGGAGAAATCCCCCAGAAATTTCTCATCTTTTCGCAGATTCACTCCGTAGGGTAATTCTGAAGTTGCTGGTGATAAGGATAAGGGTGTTGCTGCTAAGAATTCTAACTCCTCAGCAAAGGAAACTGGTGGAACCAGTAGTGCTACGCCTAACAACAAGAGGGTGAACCAGAAGTCAGTCAACCCATACGCGAAACCGACGGGAGATAAGTGTTTCCGTTGCGGTGGGCAGGGTCACAAGTCGAATGTTTGCCCTTCTAGGAGAATGACTGCAGTTTTTAAAGAGGAGTCTGAGGAAGACGAAGAAAACAACGAGTACGACGGTGTTGAGTTTGCTGAAGAAGCACTGAATTTTCTGCTGCAGAGAGTCCTGTTGTCTTCAAATGAAGAGGGGCAAAGGAAGAATATTTTTTAGAACACACTGTTCTATTAAGAATAAGGTGTGTAATCTGATCGTGGATAACGGGAATACAGAGAACTTGGTCTCCCAGAAGCTGGTGGAGTACCTAGAGTTGCCGATAGAACCACATGCCAAGCCTTATGCTTTGGGTTGGGTGAGTAAGGGTTCACAGGTCAAGGTGACAGAGACTTGCAAGATGCCAATTTCCATCGGAAGGCATTACAAGGAAGAGGTAGTGTGTGGTGTTCTGAATATGGATGTGTGTCATGTCCTACTGAGGCGACCTTGGCAGTTTGACAATGATATCACGTATAGAGGCAGAGATAATGTGATGATGTTCTCCTGGGGAACGCACAAGATAGCTATGGCCCCGATTTCTGGTTTTAATAGACAAACAGGGAAGGAGAAGTCCAGTTTTCTTGTTATGACGCAGGATGAGCACGACCTGACTGAGACCTACAAGGAAACTGAGCGGTTTTGCCTAGTGGTGGCAAAGGATGTGCAACGTAACACCTCGAGTTTTTATACAGCGCCAATGTATTTTTTTTTTTAAATTATCTCATAAAAAAATATGTCGTAATTCAAATGACGAACTTAATTAAATAGTTACCTCATAATTATCATTAAATAATTAAAATTTTGAGAATTAATACTTATAATGTAATAAAAGATAATACACCATAAAAGTCGGTGTCATAACATCTCAAAAAAACATCCGGCCTGCGGCCCACTAAACAGTATCAGAGTGCAGAAAAGAGATACAATAATTCCCAAAATAAATAATTACATCCACCGGACTCAAAACCTTATACAACAAGTCTAAACTGATCATGCACTAAAGCTACAGTAGCAAAGATTCCCTCCGCATCCCATACAAGTCTCGTCTGATTCTGCAGCTCACCTCGATGTGACGTCCTCCTCCTCATCATATAGGGAAGGATCAGTCTCCTCCGAAGTTAGATCTATCCACGATCTGGGTCTCTTCGGTGGTGCAGGAATCTCAAAACAATCATCTGATGTCCTAGATGGACCCGGAATGTCAACTACTGCTAGCGTCTGTCCTTTATTCTTCTCTTCCGCCTCGGGTTCACGCACAGCCCCTTCAGCTACCAGGTTAGGAGTCACCACACCCACCGTGGCCTCCGTCTCAACCCCTTCAGTCGGATCCTCCGCTTCCGCAAAAACTCCGTACTCCTCCAATATCAATTTTGAAGGTACCAGAAAGTCAATCCTCGCGTGGGTATGCTCTACGTAATCCACTACCCCGTTGGTCCTGCAAGTCCTCGCCAATCTCCCCGTGTAAGTCGCCCTGCTTGAGAAGGGATCATATACCCAAGCAGTCCGCAAATGACGGTCAAGAAAATCTAGCGACGTTTCTGTCGTCTGGGTACCCACCGATGGTACGGGTTTGGGTATCATTTGAGGGCAAAGCCCAATTTTCCACAATAATAGTAAAGGGTCACCGACCGAAATTAACAATTACCACATAGCATTTATGTCCACAATAACAAGTATATTCATGACATGTTCCAATATTTATGACAACATGAATGGATAAATATGCTCACTTATTAAAATTTATGACATTGACTTTTTTGGAAAACACAAACAGTTTAACATATAAGTCATGTTGCAAGCACAAATACATTCAACAACACACAACAACTCATTCAACACTTAGAGTTCATAAGTTACTTGCACACAACGATTTCCACCCGTCAACATCATATCCAATCATAATTCACCGATTGACCACCCCGATGCAATATGTATATGCCAATGTACACAACTTCTCAAAATTACCAAGGTGCAGTCGCTCACAGACCAGCACACGTGCAGTCTCTCACGGACCAACACGATTTATATATGTTAGGCTCTAACAGGCCAACATGACCATGGTGCAGTCTCTCATAGACCAGCACACGTGCAGTCGCTCACAGACCAGCATGTTTTACGTATACTAAGGTGCAGTCGCTCACAGACCAGCACCAGTGCAGTCGCTCACAGACCAACACATTTTACGTATGTTAGCCTCTCACAGGCCAGAACATACATAAGTTAAATCCTCGCACGGATAAAATGGACCACCATGAACACGCGGCCATTTTGTAGCCCATCACGGTGGTTACTACTTAACTTCGCGGACCATCACGGTTACCGCATTAACTCTGTGGCCCATCGCGGTCACCACCTAACTATGCAATGCATGGACATGCAATGTTTTCTCTTCACTGAAAACAGTATGCGAAACACAATCTGAAATCCAGACATTCCATTACCACCTCAATTAATCTCAAACTATCTCAACAAAGTCATTTTAATCACATCAACAAAGAAATCAAGAATCTCATCATTACCACCTCAAACCTTCTCAAAAACTCTATTTTACTTCATCACAAGCTTTCCCAATGTTTCCCCAACTCTTTAAGTTCAAAAACAAATGTTAAAACTGGAATTTTTGAAAAGAAACTAATCTGTATTCGAATACAGCTTCATTGTATTCGAATACATAAGATAAAACAGTGAAAAATCAGTATTTATCACACATCAACAAAGAATCGGCATAACTTCACCACCACTACCTCAAACTATCTCAAAAACTCCATTTCAATTTATCATAAGCCTTCCCAATGTTTCCCCAACTCTTTAAGTTCATAAACCAATGTTTAAAAACTGGAATTTCTGAAAAAACTAATCTGTATTCGAATACAGCTTCCTTGTATTCGAATACATAAGCTAAAAACAGTGAAAAATCAGCATTATGTATTCGAATACGACGGTGTCGTAGTCGAATATAGTGGCAAAAATTGCAATCCTGTATTCGAATACGACACGGTCGTAGCCGAATACAGATGCTAAGTCAGAAGCAAAAATCACTCATCTGTATTCGAATACAGAGGGTCGTATTCGAATACAAGTTCAAAAATTTGAATAAAACAGAAGTTTTGCAGGCGTGTATTCGAATACACCGATGTCGTATTCGAATACAGTGATATTTTCCAGAAACTTCAACATGTTTTCAAACTCTTTTCTTTGAAAAAATAACACAACACCAAAACAATATCACCATTCTTTTGAAAACAAGGAAAACTCATAACATTTCTCACCAACACAACAACAACAGATTTTCCAGAAACACCTCCACCCATTTTAAAAATCCTTTTCTTTTAAAAACCACCATCAACACCAGAATGATTATAACACACCAGAAAACATAATCACCAACACCAGAATAACCTCACAGTTTTCTTTAACCACCAAAACATAAAGTCAACCACATAACGAAAAGATTTTATTCACCACAATAAAACCATATCAACATCCTCAGCTCAGCAACAAGACAACACCATTAAAAACCTTACCCTAAAAAATAACCACAAAACAGAACAGCACAAACCAACTCATGCATTTGGATCATCCCCAAAACAACATGCAAATCATTTTCTAGTATTCCCACACAAACAAAACAACACTGATGTATCAGCCAAAACAGCAAACATCACAGATCATCAAAACATCAACAGCATGTATTTTAATCAGTTACAACGACATGCAAAATAGTTTCACTTTAAAAACAACAATGAAAATATCATTAATGCCACAACAGCATGCATTTACAGCCCTAAATGCAATCTAGAAAGTGGAAGGTGCCCTTACCTCTGTTACGTTTTCTGCTCTTTCTGCTCTGTTACGTTCGCCGCTACAAAAGTTAGTTCCCTAGCTCCGTAACGATGAGAGGAACAACTTTTGTTCTGGACACTTGCTGGTTCGGCGCTTGGATTTCCAAGTAATTTGACTTTTGAGCAACTCTTTGGTTACCACTAACACAGAAAACAGAAAGAGAAGAGAAAGAAGGGTTTTGTCGCATGCAGTAAGGAAGGAGGGAAATTGTTTTCTGCTTTCCTTTTATGGCTTCTCACTCATATATATAGATATATATGTGCCACCTCACCCAACACATTAATATTATAATATTTGCTTGACCATCCAGTACTTAACCAGTCTCGTCGCAATTTGCAGATAACATCTTAATTAATTGCCCGATGTTTAATTACTCGTAATTAAATTAATTTATCCTTCATCCAATAATTTTAATCCAAACTCCAAAATAAATATATATATATATATATATTTTAAAAATATACATATATTAAATATTTTACAAATATTCCCAAAATACACTTAATATTAAATCCATAATTTAATTTTAAATTTAAGGGTCTTACATTACTACCCCCCTTAAATTAGTTTCGTCCTCGAAACTACATGTCGATAAACAACTGAGGATGTTGTTCCCTCATCTTACTCTCTAATTCCCAAGTCGCGTCTCCAGTAGTCGGATTCCAAATCACTTTGACTAGTGGGACTTCCTTGTTCCTCAATTGTTTAATCTTCCTGTCCTCAATTCTTACAGGTAATACTTCAAATGACAGGTTATCCTTCAGTTGAATTGTGTCTGGTTCGATCACATGTGACGGATCCGAAATGTATCTCCTTAACTGCGACACGTGAAATACGTCGTGAATATTGGACAGTATTGGAGGTAAAGCAATCCGATAAGCTACTGGTCCAATTCGTGCAGTAATCTGGTATGGTCCAATAAATTTTGGAGTCAACTTTCTTGATTTAATAGCTCTGCCAACTCCAGTTGTAGGCATGACCTTTAGAAATACATGATCACCCTGCTCGAATTCCAAAGGTATGTGACGCTTGTCCGCATAACTCTTCTGACGATCCTGTGAAATCTTCATTTTCTCTTGTATCCTCTTTACCTTCTCTGTAGTCTGTTACACCATCTCAGGTCCAACAATCATACTTTCTCCGTCCTTACACCATTTGCGTCCATACAAAGTCTCATAAGGTGCCATTCCAATACTTGCGTGAAAACTATTGTTGTAAGTAAACTCAATCAATGGTAATACCTCATCCCAGTTTCCTCTAACATCCAACACACATGCTCTCAATAGATCTTCCAAGGACTGATTTGTTCTCTCAGTCTGTCCGTCTGTTTGCGGATGGTAAGCTGAACTCAATTTCAGTTTCGTTCCCAACGCTTCATGCAACATTCCCCAAAAGTGAGATGTGAACTTTGGGTCACGGTCTGATACTATACTCGACGGTACTCTGTGTAATCTCACAATCTCAGCAATGTAGATTTCTATCAGCTTATCTACTTTATAAGTGGTCCTTACCGACAAGAAATGTGCGGATTTCGTCAATCGATACACTATTAGCCAAATCAAATCATTCTTTTTCCTTGTCTTGGGCAATCCGGTTATAAAATCCATGGAAATGCTATCCCACTTCCACTCCGGTATATCCAAAGGTTGTAACATTCCAGCAGGTCGTTGATGTTCCACTTTCTCTTTCGGACAAGTTAAGCAAGCCGATACATACTCCGCTACGTCCCTCTTCATTCCTGGCCACCAGTAATTTTGTCTTAAGTCCTGGTACATCTTGGTCGCTCTAGGATGAAGACTCAACTTGCTCTTATGAGCCTCTTCCAAAATCGTTCTTCTCATATCTGCAACTTCCGGTACACAAATTCTTCCATTACATCTCAGAATATTATCTGGTCCAATTCTGAACTCAGTTGTCTTTCCTTGCACTATTAGGTTCCTCTTCTCTTGAATTAATGCGTCATCTTGCAATTTCGCAATCTCCTCAAGTAGTCCACTCGAAATTTTTATCATTCCACACTTTAAAATTCCTGGTGCAAACTCTACATCCAAGTGTAGATCTCTAAATGCTTTCCACAACTCTTGTTGTCTGGCCATTATCATTGAAGATACTGACACACTTTTCCAACTCAACGCATCAGCCACCACATTGGCTTTCCCAGGGTGGTACTGCAATGAAAAAACAAAATCCTTGAGAGTCTCCATCCATCTCCTCTGACGCATGTTCAATTCTTTTTTATCGAACAGATACTTCAAACTTTTATGGTCACTGAATACCGTGAACTTGCATCCATATAAGTAGTGCCTCCAGACCTTTAATGCAAACACTACTGCAGCAAGCTCTAAATCATGAGTAGGATAGTTTCGTTCGTGAGTTTTCAACTGCCTTGGGGCGTAGGCTACAACTTTCTTGTGTTGCATCAAAACACATCCCAAACCTTGGTGAGATGCATCACAGTAAACTTCATATGGTTCCTCTGGTTGTGGCAAGACCAATGCTGGTGAGGTTGTCAACTTTTCCTTAAGCAACTAAAAACCTTCCTCACACTTCTCTATCCATGCAAACGGCTGATTCTTTCTGGTGAGTTGTGTCAAAGGAGCTACAATCTTAGCAAATCCTTCAATAAATCTCCTGTAGTATTCTGCCAGTCCGACAAAACTACGTATATTTGTGATAGTCTGAGGCTGTTTCCAGGCAAGAATGGTCTCAATCTTTGCTGGATCCACCGCGACTCCTTCTTTTGTTATTACATGCCCCAAGAAGTTCACTTTCTCTAGCCAAAACTCACACTTCGACAAATTGGCATACAATTGCTTCTCGCGTAAGACTTCAAGAACTTGGCGTAGGTGCTCTCCATGTTCCTCCTCACTTCTTGAATAGACCAATATATCATCAATGAACACCACAATAAATTTATCCAGGAATGGGCTAAAGATTCTATTCATATCATCCACAAAAATCGCTGGTGCATTCGTAACTCCAAATGGCATAACGAGATATTCATAATGTCCGTAACAGGACCTGAAAGCAATCTTTTGAATATCTCATTCTCTTACCCGAATTTGATGGTATTCTAACTTCAAATCGATCTTTGAAAACACCGCGGCTCCTCTCAATTGGTCCATCAAATCATCGATGCGTGGTAAAGGATAACGATTCTTAATAGTTACCTTGTTAAGTTGCCTATAATCCACACATAAGCGCGAACTTCGATCCTTCTTCTTAACCAACAACACCGGAGCTCCCTATGGCGACACACTTGGTCTGATAAATCCTTTCTCCAACAAACCTTCAATTTGACCCTTAAGCTCGCTTAATTCCAATGGCGACATCCGATATGGCGCAATTGAAATAGGTCCAGTTCCTGGGTGTAGATCAATGAAGAACTCCACCTCTCTTACTGGGGGTAATCCTGGAATTTTTGTTGGAAATACGTCCGGATATTCCTTGACTAATACCACATCTTCTATGCTCACATCCATCTTGGTCTCAACGTTAGCCAATGATAAAAATTCCTGAGTTCCTTCTCTCAGTGATACTCCGAGCTTGTTAGCAACCAAATACCGAACGACTCCAGGTTCGGGAAAAAGAACTAATTTGCGAGCACAATCCAAGACTACATAATTATACGACATCCAATCCATGCCGAGAATGATCTCGACTAATTGTCGGGGTAAACAGATTAAATTAACCAAGAAATATCTCTATTCTGAATAGTTATAGGACAGCGTAAACATGCAGAATTTACGGTCAAAGTCTTAGCAGGTGTGGAAACAACCAAATCAAAAGGCAAAGCAGACACATATAACTTTAAACGATTCACACAGTCCATAGCAATGAAAGAATGGGTTGCCCCTGAATCAAAAAGTGTAGTTAGTGTGTTACTTGCAATCTCGCAATCTCGCTGGATTACATTATAAGCTTGACCCCTGGCTTCAGCACCCATGTGATAGACACGTCCCCTAGCAATAGGACGAGTAGCCCTAGTTGCGTTGACTGTTGGTTCCACCTTTGGAACCTTGCTATCCATAGCAATGTGTCCTGGTTTCTGGCAATTAAAACATGTAGGATCCTTTGTGGTACAAGCAGTAGCATAATGTCCTTCTCTTCCACATCGGAAACATCGAACCCCTTGTCCTAATTGTCTTCCAAAATTTTGATTTCCCGGCCGATTCTGCCCTCTATTGTTATTCTGTGGCCGGTTATATGGCTTAGCAACTTGTTTCCCTTTATTATTCTAATAGTTCATCCGGCTGGGCCCTCCTGAATTAAAGTTCCCTCCTCGGTTGGCCCTCCTATTCTTCATATCCTCAACCTCTCTACATTTCTCCACTAGTGCTTGGAAACGGTGAATTCCCAAGGGTAAGACTGAGTCTTGAATCTCATACTTCAGTCCACTTTGGAAACGATGACACATAAACTGTTCATCAACCTCCTCACGGAAAAATCTGAAATGCCTTGACAAAGATTCAAACTTGGCTGCATATTCACCCACCGTCATGTTTCCTTGGTGTAATTTCAAAAAATCATCACCCAACTTAGTTCTAGTGCTCATCAGAAAGTACTTGTCCAAAAACTTCTTTTTTAACGATTCCCAGTTCACCTCCTCATGAGCTGATCCCATCAGTAGCCTTGTACTCCTCCACCAATACTGTGCATCCCCTAGCCGCAGATATGTAGCATAGTTGACCTTTACCGCTGCCTGACAATTAATCATCTCAAATATTTTCTCCATTTCCTGAATCCATTGGTTCGCTCTTTCTAGACCCTCATCACCCTTGAACTTTGGAGGATTATGACGATGAAAATCCTCTAGTCCTCTTGATTCAGCCGCCCGAATCTCTCTTTCTCTTTTCTCTAGATCCCGTTGAGTCTTCGCAGCCGTTTGTGCAGCAACAGACGCAGCCATGTTATTCATCGCTTCAGCCATCCTATCTTCCCAGCTGACGTTGGCTCTTGCGGTGTCATCTCTCCTTGGAGGCATTGTTTCCTACAAAACCATCATCAAGTAGAAATCTCAAACCACTTAGAATAATCCCAAAATATCACTTAACAACACCATCACTTCAGCACACCACAACTTATACAAGACTTGACACTCTAACTACTTGCTCCTATGCATGATCAGATAACGACTCAAAACCAATAATCTAACCAGAGCTTTAACCCAAAACTTTAACCAAATGGTCTAATACCACAGTTGTAACACCTCGAGTTTTTAAAAAGCGGGAGTGTATTTTTTTTTTAAATTATCTCATAAAAAAATACGTCGTAATTCAAATGACGAACGTAATTAAATAGTAAACTCATAATTATAATTAAGTAATTAAAATTTTGAGAATTAATACTTATAATGTAATAAAAGATAATACATCATAAAAGTCGGTGTCATAACATCTCAAAAAAACATCCGGCCTGCGGCCCACTAAACAGTATCAGAGTGCGGAAAAGATATACAATAATTCCCAAAATAAATAATTACATCCACCGGACTCAAAACCTTATACAACAAGTCTAAATTGATCATGCACTAAAGCTACAGTAGCAAGGATTCCCTCTGCATCCCATACAAGTCTCGTCTGATTCCGCAGCTCGCCTCGATGTGACGTCCTCCTCCTCATCATATAGGGAAGGATCAGTCTCCTCCGAAGTCAGATCTATCCACGATCTGGGTCTCTTCAGCGGTGCAGGAATCTCAAAACAATCATCTGATGTCCTCGATGGACCCGGAATGTCAACTACTACTAGCGTCTGTCCTTTATTCCGTCGTCTGGGTACCCACCGGTGGTACGGGTTTGGGTATCATCTGAGGGCAAAGCCCAATTTTCCACAATAATAGTAAATGGTCACCGACTGAAATTAACAATTACCACATAGCATTTATGTCCACAATAACAAGTATATTCATGACATGTTCCAATATTTATGACAACATGAATGGATAAATATGCTCACTTATTAAAATGTATGACATTGACATATTTGGAAAACACAAACAGTTTAACATATAAGTCATGTTGCAAGCACAAATACATTCAACAAAACACAACAACTCATTCAACACTTAAAGTTCATAAGTTACTTGCACACAACGATTTCCACCCGTCAACATCATATCCAATCATAATTCACCGGTCTACTACCCCGATGCAATATGTATATGCCAATGTACACAACTTCTCAGAATTACCAAGGTGCAGTCGTTCACAGACCAGCACACGTGCAGTCTCTCACGGACCAACACAATTTATATATGTTAGGCTCTAACAGGCCAACATGACCATGGTGCAGTCTCTCATGGACCAGCACACGTGCAGTCGCTCACAGACCAGCGCGTTTTACGTATACTAAGGTGCAGTCGCTCACAGACCAGCACGTTTTACGTTAGCCTCTCACAGGCCAGAACATACAGAAGCTAAATCCACGCACGGATAGAATGGACCACCACGAACACGCGGCCATTTTATAGCCCATCACGGTGGTTACTACTTAACTTCCCGGACCATCACGGTTACCGCATTAACTCTGTGGTCCATCGCGGTCACCACCTGACTATGCAATGCATGGACATGCACTGTTTTCTCTTCACTGAAAACAATATGCGAAACACAATCTGAAATCCAAACATTCCATTACCACCTCAATTCACCTCAAACTATCTCAACAATCTCATTTTAATCACATCAACAAAGAAATCAAGAATCTCATCATTACCACCTCAAACCTTCTCAAAAACTCTATTTTACTTCATCACAAGCTTTCCCAATGTTTCCCCAACTCTTTAAGTTCATAAACAAATGTTAAAACTGGAATTTTTGAAAACAAACTCATCTGTATTCGAATACAGCTTCATTGTATTTGAATACAGAAGCTAAAACAGTGAAAAATCAGTATTTATCACACATCAACAAAGAATCTCCAGAACTTCACGACCACTACCTTAAACCATCTCAAAAACTTCATTTTAATTTATCATAAGCCTTCCCAATGTTTCCCCAACTCTTTAAGTTCATAAACCAATGTTTAAAAACTGGAATTTCTGAAAAAACTAATATGTATTCGAATACAGCTTCCTTGTATTCGAATACAGAATCCAAAAACAGTGAAAAATCAGCATTCTTTATTCGAATACGAGGGTGTCATAGTCGAATACAGATGCGAATACAGTGGCAAAAATTGCAATCCTGTATTCGAATACGAAAGGGTCGTAGCCGAATACAGATGCTAAATCAGAAGCAAAAATCACTCATCTGTATTCGAATACAGAGGGTCGTATTCGAATACAAGTTCAAAAATTTGAATAAAACAGAAGTTTTGCAAGCGTGTATTCGAATACACCAATGTCGTATTCGAATACACCTTTGGATATAGTGATATTTTCCAGAAACTTCAACATGTTTTCAAACTCTTTTCTTTGAAAAACTAACACAACACTAAAACAATATCACCATTCTTTTGAAACCAAAGAAAACTCAGAACATTTCTCAACAACACAACAACAACAGATTTTCCAGAAACACCTCCACCCATTTTAAAAATCCTTTTCTTTTAAAAACCACCATCAACACCAGAATGATTATAACACAGCAGAAAACATAATCACCAACACCAGAATAACCTCACAGTTTTCTTTAACCACCAAAACAGAAAGTCAACCACATAATGAAAACGATTTTATTCACCACAATAAAACCATATCAACATCCTCAGCTCAGCAACAAGACAACACCAGTAAAAACCATACCCTAAAAAATAACCACAAAACAGAACAGCACAAACCAACTCATGCATTTGGACCATCCCCAAAACAAAACAACATGCAAAGCATTTTCCAGTATTCCCACACAAACAAAACAACACTGATGTATCAGCCAAAACAGCAAACATCACAGATCATCGAAACATCAACAGCATGTATTTTAATCAGTTATAACGACATGCAAAATAGTTTCACTTTAAAAACAACAACGAAAACATCATTAATGCCACCACAACATGCATTTACAGCCCTAAATGCAATCTAGAAAGTGGAAGGTGCCCTTACCTCTGTTACATTTTCTGCTCTTGTTCACTTTATCGCGACAAAAGTCGGAGAAATTCCCATTCGCGTTCGCCGCTACAAAAGTTAGTTCCCTAGCTCCGTAACGGTGAGAGTAACAACTTTTGTTCTGGACACTTGCTGGTTCGGCGCTTGGATTTCCAAGTAATTTGACTTTTGAGCAACTCTTTGGTTACCACTAACACAGAAAACAGAAAGAGAAGAGAAAAAAGGGTTCTATCGCATGCAGTAAGGAAGGAGGGAAAATGTTTTCTGCTTTCCTTTTCTGGCTTCTCACTTATATTTATAGATATATATGTGTCACCTCACCCAACACATTAATATTATAATATTTGTTTGACCATCCAGTACTTAACCAGTCTCGTCACAATTAGCAGATAACATCTTAATTAATTGTCCGATGTTTAATTACTCGTAATTAAATTAATTTATCCTTCATCCAATAATTTTAATCCAAACTCCAAAATAAATATATATCTATCTATCTATATATATATATATATATATATATATATATATTTTAAAAATATACATATATTAAATATTTTACAAATATTCCCAAAATACACTTAATATTAAATCCATAATTTAATTTTAAATTTAAGGGTCTTACATGCAAGCCGTTAAGGAAGCTGTCAAGGCGAAGTTAGAGGCTACTGGACAGAAGAACAAAGTCGTTGCTGACAAGCGCATAAGAGTCAAGGTCTTTGCTGTGGGAGATGATGTGATGGTGTTCATGCGTAAGGAGAGGTTCCCAGTTGGCACTTACAAGAAGCTTCAGCCTCGCAAGTACGGGACTTTCAAGGTGCGGAAGAAGATCAATGACAACGCTTATGTGATCGACTTGCTGGAATCCATGAATGTTTCCAATACCTTTAATGTGGTTGATATTTATGAGTTCCATGAAGATGCTGACCTTTATCCTGGTATGAACTCAGGGTCGAGTTCTTTAGAAGTGGAGGAGACTGATGTAGGAAGGTTCACGGCCAGAATTGAGGAAGAAACAGTTTTGCGGACAAACGCAGCAGAAAATGCGGAAAACGATCGTTCGGTGTCAGATTGTCTATTATTATACCTTTCCAGAAAGGGAATTACGCCACGAACACAACTCATGACTTTGCCATGAAGTATGGGCTCCAGAACCATTTTGAGCTCGTCTTGGTCTCCAAAACAGCCGTTTTAGTTTTTCCCGTAATTTTGGGTTTTTCTGTTTTACAGCTGTTTTAGCTTTTCCTTTTAATTTAGGGCTTTTCTGTTTTACCTAATTTTCGTGCTAGGGTTTCTATTATCTATTTAAAGACTTTCTATGCTGTAACAAAAGGTATCTTTTAATAAAATAATTAATTTTGAGAGTTTTCTCTTCTCTGGTGGATTCCAAAACTTGTTCTTTTTTCTATGATTAGCGCTTGCTAACCCTTTGCGATTTCCGACTGCGTCACATAAGCAACTTATAACATATACTACTAATCATAGTTTAAAATTACAATTCACAACTGCAATTACAGCTGCAATAGTGCAGATTTTGAAATTAGTACAATGACTTAATTTGCAGCTGCATCGGCCGCATTTTCCCACAATATCAAGGTTTATCACGTAACCGCACCGCAATTTAAAACTATGTTTGTAATAGTTTTCAATCAAATTGTTTGTTTATGGGTTTGTAGAATCCTTCTATTTAATTCATTAATAAATTTATTGGTTTATTATATCAAACGTACTTTTAAGAAAAGTTTGTAATCACGTTCTAATGCCTGAAATCAAGATTTTTTATGTTTATGCAATCGTTAATGATCTTAGTTTTTAAATTGCAGTGGTGTTCGTAATTTCATCTATGCCGTGAAAATACGGTAGATGTTGCTGATATGGTCAATGGCAGAGATGCTTTTATAGAGATCGTTAAAACCATTATACTGTGATTTGCGACTGCAATTGTAATTGCATATCATAATATATAAATATAACGGTGATTAATGATATATTAATAGAATTTTATTACAATTCTCCGCCATATCATAGAGTAAACTGCAATTGATTTAAGTAAACTGCAATTGATTTAAAAAGTTAGCGATGGCCTTATGGTATCATGTTTTGTACCTTGTAGTTGTTGACGATCTTCGGTGCAAGCTGAACTTGAGCACTTTGCATAAGGCTTTCAGTTCCTATTTATAGAAGCAAAGTTTTGTAATTTAAATTTAAAATATGAAGAATAAAGGAAAAGAAGTTTCTAAATAAATGATATTGAAAATAAGGTAGTCGAATTTACTTGTAATTGGAATTGCATTGAAGCATACAAGAGAGGAGAGCCCCAAAAAAATCACAATGAGGTGAAAGATAATGCCTTTCATTCTTGTCATAGACTTCTTAACAAGAAGCTCTTGGCTATCATGTTGCTTTATAGACGTCAGGAATAGATTTTTTTAGAGATGTTTTTTCAACATGAAAAGTGGAAAATAGGAGTAGGAGAGTAGCAATCAATCATGTTGCCTAATTCAAAAAGGTGATCCCATCATTTCTTGGAGGATCAACGCTTTTCCACACTATGGAAAGCTTTCATCATTCTGTGGGGTCTTGTGGATCAGAAACCCCAAAGCTAACATATTGGGATGAGAGGAATAGTTAATTCGACATAAAGGTTGTATATTAAGTGATCAATATGGTGCGTAATAAATGATGGAAAATACAAGCAAAGTGGATGATGACACAAAATATGCAATTTTGTGCCAAAACACGATCAAGATTTAGTAAAAATTAAATAGCCATGAACCTTTTGGATATTCTCTAGGTGAATGGTGACGAAGCAATATGTACTACAACGGGTGATATGATCATGCAGCGGCAGTTGGAATTACAGTCGGAAGGAAAAAATAGCGGCAATATTAGTTTTTGCTGCGGATCAAACAGCCGCAATACCTTAAAATGTTTATAATTCTTACACTTTCTGAAGGTTTAGACTTGCCACTGTATTAAATTCTAAAAAATTTTGTAAACTTTGTGGAGGTTTAAACCGACGCTATTGCCAAAATAAAAAGAAGCAGATCCATGAAATCATCTTTTTTTGTGGTTTGATCCACCCTAAATATGAAATAACAACATATTTTTCCATTGAATAAAAATATTCTTGAAATAAGTAATAAAAAGACATGCTTCAAAATAGATTGTAATATTATTACTTAATAGTATTGGGGATTCAAGGTTTGTGGAAAATTTATTGGAATCAATTGCAAGTTGTTTGAAGGGAAACGAAGACAATTCTTTACACCTAGAATTAGGGATTCTAGCTAGGTTATGAGGTTTTCATTGTTCTTCAAATTTGAAGGTGTCAACATTCATGAGAGTTGAGGATTTAAGGTGTTGAAGTCTTCAGGATTGAAGTATTTGCTACATGAAATATATGATTGAAGACGATATTTGTAGAGTTAAAAGTTTGAGGGTTTTATTCAAGATTCGTCAAAATTAGAAGGCAATTGGTTTAGAAGTGATTAGGATTATTAGTGCTCAAGGAAATTTTTTTGTAATCAAATGCATTCAAATTGATAATAGTGGAAGAAAATATCTTACAAGTTTTTAAGGGACTGGAGTATACCATAACCGAGGATGAGGTGGCTGAACAAGGATAAAATTTTGTTATTTCTTGAACTTTGGTTAAAGAATGTTGATTTATTCATGTGCAGAAAATTGTTCTGTAAGTGATTGAAAATTTCTTAGTGACGGAGTCATTAAAATTTTGTTTTTGTATAAAACTGTGTTTGAACTCAAATATAATTTTTACCAAGGTAGTGTTTATACTTAGGTAAAATTCATAATCATAAATTTGCAAAATTTTTTACTTGTCCCTTGAAATTGCGTTCTTATGTAATTAGACACTTCATTATTTTAATTAGTTTAATATAGTTGTATTCAAAACATAAACCAATTTTGTGTACATCAAAGCTTGCAAGTAAATAGCTAACATGATTATTTCAAGTTATCAAAATTTTGTGTTTTTTATTTTTTTTCATTTTGGTTACTTGCACCTAATCGATTGCAATAGTGTTGTTAAAAGTTTTTAAGCGATTGAAAACCATGATTTACTTCTTGTGTAAGCGTGATGATTTGCTTCTTATGGGTAACTACATTAGGGGTGTGCATGGTTCAAAAACCAAACTGAAATGTACCACATTAATAGTGCAGTTCAGTTT
Source organism: Cicer cuneatum (assembly GCA_037974295.1). NCBI lineage: Eukaryota > Viridiplantae > Streptophyta > Magnoliopsida > Fabales > Fabaceae > Cicer > Cicer cuneatum. The sequence continues at coordinate 31,733,583 of JBBPBO010000004.1, read as the reverse complement.
TTAAAAACCACTTAAAAAAACCGGTTATTTTTTTAACCAGTTACAATTCAGTTTAAAACCGGTTTATAATTATAAACCGGTTTAGTATGTTTGAACCGGTTTAAAACCAGTTTTTATCAAAACCAATTCGAACCGGTTTTTATTGAATTGTTGAAAATCGGTTTTTCATTAATTTTTTTATACTTTTCTATTTTTTTTTAACATAAAATTATACTTTTTTTTAGAATGTTCATTGGCACATCTTTCTATTAAGTATAGTCTTTTAATATCTATCTTTTGATTTTTCAAAAATAAAATAAAAAATATTGAATTGAAAATACTAGTACATGTAGTATTAATTAGAGTGTTCAATTTAAAAAAATATATTTAAATATTTCTATAGCGTAGATATAAAAAAAATTAATATTTTCTCAAAAATAAAAGCGGCGATCATTTTAAGATAATTATTTTTTACAAATAGATCAATCATTATAGGACGGATGAAATATTATATATTAATTAAGAATATTATATATATATATATATATATATGTATGTATAGTTGCATTTTTTTACTCATATGTATATAGCTTATATAAAACTGTTTTTACATTAAGAAAAATGTTATTTTCAACAAAACAATGTTAATTTTCCATAACTTAATTTCAGTTAACGTTTTAGTCATTTATCTTTTTTTTTTCTTTTCGATTTGGTCCTTTATTTTAATTTTAAGTGATAATTTGATCTTTTATGTTTTAAAATGTCAACAATGTAATCATTTTTTTTACAAAAATTCAAAAAATTCATCAAAATTTTCAACTAAAACCCATAAATTAATTATATTTTTCAATATAATATAAATTTCATCAAATTCGAAACTCAAATATTCAAATAAACTCATATTTTCATATCTAACAACATCAAATAAAGAATGAAAATATGAGTTTATTTGAATATTTGAGTTATGAATTTGATGAAATTTGTATTATATTAAAGAATATAATTAATTTTATGGGTTTTGTTTGAAAATTTTGATGAATTTTTTGTAAAAAAAATGATAATATAGTTGACATTTTAAAACATAAAAGATCAAATTGTCACTTAAAATGAAAATAAATGACCAAATCAAAAAACAAAAAAGATAAAGGACTAAAATGTTAACTAAAATTAAGTTAAGAAACCACATGTGATATTTAGCATTTTATTTTTTATATTAACAATGTTAATTTTAATTTTATGATATTAAATACAAAAAGGTTTAAAAGTGGTTCAAACTGGTTTTTTAAAAAAAGTTTAGTTAACTAGACTTTTTAAAATTTATGGTGCAGTTCATAAACCATTTAATTGGTTTGGTCTTTTATGGTGCAGTGCAATTCAGTTGATGAATGCAGTCCAATTAACTACATTTTTTGTACGCCCCTAAACTACATAGTCTAACAAGTGGTATCAGTAGTTGGGGGTGTTTAAATGGCTTCATCGCCTCAAGAGTGTACAATATGGCTTACTCGGAACCAAAAAGGGCGTATAAAAGAGCTATGATATTCAATGGAGGAAATCATGCTTATTGGAAAGATTTTATGAAAGTACATATCATGTTTTATGATATGCAAGTTTTGGCAACTATCTAAAACAGACCATTCGTGCTTTATTTTAAGAGACAATGTTGCCAAAACACCACAAATTGATTTGATAGATCTTGACAAAGAAGAAAGTGCAATACAATGGAAAGCTGAGAAACAATTCTATTTCTACTTTAAGAGTTGATGACTACAATTGAGTTTCATATTATAAGATAACAGATTGTATGAAATGTTTTGCATTAAGCACAGTGAATCTGTTGCCAAAATGCAGAATTGGTTCACACATCTTGTGAATAAATTTGAATGCTGTGGTAAAATTATACTGAACAATGATTTAATGAACAAAGTGTTAAGATGTCTTACTCAGAAATGGCAACCTAAAATGACCACTATCAACGAGTCGAGAAACCTTTCCGTGAAGACTATTACAACACTTAATTGAATGATAGAACAACATTAGCTGTTGCTCATAAGATTGGATAAACACAAAGAAAGTGCTAAGAAGAAAGATAAGGATAAAGGGAAAGACGAGGACAAAACAAAAAGTACATAGCTCTCAAGGTCTCATCAGTCAAGGCAAATATGGAAAAGCAATTGCATATTAGTTAAAGTCACGAAGATTGAAAAAGTGATGAAGAGATGAACTTGTTTTTAAAGTGATACAACTAGTATATCAAATGTAAATGATTAATTTACAGTGACAAGAATTTGATCATTTTTAGAATGATTCAAGCTCTGTAACTTGCTTTGAGTGTGGCAAAGCTTCCACATAAATAATGATTGCCCAAGTCTTGCAAAGAGGAAATGAAAAGGTCCAACAAAGCCAAAATCGGAAGGAAATTGTAGAAGACACTACATAGCATTTTCGGAGAACTCCATAGACAACAAAATCTCAAACTTATGTCTCATTGCCACAAGCATGAAGACTGCGAGGTATGTGATTCCCATAATTCTGATGATTGACATACTTATGATGAACTACAAAATGCATTTAAGGAGCTTCATAAAGAAGATAAAATAGTAAATGGTTGAATTTTAGTGACTACAAATGAATTTTTTGAGTCACTAAATCGATAGCTAGAGAAATTTAGAGACTGAAATAATAACTGAATTTTAGTGACTACAAATAGATTTCTAAATTTTATTTATTTTTAACAAAATTAAAATGAGCAACCAAACTTTCAGTCACTAACTATTTTTTAATTACATCTTTCTTTCTTTTACACAATCACAAACGATCCCAATTCCTCTTTCTTTCTCAACCCACCATAAACCCTAAAACCATTACTCTCTTGCTAACCCCAACTTATTCGAATTTATTCTGCAACAGTGAAGCCAACGTGTTCTCTTAAATCCTTGAACTGCAACGTGAAACCTTCATTCTTTGTCGTATCGTCGGCTATCGTGAATCAGAAGGTAACAAATTTATTTTCTAATTCTTTTGAAATTTCTTTGTCGTCTCATCATAATGTTATTCCATGTGACCTGACATTGCGTCTTCGTTGTACTCTTAGAGGAAGAAAGTGTACTCCTTCTTAGAGGAGTAGTAGAGTTTCGGCAGAACAACCGAGAAGACAAGATGATCTCTTCAAGAAGAAAAAGGATACTCCTTCTCATATCCCTAAAGAAAATCACAACAGAGATGTTCTTTTTACAACTTTAGAAGAACTATTTTTTGTATGAATAGTTAGATTAATTCTAAGAGACATTTGGGGAAGGGGGTTGGGTTGGATAAGTCTTAATAATATACACACATACTCACAAAAAAAAAAAGATCAAAAGATACTTTACAAAATATAAGAATTAGAGACTAGAATTATTTAATAAGAAATAAAGGGTAGAGGCTAAACATTAGGTTGTTTGTATGTTAATATAATTAAAATTAAATTTATTGAATTGGATTTTGAACACCTGGATAGAAGTACTTGATTATATCAATTGTGATAGTTAGAGTTCTCAATTTGCACAATTAAAACTTAAGGGTTCAAAATCTCGCAATTTGCAATACTATGGTACAAAAAGTGAAATGAAGCATAATCAAAGAGTTGAGGTATTTTCAAACTGAAATAAGTTATTTTAGATGTTTCATTTTTTCAATTTTGTCTTACTTGCATCATTGTTGCTCTTTATATATATATATATATATATATATATATATATATATATATATATATATATATATATATATATATATATATATATTGTGTATTTGAAGATGCTGTCAAATAATAAATTATTTGCAATTTGTATGTGCTGTCAAATAATAAGAGAATTTGCAATTTGTATAGAATTTGTAAGAGAATTTGGAATTGGTGTATTAGAAATTTTCAAACTGAATGTGTTGTTTTATGGTGTTTTTAATTTGTTAAATTTCTTTATGATGTTTTTAATTTCTTAATGTTGTCATATTTTATTTTCTTAAATTTAAGAATGAAAAGCATCATCCATAAAGAATGATTATTATGATTATCTGCATAATGAAGTTAGAATTATTCTGTATTTCCTCCCCTTTAGTTTTATTTAATTATATTGATATGCAATTTTATAAGTTAAATAGAAATACTATTTTTAAGAAAAAAGAATATTAAAAACAACATTGGATACAAAAGGATCAGCCATGGAAGGAGCATCAGTCTTATGCATATTATAGTCCCATTTCTTAAATGAAACTTTGTTCATGAAATTGCTACAACTACAAAGATTTGGATCAACGGTATAGGATTCATCAAATTTATTTACAGTATATCAAACATTTTGTTCTCTGCAGACTGCATTGCATCCTGTAACGTTACTTTAAAATGTTTGGGTAAAATTTTGGACCTTGTTTCTGTTTGTTTTAAATATTGAAGTTTTCTTTGTCAAGCATTTATAACACTTTGGCATATTGTTATTAAATAACCTATCTAAATGTGTAAGTTTCTGTGAATGTTTTCTCAAATAATATGTTAGTCATGTGACTTTGCTTGTTATAGTTTAGTAGGTGGAGAAAATTTATTTTCATCAGTAATGCTTCGCAAGCTATATGTAGTTCACCTTTTTTATTTTTATCAATTGGTTTCCATTGCTGCATAATTTTGCTGATAATATGATCATTTAGGAATTTTCTTTTTCGTAGTTATCATACATCATCCATTGCTGAAAGTGTGTTTTGTATGTATCTTTTTGACTTGCTATTTTTATTTTTTGAAGTTGAATTTCAAATGCTACTTAGAAGAGCTATGTGTAAGTGATACATATTCCTGTCTCAGTTATTAATCTGTTTACCTCTGCTGTTGAATCCTGAAGCAAACATAGGCTTAGAGGGATTAAGCAATTTTCTTGATTGTATTTAACACAAATATCTCACTGCAAAAATTGTGGCATGAAAAACCATGGACGCAGAAATTTCAAGTGCTGTAAGACACATATAGTACTAAAAAAAGTAAATAGTTATTTTCATCCGTAATTTATCAAAATAACAAACACATCATCAAATGTCTCTTTTGTTAAATAATAAATTATTGGAATTGGAATTTTCGGTCAAATAATAAAAGAATTTGCAATCTGTATAGAATTTGTAAGAGAATTTAGAATTGGTGTATCATAAGTTTTAGTTGGAAATAATAAATTATTGGTGTATTAGAAGTTTTAGTTAGAGTATGCTGTCAAATTTAATGATGTTAACAAGTTTTTAATTTCGATTATCTTTTATTATTTCTTAATTTCTGTTTTCAATTTCATAGTGCTGTTTTATGGTGTTTTTAATTTCTTAAATTTCTTTATGCTGTCAAATTTCTGCACTGCTTAAAATTCTGCATTGTGTTAAATTTCTTTATGCTGTGAAATTAATGTTGTTAACAAAAACGTCTCTTACATCATTGTTTTTAAAGAAGCTCTTGCATGACTCATGCCTCAAATATATAACTATTTGTATTATCATACCATAATTACTTTTATTTTCTAACATGTTTGTTGTAAGTGATGTATGAATTAATATTATGCTACTTAATTAGTTAATTATGTGTAATTAAGAGGTGTATAAATGTAATTATGTGTAATTAAGTGGTGTATAAAATGTAATTATTGTAGCTGATTTTATAATTCAATTATTTTTTTTCTATTGACACGTAGATATTTGGGAGTATTCTCCATTTATAACTGGAAAATTGCACTCTGATAGAAAAACACAGACAAAAATAATTGTAGAAGGTAGGATCTTATAACCTAAAACTATAAGTTATTTGTTCATTTATTTAATTTAAGTTTTTGGTGTCTTACTAAAATGGTTTATTTTATGTTTCTTCTTGCTAGATGTTTAATTTAAATACTGTTAATTATAATGTATAGACTTTGCTTAATGATATTATGGAATATAGACATCCGTCATGGTCATAGTTGGAAGTATACTGATATGTCAATACGTGTGATTCTTATTTTTTTTTTTTCTGTTGGACTTTATCAATTTTAATGAATTATATTATTAAATAATTTTTTTTGTTTAATTGTTGATAAAAAAATGGGTAGTAACAAAATCTAATTTTAAAAGGCGATTTTTTAAATTAAATAAATAAATAAAAGGCTAAATAGTACTCGTGGTCCCTTAATTTAATTTCAGTTAACGTTTTATTCTTTTATTTTTTTTTCTTCCTAATTTGGTCCTTTATTTTAATTTTAAGTGACAATTTAATTTTGAGAAATGTTATTTGAACACATTTTTTGACACAAATACAAACACAAATACAATACTTACTTTTTATACATACTATGATGACATAAATGTGGGTCATACTCTATCCATCTCTCTCTCTTCTTCCATAAATGTGGGCCATAGTGTATTTGTGTTTGTATTTGTGTCAAAAAATGTGTTCAAATAACATTTCTCTTTAATTTTTTATGTTTTAAAATGTTAACAATATTATCTTTTTCTTTTACAAAAATTCAAAATATTCATCAAAATTTTCAACCAAAATCCATAAATTTAATTATATTATTTAATATAATACAAATTTTATCAAATTCGTAACTCAAATCTTCAAATAAATTCATATTTTTATTGTTTATTTGATGTTGTTAGAGATGGAATTTTAAAAGTCAAATAAAGAATAAAAATATGAGTTTATTTGAATATTTGAGTTACGAATTTGATAAAATTTGTATTATATTAAAGAATATAATTAATTTTATAGGTTTTGGTTGAAAATTTTGATGAATTTTTTAATTTATTATAAAAAAAAAGATAATATTGATGACATTTTAAAACATAAAAGATCAAATTGTCACTTAAAATTAAAATAAAGGACCAAATCGGGAAGAAGAAAAAAAAGATAAAAGACTAAAATGTTAACTGAAATTAACTGTAAAACGAGATATTCTTTATAAAGTTTTCCTTGCGCATGGCAATTTCCTCGTTTTCTCAAAAGTAGAAAAATTCTGTATATATTTTTTAAGAGTGAGTAGTTTGGTAATTTATTTTTTTTGAAAAAAGGATTATTTAAAAAAAAAAACCCTATATGTATGTTGAAAAAAGTGTTATATGCAGTAAAAAAAGTGTTAAATATAGTAAAAAAAATAATAAATAAAATATATAATTATTGATGAGATGAAAATGAATTGATTATTTAAAAACAGGAATGTAGAGGAATCTTAATAAGCATAATGGCATATTCAACGGATTAATTATATGTTTCTGCTAATGGATATATGATAATTTTTTACCAGATAAGTAATGCATTAATTACAGACCAAAAAAAGTAATAAATAATTATCTTTTTAGGAAAGGTAATGCATTCATTTTTTTAGTATTTGTTTCGTTTTTCCTGTAATTAATTTGATATTCTATTTACGTTTAGTCTATCAATTAATATGGTGACATACTCACTAGCACTATATAAATGTCTAAAGAACATTGTCGATGGACAAGGATGAACACTACAATGAGCTTTTCTCTCAAACTCGCGTTTTTATTGGTTTTTGTCGTCATTGCATCAGGTTGGATATCAATAAGTGATTTTCCTATACATTAGATTGTTTCATTCACTTCAACTAATTTACTTCAATTATTTTATATATTACATACAATATTGTTGTATAATGTAATAATATTATTATTCTTTGTGTATGAAGATATGTTCATAGAATCTGAAGCGAGAGAAGGAGGCGTTGTACATTTGTGTCCTAGAAATTGCTTTTGCGATGAAAGTGCATGTGTTAACAACTTCTGTATATGTAAAAAGGAAGAAGTTGGCTCATTACATTTACGATTTTGTTGCGACAATTGTGTTGGTTCATTGTGTTATTGTCCACCCAAGTGTGATTCCTGTTCACAATCCAAAGCTCTTATCAACACTTATATTGCTAGTCAAAGTCATTTACCACAAATTGTAAACTGAGTATTAGGCATCATATGATGTTATACTGAGATCAATTAATTAATAATTAAAGGGTTACATATAATTTTGTTTAAACTTTTCGTACAACGATATTTTTATTCATATGCTTAATTGATACAACAGTGCTTTTAACCAATGTTTTAAAAATTGTATTTAGACCAATGGATTGTACCGTGATTTGGTACTATATATTAGTATATGGTTCAATTATTTGAGTATTTCGATAGAAGATTTGTCTTGTTTAAAACCATTTCAAGTAGTTAAACCATGATTTAAAAATTTCACCGATTTGATAATCAGTTGGAATAAATTGAATGGATTTGAATGTTGATGATAATCAATAGATCAAAATATTCAATTAATCAATTAACAATTTATTAAAAGGCTTGAAAAAAATTTCAATTCAATCCATCCATTTAAAATATAAACTATCCAATCAATCCATCTATTTAAAATATAAACTATCCCATCAATCCATTATCTTATTTTCAATGGATGAATATGTATCCAATCAATCTAATTATTATTTTTAGCTTTTTACTAAACTAATTGTATTTGTTATTATTTTTAAAAATAATATTATTTATTAATTTATAAACCTATTTATTCTTTTGATGAATTTTTTTTGGGTTTTTTATCTATTTACTTTTTAAAAAAAATTCTATTAACTTGAAAAAAATCAATTTTTATTAATTTAAAAATTGCTAAATTAGTAGCTTCTAAAAATATCTTATTTATTATATTAAAAAGACTGTATTTTTTAAGAAAAAAATACTGCTTTGTTATATTAATTTAAAATATCGCGAAATCTGTTTTCACACTTTTCATCCCCTTGCACGAACTTGTTTTTCTGCTTCCCCAACCTAGCTTTGCTGTCCAGCAAGTGGTCGCTATTTTTTTCTCTTGTTCTACCGTCGAGAAGAGAGAATTCGAGAGAAATTGTCGTCCACTATAAGAAAACTTGTCTTTTGTGGTGATCAAAAGCTCCAACAAAAACGCGAAAAACATCCACAAATAACCCACAAACTTTTGTGGCGGCCAAAACGGGCACAGAAGTTGTATTTTTTGTCACCATTTATGAGGGTTTAAGCCTCACAAATTTGTGACGAAAAAATTCGCCACAAATTTGTGAGAACTTAGGTCATCACAAATTTGTGAGAGCTTAAACCGCCACAAAAGATAAAGCTGATTAAAAAAATTCACATGTGGGGCTAAGACCGCCACAAATTCTCCTTATGTGAGGGCTTCCTCTACAAACTATTCCATTTGTGGCTGTTTTGGTAGCCACAAATGGGTAACTTTATTAAAAAAAATTAAAATTAATATTAAAAAATATATTATAAAAAATTAATATTAATATAATTTAAAATTTAAAAATATAAATTTAAATAAAAATATTATATATAAAAATATAATTTTAATATTAATTAAATTATTGCCACCAAACAAAAATAAAACATTCCACAAATATTAAATTATATCATACAAATCAAAAATAAAACACACCATAATTAAATAATAATGTATAATATATTCATACAAGCCCAAAATAAAAATAGAAAATATTAATCGAATAATCAATCATTATAATAATTCATCTGACCATTAGCTCCACTTCTTCCATCATTAAATATATTTTACATGATCATTAATTAGATCAATGTTTTATATATATATATATATATTGCTGTATTTTTTAAAAAGTATTATTTTGTTATTAACATCTACAAATTACTAAATAATAAAGTATGGCATACTTTATATGTCAATTAAGGGAGTATTTATAAATAATATATTAAATCATAATAGAGACTATATATAAACTAAAATAAAATTTTAAATGATATTCAATAATTTTTTTTCTTCATAAAATAAGTCCCTGATATTTTCAATCAATTAAGTCTGTTGTGAGGGTATTAACCACTACAAATTCAAATAATTTTTTCGACTCACAAATTTGTGAACGTTTGTTACCGCCACAAGTGCTACAATTAGCCAAAAAAAATATTTTTCATTTGTGATGGCTTTTTCAGTCAACCAATTTAAATTTTAGTATTTGTGAGAGTTTTTTCAGTCAGTAATTTACGAGGGTTTTTTTCGGCGACAAAATCTTTTTTAAGTTGACCGCAAATTGAGGGTTTTCTTGTAGTGGTCGTTTCTGTCTTTCACAATTGAAAAATGTCACAAGTTCCTATCTTTTCTTTTTCCCTTCATTGTTTTTTTAAACCCTAAGTCGATTTGTTTTTGTGGTGAACAGAATACGAAGGTTAAGTAAAGAAGACGAAGCCAACAATTTTACATCAAACATGGTTACCTAGATTTTTAATTTTTCAAATATGGCTATATGTTGTTGAAAAATAATGTAAAGACTATCATATTATTATAATTTCATTTATTGATTTTAGATTGTTGTTAGGTTTTTGTTCTCTTTCAAGTTTTTATTATTCATTGAGAATGTATTAGATATGATGTTGCTATTTTGTTGTTAGTTTTTTGTGCTCTTTTAAGATTTTATGATTCAATATGGTGAAAAGTGGATAGTTCAAATTCCGTTATGCTATAGTGTTATTGTGCTGCAATAGCGACTATTTGACAACACTTTGTATTTAATAGCGTAACAGTGAACAATACCAATTTTAGAAAAAGAAGAGTAGTTCAATTAATTAGTCTAACCAAATTCACTCTCACTATTGTATTGTGAATTTGATGTATGAATGGAATAGTGAATCATTGTTGTTGTATTAGTATGTTTACTTTTGTAGCTAATTGTGAATTGTTGTTGTTGTATTAGTTGCAGAATTATTGTTTTCCTAAGTTCTATTTTGGTTGTGATTAAGGAAATTAATATATGAGATGTGTATGCATTTATTTAGTATTGTTTCAGTTTGGATTTGATTAAGGAACTCCTATAAAAAATAAAGGCGAAAAAAGCAGTGGTATTGCTAAAAACAATACTAGTTTCAATTATCATAAACTCAATCTAATTTTGAGTTGGAATTTGAATTGATTTTCATAGTAAGTTGGTTATTATCTGGTCTATTGGACTTGGAATTAGAGCTCTGGTTTGGTATCTTTAAGTAGGAAACTTGTTGAGTTCTTGGTTTTGCTCACTATAGTATTGAACATATTAGGCTTGTGCGTTTGGTTTTTGGAATTTATTATGCTTGTATCTCATCATGTGTAGGTAATTATAGTGAGAATTGTGATCATGTGTATGAACATGTTTAACTCTGTTGTTAATCCTGGTACATTGAATGGTAATGTTGGTCGGGGAGTTAGGATTTCGTTTCGTATGGTTTTTAATAGAAGAAAAATTGGATCTTTTTCTTTGATGAGGAGGGATGAAAATGGTTATAAGCCTGAAAGGGCTATTTTACTTTCTATGAGATTGCAGTGAATTAACGATGATTCATCTTTTCCAATTTGTGTTGATGACATGTTTTATGAAGATGATGTTGTAAGTGGGAGATAGTTAATCATTTTTTTAGTTTGTTTGGGGTGTTTTATTGATGTGTCAGTTTGAACAGTATAAATTGGGGAATTTTGTTTTCTGTCTCTTGTGAATTTTTTAGTAAAAATATTTGATATTTGATTTTACATATGTTATTTGTTAACTATTTATGCGCTCATCAATAGCAAGTTAAAGTGGCTGCCATTGAAATACAAAAAGTTACTGGTATTCAATTAAAAAACTCTCTAATTTCATGATTGTCCGAAATGAATTTCAATTTCATGGGACTTTTGAGCGAGTATTTAGTAACAAAATATATTTTTTTTCAAACATGTGATTTTATAAATTCTCAATTTGTTGATTTTGAATTGGACTTGTTACAACAATTAAATTTGAACCAATGTAAGAAAGCACATTGTGAGATTAGTCATTTTAACGGATTTTATAGTCAAATATTAGTTTTTTAATATAAATATTATTTATTATTATTATTATTAATTAAATAATGGGAGTATGGTTAGTTGTAAGACCCTTAAATTTTAAAATTAAATTCAGATTTGATTTTAAGGGTATTTTGGGAATATTGGTGTAATATTCAATATATGTATATTTTGTGTAAATATATATATATAATTAATTGTTTTGAAGTTGGAATTAAAATTATGGATGATGGATGAATTAATTTAATTTCGAGTAGTTAAATTATCGGACCGTTAATTAAGATATTCTCTGCTAATTTCGACGGAAACGGGTTAAGTGCTGGAGGATCAAAAGATATTTTAATATAAGAGTTGGTGAGGTGGCATAGATATTTGTGAAAAAGGAAACAATTCCTCTCTCCTCTGCTGTGTCAGTTGCATTTAAGTGGATACTTAAGTGAGAAGCTTTTCCTTCTTTCCTCTACGCGCCAGTTTCTACTTTATTTTCTTCTTCTTCTAATTTTCTGAGTGTTGGTGAAGAAAAACAGTTTACTCAAAAATCATCGTTCTGGAAAATCTGAGTGTCGAATCAGAAAGTTTCGAGTATGAAAGTCATTCCTCTGATCGTTACGGAGCTAAAGAACTAATTTTCGTAGCGGCGAACGCGAACGGCAGTATCGTCGGCTTATTTCACAGAAGCGTACGAGCTAAGGGAACGTAACTAAGGTAAGGGCACCTTCCAACTTTTTAGATTGCATTTAGGGCTGTAAATGCATGTGTGATGAATGATTATTGGTTTATGTTTGTGAAAAACATGGTGTTATGTTTTGGAAATCATTCTGTGTGTGTTGAATGATGATTCTGGTTCTGATTTTGTTTTGTTAAAAATCAGTGAGGTTATTCTGATTTGAGTGAATCTGTGTTTTGCTGGGTTTTGTTAAAACAATCTGTTGCTGATATTGGATGAAAAATGTTCTGAGTTGAGATTTTAAAGAGTGGTAATTATGATTCTAGGGTTGGGTTGGTTTTTCAAAAGAAAAGGTTTTGAAAATGTGTTGAAGTTTCAGGAAAATTCACTGATTTCGAAGGTGTATTCGAATACGGCATTGAGTGTATTCGAATACAACCTGCAAAGCTTCTGTTTTCCCTAAGTTTTCGAACTTGTATTCGACTACGAGCCCCTGTAGTCGAATACAGACTTTCCAATTTTGCTACTGACTTAGCATCTGTATTCGACTACGACCCTCTGTAGCCGAATACAGATTTGCAATTTTTGCTTCTGTTTTAACCACGGTATTCGACTACAACCCTCTGTAGCCGAATACAGATTTGCAACTTTTGCCACTGACTTCGCATCTGTATTCGACTACGAAGGCCTCATATTCGAATACAGAATGCTGATTTTTCACTGTTTTAGCTTCTGTATTCGAATACAAGGTAGCTGTAGTCGAATACAGATTCGTGTTTTTCAGAAATTCAAGTTTTTAACATTGTTTTATAAACCTTAAGTGTTGGGGTACCTTGGGAAGGTTTGTGGTGATTAAAAATGGAAATTTGGTGATAGTTTGAAATGGTGATGATGAAGTTTTTGAGAATTTACTGAAGTTGTAGAAATTCTGATTTTTGTACTGTGACAGCCTCTGTATTCGAATACAATGAAGCTGTATTCAAATACAGATTCGTATTTTTGCCAGAAACCTCAGTTTTAATCACAGTTTTGAATCTTAACAGTTGGGGAAAAACCTTTGTTAATAAAGAGTGGAACTTTAAGGTAATGCAAAGTGTAATGCTTGCTTGAATGGTTAATCTTTGAATGTGTTGAGATGTTTTGAAAAATGAGGAAAATGCATGAATTTTACTAAGGTTGCATACTGTTTTCAATGAAGTGAAACAATGCATGTTCATGCATGGCATAGTCAGGTGGTACCCGCGATGGGCCACAAAGTAATGCGCATCCACGTGCTGATCTATAGTGATTGCACGAGTGCTGATCTGTAGTGATTGCACTAGGTACTAATCTGTGATTGTACCTTGGTATATAAGTGTTGGTCAGATAAACGACTGCACTGGTACTGGACTGTAGTGTCTGTACCCTGAAATGCGCAGCCACGTGCTGATCTGTAGTGATTGCACGAGTGCTGATCTGTAGTGATTGCACTAGGTACTGATCTGTAGTGATTGTACCTTGGTTTATGTCAAACGTGCTGGTCTGTAGTGACTGCACGGTGCTGGTCTGTATGCGACTGCACTGGTGCTGATCTGTATGCGATTGCACCCTGGTCATGAGGGCCGTTAAATTGTGTTGGTCTGTAAGTGACTGTACCTTGGTGATTCCAAGAATTTATGAACATGAGCATATACATATTGCATCGGAGTGTTTGACCGGAGGGTCACGTTTTGATTTTATGTTGATGGTGGAAAATTGTTGTGTGAGTAAGTATTTTTTTGAAATCTGTAATTTCGGATGAATTGATGTTTGTGCTTACATCATGATTTTCATACTTACTTGGTTGCTGTTTTGTAAAGTACTAATGACATGTATTTCAAAATTTAGCATCCTTATTTATCATCATGTACTATGAATATGTTTGATGTTCTTGATATAACTGCTATGTGGTAATTGTTATTTTCGATCGGTGACCCTTTACAATTATTGTGGAAATTGGGCTTTGCCCTCAGATGAGATTCAGAACCGTACCCCTGATGGTCATACTAACGACAGGGAACGTCGTTAGTTTCCCTTGATCTTTACTTGTGTGCTATGCAAAGAGATGAGCAGCTGGGTGAAGAAAATACTTGTGAATATTGTAATGCTACTGTAGCTTAGGGTATGATCAGAGTAGACTTATGTATAGGGGTTTGAACTCTATGGTTGTAAATATTCATTTTGGAAATTATTGTAAAACTCTTCCGCACTCTGATAAATATTTTGATGTATCTTTATTTTAGTATATTATAAAGATCAAATTTCGATAAATATCTCATTCGATTTAATTGTGATGTTGCTGTTTTAAATTCCTTACTATTTTTGATTACGAAGTCGAATGATATTTAATTTGAATTGATTTTAATTTCCTTGAAACGTAATTCTGAAAACTCTTTTATTTATGTATTCGTTTTAAAACAAAAAAAAAATACACTCGCGTTGTGTTTTAAACTCGGGGTGTTACATTAGTGGTGGTCGGCGGCGGAGCTCAAGTGACCTGTGGTGATCGACGATTAGGAATGTCATCATAACCCACAGTTGTAGATACCTATCCGAAACCGTTTTGATATCGGTGGTGAAAACCCACTTTGATTGGGTGCGGGAGCGGATTTCCCCGAAATTAAAATTCGGGTGCGGAGACGGGTGCATGTGCGTTGATATCCACCCCTAATCTGCACCTGAATCCGCCCCACTAGTAACATTATTGTAATTTTTAAATTTTATATACATGCACATATCGAATATACTTAATATTATTTTAAATATTAAAAATTAAAATCTCATCTCTATAAAAAAATATGTTTTTTAAATTTTATTATTGTCTACTAATAATTATTTTATCATACTAATTAGAATAGATATGATTTTTAAATTTATAATTTTATATATATGAATAGGTGCAGATGTGGACGGAGAAACCCGAAATCCGTTGTGGGCGGGTGCGGGTTTTCCCCGATTAATCGAGTGCAGGGGTGGGAAGACAAAATTCGCCTCTATCCCACCCCTGTTGCCATGTGTATCAAAGATGGAGCACCGATAGAGGGCCATCTCTAACCACCATCAATATTATTATTGAATATTTAAATGAATAATAAGGAAATAAATTATAATTTTTTTTTATTTTACAATTACATTACTTATTTTATTAATATACTAAAAAAGTTTCGGTTTGTTACAAAAAAAAACAAGTTTCAGTTTTTCAAAATAATAAATTATTTTGAGAAAGTATTAATATTTTTAAATTACAAAAAATCAGTTTATTTTAAATTACATAAATTTTTTTTTTAAATTATATCAAAAACATTTTTTGTAAAAAAAAAATGAACTGTTTTTTAATTAATAAAAATATGTTTTTTGAAAAATTATAATAATATTGATTATCGCTATTTATATTATAAATTTATAATAAATAAATATAATCCATTAGATGCAAATAAAAAAAGTGTATATTATGATTTTTGATATAACTCATTGATAAAAGAGAAATGGAGAAAAGTAAAATGATTAATATTGATTATTAAAAGAATTAATGTATCAAGGGTTACACAAACTTATATAGTTCATCATATAAACAACCACCTAATGTATAAAATAGCAAACTAACTAACAAATTAACTAAGATATTTAAATATTCCCCAAGAAAGAAATGCAAAAAAGACATCCGGTAAAAGGAATTTGAAATTTCAAAAGTCTATCGACTAAAAGAATTTGTTCCACGAAAAATTCATCAGTGAAAGAATATAAATTTTGTGTTTAACTAGAAAGAATGTAATTCTGCTTAACCATCCAATATATAATATTTTTTTTGTTTTGGATAGAAGTTGAAATGTCAATGAGGCTAAAAAGAATAAATTTGCTTAGTCATCCATTTCTTTTTGAAAATAAGCTAGAATTTCAATTAAGGATAAAAGAAAAAAAATGAATTGTGTAACCAAGTGTTGTTGGTGTTCTTAAAAAATTGCCAACAAATGATTTGATGACATATATTCTTGAGTTTAGTGATGAGGATAATTTGAATAATACACTTGGCCCCATTTATTTCATACTTGACAAAAGTTGTTGATGTTGAAACATGATTGATATCAAAACATTGAATAAATCGTAGGATTTTGGTAAAGTTTTATTGGCAAACATGTTACCCTTAATGCTCATTATTTAATTTTTTTTTTACTATCATCGTCATCATAATAAGATAATTCTAACTTGAAATGTAAGAGAAAAGTGAAGAAAAAAGGAGAAACAATTAATTTTAATGAAGAAAGAAGGATAGGAAAATAAAAAAAAAATTGTTCAAGAATCAAATGAGAAAGAAAAGATAAATCAATCATGTTTCTATGAAAATTTTCCCAAGAGAAAGAAAATACGATTCTATTAAGTCATTGATTAAAGGGAAATGACGAAAAGTAAATTGAATTATTTTGATGTTTGAGATAATTAATTTACATCACGCTTATATAAACTTATATAATCAATTAGATAAACAACTAACTAGTATAAAATAAAAAATTAGTTAATATAATTAACTAATCAATTTAACCGACTAAGATATTAAATAATGTAATCAATTGGATTTGAAAATCTTATAGAATTGATTGGATTCATCTATATTATTAAATGGATGAATTGAATCCAATCTATCAACTAATTTTTAATTTTTTAAACGAATTGGATGAATAAATAAGTTGTTGGATATTGAATAAATAATAAGTTAATAGATTGAACCGTGACCCCTACTTTAAACTAGATATACAATCTAAGAAAAATATATTTGGCACTACCCTTAAACTAAAGACCGAATGATATATGTTATCTTAGATTTATAAGCATTATTTATCTATAAAAATTAAAAGCTCAATAGCTACTTCAATTCAACCCTATTTACCGTTAGTGAAACACAATTCAATTATCTTTTTATGTTTGCACTTTCGATAGCTATTTTTACAATATATGATATTTGTGTTAAGTCGATTGGCATGACAATTGTTGATTTAGTCTTCTGTTTGGTTAATAAATGTCCTAAATAATAGAATAGTATAGTTAACATTTGATTCTGTTGGTAGAAGATCGAGTATTAAGCCGCGTGTTTCAGCTTCTAGTAGCCGCGTTTTTCTGCTTGTGGTAGTTCTGTTTTGTTCGTTCCTTCTGTTTTACTATACCGTTTCTTCTGGTACTTCTGTTTTGTATTTTGGCTATTTAATGACTCCAGTTTTAATTAATAAACAAATTTTTCCATTCAAGCATTGAGATTATTATACCAATTTCTTTAACAATTTGGTTTGTCAAAAATTCGAGAATTTTTATTTTTTCAGTTTGAAGAATATTTTTGTTGAAGAAAGAATCTCAATTCCCTTGTTGTCCTTCAAGTCAAAATTTCGGTCATTCCAATGTCCTCTCGTGACACGTGATGGCAGATGGGGTATTGGTATGATTTTGTGTGATGCGTTCGTTGTCTTTTCACGAAGACCTTGAATCAAAGTAATGTGTTGGCAGAGACCGGTACTGAAGTGCTAATGAATAGAGATGGCAATTAGACCCAGACTCAGTGGGTACCTGCAAAAAAACCCGCAATGGGTAGGGTAAAAACCCGCATAATGGGTATGGGTACAGGGACGGGTAATTACCCGCAAAATTGAATGGGTATGAGTGCGGGTACGGGTATTATAGTACCCACCCCGCCCCGCCCCGCACTTATATATTATTATTATAATTATAATTATAATTACTATTATTATTATTATTATTGGATGCATTTATTTATGCTTAAATAAAAATAATTTTTGTTTTATATAATTTAGAGATTATTTTTTAGAGATTTTTGTAAAATAATTTTTAACTTGTTTGTATACAATTTTATAAAAATGATTTTTTTAAAACTACAAAATTACCATAAAGGACATAAAAATGATTTTCAAGAAAACATGTTTGTTTGAAAAAATATTTTTTAAATACATGATTTTTTTAAATACACATATGTCCCTCTTGAAGTAGCTAGAATATCACTAGAAGGGGGGTTGAATAGAGATATTTGAGGTTTTAAAAATTCTGTTTAGTTTTAAAGCTCTTTCCTCTTCGAGGGGATGAATATTAGAAGTTGAAAGCTGAGAGGTTTAGTAGATTACCAAAAAGATAAAGAGCAGAGAGATGATAATGACACAAGCAATTTTATACTGGTTCACCCAATGAAGGCTACGTCCAGTCCTCACACACTTGTGAGATTTTACTAAGTATCAAAAGCTGTCAGCCTCTCACTGAGGTTGATTACAAATCGTGTATTCTAGAGCTTCACCAAGCTTACAATTCTTTCTTTCTGATTCCTCTCAAGTGTAACTTACTTGAAGTTTACAAGATGATATGAAGTAGTTTTGATTGGTATTACTTTCTACAAAGATATTTCAAAGATCTAGTGTAAGATTATAGAAAGTTTGAGGGGATGATGAAATGATCTTGATAGCCTTTTGATATTTCCTTTTTTTGTGCGTATTGCTTGTGTGTAATGAAGAAGAGCAGCCTTCTTTTTATAGAGAGAAGGAAACTTTTGCTTCAAGAAAGTTGTCATTTATGACCGTTTACCCAAGTTATAATAATCCTTAAGTTTTGTCTTGAATTACAGCATTGCCATTGAATCTGTCCTCACTCAGCCTAGCATTTAGGAGGTTGCTTTTTACAAAGCTTTCCAGGAGGTTAGATCTTTCTATACGCTTTGACAACTGGAAAATGCTTTTTCCTTTTTCCAAGATATGTACTCTTTCTTTGCGTGAATAGTGCAGCTTTTGTTACTTTGGTACTGTTAGTAAATTTCAATGTAAGAGGATGAAGAGGCAGCTAGTGTTCATCCTCTGATGTTCATCTTCTGATGTTCATTTTCAGATGATC
Organism: Cicer cuneatum; assembly: GCA_037974295.1. NCBI lineage: Eukaryota > Viridiplantae > Streptophyta > Magnoliopsida > Fabales > Fabaceae > Cicer > Cicer cuneatum. The sequence goes on along the minus strand of JBBPBO010000004.1, from coordinate 31,714,207 downwards.
ATCCTCTGATGTTCACCTTCTGATGTTCATCCCCTGATGTTCATCTTCTGATGTTCATCCTCTGATGTTCATTTTCTGATGTTCATCCTCTGATGTTCATCTTCTGATGTTCTGCTTCTGGTATTCATCTTCTGGTTTTCTGCTTCTAGTGTTCATCTTCTGGTTTTTTATCTTCTGGTGTTCAACTTCTGGTTTTTTTTATCTTCTGGTTTTCTGCTTCTGGTGTTCAACTCATGCTTCTGGTGTTCTGTTTTTGCTTCTGGTGTTCTGCTTCTGGTGTTCAACTTCTGGAGCTAATGACTTTGTTTCATATACATGTTCATTCTTTGGACAGGAGGTTCAGTAGTCTAGCCTTTTGCTGGGAGGTTGAGACCTTTGTTCTTGAATCTTAAGGATTTTAATCGTGTTCCTTTCTTAGTAAAATACTTAAATGCACACATTAGTATAATCATAATCTTGAGATAATTTTGTTATCATTAAAAGAGATTTTTTCTCAACACCTCTACTCTGTTATGCATCTTTATCTCCCCCTCCAATCTCTATCTACTATCTCTTTCACTCTCTATTATCTCATGTCTTTCTACCTCTCATTTTTCTTCCAAAAAAAATCAATGAATTTAGGTCTTCCATTTCATAATTTTCGGATCCTTCTAAAAAAGAAACATATAAATAAATCATCACGACGAAAATATGCTAGTAATAGATTTTGGAGGTCCTATTCTAATCTTAAAAATTGGGCCCTTAATAAAAAAATATAATTTTAATAATTAAAAAAATTAGAAAAATAAATTTTAGTCCCTATACACATATCAAGCTACATGATGCTCTATCCATACCAATTTACATGATGTTCTACTCATGCCAATTTTTTAAATTTAATCACAACAATAGCAATTATTTATCGATATTTTTTTTAATGTGGGGTAATGGGTATAGGTACGGGTATTAAAGTTAATACCCACGAGGGTACTGGCACGGGTACGTGTATTTTTTTAAACTGCGGGTACGGGGATGGGTACTATACTACCCTACCCAAATCCTACCCATTGCCATTCCTACTAATGAAGGCTATTCATTCAAAATCTTCATCTTCATACCTTACAAATTATTACTTCTAAGAATTATTACATTCATTTTTAGTATATAAAAACTAATTTAAAATAAAAATCACAATTACTATAAAAATAATTTCATAAAGGTCTAAATAAAATTGAACTTGTCAAAATAATTAATATTACTAACAATGATATTGTTTTCAAAAATAATAACAATGGAAGTATTTTTTTTAATTGAATACAAAATAGCTATAATTGTTTTCATTTACATAAACATATGAGTATTTATAATAAGAGAAATGGTATGCATGAGCTTAGACTCAACTAAAATCAATACATCGTCATATCGTCACATCATCCAAGAGAAATTATTATCATTTTGAAACACGTTAATCACAACAAAAAAATCACACAAAAATGCAATGGTATGCATGAGCTTAAACTCTACTTCTTCACAATTTAGTATCATTATAACTCTGAAGTAGGTGGTTAGGAGGTTTGATACTATGTCACCACACAAGTGGACATAAAATTCAAATTGACTCTATCCTCATAGATCCCCTCAACTCAACCCGAGACACATATACGTGATTGTTGAGGTAAACATGTGTTGCATGGTAGCTCCCGACATTTGGAGGGCTACCACCAAGTCACCTATGAATTCCCCACATGAATACCTCCAAGGTCTAACAATCTTGCCTTAAGGCTCAATAGTAGACTGCCACGATCAGGCTCAATCATACTTCCCCAAAATCACTAGACTTGTCAGACCCTACTTATATGATGACAAAATAATATCCACTTCAAAAATCATCAACATCTATTTTCTCCCCTCGTTGGTGTAGACTACTCCATTAAGAGCATTATCTTTAGCACAAGTTAGAATCGACACTATTTCATCAACTATGAGGTTACTTCAAAATTCTCATCACAAATTTATAACCTTACTATTATCAATCATACATCATCATCATCACATAAACTTATCACAAATTTATAACATAACTATCATCAATCATAAATCATCATCAACATAAACTTATCTCAAATTTATAACATCACAATCATCAGTCATAATTTATCATCATCACATAAACTTATCACAAATTTATAACACCACTATCATATATCATACATCATCATCATCACATAAACTTATATCATACAATGCATCCATATTTTATTATCACCTCAAATAAACTTGTCTAATCAAATATGTGCACCAAATTCATTCGACATCCAATATCATAATAATATCAAATATCGGACATTCAATGAAATTAAATCAATCAACACCTTATAAATGGTTCTATTCTACATTTTAATCTCACAATTTCGATATTTGAAGATTAAATAATTTATCACTCAAAGGGCTACTGCCGTACGTAGTGAGCTGCAAATGAAATGTTGGAAAATAAGTTTTTTTCCGTTCATCTCACAATATATTATACTCATGAATTTAAACCGTCTCTTACCCCTTACCTTATTTCGATGCTTTCTCAAACACAGAAATCAATGGAAGTTTCCAACAACAACCGTAGATTGATAACATACAACAAACAAATCTGAATAAACGACAAGTTCACAAAATTGTCGAGACGCGACTGATAAATTATGCGGAGCATAAAAATCAATGTTAAATAATTAATAATAATTTTATGAGCAAAAATGAAATCAAAACGACAATAAAAAAATGCTGAAAAAGTCTCACAAAAGGAATCCAAAAACGATGTCCATTTTTCCAGAATGAAAAGGGACATCAGGTAGATTTTATATATGGTCTCATTTTTCACCATTGGTGCTTGTGGTGTTCGAAACTAGAAAATTTGGTGGTTGACAATGGATTTCGCGGTGGAGATAAGGATGAACTTCACATAAGATATTCAATAGTTTGATGTTGTAGAAGGATGAGAATGAATGGTATGGTTATGGGTGTATAGATTGGTTAGAAGCGAGTTAAATTAGGGCCCAAATGGCATTTTGATTGAGATGAAGATGAAATGCATAACTTTGAAAAAGGACAAGTAGATAATACACTTTTTAGAAAATCAATAGGAGGCGTCATTCTTATTATAAAAAAGGTATATACATTCATCAAATTAAATTACAGAATAACTTCTTAGGAATTTTAAGATGAGTGATTGCAAACCTATGGTTACACCAATGAACCTTACCTATTCACTTGAAAAAGATGATTTAGGCCAAAAAAATGACCAAAAAACCTATAGAGGAATGATATAATCCCTATTTTACCTTACCGCTTCTAGACTTGCATCTTGTTTAGTGTGTGTATGTGCAAGATTTTAAGCTGACCATATGGAATCACATTTAACTTATGTTAAGAGAATCCTTAGATACCTAAAAGGCACTACCAACATTACCTTGTTCACAAGAAATTTCTAAGTACAAACTAAATGGGTATTGTGATTCTGATTATGCTGGAGATAAACTTGAGAGAAAAAGCACAAGTGGAAACTTCACATTTCTAGGTGACAACTTAATCTCTTGGTCAAGTAAGAGACAAAGCACAATTGTCATGCCAACAACAGAAGCTGAGTACATTTCAGCAGCTGATTGTAGCTCTTAATTACTTTGGATGAAACATCTACTAGCTACAAAATCCTAGAATCCAATATTCCCATTTATGGTGACAACACTTCTGCCATTTGCCTAACCAAATACTCTGTACTTCATTCTAGAGCTAAACACATAGAAATCAAACACCATTTTGTTAGGGACTTTGTTAAAAAAATGTGTGCTTAATATTCAGTTTGTATACACCGAACATCAATGGGCTAACATATTCACTAAACCACTAGCTGAATATAGGTTTTCCTTCATCAAGAAAAACCTAAACCTCGTTCTTTTACCTAACTAATGATATGCAAACCTTAGAGTAGTTTGGTTTCATACTTAGTATAAATTTTATGTTTTATGTTTATGTTATTTTCATTATATTAAAAAAAATACAAAAAAGAAATTACAAAATATAAAAAAAATAAAAGAAGAAGGAAGTTTCACTTTCAAGTCTTTTTGTCTGATGAAAAAAAGGAGAGAAAGATGTTTGATAATGTGAAAAAATAAATTAGTAAATACTTAGAAAAATACTTAGACTTAGGGGAGCCTTAAGTAAGGGGGAGTCAAAGTATTTAAAAGAAAAGTTGTTATAAAAAATATAGTTCTGTCATCATAAAAAAAAGGAAATTGTTGGAACCATGTTGGTTTTATACTTAGAGTTTTGATGTTAACAAAAGTATTTTATGAGAACAATATATTTGACTTGACAGAGTATGAAAGAAGATTCATGATTTTGAAGAAAATCTAAAATAAGATTTTATTCAGATGGTTATGGGTGTATAGATTGGTTAGAAGCAAAAGTTTCATCATAGTCTATTCCTTCTTCCTAATTGTATTCATGTGTAATAATGCTTGCCTTGTGTCTGATTATCTTTCCATTCTCATCCAATTTGTTTCTAAATATCCATCTAGTTCCAATTATTGTTTTGTGTTGAGTCAGTGGTATCAAGTTCTAGACTCTATTTTTTTTCAAATTGAGAAAGTGCCTCTTTTATAGCTTCAATCCATGACTCATTAGTTATGGCTTCATTTATTGATTTTGGTTGAACTTGTAAGATCATAGCCACGTTGTTTTTGAATGATGATATGATTCTCACACCATCATGAGTACTTTCAATGATATGTTGTTGAGGGTGATCGATAATTGTTTTGCAGTCTTTTGGATTGGGTTGAAGTAGAACATTGTGATGTGGAACATTCTGATTAGTTTCATCTAGATTATTTTCCATATTTTGTTCAGGATTTATCAGTTGAGATGATTCTAGCTCCTCATCACCATCCTTTCTTTGAGATGTTAGTTCATCAAATTCATCAAAGATAATGTGCATACTAATTTCAATAGTTTGAGATTTTAAGTTGTAACTTTTGTATCTCTTTAACATATCTGATTATCCTAAAAATACAACTTAGTCAGTTTTGGGTCAAACTTTCTCATGTTACCCTTATTGTGTAGAATGTAGCATAAACAACAATAAATGTGGAAATAGGAATGTGTGGTTTCCTATTTTTCTAGAGTTCATAGGGTTTTTTGCTTAAAAAATTTACAATTGAAACATGATTTAAAATATAGCAAGATGTATTTATAACTTAAGCCCAAAAGTATTTGTCAACTTTTGATTCATCTTGCATGGTTCTTACCATTTCTTGTAAAGTTCTATTCTTTCTCTCAACAATTCCATTTTGTTGAGGAATTTTTGTATAAGACAAATTATGTGATATTTCATTTTCATCAACGTATGTTTGAAAAGAGGAATATATGAATTCTCCCCCATGATAACTTCTTAATGAGATAACATAATATCCTTTTTCATTTTGAAATTTATTGCAAAAGTTTTGAAATGCTTCATCCTTATGTTTAAAAAATAAAACCGAAGTAAATCTAGAAAAATCATCAACAATGACAAACCCACATAGTTTTCGACCTAGGCTGATCGATTGTATTGGGCCAAACAGATCTATATGACGTAGTTCCAAAGGTCTTTGAGTTGATACAAACTCTTTTGGATACAAGTTGCTTTTAACTTGTTTTCCTTTTACACTTACTTTGTCTTTGTCAAAATTGATTTTTGGTAGAACTCTTACTAGTTCTAGTTTAGATAGTTTGGAAATGGTTCTCGTGTTGATGTTACCAATGCATTTGTGCCAAATCCACTTGTCTTTTTTCAAGAGGCATAAAGCATGATTCAACAGGAAGTTCACCTAAGTATAAGACATATAGATTCTTCTTTCTTGAACATGTGAAGAATATTTTACCTGAAGATGATTGTTTTACTTAACATATGTTTAGCTTAAAAGAAACTTCAAATCCATTATCACATGATTGATTTATGCTAAGTACATTGTGTTTTAAACCTTCTACATATTGAAAATCTTCTATAGTTGTAGAATTAGAGTTTCCTATGATACCTTTACCTTTTATTTGAGAACGATCACTGTTTCCAAAGGTAACTAATCTTCCATTCTTTTTATCAAAGAATAGGAAACAAATTTTATCTCATGTCATATGCGTTGAACATCCACTATCCAAGAATCATGGCTTTTTGTTTAAACTTTGAGAAGATTTGTGCATTGTTAGAGGTTTCTTTATCCATGGTGATTTGGGTCCTTGAGGGTTAATATGTTCCCTAATAGAAAGTCTTCTGTTCAGAAAACAAAAAGATTCATTATGATTAGGTTTTTTTACAGAAAGAACATTTGACTTTCTTAGGTTGAGAAAGTTTAGAGCCATGGCTGGTCTTTTATAGTAGGTACATCTTGACTTTCCTTCCCTTTTTTCTAATACAAAGATGTTTTCAAACATTTTGTGTTTGTGAATGTTTTCAAAATCAAGACCAACCTTCTTATGTTTTCCAGTTTGGTATCCCATGATGTTTGGAAATGTTTCACTGGATTATACAAAGTTTAATAAATTATTTGAGTTTTTCCACTTCAATTTTGAATAAATAATTTCTTTTTGTAGTTAAGTTCATAAAGTTTGGGTAGTCATTTGTTTTCTTCATTTATGTCTTTTTGTTTTTAAGACATCTTGAAGTGGGCTTCTTGCAATCTTTTGATGTTAGATCTTTAACAGTAATTTCAGGTTTTTGTTTTTCTGCAATTGCCTTTTGACTTTTCTCTTTATAAAAAAGAAATTTTTGGATTAGAGTGTTAGAATAATTCAAAATATTGTCAAATTCTTTTTCCATTTTTAAGCATAAAGAACAAAGATCATATATGATTACCTTTTCTGTTTTAGTGTCTGCCATGAGACATATATTTTCTTCTTCTCCTTTTGTTCCAGATTCGTCTAAATTGTCCTAGGTTACTATCATGGATTTCTTTCTAAAGGGAACTTTCTTTGTCCTTTTTTGTTGAGAGGACATTCCGTTTTATAATATCCTAGTTTGTTGCACCTATAACAAGTGATTTGAATTTTATCTGTTTCATCTTTTGGATTTTTTTTTTGTTTGGAAAGTTTCTTCTCAGTTGATTTCTTTTTCTCATTAGTCTTTGAACGTTTATTTTAAATGAAAACTAGTTCTTTTTCAGCTTCATCTTCTTTTGTTTCAGGTTCATCTATTTCTTATTTTAGTGATTATGAGCTTTTTGAATTATTTTGAGAGGTTTTTAGAGCAACCATCTTTCCTTTTCTTGAAGGTTTATCTTCTTCAAGGGTTACTTCATGTGCTCTTAGGGATTTAATAATGTATTCTAGAATTTGAGTACTAATGTTGTTTGATTGAGTCATAGTAGCAACCATAGGTCTCCAATAGATGGGCTAGCTTATGAGAATTTTTCTAATTCTTTCTTGAGACATGTATGTTTTTCCTAGTGATCTTAGTTCATTTACTATGCTTGTGTATCTTGAATACATCTCATCAATAGTTACACTTTAATTCATTTGAAACATTTCAAACTTTTGGACTCCAATGTCTATTCTTATTTCTTTAACATGACTGGTTCTTTCATGATGAGTTTTCAAAGTGTTCCAACTTCCTTTGCAAATTTGTACTAATATATTGTTTTACTTTCTTCTCGGTTTACGACACATGATAAAAATAGTTGAGCTTTTGAGTTTAGAATTACCTTAGCTTGTTCTACAGCTGTCCAAGATTCTTCTGTCATTACATCTGATTCTAGAATTAATTAATCAATTTTTATAGCATAATCTCTATTTGTGATTACTTTCACAATTGTGTGTTTAGAGATATGAGAAATAGTTCTATCTATCGTTTCAATAAATAGTAGCCATTTCAATAAAAGTATGGAGATTTGTTTGATGATCTTCTTTCAACTATATACTGGCTTTGGCATTTCTTCTTCCCTAAATCTTTTCTTCTAACACCTGTTAGAATGCTCAAACCCTTAGAGGTAGAGCTTTGATGCCAACTAATATAGAATTCAATATAAAATAAAGGTGGGGTTTGAATTGTGTAAGACCCTTAATTTTAAAATGAATTATGGATTTAATTTCAAGTATATTTTCGGATATTTGTAAAATATTTGATATATGTATATTTTTTTATATATATATATATATAAATATTTTTGAGATTGAGGAAAATTATTGGACGAAGGATTATTTAATTTAATTAAGTGTAATTAAATATCGGGCAGTTAATTAAGATTTTATCTGTCGACGTAATTGCGACGAGAGTAATTAGTTACTTGAGGGTCAAGTTTAATTATTATATATATATATATATATATATATGAGGTGGCAAGAGTATGTGTCTGTATATATGTTTGCATGTGAGAAGGAAGAAAAAAACAAGGGAAAAACAGAAAATCAGAAAGAAAGAGAAAACAGTTTCTTTCCTTTCCCTCACCTACCTGAGCTACCTTCTTCTTCTTCCTCTATTCAGTTTTGTTAGTGGTGGTAGTGAGAAGGGATACTCAAAACTCAAATTACTTGGAAATCTAAGCCTCGAATAAGAAAGTGTCAAGAAGGAAAGTTATTCCTCTCATCGTTTCGGTACTAGAGAACCAACTTTGGTAGCGAAGACGCGAGCGGGAGTTTTTCCGGTTTAAGTCGCGGTTACGTAAACGAACAAGAAAACGTAACGAAGGTAAGGGGCTCCTTCCAACTTTCTAGATTGCATATAGGGCTGTAAATGCATGTTTGATGGATTGATTATTATGTTATGTTGTTAAAAACCGAGGATGATCATTGCTATGTTGTTGGAGTTAAGATGCATGCATGTTTGTGGGGACTGTTGTTGTTGTCTTGTTGCTGAGATATTGATGTCCTTGCATGTTGTTGTGGATGATCTTTGTTGTGTTGATAAATAAAATCATTAATGTTGTGTTGAGGACGTTCTGGGTTTCAGATTGCATTGCATTTTGTTTTCAGTGAAGAGAAAACATAGCATGTTCATGCATTGCATAGTTAGGTGGTGACTGCGATGGGCCACAGAGTTGATGCGGTGATCGTGATGGGCCGCGAAGTTAAGTAGTAACCTTGATGGGTTATAGAGTAGTTCCGCGTGTATTAGACGATCCATTCTATACGTGCGAGGATTTAACTTCTTTGTATTTGGCATGTGAGAGGCTAATACACGTAAATGTAGTGACCGTGATGGGTTATAGAGTAGTTCCACGTGTATTAGACGATCTATTCTATCTGGGTTCAGAGTGGTTCCGCGTGTATTAGACGGTCCTTTCTATCCGGGCTATGGAGTGGTTCCGTGTGTATTAGACGGTCCATTCTATCTGTAAATCGTGCTGGTCCGTGAGAGACTGCACCTTGGTAATTCCAAGAGTTGAGTACATTGACATATACATATTGCATTGGGATGGTTGACCTCTGAGTCATGATTTGATATGAATTGATGAGTGGAAATTGAAGTGTGCAAGTATTTTATGAATTCTGAGTGCCAAATAGGTTGTTGTGATTGTTAATCGTATTTGTACTTGCAACTTGATTTATATGTAAACTAGCTGTTTTGCAAAGATGTAGATGTTATCCATTTTAGTAAGTGAGCATACTTATTTATCATTGTTGTTATAGCGTTGAAATATGCCATGAATATAATTGTTATCTTTGACATAACTATTATGTGGTAATTGGTAATTTCGGTTGGTGACCCTTTACAACTATTGTGGAAAATTGGGCTTTGCCCTAAGATGATACCCAAACCCATACCATCGACGGTTACACTGACGAAGGAAACGTTGTTAGTTTTCCTTGATCTTTACGTATGGAGTATTTGGGGACGACGCAGAGGGATCGATAACTGGGGTGAAGACGAGAGTTGTAGAGGATGCGGTGGAAACCACTTGCTACTGTAGCTGTAGTGCATGATTAGATCAGGCTAGACTTTTTGTATAGGGCCTAATGTTATTGGCTGTATTTATTTATTTTGGGATAATTTTATATCTTTTCCGCACTCTGATAATGTTTGGGTGGGTCCAGGATACAGTTTTTGATGTATTTTTATTTTGGTATATTTTGAAGATCAATTTCCCAAAATTAAGTTACTTGGTTATAATTATGATGTGGTTGTTTAATCACTTTTGTATTTTGAATTACAATGCAATACTATTTTTGAATGTTTAATGCATATTAAATTTTAATTATTTTTAATTCTTTTGAATTAAGTCGAAATTCTTTTATTGATTGAAAAAAAAAATACACTCGCGCTGCTTAAAACTCGGGGTGTTACAATTGTGGTATCAGAGCATTTGGTTAATGTTTTAGTTAAGCTTTGGTTAGACTTTTGGGTAGAGCTCTGGTTAGATTGTTGAGTGGGAGTCGTTATCTGATCATGCATAGGAGCAAGTATTTAGAGTGTTAATTCGTGTATAGTTGTGATGTGCTGAAGTGATGATGTTCTTGAGTTATATTTTTGGGATTATTCTAAGTGGTGTGAGATTTCTACTTGATGATGGTTTTGTAGGGAACAATGCCTCCAAGAAGAGATGACACTGCAAGAGCCAACGTCAACTGAGATGATCGGATGGCTGAAGCGATGAATAATATGGCTGCGTCTGTTGCTGCACAGACGACTGCAAAGACTCAACGAGATCTAGAGAAAAGAGAAAGAGAGATTTGTGCTGTTGAATCAAGAGGACTAGAGGATTTTCGTCGTCATAATCCTCCAAAGTTCAAGGGTGATGAGGGTCCAGAAAGAGCGGACGAATGGATTCAGGAAATGGAGAAAATTTTCGAAATGATAAATTGCCAGGCAATGGTAAAGGTCAACTATGCTACATATCTGCTATTTATGGGATGCATAATATTGGTGGAGAAGTACAAGGCTTCTGATGGGATCATCTCATGAGGAGGTGAATTGGGAGTCATTCAAAAAGAAGTTTTTGGACAAATACTTCCTGATGAGCACTAGGACTAAGTTAGGTGATGATTTTCTTCAATTGCACCAAGGAAACATGACGGTGGGTGAGTATGCTGCTAAGTTTGAGTCCTTGTCAAGGCATTTCAAAATTTTCCATGAAGAGGTGGATGAACAATTTATGTGTCATCGTTTCCAAAATTGACTGAAGTATGAGATTCAAGACTCGGTCTTACCATTGGGAATTCAACGTTTCCAAGCCTTAGTGAGAAATGTAGAGAGGTTGAGGATACGAAGAACATGAGGGCAAACCGAGGAGCGGACTTTAATTCAGGAGGGCCTAGCCGGATGAATTATCCGAACAATAAAGAGAAGCAAGTTACTAAGCCATATAACCGGCCACAGAACAACAACAGGGGCCAGAATCGCCCGGGGAACTAGAATTTTGGACGACAACTGGGACAAGGGGTCCGATGTTTTTCGATGCGGGAAAGAGGGACATTATGCTACTGCTTGTACCAATATGAGTCCTTCATGCTACAATTGCCAGAAGCCAGGACATTTTGCAAGGGATTGCAAGGCTCCGAAGGTGGAACCAACAGTGAATGCAACTAGGGCTACTCGTCCTACTGCTAAGGGTCGCGTATATCACATGGGTGCTGAAGCCGGGAATAAATCCCAGAATTTGATCCAACGCGATTGCGAGATTGCATGTAACACACTAACTGCACTTTTAGATTCAGGGGCAACCCATTCCTTCATTGCTATGGAATGTGTGAATCGTTTGAAGCTATCTATGTCTTCCTTGCCTTTTGATTTGGTTGTTTCCACACCTGCTAAGACTTTGACCGTAAATTCTGCATGTTTACGCTGTCCTGTAACTATTCAAAATAGAGATTTCTTGGTTAATTTAATATGTTTACCCCTATAATCACTCGAGATCATTCTCGGCATGGATTGGATGTCGTATATTTATGTAGTCTTGGATTGTGCTCGCAAATTAGTTCTTTTTCCCAAACTTGGAGTCGTTCGGTATTTGGCTGCTAACAAACTCGGAGTGTCGCTGAGAGAAAGAACTCAAGAGTTTCTATCATTGGCTAACGTGGGGGCAAAGATAGATGTGAGCATAGAATAGGTGGTGCTTGTCAAGGAATACGCGGACGTATTTCCAACAGAAATTCCAGGATTACCCCTACTAAGAGAGGTGGAGTTCGTCATTGATTTACACCCAGAAATTGGACCTATTTCAACCGCGCCGTATCGGATGTTGCCATTGGAATTAAGCGAGCTTAAGGGCCAAATTGAAGGTTTGCTAGAGAAAGGATTTATCAGACCAAGTGTGTTGCCATGGGGAGCTCCGGTGTTGTTGGTTAAGAAAAAGGATGGAAGTTCGCGCTTGTGTGTGGATTATAGGCAACTTAACATGGTAACCATTAAGAATCGTTATCCTTTACCACGTATCGATGATTTGATGGACCAATTAAGAGGAGCCGTAGTGTTTTCAAAGATCGATTTGAAGTCAGGATACCATCAGATTCGGGTAAGAAAAGGAGATATTCAAAAGACTGCTTTCAGAACCCGTTACGGACATTATGAATATCTCGTTATGCCATTTGGAGTTACGAATGCACCAGCAATTTTTATAGATTATATGAATAGAATCTTTAGTCCGTTTCAGGATAAATTCGTTGTGGTGTTCATCGATGATATATTGATTTATTCAAGAAGTGAAGAGGAACATGGAGAGCATTTGCGCCAAGTTCTTGAAGTTTTACGCGAGTAGCAATTGTATGCCAATCTGTCGAAGTGCGAATTTTGGCTAGAAAAAGTGAACTTCTTAGGACGTGATAACAAAAGAAGGAATCGCTGTGGATCCGACAAAGATTGAGACAATCCTTGCTTGGAAACAGCCTCAGACTATCACAAACATACGAAGTTTTGTCGGACTGGCAGGATACTACAGGAGATTTATTGAAGGATTTGCTAAGATTGTGGCTTTCTTGACACAATTCACTAGAAAGAACCAGCCATTTGCATGGCGAGGGAAGTGTGAGGAAAGTTTTCAGTTGCTTAAGGAAAAGCTGCAACCTCACCAGTATTGGTCTTACCACAACCAGAGGAACCATATGAGGTTTACTGTGATGCATCTCACCTAAGTTTGGGATATGTTTTAATGCAACACAAGAAAGCTGTAGCCTATGCCTCAAGGCAATTGAAAACTTATGAACGAAACTATCCTACTCATGACATAGAGCTTGCTGTGGTAGTTTTTGCATTAATGATCTGGAGACACTACTTATACAAATGCACGTTCACAATGTTCAGTGACCATAAAAGTTTGAAATATCTGTTTGATCAAAAAGAATTGAACATGCGCTAGAGAAGATGGATGGAGACTCTCAAGGATTTTGATTTTTCATTGCGGTACCACCCTGGGAAAGCCAACATGGTGGCTGATGCATTGAGTAGGAGAGTTGTGGGAAGCATTTCGAGATCTACCCTTGGACGTAGAGTTTGCACTAGGAATTTAAAAATGTGGAATGATAAAAATTTCGAGTGGTTTACTCGAGGATATTGCGAATTCTCAAGATGATACATTAATCCAAGAGAAGAGGAACCTAATAGTGCAAGGAAAGACAACTGAGTTTAGGATTGGACCAGATACTATTTTCAGATGTAATGGGAGGATTTGTGTACCAGCCGTTGTAGATATGAGGAGAACAATTTTGGAAGAGGCTCATAAAAGCAAATTGAGTATTCATCCTGGAGCGACAAAGATGTACCAGGACTTAAGACAGAATTACTGGTGGCCAGGAATGAAGAGGCATGTAGCCGAGTATGTATCGGCTTGTTTAACTTGTCAGAAAGCAAAAGTGGAACATCAGCGACCTGCTGGAATGTTGCAACCTTTGGATATACCGGAATGGATGTGGAATAGCGTTTCTATGGATTTTATAACTAGATTGCCCAAGACAAGGAGAAAGAATGATTCGATTTAGGTAATAGTGGATCGATTGACTAAATCCGCACATTTCTTACCAGTAAAGACCACCTTTAAGGTAGATAAGCTGACAGAGATCTACATTGCTGAGACAGTGAGATTACACGGAGTACCATCGAGTATCGTATCGAACCGTGATCCAAAGTTCACGTCTCTCTTTTGGGGAGCGCTGCATGAAGCGTTGGGAACGAAACTGAAATTGAGTTCAACTTACCATCCACAAATAGACGGGCAAACCGAGAGAATGAATCAGACATTGGAAGATTTATTGAGAGCATGTGTATTGGATGATAGAGGGAGTTCGGATGATGTATTGTCGTTGATTGAGTTTACCTATAACAATAGTTTTCACGCAAGTATTGGAATGGCACCCTATGAGGCTTTGTATGGACGCAAGTGTTAGACGCCTTTATGCTGGTATAAAGACGGAGAAAGTATGATTGTAGGACATGAGATGGTGGAATAGACTACAGAGAAGGTCAAGAGGATACATGAGAAAATGAAGATTTGACATGATCATCAAAAGAGTTATGCGGACAAGCGTCGCAGACCTTTGGAATTCGAGCAGGGTGATAATGTATTTCTAAGGGTCACGCCTACAACTGGAGTTGGCAGAGCTATTAAATCAAGGAAATTGACTTTGAAATTTATTGTACCATACCAGATTACTGCACGAATTGGACCAGTGGCTTATCGGATTGCTTTACCTCCCATACTGTCCAATATCCACGACATATTTCACGTATTGCAGTTAAGGAAATATATTTCGGATCCGTCACATGTGATTCAACCAGACACAATTTAACTAAAGGATAACCTGTCATTTGAAGTATTACCTGTAAGAATTGAGGACAGGAAGATTAAACAGTTGAGGAATAAGGAAGTCCCACTAGTCAAAGTGATTTGGAATCCAACTACTGGAGATGTGACTTGGGAACTGGAGAGTAAGATGAGGGAGCAACATCCGGGATTGTTTACCGACACGTAGTTTCGAGAATGAAACTAATTTAAAGGGGGTAGTAATGTAAGACCCTTTATTTTAAAATGAAATTATGGATTTAATTTCAAGTATATTTTGGGATATTTGTAAAATATTTGATATGTGTATATTTATATATATATATTTATTTATTTTTTTGAGATTGGGTAAAATTATTGAACGACGGATTATTTAATTTAATTACGAGTAATTAAATATCGGGCAGTAAATTAAGATTTTATCTGTTGACGTAATTGCAACGGGAGTAATTAGTTACTTGAGGGTCACGTTTAATTATTATATATATGTGGTGGCAAGAGTATGTGTCTGTATATATGTTTGCATGTGAGAAGCAAGAAAAAAAATAGGGAAAAACAGAAAATCAGAATCAGAAAGAAAGAGAAAACAGTTTCTTTCCTTTCCTTCACCTCCTCGAGCTACCTTCTTCTTCTTCCTCTGTTCAGTTCTGTTTGTGTTGGTAGTGAGAAGGGATACTCAAAACTCAAATTACTTGGAAATCCAAGCCTTGAATAAGAAAGTGTCAAGAAGGAAAGTTATTCCTCTCATCTTTACAGTACTAGAGAACCAACTTTGGTAGCGACGACGCGAGCGGGAGTTTCGCCGGTTTTAGTCGCGGTAACGTAAATGAACAAGAAAACGTAACGAAGGTAAAAGGCTCCTTCCAACTTTCTAGATTGCATATAGGGCTGTAAATGCATGTTTGATGGATTGATTATTATGTTATGTTGTTAAAAACCGGGGATGATCATTGTTATGTTGTTGGAGTTAAGATGCATGCATGTTTGTGGGGACTGTTGTTGTTGTCTTGTTGCTGAGCTATTGATGTCCTTGCATGTTGTTGTGGATGATCTTTGTTGTGTTGATGAGTAAAATCATTAATGTTATGTTGAAGACGTTATGGGTTTCAGATTGCATTGCATTCTGTTTTTAGTGAAGAGAAAACATAGCATGTTCATGCATTGCATAGTCAAGTGGTAACCGCGATGGGCCACAGAGTTGATGCAGTGACCGTGATGGGCTGGGAAATTTAGTAGTAACAACATGCTTATCGACAGGTCTTGCTTAAAAATCACACACATTAGTGGCATTATAAGATAAACTTAAAACATTTTATTAACGTCACCTAGCTGGTGGATTTTCCTTTAATTGGTAGAAGATTTACTTGGCCTCGATTAGATGGAGTTGTTATGAGTCGATTGGACCGGTTTATGCTTTCTGGTCATTGGTGTGAAAGGTGGGTGTCATGTTCTCGGTGGGTTCTTGATAGAGGCTTGTTGAATCATTGAGCATTTTTTCTACCGGAGACGCCCCAAAATGGGAATCCTCAGTCATTCTGAATGTTGATGTGTTGGTCTAATTTTGATTGGTATTACGAATTAGTCTGGAATCAATGGAAAAGCATGAGTTTTGAAGAAAAGGCAGGTAGGTTCTGAAGGAAAAATTAAGGGGTATCAAAGAATCTTTGAAGGAATCGCTTCAGAAAATATTGTTGTAATTTGGATGAGAAAATTAATGGTACTAGAAGAGTCAGGTAGTGTAGATGTGGTATGTGTAGAAGAGAGGTGTGTACTTTCAAGTCAGTTATTTTCTTTGTCAAGATTATATTATGGTATCCCATGGAAAAAATTAAGGATTATTTGGTTAAAAGATAGGGATGTGAATTCTAAATACTTTTTTGAAGTAGTGGAGGGTAAACAAAGGTTAATTCTATTTTGAGTATTGGTGTTGATGGTGACAGGCTGGAAGAGGTACATGGAGTTAGGGATACGATCTACCAATATTTTTTTATCGCATTTCCATTCTAAAAGGGTGTGGAGACCTAGGGTGGATACTTTACATTTTTAGACATTTTCTAATGATGATGGCTACTACAATATCTGATCATCTAAGGAATTAGGGTCCACTTGAGTCTTGATGCATCCCGCTATTGACGTAAAAGAAGCGCTTCATAAGAGGCAACCCATGAAAGGTAACTTAGTAATTTATTTTCTGCAAATGTATTGATGAATGAATTAATTGCTCCCCCAAAGTTAATTTGTTCTGAATTTGATTTACCTATGAGATTTGATTTTGTGCATTGGTTTAAACTTTTCTGTTAATTTGTGCTCCATGTATCGAAGTGTAACTATTTGCTTGCATCATTGAGCGTTTTTTTGCCATCTGTAACTATTGAAATTTTTTTGAGGAAATTATTTCTAATTTATTTAGCGTGATGCTTGAAGATTCGAATTTCTCTTTACCTACCAGGTTAGGTTTGTGCCAAAACACTTAATATTTTTCATTGTATGATATTCTTACATGTATCATTTCTTCAGAACTTGTATTTTTTTTTCTCTACAGTGTATTTACTTTTAAATTGTGCATAGACTAAGGAGTTTTTCTTGTTACTATATGATCCTTTTTTCCTACTCTAAATTAATTATTATTCTTTGCTAGCCCTTTCAGCTTTAATATCTTTCTTTGTGCTACTTAGCTTTATTACAAGCCAATGGCCAAAATTATGTTTTCCCTAAACCTATCTTGGAGTTAGTTAGCATATGAATTGTATGATTTGTTAAAAAATTTAGTTTGGGATAGATGATTTTTCTGTGTGGAAGTTGTCTTTGTGGTAGTTTTTTTTTTCCATTGATATGAGTGATTTTTGTGTGTGGATGTAGCCTTAGTGGCATGTGAAATGCAATCATATAGTTTTTAGGAGCATGCATAACATTGCACTATCTTAGGATTGTTTTATTGTTGTTAATATGTATCTAATGTGATGATAAAAAGTGTTTTATTGTGGTTAATATGTATCTAATCATATAGATGATTTCATGTTATAATGATATATTGATTTTTCCTTGAGTGATTTTGACGTTGTAGTATGACATTATTTACTTGAATATTTTGATATATTGTGATTTGTTATGATACGATTATATTATGATTACTTCATGTTCTCCTTACTTATATTATACTATCAACATGATTTCAAAACTCACCTCATTCATTGTTTGTGTTTGACTGACATGGATCTGCACTTACGAAATCACAACTATTACAAGACAGTAAGCCTTGAAGATCAAGTTTGGAAGAAGCTTTGTTTTAATAGTGACATTGGGAATGAGTCTTTAGAGTCTTGTATTTAATTAATTCATTTTACTACGATGTTAACGATTTATTTTTTAAAAAGAGTTGTTTACTCTATTTTATTGTTATAATATGGGAATTTAATGCTATTTTTAGTAGCAATTTTTATTTGTGAAAATGTGATACATTAAATATTATTGTTATTTTACCATGAAATATAAAAGGAGTCTTACTCTCTTATATAAGTGATTTTCTCTCCGATGTGAATTTGTCTCTAAAAAATATTTTAAAAATGTTACTATTAAAGTATTTTTTTAGTGTGCCGCAAACATAATCTCATTTATGTTTCTAAATTTAGCAACTGTAATAAAGCTTATGTTGAGTTTCATTCTTCTTTTTTCTATGTGAAGGATCAGGTAATAGGTTGATTTGGATATGAGTTCTAACTAATGGGGATTGTATACCTACAATTAAATCTATTCATCACCCATAGCCCTATCAATGACCACCCTTTCTATCCCTCTATGGCACGATAAGTTTGGTTATCCATAACCCAAAATACTCAACGAATGCTATTCAGTTGTGTCATTTCTATAACTTTCAATAAAAAAATTATGCATCGTAATTCTTGTTGAATAAATAAAAGCCACAAACTTTCTTTTTCTACATCTTCCATACAAATTTTTTCTCTTCTTGATCAAATTTTACTTATGCTTGGAGATCGTATTCCATAATATCTATAAATGGTTACAAATATTATCTTGTTTTTGTTGATTATTTCACTCGCTACACACGAATTTATCCAATAAAAAGAAAAATAGATGCAGCATTTATATTCCTTAAATTTTATACAATAATTGAAAAAAAAATCCTACAAAGTCAAATCAATTTAGACTGATGGTGAAACTGAATATTTCAAATTATAACCTTATTTGATTAACTAAGGAATATCCCACTTGATAATCCCACCTTATACTTTGAACACATTGGCCTTACTAAAAGCAAACATCAACACATTATAGAAACAACTTTTACACTTCTTCTTGAAGGTGCAAACACGAGAAAGGGGGTTGAATTGTGTTTGACTAACTTGAATACTTTTTAGTTTTAAAATACAACCTGTTATGTATGAATTAAAACAGAGTTAGCAGCGGATGTAAAGTAAATGAAAACTCAGAATTTTATACTGGTTCACCGTTGACTAGGCTACGTCTAGTCCCTTCACTTTGAAGGATTTCACTAATTCGAAAACCTTGAATTACAAAGTACCACTGACCCTCCAAGTCAGTCTTCTCAAAAAGTCTAACAACCCTAGACTTTTGAGGAAAAAAACCTTGAATCTAATTGCTAAGTAATTTGCTACTCCTTCTGACTCCCTCATATTGTAGACTCTACTTCAACAACTTAGACCTAACACAAGGGAAAAAAACATAGAGTACTTGATTTTGGAAAGCGGATACTCACAATTGACCTCACTGAAAACTCAAGTATTTTGCTTTAGGAAGTGTATGACTCTCAAGTATTTTCGATGCCGAGTCTTCTGCCTTGAGCCTCCTTTTATAGATGAAGATTAGGGTCTTTTCCATGATTAAATTCGAGCTGTATCTTGTCTAGATTCTCTTCCAAAAATAACTTGGCCAATCGGGTTTCACTTAAATGAAAAACATATCTTTTTAGATTCAGATTTGCATTCGAAAATAACTTTGGCCAATCCTGTTCTTGATTAATTCTGGACCAAATCTTTCTTCCCGCGAATAGCTTCTGAATTCCCACAAGACTTCAATTTATTTTTGTATCAAATCCTCTTGATACTTTGATCAAATTTCTATTAAGATTTAATCAAGTCTTATTCGAATTTAATCAAGTCTCCATTGATTATCATCATGATTAAATCTGGACTGTATGATCTTCAGATCTCGACCAACTCTGGACTTGTGTAATCTGACCTGCGCCACTTCTATGATCCTCTGATCTCGGCCAACACTGGATCATATGAACTAATCTGGACTATTTTATGATCTTCTGATATCGGCCAACACTGGGCCATGATACTTAAGTCTGGACCATTTTTCATTTATCATCTGAAATTTATTATTTAATCTGGACATGAATTTTACCTTTTGATCTAGACAATTATCCTCTGATCTGCACATGCTATCTTCTAGTCTGGATTGAATCTGAATTAAATCTGGACAATCATTTCTTCTGGTATGGACTGAATTGTATAATCACTGCCAAGCTATCTTCTGGTCAGAATAAAGTCTGGACCAAGTGTGACTTGTGATTCCTTCTGGTCTGGACCAAGTCTCCCTCTGGCAGGCTTCCTTCTGGTCTGGACCAGGTCTCTGTAACACCCCGAGTTTAAAACACAGCGCGAGTGTATTTTTTTTTCAACCAAAGTAAATAAAAAGAATTTTTAGAATTAATTCAAAGGAATTAAAATAAAATTAAGTCATTTATTAAAATAATTTGTCGTAATCCAAAACGACTAAAAGTAATTAATTAATTACGCCAAGATTATAACCACGTAAGAAAATTTTGGGAAATTGATTTTCAAAATATACCAACATAAAGATACATCAAAAATTGTATCTTGGACCCACAAAAATATTTATCAAAGTGCAGAAAATATACAATTATCCCAAACTAAAATATTATCAGAGTTGCGCAAAGAAAATATACAATCATCCAAAAATAAGTGAATACAACCCTCAATACTAGTCCCTATACAAAAAGTCTAGTCTGATCATGCACTAAGCTATAGTACCAAGTGATTTCCACCGCCTCCTCCACAAGTCTCGTCTTCACCCCAGTCATCCGTCCCTCTACGTTGTCCATGAATACTCCGTACGTGAAGATCAGGGGAAACTAACGACGTCTCCGTCGTTAGTGTAACTGTCGGTGGGACGGGTTTGGGTATCATCTGAGGGCAAAGCCCAATTTTCCACAATAATAGTAAAGGGTCACCGACCGAAATTAACAAATAACACATAGCATTTATGTCAAAATAACAAGCATATTCATGGCATGTTATATAACAACGATGATAAATAAGGATGCTCATTTTGAAATTATATGCCATTTATACCTTTTCAAACAGCAACCAATTTAATATAAAAATCAAGTTGTAAGTACAAATATCAATTCAGCAATCACACGAATTCATTAGAAATTCAAAATTTCATAAGGTACTTATAAACATCGATTTTCACCCTTCAACATCATATCCAATCATAATTCTCCGGTCAACCACCCCGGTGCAATATGTTTATGCTCATGTATTCAACTTCTTGGAATTACCAAGGTGCAGTCGTTCACAGACCAGCACACGTGCAGTCTCTCACGGACCAGCACGATTTATATAAGTTAGACTTTAATGGCCGACATGGCCATGGTGAATCTCTCACAAATCAGCACCAGTGCAGTCGCTCACAGACTAGAACTCGTGCAGTCGCTCACAGATCAACACGTTTTTACGTATACTAAGGTACAGTCGCTCACAGACCAGTACCAGTGCAGTCGCTCACAGACCAGCACATGTGCAGTCGCTCAGACCAGCACATTTCACGTATGTTAGCCTCTCACAGGCCAGAACATACAGAAGTTAAATCCTTGCACGGATAGAATGGACCGTCTAATACACATGGAACCACTCCGTAGCCCGAGTAGAATAGATCGTCTAATACACGCAGAATTACTCTCAACCCGGATAGAACATACCGTCTAATACACGCGGAACTATTCTATAACCCATGGTTACTACTTAACTTCGCGGCCCATCATGGGTACCGCATCAACTCTGTGGCCCATCGCGGTCACCACCTGACTATGCAATGCATGGACATGCAATGTTTTCTCTTCACTGAAAACAGTATGCAAACCTCAGCAAAAATTCAGCATTTCCATCATTTCCCCAAAACCATCTCAACCCAAATAATTTCATTATCATCACATCAACAAAAACATTTAAGCACTTCATCATTACCACTTCACACTATCTCAAAAACTCCGTTTTAATTCATCACTAGTCTTCCCAATGTTTTCCCAACTCTTAAAGTTCATAAACACATGTTTAAAACTGAGTTTTCTGGAAAAACGAATTTATATTTGAATACAGCTTCCTTGTAGTCGAATACAGAAGCTAAATCAGTGCAAAATCTACACTCTGTATTCGAATACAGCTTCCTTGTATTCGAATACAAAAGCTAACACAATGCAAAATCAACATTTTTCACAACATCAATGAAGGATCTCAAGAACTTCATCATCACCACCTCAAAACTATCTCAAAAACTCCATTTTAATTTATCACAAACCTTTCCAATGTTTCCCCAACTCTTAAAGTTCATATGACAGTGTCTAAAACTTGAATTTCTGGGAAACACGAATCTGTATTTGAATACAGCTCCCTTGTATTCGAATACAGAAGCTAAAATAGTGAAAAATCAACATTCTGTATTCAAATACGAGGGTGTTGTATTCGAATACAGTGGCAAAATTTCAATCCTGTATTCGAATACGACAGGGTCGTAGCTGAATACAGTTGCTATGTCAGAAGCAAAAATCCCGTATTTGTTTTCGAATACAGAGGCCCGTATTCGAATACAAGTTCAAAATTTTGAAATAAACAGAAGCTTTGCAGGCTGTATTCGAATACACCTTCAAATTAAGTGAAATTTTACAGAAAACTTCAACACATTTTCAAATTTTTTTCTTTGAAAACCCAACACAACACCAGATCAAAATCACCATTCTTTTGAAACCACAAAACTCTAAACATTTTTAATCATCAACCAATTTTCCAGAAACACCTTCACCTATTTAAATCCTTCTCTTTTAAAAATCACCATCAACACAATCAACAGATCTTTAACAACACAATCAGAAAACAAAATCATCACCACCAGAATAACCTCACTGTTTTTCTTTAACCACAAAACTCAGAACATTTTTCATCAACAACAGGTTTTCCAGAAAACACTTCCACCATTTTAAATCCTTTTCTTTTGAAACCATCAACAACACCAGATTGTTTCAACATAACAGAAACAGAATCACCAACACCAGAACAACATCACAGTTGTCTTTATTCATCAAAACAGAAAGTCAACCACCAAAACAGTACAGCACAACCCACTCATGCTTTTGGATCATCCTCAAAAACAACATGCAAGGCATTTTTCAGCTTTCCCACACAAACAAAACAACATTGAGGTAACAACCAAAACATCAAACATCACAGATTATTAAAACATCAACAGAATGCATTTTTTGCATTTTATGACAACATGCACTACAGTTTCTTTTTTCAAAACAGAAACTCAAATATGATCACACATCAAACATGCATTTACAACCCTAAAATGCAAAATAGAAAGTGGAAGGTGCCCCTTACCTCTGTTACGTTTCTACTCCCGTTCACGTTTCCGCGACAAAAATCCGCGAAGTTTCCGTTTGCGTTTGCCGCTACCAAAGTTAGTTCTCTAGCTCTGTAATGAGGAGAGGAACAACTTTTGTTCTTGGTACTTGGTGGTTTGGTGCTTGGATTTTCAAGTAATCTCACTTTTGAGCAACTCTTTATTTTTTTCTTCTATGAACGGGAAACAGAATTGGAAGAGGAAGACGAAGGGTACTGTTTCATGCAGTAAGGGAGGAGGAAATGTGTTTGTGTTCCTTTTGTTCTGCCCTCTCCCATCTATATATAAACACATAGGTGCCACCTCACCCAACACATCAATATTATAATATTGTTTGACACTCCAGCACTTAACCAGTCTTGTCGCAATTAGCAAATAACATCTTAATTAACTGCCCGATAATTTAATTACTCGTAATTAAATTTAGTTTATCCTTCATCCAATAATTTTAATTCAACCTCCAAAATAAATATTTATATATATATTTTTACACAAAATATACATATATTAAAAATTTTACAATTATTCCCCAAAATACACTTAATATTAAATCCATAATCTAATTTTAAATTTAAGGGTCTTACATTACTTCCCCCCTTAAATTAGTTTCGTCCTCGAAACTACATGTTAATAAACAATTGAGGATATTGTTCCCTCATCTTACTCTCCAGTTCCCAAGTCGCGTCTCCCGTTGTCGGATTCCAAATCACTTTGACTAGTGGGACTTCCTTGTTCGTCAACTGTTTAATCTTCCTGTCTTCAATTCTTACAGGGAATACTTCAAATGACAGGTTATCCTTCAATTGAATTGTGTCTTGTTCGATTACATGTGACGGATCCAAAATGTATTTCCTTAATTGCGACACGTGAAATACGTCGTGAATATTGGACAATTGGAGGTAAAGCAACCCGATAAGCCACTGGTCCAATTTGTGCAGTAATCTGGTATGGTCCAATAAATTTCGGAGTCAACTTCCTCGACTTGATAGCTCTGCCAACTCCAGTTGTAGGCGTGATTCTTAGAAATACATGATCACCCTGTTCGAATTCTAAAGGTTTGCGACGCTTGTCCGCATAACTCTTCTGACGATCCTGTGAAATCTTCATATTCTCTTGTATCCTGTTGACCTTCTCTGTAGTCTGTTGCACCATCTCAGGTCCAACAATCATACTTTCTCCGTCCTTATACCAGCATAAAGGCGTCTGACACTTGCGTCCATACAAAGCCTCATAGGGTGCCATTCCAATACTTGCTTGAAAACTATTGTTGTAAGTAAACTCAATCAATGGCAATACCTCATCCCAGTTTCCTCTATCATCCAATACACATGCTCTCAATAGATCTTCCAAGCACTGATTTGTTATCTCATTTTGTCCGTCTGTTTGCGGATGGTAAGCTGAACTCAATTTAAGTTTCATTCCCAACGCTTCATGCAGCGCTCCCCAAAAGTGAGATGTGAACTTTGGATCACGGTCCGATATAATACTCGATGGAACTCCGTGTAATCTCACGATCTCAGCGATGTAGATTTCCGTCAGCATATCTACCTTATAAGTGGTCCTTACTGGTAAGAAATGTGCGGATTTTGTCAATCGATCCACTATTACCCAAATCGAATCATTCTTTTTCCTCGTCTTCGGAAATCTAGTTATAAAATCCATGGAAATGCTCTCCCACTTCCATTCCGGTATATCCAAGGGTTGCAATAATCCAGCAGGTCGCTGATGTTCCACTTTCGCTTTTTCACAAGTTAAACAAGCCGATACATACTCTGCTACGTCCCTCTTCATTCCTGGCCACCAGTAATTCTGTCTTAAGTCCTAGTACATCTTGGTCGCTCCAGGATGACTACTCAACTTACTCTTATGAGCCTCTTCCAAAATTGTTCTCCTTAGATCTGCAACGGCCGGTACACAAATCCTTCCGTTACATCTCAGAATATTATCTGGTCCGATCCTGAACTCAATGGTCTTTCCTTGCACTATCAGGTTCCTCTTTTCTTGGATTAATTCGTCATCTTGCAAATTCGCAATCTCCTCAAGTAGTCCACTCGAAATGTTTATCATTCCACACTTTAAAATTCCTGGTGCAAACATTACGTCCAAGTGTAGATCTCTAAATTCTTCCCACAACTGTTGTTGACTGGCCATCATCATTGAAGATACGGATACACTTTTCCTACTCAATGCATCAGCCACCACATTGGCTTTCCCAGGGTGGTACTGTAATGAAAAATCAAAATCTTTGAGAGTCTCCATCCATCTCCTCTGGCGCATGTTTAATTATTTCTAATCAAACAGATACTTCAAGCTTTTATGGTCACTGAATACCGTGAACGTGCATCCATAGAGGTAGTGCCTCTAGACCTTTAATACAAACACTACTACAGCAAGCTCTAAATCATGAGAAGAATAGTTTCGTTCGTGAGTTTTCAACTGCCTTGAGGCGTAAGCTACAGCTTTCTTGTGTTGCATCAAAACATATCCCAGACCTTGGTGAGATGCATCACAGTAAACCTCATATGGTTCTTCTGGCTGTGGCAAGACCAATACTGGAGAGGTTGTCAACCTTTCCTTAAGCAACTGAAAACTTTCCTCACACTTCCCCGTCCATGCAAACGGCTGATTCTTTCTGGTGAGTTCTGTCAAAGGAGCTACAATCTTAGCAAATCCTTCAATAAATCTCCTGTAGTATCCTGCTAGTCCGATAAAACTACGTATGTCTGTGATAGTCTGAGGCTGTTCCAGGCAAGAATTGTCTCAATCTTTGTCGGATCTACAACGATTCCTTCTTTTGTTATCACCTGTCCCAAGAAATTCACTTTCTCTAGCCAAAACTCGCACTTCGACAGATTGGCGTACAATTGCTTCTCTCGTAAAACTTCAAGAACTTGGGGTAGGTGCTCTCCGTGTTGCTCCTCACTTCTTGAATAAATCAATATATCATCGATGAACACCACAACGAATTTATCCAAAAACGGGCTAAAGATCCTATTCATATAATCCATAAAAATTGCTGGTGTATTCGTAACTCCAAATGGCATAACGAGATATTCGTAATGTCTATAACGGGTCCTGAAAGCAGTCTTTTGAATATCTCCTTCTCTTACCTGGATCTGATGGTATCCTGACTTCAAATCGATCTTTGAAAACATCGCGGCTCCTCTCAATTGGTCCATCAAATCATCGATGCTTGGCAAAGGATAACGATTTTTAATAGTTACCTTGTTAAGCTGCCTATAATCCACACATAAGCGCGAACTTCCATCCTTCTTCTTAACCAACAACACCAGAGCTCCCCATGGCGACACACTTGTTCTGATAAATCCTTTCTCCAACAAACCTTCAATTTGACCCTTAACCTCGCTTAATTCCAATGGCGACATCCGATACAGCACAATTGAAATAGGTCCAGTTCCTGGGTGCAAATCAATGAAGAACTCCACCTCTCTCACCGGGGGTAATCCTGGAATTTCTGTTGGAAATACGTCCAGATACTCTTTGACTAACACCACATCTTCTATGTTCACATCCATCTTGGTGTCCACGTTAGCCAATGATAAAAATTCTTGAGTTCCTTCTCTCAGTGATACTTCGATTTTGTTAGCAGCCAAATCCAAGACTCCAGGTTCGGGGAAAATAACTAATTTGCGAGCACAATCCAAGACTACGTAATTATACGTCATCCAATCCGTGCTGAGAATGATCTCGGGTGATTGTAGGGGTAGATAGATTAAATTAACCAAGAAATGTCTATTCTGAATCGTTACAGTGTAAACATGGAGAGTTTACGGTCAAAGTCTTAGCAGGTGTGGAAACAACCAAATCAAAAGGTAAAGCAGACACAGATAACTTCAAACGAACACACAGTCCATAGCAATGAAAGAATGGGTTGCCCCCGAATCAAAAAGTGCAGTTAGTGTGTTACCTGCAATCTCGCAATCTTACTGGATTAAATTAGGAGCTTGACTCCCAGCTTCAGCACCCATGTGATAGATGCGGCCCCTAGCAGTAAGACGAGTAGCCCTAGTCGCGTTCACAGTTGGTTCCACCTTCGAAGCCTTGCAATCCCTAGCAAAATGTCCTGGCTTCAAGCAGTTGTAGCATGAAGGACTCATCGTGGTACAAGCAGTAGCATAATGTCCCTCTTTTCCTCATCGGAAACACCGAACCCCTTGTCCTAATTGTCTCCCAAAATTTTGGTTTCCCAGCCGATTCTGGCCTCTATTGTTGTTCTGTGGCCGGTTATATGGCTTATCAACTTGCTTCCCTTTATTATTCAGATAATTCATCCGTCTCGGCCCTCCCGAATTAAAGTTACCTCCTCGGTTGGCCCTCCTGTTCTTCATATCCTCAACCTCTCTGCATTTCTCCACTAAGACTTGGAAACGTTGAATTCCCAAGGATAAAACCGAGTCTTGAATCTCATACTTCAGCCCACTTTGGAAACGATGACACATAAATTGTTCATCCACTTTGTAAGACCCTTAAATTTAAAAATTAAATTATGAATTTAATATTAAGTGTGTTTTGAGGAATAATTGTAAAATATTTAATATATGTATATTTTGTATAAATATATATATATATATATTTATTTTGGAGGTTGAATTAAAATTAGTGGATGAAGGATAAACTAAATTTAATTACGAGTAATTAAATTATCGGGAAGTTAATTAAGGGATTATCTGCTAATTGCGACAAGAGTGGTTAAGTGATGGAGGGTCAAGTAATAATATACTATTAATGTGGGATGAGGTGGCACATATATGTGCCTATATATATGAAGGAGTGGCAAGAGCAAAGGCAGAAACCTTCCCTCCTCCTTACTGCATGAAACAGTAAATTTCTTTGTGATGTTTGCTGTTCTGGTTGAAGTTATCTATGTCTGCTTTACCCCTACAATTACTCGAGATCATTCTCGGCATGGATTGGATAACATATAATTACGTAGTCTTGGATTGCGCTCGAAAATTAGTTCTTTTCCCTGAACCTGGAGTCGTTCGGTATTTGGCTGCTAACAAACTCGAAGTATCTCTGAGAGAAGGAACTCATGAATTTTTATCATTGGCTAACGTGGAGACCAAGATGGATGTGAACATAGAAGATGTAGTTTTAGTCAAAGAGTATCCGGACGTATTTCCAATAGAAATTCCAGGATTACCTCCGGTGAGAGAGGTGGAGTTCTTCATTTATTTGCACCCAGGAACTGGACCTATTTCAATTGCACTGTATCGGATGTCGCCATTGGAATTAAGCGAGCTTAAGGGTCAAATTGAAGGTTTGTTGGAGAAAGGATTTATTAGACCAAGTGTGTCGCCATGGGGAGCTCCAGTGTTGTTGGTTAAGAAGAAGGATGGAAGTTCGCGCTTATGTGTGGATTATAGGCAACTTAATAAGGTAACTATTAAGAATCGTTATCCTTTACCACGCATCGATGATTTGATGGACCAATTGAGGGGAGCCGCGGTGTTTTCAAAGATTGATTTGAAGTCAGGATACCATCAAATTCGGGTAAGAGAAGGAGATATTCAAAAGACTATTTTCAGGACCCGTTATGGACATTATGAATATCTCGTTATGCCATTAGGAGTTACGATTGCACCAGCGATTTTCATGGACTATAGGAATAGAATCATCAGCCCATTTTTGGAAAATTCGTGGTGGTGTTCATCGATGATATTTTGATTTATTCAAAGGATGAAGAAGAACATGGAGAACACCTACGCCGAGTTCTTGAAGTCTTACACGAGAAGCAATTGTATGCCAATTTGTCGAAGTGCGAGTTTTGGCTAGAAGAAGTGAACTTCTTGGGACATGTGATAACAAAAGAAGGAATCGCAGTGGATCCAGCAAAAATTGATACAATTCTTGCCTGGAAACAGCCTCAGACTATCACAGACATACGTAGTTTTTTCGGACTGGCAGGATACTACAGGAGATTTATTGAAGGATTTGCTAAGATCGTAGCCCCTTTGACACAACTCACCAGAAAGAATCAGCCGTTTGAATGGACGGAGAAGTGTGAGGAAAGTTTTCAATTGCTTAAGGAAAAGTTGACAACCTCACCAGTATTGGTCTTGCCACAACCTGATGAACCCTATGAGGTTTACTGTGATGCATCTCACCAAGGTTTGGGATGTGTTTTGATGCAACACAAGAAAGCTGTAGCCTACGCCTCAAGGCAGTTGAAAACTCACGATTGAAATTATCCTACTCATGATTTAGAGCTTGCTGCAGTAGTGTTCGCATTAAAGGTCTGGACGCACTACTTATATGGATGCATGTTCACGGTATTCAATGACCATAAAAGTTTGAAGTATCTGTTTGATTAGAAAGAATTGAATATGCGGCAGAGGAGATGGATGGAGACTCTCAAGGATTTTGATTTTTCATTGCAGTACCACCCTGGAAAAGCCAATGTGGTGGCTGATGCGTTGAGTAGAAAAAGTGTGTCAGTATCTTCAATGATAATGACCAGACAACAAGAGTTGTGGGAAGCGTTCAGAGATCTACACTTGGACGTAGATTTTGCACCGGGAATTTTAAAGTGTGGAATGATAAACATTTCAAGTGGACTACTTGAGGAGATTGCGAATTTGCAAGATGACGCATTAATCCAAGAAAAGAGGAACTTGATAGTGCAAGGGAAGACCACAGAGTTCAGGATCGGACCAGATAATATTCTGAGATGTAATGGAAGAATTTGTGTACCGGAAGTTACAGACATGAGTAGAATGATTTTGGAAGAGGCTCATAAGAGCAAATTGAGTATTCATCCAGGAACGACCAAGATGTACCAAGACTTAAGACAGAATTACTGGTGGCCAAGAATGAAGAGGGACGTAGTGGAGTATGTATCGGCTTGTTTAACTTGTCAGAAAGCGAAAGTGGAACATCAGCGACCTGCTGGAATGTTGCAACCTTTGGATATACCAGAATGGAAGTGGGATAGCATTTCCATGGATTTTATAACAGGATTGCCCAAGACAAGGAAAAAGAATGATTCGATTTGGGTAATAGTGGTTCGATTGACAAAATCCTCACATTTCTTACCGGTAAGGACCACTTATAAAGTAGATCAGCTGACGGAAATCTACATTGCTGAGATTGTGAGATTACACGAAGTTCCATCGAGTATTGTATCGGACTGTGATCCAAAATTCACATCTCATTTTTGGGGAGCACTGCATGAAGCTTTGGGATTGAAATTGAAATTGAGTTCAGCTTACATTCCACAAACAGATGGACAAACCGACAGAACAAATCAGTCCTTGGAAGATCTATTAAGAGCATGTGTACTTACAACAACAGTCCTGGGATGAGGTATTGCCATTGATTGAGTTTACTTACAACAACAGTTTTCACGCAAGTATTGGAATGGCACCTTATGAGGCCTTATATGGACGCAAGTGCCTGACGCCTTTATGCTGGTATAAGGACGGAGAAAGTATGATTGTTGGACCTGAGATGGTGGAACAGACTACAAAGAAAATCAAGAGGATACAAGAGAAAATAAAGATTTCACAGGATCGTCAGAAGAGTTATGCGGACAAGCGTCGCAGACCTTTGGAATTCAAGCAGGGTGATCATGTATTTCTAAGGGTCACACCTACAACTGGAGTGGGCAGAGCTATTAAGTTGAGAAAGTTGACTCCAAAATTTATTGGACCATACCAGATTACTGCACGAATTGGAACAGAGGCTTATCGGATTGCTTTACCTCCCATACTGTCCAATATTCACGACGTATTTCACATGTCGCAGTTAAGAAAATATATTTTAGATCCGTCACATGTGATCGAACCAGACACAATCCAACTGAAGGATAACTGAAGTATTCCCTATAAAAATCGAAGACAGAAAGATTAAACAGGTGAGGAACAAGGAAGTCCCACTAGTCAAAGTGATTTGGAATCCGACTACGGGAGACACAACTTGGGAACTGGAGAGTAAGATGAGGAACAATATCCTCAGTTGTTTATTAACGTGTAGTTTCGAAGACGAAACTAATTTAAGGGGGGTAGTAATGTAAGACCCTTAAATTTAAAAATTAAATTATGGATTTAATATTAAGTGTATTTTGAGGAATAATTGTAAAATATTTAATATATGTATATTTTGTGTAAAAATATATATATAAATATAAATATAAATACCTATTTTGGAGGTTGAATTAAAATTAGTGGATGAAGGATAAATTAATTTAATTACGAGTAATTAAATTATCGGGCAGTTAATTAAAGGATTATCTTCTAATTGCGACAAGACTGGTTAAGTGATGGAGGGTCAAGTAATATTATACTATTAATGTGGGATGAGGTGGCACATATATGTGCCTATATATATGAAGGAGTGGCAAGAGCAAAGGCAGAAACCTTCCATCCTCTTTACTGCATGTAAAAGTAAATTTCTTCTTCCTCTTACCATTCTGTTTCACGTTTATAGAAAAAAAAAAGAGTTGCTCAAAAGTGAATTTACTTGGAAATCCAAGCATCAAACAACCAAGTACCAAGAACAAAAGTTGTTCCTCTCCTCATTACGGAGCTAGAGAACCCACTTTGGTAGCGGCAAACACAAACAAAAACTTCGCCGACTTTTGTCGCGAAAACGTGAACGGGAGCAGAAACGTAACAGAGGTAAGGGGCACCTTCCACTTTATAGTTTGCATTTTAGAGCTGTAAATGCATGTTTGATGTATGATCATATTTGAGTTTCTGTTTTGAAAAACGAAACTGTTATGCATGTTGTCATATAATGCGAAAAATGCATTCTGTTGGTGTTTTAATAATATGTGATGTTTGTTGTTCTAGTTGTTACCTCAAGGCTGTTTTGTTTGTGTGGGAAAGTTAAAAAATTCTTTGCATGTTGTTTTGGTTGTGTAAGAATACTGGAAAATACTTTGCATGTTGTTTTAAGAAATGATCAAAATGTAAACGTTGAAAAATGTTTGTTTTGTTGTGGTTGACATTCTGTTTTGGGTGGTTTAAGCAAAACTGTGATGATATTCTGGTGTTGGTGATTCTGTTTCTGTTATGTTAAAAACAATCTAGTGTTGACGATGGCTTTCAAAAGAAAAGGATTTAAAAAGGTGGAAGTGTTTTCTGGAAAATCTGTTATTGATGAAAAATGTTGAGTTTTGTGGTTAAAGAAAAACAGTGAGGTGATTCTGGTGTTGATGATTCTATTTTCTGTTGTGTTGTTAAAAATCTGTTGTTGATCATGTTGAGGGTGATTTTTAAAGGAGAACGATTTAACTGGGTGAAGGTGTTTTCTAGAAAATCTGTTGTTGATGAAAAACGTTTTGAGTTTTGTGGTTTCAAAAGAATGGTGATGTTATTTTGGTGTTGTGTTGGTTTTTCAAAGAAAAGAATTTGAAAAGGTGTTGAAGTTTTCTGTGAAATTTCACTGAATTCGAAGGTGTATTCGAATACGGCATGAGTGTATTCGAATACAGTCTGCAAAACTGCAGTTTTATTCAAATTTTTGAACTTGTATTCAAATACGAGCCTCTGTATTCGAATACAGATAAGGAATTTTTGGTTCTGACTTAGCCTCTGTATTCAGCTACGGCCCTTTCGTATTCGAATACAGGACTGCAATTTTTGCCACTGTATTCGCATCTATATTCGACTACGAGAGCCTCGTATTCGAATACAGAATGCTGATTTTTCACTGTTTTTGCCTCTGTATTCGAATACAAGGGAGCTGTATTCAAATACAACTTGTCTTTTTTTCAAAAATTTCACTTTTTACAATGGTTTATGAACTTAAAGAGTTGGGAAAATATTGGAAAGGTTTGTGATGAATTAAAATGGTTTGAGGTGGTGATGATGAGGTTCTGGAGTTCTTTATTAATGCTGCGAAAAATGTTGAGTTTACTCTGTTGTAGCTTTTGTATTCGAATACAAGGAAGCTGTATTCGAATACAGAGTGTTGATTCTGCACTATTTTAGCTTATGTATTCGAATACAAGGAATCTGTATTCGAATACAGATTCGTTTTTCCATAAATGTCAGTTTTAAACACTGTTTTATGAACTTTAAGAGTTGGGGAAACATTGGGAAGACTTGTGATAAATAAAAATGGAGTTTTTGAGATAGTGTGAAGTGGTAATGATGAGGTGCTTGAATGTTTTTATTGATGTGATGATAATGAAATTATTTGGGTTCAGATGGTTTTGGGGAAATGATGGAATGGCAGAATTTTGCTGATGTTTGCATACTATTTTTAGTGAAGAGAAAACATTGCATGTTCATGCATTGCATAGTCAGGTGGTAACCGTGATGGGCCACAGAGTAATGCGTAAAACGTGCTGATCTGTTGAGCGATTGCACGACTGCTGGTCTGTTGAGCAACTGCACTAGTACTCGTCTATGAGCGACTGTACCTTGATATGCGCAAAACGTGCTGGTCTGTTGAGCGATTGCACGAGTGCTGGTTTGTTGAGCGACTGCACTGGTACTGATCTGTGAGCGACTGTACCTTGGTATATGTGAAACGTGCTGGTCTGTTGAGCAACTACACGAGTGCTGGTCTGTTGAGCGACTGCACTGGTGCTGATCTATGAGAGATTGCACCATGGTCATGTTGGCCATTAAAGTCTAACATATGAAAATCGTGCTGGTCTGTGAGCGACCGCACGTGTGCTGGTCTGTGAGCGACTGCACCTTGGTAATTCCAAGAAGTTGAGTACATGAGCATATACATATTGCATTGGGGTGGTTGACCGTTGGGTCATGATGTGGATATATGTTGATGATTGGAAATTGATGTGTGTAAGTATCTTATAAAAATCTGAATTTCTGATGACTGGTTGTGATTGTTGAGTTGATGGTTGTACTTACAACATGTTTTCCATATTAATTGGTTGCTGTTTGAAAAGGCATACATGTCATGAAATTTCAAAATGAGCATCCTTATTTATCATCATTGTTATATGATATGCCATTGTTATAATTGTTACTATTGATATAAATGCTATGTGTTATTTGTTAATTTCGGTCGGTGACCCTTTACTATTATTGTGGAAAATTGGGCTTTGCCCTCACATGATACCCAAACCCGTCCCACCGACGGTTACACTAACGACGGAGACGTCGTTAGTTTCCCCTGATCTTCACGTACGGAGTATTCGTGGACAACATAGAGGGACGGACAACTGGGGTGAAGACAAGAGTTGTGGAGGAGGTGGTGGAAATTACTTGCTACTATACCTTAGTGCATGATCAGACTAGACTTTTTGTATAGGGCCTAATGTTGAGGGCTGTATTCACTTATTTTGGGATTATTGTATATTTTCCTTCCGCAACTCTGATAATATTTTAGTTTGGGATAATTGTGAAGGTGCAAACACGAGAAGGGGGTTGAATAGTGTTTGACTAACTTGAATATTTTTTCTGTTTTTGCAGTTTTAAAACAAAACTTGATGTATGAATAAAAACAGAGTTAGCAGCGGATATAAAATAAAAATAACACACATAATTTTTATATAGTTCACCGTTAACGAGGCTACGTCCAGTCCCTTCACCTTGAAGGATTTCACTAATTCAAACCTTGAATTACAACAGTTCCATTGACCCTCCAAGTCAGTCTACTCAAACAGTCTAACAATCCTAGACTCTTGAGGAATACAGCACCTTGACTTCCTAAGTCAAGTCTTCTCCTACCAATCTGACAACCCCAGATTGTAGAAGGAACTACAACGCCTTGAATGTAATTGCCAAGTAATCTGCTACCCCTTCTAACTCCCTCAGATTGTAGACTCTACTTCAACAACTTAGATCTAACACAAGGAAAAGAAAAAAACACGAGTGCTTGCTTTTGGAAAGCTGGAACTCACAATTAACCTCACTGAAAACTTGAGTGTTTTCTTTTGGAAGTGTATGACTCTTTTGTGATTTTCGATGCTAAGTATTCTGCCTTGAGTCTCCTTTTATAGGTGCGAATTAGGGCATCTTGCAAGCTTAATTTTGAGCTGAATCTTGCTGGATTCTCTTGAAAAAATATCTTGACCAATTGGGCTTCATTTAAATAAAAAACATATCTTTTTTAAGCTTCATATTTTATTTCAAAAATAACTGTCCAATCATGTCTTTAGATTCTTCCCGCCAACAGCTCTTGAATTCCACAATACCTCAATTTATTTTTGTAACAAATCTTTTCAATACTTTGATCAAAATAAATTAAAATCTCCACCGTTAATCCTCCTAATTAAATCTGGACCATTTGATCTTCTGCGCTAGTCCACATCTGGACCATACTAAGTGATATGCTGTGATCCTCTGATTTCGGCCATCCCTGGACCACACTTCCTTCTGTTTTGGATCAGTTCTGGATCAATTCTGGAGATCATTTCTTCTGGTCTGGACTTAGTTTCATACCCTGAACCATGCTATCTTCTGGTCTGGGTCAAATTTGGATTTATTCCTTTGTTCTGGACCCATTTATTTACCCTCTGATTAAGTCTGGATCAAGTCTGGGCTGTTTATCATTTCACTACCAGGCCATCTTCTGGTCAGAATAACTTCTGGAATAAATATGACATTTGACATATTCTGGCCTGGAACAACTCTCCCTATGGCAGGCTTCCTTCTGGTCTGGTCCAGGTCTCCTTCTGACTTTGCTTCCTTCTGATCTAGGCCAGCAAAGATATCCTCTGGTAGTGTTTTGACATTCTGGTGTATCCTCTGGGAATTCCGTGATGCATTCTAAATGCTTTTTCTGCCTCTGCAAACTTCATTTTCTGGTGGTATTTAATGTAATAATTCAAGGTACAAAATAAGATTACATGGAGTGCTTTTGTAAACATCAAAATCCTAAGTATTTAGAACCAACTTGGTTCCAACAATCTCCCCCTTTTTGATGATGACAAAACCTTAACTTATTTTGCTAGTTTATAACTCGAAGACTTGAATTACTCCCCCTCAGACCAATCTCTCCCCCTAAGTCAGATACTGACCTTTTCTTCTCCTTTTCAACTTCTTCTCTTTTCACTCTTTCTTTTCTTCTCTTCTCCTCTCCTTTTCAACTCCTTCTTTATTCGCTCTTTCTTTTCTCTCTTCACATTGCCTGTCCTTTTCAACTCCTTCTCTTTTCACTCTTTCTTTTTCTCTCTCCCTGTTTCCTCTCCTTTTCAACTTCTTCTTTTTCACTCTTTCTTTTTCTCTCTCCCTGATTCTTCTCCTTTTCAACTCCTTCTCTTTTCATCTCTTTCTTTTTCACTCCTCCTTTCTTTTTATCTTTCCTTTTCTACTTATTTCTCCTTTTTCTCTCTTTCTCCCCCTTTTTGTCATTAGCCAAAAAGAGGTCCTACTATTTTTTGTATTTTTTGTTTTTCTCTTTACAAATTACAGAAAGTAAAAGACAGAAAATAAAATTACAAGAAATTTAAAAATTCCTAAAACGACTACTTGAGCTAGTCAGATATGGAGGTAATGCTGAGATGCTTCTTGATGAACTCGAACCTATCTTCTGGTAATGCTTTGGTGAAGATGTCAGCCCATTGATGATCAGTGTCCACAAACTGGATGCTTAAAGTCCTTTTTTGAACATGGTCCCTAATGAAATGGTGTTTTATTTCAATGTGTTTGGCTCTAGAGTGTAAGATAGGGTTCTTGGATAGCTTTATGGCTGAAGTGTTATCATAGAACAAAGGGATATTGGTTTCAAAGATGTTGTAATCTTCAAGTTGATGTTTCATCCAGAGTAACTGTGAACTGCATCCTACTGCTGATATATACTCAGCTTCAGCTGTTGACATGGCAATGGTGCTTTGTCTTTTGCTTGACCAAGAGATCAAATTATCACCTAAGAAAGTGCAGTTGCCGCTTGTACTTTTCCTTTCCAGCTTGTCTCCAGCATAGTCGGAGCCACAAAAACCTCTGAGTTTGTAGGTTGGGGTTTTCTTGTATAACAGGGTAAGGTTGGTGGTTCCTTTAAGGTATCTCAGAATTCGTTTGATAGTAGTTAAATGGGATTCCCTAGGGTCAGCTTGAAAACGGGCACAGACACAAACACTAAACAAAATGTCAGGTCTAGAAGCCATAGGCTTACATTCACTCATTTTGAACTTTTTAAGAAGTTCTTTAGTATATTTAGGTTGGGGAATGAGTATACCTGATTTACCTTGGTGAATCTGAATTCCCAGGAAGAACTTGAGTTCTCCCATGATGCTCATTTGAAACTCTTTCTGCATTAGGTCAGAAAACTCCTTGCACAAAGTGCCATTAGTAGATCCAAAGATGATATCATCAACATAAACTTGAATAATTAAAATATCATTTTTAACGGATTTCCTAAATAGAGTATTATCAATCTGGCCTTTTTCAAATTCATTCTGAAGCAGAAAGTTACAAAGTCTGTCATACCATGCCCTTGGTGCTTGTTTTAAACCATAAAAAGATTTCTTAAGTTTAAAAACATGGTCTGGAAAATCAGAATTTTCAAATCCAGGGGGCTGTTTGACATAGACTTCCTCACTTATATAGCCATTTAAGAATGCATTTTTAACATCCATTTGATACAGCATTATATCATGATTAGCAGCAAATGATAAAAGAATTCTAATTGCTTGTAACCTGGCCATTAGAGCAAAAGTCTCAGTGTAATCTATACCTTCCTGTTGACTGTATCCTTGAGCTACAAGTCTGGCTTTGTTCCTTACCACTTCACCTTTTTCATTGAGTTTATTCCTGAACACCCACTTGGTTCCAATAATGTTTTTGTTTGGTCTGAATCAACTTCAGGTTCTGGAAGATCTGTAACAGCTTCTGATTCTGATAAATCAACTTTTGATTCTTGTAAATCTGCAACAACTTCTGATTCTGGTAGATATGTAACAGCTTCTAATTCTTATAAATCATCTTCAGGTTCTGGTAAATATCCAGATTTCTCTTCAGATTTATCTTTTGAAGATTTGTCATGTGTTGCTGACTTGCTTGTATCCTCTACCTTTCCAGGTACTTCCGTTTCTTCTGCTTCTGCTTCTACTCCCTTTGGTTCTGGTGAACCTGCACTATCTTTATCTTGCTTTGATTTGTCAAGATCAAGCAGTTTCTCATATAAAATAATATTAATCAATTAATTTAAAAATGAACTCAATACAGCCAAACCATTAATTCTGCTTCTGGTGGTTTCTGCTTGTTTTTGAAGCCACTGGAATGTTGTTTTTGCTGAAGTGTTCAATTCGTGTGAATCACCTGGTTCCTCTGACAGTTTGAAAACCTGCAGAATACTTATCTAGCTTTGATTTGTTAAGATCAAGCTTCTTGTTATCACAGTAAACATAAATATCAAATAATAATAGTATTTACAGCAAGATGTAACCTCTATGTCAACAGTTTCAATTTTACTCTGAAAATCCTCTTGCTTCTGATTTTCAGATTCCTAATCTGTATGTTATGTGATTACATGGTTTGGATGAGGGGATTTGAATTCCCTTCCAGGTTTGTAGTCTTGATGAATCTCACTGGAGTGTTTGAAGAACTCTCCTGATTCTGATTCCTCTCTTCCTGCTTTGGCTGATACACCATGTTCCTCGGGTGATTCTGGAACTTATGGTGATTCTGGTGATTACACTGATTCTGGTAATTATGCTGGTTCTGGTACTGATTCAGATTCTGGTTCCAGTGTTGATTCTAGTTCCAGTTCCTGTGTCTCTGATACTGGTTCCATTTCTGGTTCTGGTTCTAGTTCCTGTACCTCTGATACTGGTTCCTGTTCTAATATGTGTGATTTCTTTGATAATTCTTGTTCCTCCTATGATTCTGGTTCTGGCACTGATAGGTATTGTGTTGACCAGTTCTTCTTCTACCAGAGTCACTTGGCTTCTGTTTGGTAGATGTTGGAACATAGACCTTTTTATGCTTGTGCATTGCCAACATCCATTGTCCAGGCACCATTGTTGGTGTCTCCTTCTGGTTGCTCAAAATATCTGCAGCATAGACAATTTGATCTTTTGGTACCCATAACTGATTGGGTCCAAGTTTGTTAGTCTTAATAGCTCTCTGATCTTCTTCAGATTTTACCAGTGGACAAGATAGTTCATAGTGACCTTTCTTAGCACAAACAATACATAAAATATCAGAATGAACAGGTTTACTTTCAGCAATCGTTTCTGTAAAACCAAGACCTCTCTTTCCAGTGTTACTGTTTCCATAAATCATAGACGCATATTTACTTCTTTCCATTCCATTGGAAATAAAGTTTTGAAAAAATTGCTCATGCATATCAGATTCACAAACAGTTTTGGAAGTGGAACAAACATT
Organism: Cicer cuneatum; assembly: GCA_037974295.1. NCBI lineage: Eukaryota > Viridiplantae > Streptophyta > Magnoliopsida > Fabales > Fabaceae > Cicer > Cicer cuneatum. The sequence continues at coordinate 31,674,549 of JBBPBO010000004.1, read as the reverse complement.
GCTTTTGAGAGTTTGGTTTTCAGATTTGAGTCTTGCAACTTCAGTTTTGAAATCCTAGTTTTTAGTTGCATACTCAGAATTTTGATTCATTAAAACTTGGACCTCTTTGGTCAGATTTTTCTTATCTTCCCTAAGAGTTTTCAGTTTTAAAGCCATCTTATTATTTGCATTTAAAAAATCTTTTAAAGTATCAATTAACTCAGATTTAGAGAGATAAGAAAATACCTTATGATCTTCATCTTCTGAATCTGTTCCAGTGCCTGAACTGTATCCAGAACTTGAGTTGGTATGAGCCATCAGAGATAGAATTGCTTCCTCTGATGTGCTTCCAGACTTGCTTGAATGACTACTTCGTTCATTCTTCCTTCTGCCTGCTTTCCTTCCTGATGTGTGCCATCATTGTAGTTAAATGGGATTCTGATACATCCCAGGCAGCCATCAAACCCTTCTTTCTCTATCTGGAACTCTTCTTGTGTTGTTTTCCTTTTTCCATATTTGGACATTCTGACTTGATATGTCCAGGTTTATTGCATCCATAACAAACAATACTCTTCTTGTCAGATTCTTCTTTTCCTTTATTGTGATGTTTCTTCTTGAAGCTTCTTCTCTTCCTGTTTTCCCAGATCTTAACCATCTTTTTGGTTAAGTAAGCCATATCATCACAGTCACTGTCACGATCCTCTGATTCTGATGTTGTCCTTGCAGCTTTCTTCGGTTTCGACTTAAGAGCCAGATTCTTCTTCTTCTTAGGTTCATCTGCATTCAACTCTATTTTATGAGACCTGAGGGAGCTGATCAGATCTTGAAGCTTCAAGGTATTCAGATCCCTAGCTTCCTGTACTGCAGTAACCTTTGGTCTCCATTTGGATGATAAGCTTCTGAGGATCTTCTTTACATGATCTGCAGTGGTGTAGCTTTTCTTTAATACTTTTAAACTTGATACCAGAATCTGAAATCTGCTGAGCATTGCTTCAATGTCTTCATCCTCTTCCATCTTGAACAGCTTATACTGTTTGACCAGTATGTTAGCCCTTGCTTCTTGAACCTGCTGGCTCCCTTCATAGGTCAGAACCAGACTGTCGAATATGCTCTTTGCTGTTTCTTTATCTGTGCATCTGTCAAATTCCTTGAATGTGATGGCACTGATCATGATGTTTCTGGACTTGTGATGAAGTTTGTATAATCTGCTCTGATCTGGTTTCATATCATCCATGTCTAGTTCTTTAGTTGGATCTTCTGGATCAGTAGGTGCAGTGTATCCTTTGACTACAATCTTCCATAATTCAGGATCTTGAGATACGAAGAAACTTCTCATTTTGTCTTTCCAATACTCAAACCTTTCTCCATCAAACAGTAGTGGTCTATTGATGTTGCCTCCCAGTTCATCTCTGGATTCTGCCATGTTGAACCCCTTGGACCTTTCCTCAAATACTGTTAAGTGCTCAGCCTTAAGACCAAGCTCTGATGCCAATTGAAGGTGCAAACACGAGAAGGGGGGGTTGAATTGTGTTTGACTAACTTGAATACTTTTTTTGTTTTTGCAGTTTTAAAACAAAACTTGATGTATGAATAAAAACAGAGTTAACAGCGGATATAAAATAAAAATAAAACACAGAATTTTTATACTGGTTCACCGTTAACGAGGCTACGTCTAGTCCCTTCACCTTGAAGGATTTCACTAATTCAAACCTTGAATTACAACAGTTCCACTGACCTTCCAAGTCAGTGTTCTCAAACAGTCTAACAATCCTAGACTCTTGAGGAATACAACACCTTGACTTCCTAAGTCAAGTCTTCTCCTACCAATTTGACAACCCCAGATTGTAGAAGGAAATACAATGCCTTGAATCTAATTGCCAAGTAATCTGCTACCCGTTTTGACTCCATTAGATTGTAGACTCTACTTCAACAACTTAGATCTAACACAAGGGAAAGAAAATAACACGAGTGCTTGCTTCTGGAAAGCTGGAACTCACAATTAACCTCATTGAAAACTTGAGTGTTTGCTTTTGGAAGTGTGTGACTCTTTTGTGATTTTCGATGCTAAGTATTTTGCCTTGAGCCTCCTTTTATAGATTCGAATTAGGGCCTCTTCCAAGCTTAATTTCGAGCTGAATCTTGCTGGATTCTCTTGCAAAAATATCTTGACCAATTGGGCTTCATTTAAATAAAAAACATATCTTTTTTAAACTTCAGATTTTCTTTCAAAAATAACTGGCCAATCATGTCTTTAGATTCTTCCCGCAAACATCTCCTGAATTCCACAATACCTCACTTTATTTTTGTAACAAATCTTTTCAATACTTTGATCAAAATAAATTAAAATCTCTACCGTTAATCCTCCTGATTAAAACTAGACCATTTGATCTTCTGCGCTAGTCCACATCTGGACCATACTAAGTGATATAATGTGATCCTCTGATTCCGGCCATCCTTGGACCACACTTCCTAACCTTCTGATCTTATGATCTCGGCCATCCTGGTCTAGCAAACTGATCTGCTATGATCCTCTGATCTCGGCCACTGCTGGACCACACATCCTGACCTTCTGATTTCGGCCAACATTGTGCCATGGTCTGATCTTCTGATCTCGGCCAACACTGGGCCAAATACATAAATCTGAACTATTGATCTGAAAATCTTCCCTCTGATCTGGACTAATTCTGGACTTGGTCTGGATTAAACTGAAATTAAATCTAGACAAATAATATTTCAGTCTAGACATTTTACCTTCTGTTTTGGATCAGTTCTAGATCAATTCTGGAGATCATTTCTTCTGGTCTGGACTTAGTTTCACACCCTGAACCATGCTATCTTCTGGTCTAGGTCAAATCTGGATTAATTCCTTTGTTCTGGACCCATTTATTTACCCTCTGATTAAGTCTGGATCAAGTCTGGGCTGTTTATCATTTCACTGCCAGGCCATCTTCTGGTTAGAATAACTTCTGGAATAAATCTGACATTTGACATATTCTGTCCTGGAACAACTCTCCCTATGGCAGGCTCCCTTCTGGTCTGGTCCAGGTCTCTTTCTGACTTTGTTTCCTTCTAATCTGGGCCAGCAAAGATATCCTCTGGTAGTGTTTTGACATCCTGGTGTATCCTCTGGTAATTCCAGGATGCATTCTAAAAGCTTTTTCTGCCTCTGCAAACTTCATTTTTTGGTGGTATTTAATGTAATAATTCAAGGTACAAAATAAGATTACATGGAGTGCTTTTGTAAACATCAAAGTCCTATGTATTTAGAACCAACTTAATTGAAGGTGCAAAATAAGATTACATAGAGTGCTTTTGTAAACATCAAAATCCTAAGTATTTAGAACCAACTTGGTTCCAACAAATTGTATATTTTCCGCACTCTAATAAATATTTTGTGGGTCCAGGATACAATTTTGATGTATTTATTTTCGTATATTTTCAAGATTAATTTTCCAAAACTCATTTACTCGGTTAAGTTATGATGTAATTATTTAATTACGCTCGATATTTGAAGCACGACGTTTTATTTTACGAAATGATTTAATTTGAATTTTTATTTAAATTATCTTGAATTATTTCGGAAAAAGGAAAATCCTTTTATTTATTTGTTTCGGTTAAAAAAAAAATACACTCGCGCTGTGTTTTAAACTCATTACACACTTCTTCACAGAAAAATCTGAAATGTCTCGACAGAGATTCAAACTTAGCTGCATATTCACCCACCGTCATGTTTCCTTGGTGTAATTTCAGAAAATCATCACCCAACTTAGTTCTAGTGCTCATCGGAAAGTATTTGTCCAAAAACTTCTTTTTGAACGACTCCGAGTTCACCTCCTCATGAGCTGATCCCATTAGTAGCCTTGTACTCCTCCACCAATACTCTGCATCCCCTAGCAGCAGATATGTAGCATAGTTGACCTTTACCGCTGCCTGGAATTAATCATTTCAAAGATTTTCTCCATTTTCTGAATCCATTGGTCCGCTCTTTCTGGACTGTCATCACCCTTGAACTTTGGAGGATTATGACGACGAAAATCCTCTAGTCCTTTGGATTCAGCAGCAGGAATCTCTCTTTCTCTTTTCTCTAGATCACGTTGAGTCTTCGCAGCCGTCTGTGCAGCAACAGACGCAGCCATGTTATTCATTGCTTCAACCATCCTATCCTCCTGGCTGACGTTGGCTCTTGCAGTGTCGTCTATTCTTGGAGGCATTGTTTCCTACAAAACCATCATCACTTCAGTCACACCACAACTTACACAAGACTTGACACTTTAACTACTTGCTCCTATGCATGATCAGCTAATGACTCAATCAATAATCTATCCAGAGCTTTAACCCAAAACTTTAACCAAATGCTCTGATACCACAATTGTAACACCCCGAGTTTAAAACACAGTGCGAGTGTATTTTTTTTTTCAACCAAAGTTAATAAAAAGAATTTTCAGAATTAATTCAAAGGAATTAAAATAAAATTAAGTCATTTATTAAATTAATTTGTCGTAATCCAAAACGACTAAAAGTAATTAATTAATTACGCAAAGCTTATAACCACATAAGAAAATTTTTGGGAAATTGATTTTCAAAATATACCAATATAAAGATACATCAAAAACTGTATCATGGACCCACCAAAATATTTATCAGAGTGCGAAAAATATACAATTATCCCAAACTAATATATTATCAGAGTTGCGGAAAGAAAATATACAATCATCCCAAAATAAGTTAATACAACCCTCAACACTAGGCCCTATACAAAAAGTCTAGTTTGATCATGCACTAAGCTATAGTACCAAGTGACTTCCACCGCCTCCTCCACAAGTCTCGTCTTCACCCCAGTCGTCCGTCCCTCTATGTTGTCCATGAATACTCCGTACGTGAAGATCAGGGGAAACTAATGACGTCTCCGTTGTTAGTGTAACCATCGGTGAGACGGGTTTGGGTATCATCTGAGGGCAAACCCCAATTTTCCACAATAATAGTAAAGGGTCATCGACCGAAATTAACAAATAACACATAGCATTTATATCAACAGTAACAATTATAACCATGGCATATCATATAACAATGATGATAAATAAGGATGCTCATTTTGAAATTATATGCCATTTATACCTTTTCAAACAGCAACCAATTTAATATAAAAATCAAGTTGTAAGTACAAATATCAATTTAGCAATCACACCAATTCATCAGAAATTCAAAATTTCATAAGGTACTTACACACATCGATTTTCACCCTTCAACATCATATCCAATCATAATTCACCGGTCAATCACCCCGATGCAATATGTATATGCTCATGTACTCAACTTCTTGCAATTACCAAGGTGCAGTCCCTCACAAAGCAACACACGTGCAGTCTCTCTCGGACCAACACGATTTATATAAGTTAGACTTTAATGGCCGACATGGCCATGGTGCAATCTCTCACAGATCAGCACCAGTGCAGTCGCTCACAGACCAGCACGTTTTTACGTATACCAAGGTACAGTCGCCACAGACCAGTACCAGTGCAGTCGCTCACAGACCAGCACACGTTCAGTCGCTCAGAGACTAGCACGTTTCACATATGTTAGCCTCTCACAGGTCAGAACATACAGAAGTTAAATCCTCGCACGGATAGAATGGACCGTCTAATACACGCGGAACCACTCCATAGCCCGAGTAGAATAGACCGTCTAATACACGCGGAACTACTCTGACCCCGGATAGAACAGACCGTCTAATACACGCAGAACTATTCTATAACCCATGGTTACTACTTAACTTCGCGGCCCATCACGGTCACCGCATCAACTCTGTGGCCCATCGCGGTCACCACCTGACTATGCAATGCATGGACATGCAATTTTTTCTCTTCACTGAAAACAGTATGCAAACCTTAGCAAAAATTCAGCCTTTCCATCATTTCCCCAAAACCATCTCAACCCAAATAATTTCATTATCATCACATCAACAAAAAAATTCAAGCACCTCATCACTACCACTTCACACTATCTCAAAAACTCCATTTTAATTCATCATAAGTCTTTCCAATGTTTCCCCAACTCTTAAAGTTCATATGACAGTGTCTAAAACTTGAATTTCTGAAAAACGCGAAAGTTAGTTCTCTAGCTCCGTAATGAGGAGAGGAACAACTTTTGTTCTTGGTACTTGGTGGTTTGGTGCTTGGATTTTCAAGTAATCTCACTTTTGAGCAACTCTTTTTTTTTTCTTTCTATGAACGGGAAATAGAATGGGAAGAGGAAGAAGAAGGGTAATGTTTCATGCAGTAACGGAGGAGGAAATGTGTTTGTGTTCCTTCTGTTCTGCCCTCTCCCATCTATATATAGACACATAGGTGCCACCTCACTCAACACATCAATATTATAATATTGTTTGACCCTCCAGCACTTAACCAGTCTTGTCGCAATTAGCAGATAACATCTTAATTAACTGCCCGATAATTTAATTACTCGTAAATCAATTTAGTTTATCCTTCATCTAATAATTTTAATTCAACCTCCAAAATAAATATTTATATATATATTTTTACACAAAATATACATATATTAAATATTTTACAATTATTCCCCATAATACACTTAATATTAAATCCATAATTTAATTTTAAATTTAAGGGTCTTATAGTCTCCTTCTGGACTCTGCTTCCTTCTGATCTGGGCTAGGAAAGATATCCTCTCATGATGTTTTGAGATCCTCTGAAATCCTCTAGTGCCTTCTATATGCATCCTCTGGTATCTTCTGGTCTGATTTTAATCTCTGGTAACTCATCTTCTGCCTCTGGTGACTTCATCTTCTGGTGGCATTTAATATATTAATTCTAAGAACAAAATAAGATTATATGAAGTGCTTTTGTAAACATCAAAATCCTAAGTACTTAGAACCAACTTGTTTCCAACACTTCTCACTATTATGTTTCACAAAAATTCTTGTGTTATGCCTTTCAAATAGCATTTTATCTAATCAACTACATGCCTACCCTCAATGCAATAGAAAATGTCCTCAAGAGCTTCGCTTTGGCTCAAAACCCAATTACCATAATTCTAACACCCCGAGTTTTAAACAGCGCGAGTGTATTTTTTTTCCAACCAAAATCAAATAAATAAAAGAATTTTTGAATTAATTCAAGATAATTAAAATAAAATTAAAATTAAGTCATTTCATAAAATAATACGTCGTGATTCAAATGACCAACGTAATTAAATAATCACATCATAACATTAACCGAGTAAATTAATTTTGGGAAATTGATCTTCAAAATTTACCAAAATAAAGATACATCAAAAACTGTATCCTGGACCCACAAAACATTTTCAGAGTGCGGAAAAGATGTACAATGATCCCAAAATAAATAAGTACAGCCATTAACACTAGGCCCTATACAAAAAGTCTAGTCTGATCTGATCATGCACTATAACTACAGTAGCAAGTGGTTTCCACCAGATCCTCTACAAGTCTCGTCTTCACCCCAGCTTTCGGCCCCTCTGCGTCGTCCACAAATTACTCCGTATGTGAAGATCAAGGAAAACTAACGACGTATTTGTCGTTAGTGTATCCGTCGGTGATACGGGTTCGGGTATCATCTGAGGGCAAAGCCCAATTTTCCACAATAATTGTAAAGAGTCACCAATTGAAATTAACAATTACCACATAGCATTTATGTCAAAAATAACATGTATATTCATGGCATGTTCCAATGCTTATGACAACAAGAATGAATAAGTATGCCCCTAATTAAAATGTATGACATTGACATTTTTGGGAAAAAAAACAGTTTAACATATAAGTCATGTTGAAGTACAAATACAATCAACAATCACCACAACTCATTAGAAACTTAGAATTCATAAGATACTTGCACACATCAATTTCCACTCATCAATTCATATCAAATCATGACTCACAGGTCAACCATCCCAATACAATATGTTTATGTCAATGTACTCAACTCTTGGAATTACCAAGGTGCAGTCTCTCACGGACCAGCACGATTTCCAGATCGAATGGACCGTCTAATACACGCGGAACCATTCCATAGCCCGGATAGAATAGACCGCCTAATACACGCAGAACTACTCTAAAACCCGAATAGAATAGACCGTCTAATACACGCAGAACTACTCTATAACCCATCACGGTCACTACATTTACGTGTATTAGCCTCTCACAGGCCAAATACACAGAAGTTAAATCCTCGCACAGATAGAATAGACCGTCTAATACATGTGGAACCACTCCGTAGTCCGGATAGAATGGATCGTCTAATACACGCGGAACCACTCTAAAACCCGAATAGAATAGACCGTCTAATACACGCGGAACTACTCTATAACCCATCACGATTACTACTTAACTTCGCGGCCCATCACGTTCACCGCATCAACTATGTGGCCCATCGCGGTCACCACCTGACTATGCAATGCATGAACATGCTATGTTTTCTCTTCACTGAAAACAGAATGCAATGCAATCTTAAACCCAAAACGTCCTCAACACAACATTAATGATTTTACTCATCAACACAACAACAAAAGCATCATCAATGCATTAACCAAGTCAGCAACAAAAACAGCAAGGACAACAACAACAACAAAAAACAGAACAGCAACAATAACTGCATCCAACATGCATTTTATCTTCCACAACATAACAATGATCATCCACAGCAACATGCAAGGACAACAATATCTCAACAACAACAGTCGCCACAAACATGCATGCATCTTAACTCCAATAACATAACAATGATCGTCCCCGGTTTTTAACAACATAACATAATAATCAATCCATCAAACATGCAGTTACTGCTCTATATGCAATCTAGAAAGTTGGAAGGAGCCCCTTACCTTCGTTACGTTTTCTTGTTCGTTTATGTTACCGCGACTAAAACCGGCGAAACTCTCGCTCGCGTCGTCGCTCCTTCTTGACACTTTCTTATTCGAGGCTTGGATTTCCATGTAATTTGAGTTTTGAGTATCCCTTCTCAATACCAACACAAACAGAACTGAACATAAGAAGAAGAAGAAGGTAGCCCGGGTAGGTGAGGGAAAGGAAAGAAATTGTTTTCTCTTTCTTTCTGATTCTGATTTTCTGTTTTTCCCTTTTTTTTTCCTTGCTTCTCACATGCAATCATATATACAGACACATACTCTTGCCACCTCATATATATATATATAATAATTAAACTTGACCCTCAAGTAACTAATTACTCCCGTCGCAATTACGTCGACAGATAAAGTCTTAATTAACTGCCCGATATTTAATTACTCGTAATTAAATTAAATAATTCTTTGTCCAATAATTTTACTCAATCTCAAAAATATTTATATATAAAAATATACATATATCAAATATTTTACAAATATTCCAAAATATACTTTAAATTAAATCCATAATTTCATTTTAAAATTAAGGGTCTTACAATAATCTTCGTGTTTTTGGGAGCGTATGTTATCCATTGTGGCATGCTTCCTCTCAACATAAACTATCAAATAGAAGCACCGCGTGTGTATTCCTATGTCCTCCCGTCAACATAATGCCTACCAATTCTATCATATTCCAACTCAAAAATTATACACATCGAGGCATGTAGTCTTTCATAAGTCTATCTTTCCCTTCAGTAAAACTCATCCTATCCCGATCACCCCAACCTCAAATTCTACTACAAGCCTAAGCATATCTCATCATCCTCCTAATACTTCAGCAACTACATGAAAATTTAACCTCTCCAATCACTCTACAAATCAATCATCAAAACTCCAAAGCATCTTTGTCCACCCCTTCTATACCTACAAATAACCTAGCTACCCGAACATTGTAATGCCTAAAGTTTAATATGAATCTTGAGAATCTTTTTGTACACAATATGGATGAATTGAAGTTTCCCATTGAAAAGTTGTAAGTGTTTACTAATAAATAGAAAATTCTTTTGTAAGCTCTTTGAATAACTTGGAATACTTAAATATTTACTACTTTTAAACAACCTACAAATGATACACAATTAAATAATAATATATAATTTATATTCTAGATGTGATTTGGCTCCGACTCATGACATTGAAGGACTTATGAGTCACTCAGATACTCCTCAAACTTATAACGTTTACTTGTTACAGGAAAAACATCACTGCCAACATAGTGAACATAAAACTGAGTAACATAGATTTAATAAAAACAATTATAGATGTTTCACAACCATGCCAGTGTGCTAAGAATGAAAAACCCTCTTGACATACTATACCTCAATTTAATAAAATACTATTTCTTTGTAAGCTATATTCAAATACCTCTAGCCACAATTATTCCAAACAATAATGACTTAAACTCTACTTAACAAGTAAGTCATAAAGACTACATTGGTTTTATCCATTGCCTTCTACTTGAGTAGTCTTTGTTTGCTAAGATTGGACAAAATTAAATCAGTAAGTGGTGCCCCACTTACCCTCACTTCTATAGCATACAGATGTAGAGTACATCTAGCTAGAATGAACCCTATATAAATATATATATATATATTTGTAGAATAAAATATAATATTGGTCATTTATCTTTTACCTAATATTCATTTTGCTCATTTATATATTTTTTATTCGTTTTAGCCCTTTATTTTGTTTTTATTCGTTTTTCTCATTTATCTTTTATGTAATATTTGTTTTAGTTCATAATAAAATGAGAAACATGTATAAATTTGCCAAAGACAAAGGATAAAATAATTATTGAGTAAAAGATAATGACCTAAAACAAAAGATAAACGATCAAAAAAAATTAAAAAAAGACAAGGGATAAATTATATTTAAGCCTATATATAACTATAATATTTATATAGTATATACTTAATAATCGCTTATGATTTATCATCTACTTCATTCACACAATTAACACGTGGTTAACATAAAAATAATGAGTATATATATACATCATCTATAAAAATAATGAGTATATATATATATATATATCATCTATTAGCATTAAATTTCTAGGTTAACATAAAAATAATGAGTATATATATACATCATCTATAAAAATAATGAGTATATATATATATATCATCTATTAGCATCAAATTTCTAGGAAAATGATTGTTACATTTATAATTTCGAACGTAATTAGTTTCATTCAAAACTGATCTATATATAACTCAAAGTATTGTATTCTAAAGTCAACAACATTACATTATAATCTTATGACATAACACTTGTGTTGATCATACTACTGAACTGTGTAAGTATTTTGTAAAATCACAAAATTTAATATGATGAAACTATTATATGTCTTCTTTCAAACTTATATAGTTGTATTCAAAAATGAGTTTCCTAGTTCAAGATATAGATATTTCAAGCTGAATAATGCAGAGTAAATTATGAAACAAAACAGTCCACTTCATATAAAACTTTACAATAATAAATTACTAAGAGTAATCTTTGAAATCCAATTGATTTCACTCAAAATCGATTCATATAGCTCCTATTATACAAATTTTAACTCAGTTATGTTATAGTTTCTTTCTGCAGAAAATACTTCAAATTTTAAAATATAATTACAATATCAAATGATGTCTAGTTTGAATATGCCACAACTTTTTGGAAAGCTTTATATGTCTAATTTATAAATATAATTTTTATTCTGCATGATAAATACGCAATTAGTAGAGTTTAATAAAATAAGACATATAGTTATAACAGCGGAACAACACATATTTTCCAACTGCAATTGAGTTTTCTATGTCATTTCTCAATGAAATTTAGTGAAACCAGTGCGTATTTCAAATGTAATTAAGTCTACTTTCTAATGTGAAAGAAATCAGCTCCAAACATTATCTATAAATAATGTTATGAACAAAATATCAAAGGCATACCCACACAGGTTTATGGATAGCTTTATACCATTTTCATTTCAAACTCTATATTCTCAAGTTCTTCTACTCAACTAAGTAAATGACATTTAAAATTCTGCATAAAAACCAAATAATTACTAATACTAAACAATTACCATCTCATCACCAACCTAACCACAACACTCAACAATCATAATCATGAATATTTCCTACGAACATGCAATCGAGATTCAAACATTCAAATCATGAACATTTCCTAGCAACATGCAATCAAAATCTCTAAACACGCCTAATAGAGGTTTTAAGGGGTACTTTGATACCTAGAATTTCTAGATGGATGTCCTAGCTTTGGATTTTATCATTGAACCCTAACACCACTTCAAGTTCACATCTCCATGATTTCAATTCCTCATCTTAGTTGGTTGTACCATTTTTATTCTATTTTGCCGCCATCTCCAATTTTCCCTCGTTGTCAAACCCTATGTCTTTGGCTCCTTTGAATCTTCATAAATGGTCCTTGAATTCCTTTATATCCCACTATCATAGTTGAAACAATATCCCTTCCATCTCGTTTCTTCTGATGCTTAATTTATTTCCTTTTTCTTTTTAAACTTGTCTCTTCCTCCCTATTTCCTCTTGTTTTTCTCTAGTCTCTTCTCTCTATCTCTCTCTCTCTCCACCCTTCTTCACGTTATTCCTTTCTGATTCTCTTCTTCATACTCCTCTTTGTACAATTTGTTTTTATTCTAAGAGAAAAATTACTTGCATGTCTTAACATTGGTCAACTGTAAATGGGTAAGGGTTAAGTTAAAAAGTTTATTGAGGTGACAACAGTACGCCTCTCCTATTCTAATTTAATGACAAGGTTACCCTTACTATCCTTTTGGACCATGTAAGGTTTGGCTATGATTACTCATAAATTCTACTATTAAAGTTAATATCAATAGTTCATGTATATGTATGAGATTTGTAAAACAATAAATTTAAGAATGAAATAGAAACGATAACTATAATATTAATAAAGACACTAATACTACAAAAATAGAGATATTAATGAAATTGACGACATTAATTCAAAGATAGTGAATTGGGGTGTTAGAAACACCCCCCACACTTTGGATTGAAAAAACCTCCTATAATAACATCACAAATTAATAAATATAATTGGACATCTCGGCATCATCACCTCCTCTGCCACCGGCTCCCTTTGCCCAATCATAAGAATAATGAACAACATTTACCAAATAAATCCTAAGAACCTCTTCACGACTAGGGGTGGGAATAGGCCAAGCAGACCAGGTTTTGAAAGGCTTGAGCCTGGTCTACGATTAATTTTTTAGGCCTAAGCCTGGCCTACGGCCTATCATAGGCTTTTTTTTTTCAGCCTAACCTGACCTTTTTAAAAAATTGGTCTGACCTGAAAGCCTATTTAAAAGCCTTATTCATATTAAAATATTTAAATGTTATATTTTACATTTTTTTAAATAGGCTAAATTAGAAAGTTTTATATAAGGAAAACTAATAAAATTATAATCAAATCTAATATAATAAAATAATATTAAAATAGCCTAATTGATAGGCTTTAAAATAGGAAACAATAATATAAATAAATAACATTAATAAATAATAATATATATATATATATACATATACTTTAAAATAGGAAACTATAATATTAATAAATAATAATAAAAAATAACATTAATAAATAATATAATATATATATATATATATCGGCTGGTCTGTCAGGTCTAATAGGCTTTTATATAAGCCTGAACCTGACCTATTTAAAAAAATAGGCTTTAAAAATAGCCTGAACCTAGCCTTCTTATTAAATAGGTCAGACCATAAGTAGGCTAGGTCATAGGCCCCTGTCGGACGGCCTAGCCTATTCCCATCTCTATTCACGACCAAACATCCACTACCTTTGTTGGCTAACCCACTTGCTTAAGTCAATAACTCAAAACAACTGAGAGGCATGACGCTATGAGTCATGAATTTGATGCATTGATTCAATAACAAACACAGGATTTGGTTCCTAAGAAACCTAACAAAAATATCATGGGTTGCATCTGATTTTATCGCATCGAAAGAAAATCAAATGGTGATATTCACAAGTAGAAAGTCATGTTAGTAGCAAAAGGATTTCTTGCACCAACGACCAGGACATTTAGCCCTGCGGTTAACAATAATGTTAACAATGCATTCTTCCATGGAACTCTCACTAAAAAGTTTACATGCAATAATCCCTAGGTTTCAACAATCCTATCAAACCTCATCATGTTTGTCACCTCAATAAATCCATTATCGTCCTCAAGAACACCACATGTTGAATATCAAACTTTCAGTAAGTTTCTCTATGACTATGGTTTTATGAATTCAAAATGTGACTCATCTATATTATTCTCCAAAGCCAAGGAACGATATTATAACACTTGTGTATCTAGGTGATATGATTATCACAGGGAACTCTGCTCCTAAGACTAATTAATTCATTACCTTCTCCATCAAAGATATGGGCTCCTTACACTACTTTCTTGGTGTCGAGGTAATGCCCACCTACATAAGTTTATTTCTCTCCCAACCCAAGTACATTGTAGAGCTTCTTGAGAGAACAAAAAATATTTATGCGTAATGTGTCCTCACTTTATTATAAACCTCTATTGCATTAACGAAAGATGATAGTTCTGCCACCAGTGATGCTACCTTCTATCGTAGAGCTATACGACGTCACCTATATCTATCAATGATAAGGCCTAATATTGAATTTTCCATCAACAAACTTGCTTAGTTCATGCAACAATTGACCACCACACATCTCACAGCACTAAGGTGAGTTATATGCTATATCAAAGAAACCATGTTCCATGGTCTTCTTCTTCAAAAATTGATTACATCTTCCGTTCTTTCATATGGTGATGTTGATTGGGAATTGAATAAACATGGTTACCCCTCTGCTTCAGCTCATCTTGTCTTTGTTGGCTCTAATCTCATCTCTTTGAAATCATATAAACAACAAGTAGTACCAAGGTCCTCTACAGAGGCTAGAATAGAGCTTTAGCCAACACTAAAACTGAATTATCTTGGATCAAATTTCACCATACTACATATCTCACTCAAAATTTAGTATATCACACTCACACGAAGGTGGTTATTGGGCCTGCAATAAATCACGTGGAGGGGTGTGAGTGATGTAGATAGAATTCTTCCATCCTAAATAATAGGAATTATCTCTTCGACCTATCGATAAAATGAGACTGTGGAAATGCATGGCCATGCGGGAATGGAGTAATACGTGATATTGTTACTTGCATTCAATTATACATTAGGATGAATGAACAATTACTGCACTGTAAATAGTGGAAGCGATAAGGTTAAAGTTGTATCACCGAATTTCTCATTAATTGGAGAGCAATGATGAATTTCTAGATTCCACTCGTTGTTTATAAAATGTAATATTTTGCCAATTAAGTGGGAGCCTATTGCGTATTTATTTTAATTATTTAAATAATTGAAAATTGATTGCGATGATGGAAGATGATGCCATACAATGGCATCGGTGTAAGTTGTATTTATTTAATTTTGTCTCTTGCAGTAGGTGTTCATAACTGTATTAACTAAACATATATTATTTTATGTATGTTTTGCATGAAATATTTGTTATATGTTTAATTACGTTAATGCATGTTTTATTTTGTTTATGTATGCTAGCATATTTTATTTTTGTATATATACTTTAAATTTTTTGAGTATATATACATGTTTTCTTAGAGACGTTTGTATAAGATACACAATCCAGTAAGATCGCGTAGATAAAAATCCTTGAAATTAAAATTAAGTTGAATGCCTTATGTTGTGTGACACTCGTCAAGGCCAATATCTTATAGTGTGGATCATTCCAAAGCTGGGTGCACTATTCTATATTAGTGAGGTGCGATAGGATAAGATCCGACTATCATCCATTGGGTATAACTTAAGTATGTGGAATTCAACAAGATTGAAATGGGCTTAGAGGCAAAAAGGTTGGGATTTGATTTACGAGATGAATTAGAGAAGGTGTTGTTCATCGAACTGATCCAAGAGTTACATATGATGTAATTGGAAAGCAACTTCCTACCTATTTAGTATGGGCATATTTAATAAAGTCATAAAATATGTTTTAACTATGATACTCAAGTTCTGCATTTTTACATAATTTAAATTATCATGAACTTGGACAAAATATTAATTGTGAAATCTCCTTTCAAATAACAAGATATATCTATAAATAAATTTTAGAATGGTACCGAAATTTGAGGATAATCCTCAAAATATGTGAAATGTTTCATATTTTAAACAACCGAGTTTTGAGTAATTGCCTTCTACTACGATTGAAAGGATGCTAGTTAGAAGCATCACGTTGATTCCTTAAATGTAAGGTAATTTAATCTTGTAATCAGTCCTTATGTAATTTATATTATTGTGTACAATGAGAACTGAGATATTTCAAAATTGTAGAATTTGGAGAAACCCAAGTACCATATGACTTATATGTAATGGAACATTAATTGATTCCAGAAGTGTTGTGGATATGCCACTTAATTAAGATACACAAGATCTGGATAGGTACGACAATTTGTACCCTTGGATATAATATGTGAGATAATCCATGTGAACAAACAAGGTTGACCTTGATAGATTTGCCTTGATAAATATCGCCTGAAAATGGGTCTTCAATTGAAAACTATAATGGATGGAATATTTAATACCTTTAAGACATGTGCGCTAACAAATGTTTCATCCAAATTGATGATATAGACTATGATGAGACAATCTCTAAATTAAGATTCTTAAATCGTTTAAATATTATATTTTGAGCATTTTTACATATAGAGGTTAGTGAGAGCGTTAACAATTTTGGTCTTATATGTGAAAAATGTATGAATCGTCAAATAACAATATCCCTATGAAACGTAAAAGCATAGTTGGGACTTTTTTTGATAAAGGACTTAGGAAACATTTTTGAAATGTTAGGATTCAAGATCTATAGAGATAGAGCTTTGTAGTTGCTTGATCACATATGATAACATCAAAATTGTTTGTCTAGGACATAATGGCCTTATCTCCTGACTTGAAAAAGATTACGTGAGAATGATTTCATTTATAGTTGAAATTTGAATTACCATGTACATCATTATATTTATTGTAGAATGAGAAACACAAGAGGGGGGTGGGGAGGTTTGAATTGTGTTTTATTTCAAAACAGTTTTAACAAAAAAATGATGAAAACAAGAAATCAACATGTATGGTGAAGTTTCCTATCAAATCTTCTAAGAACGATTTGCCATTAAACCTTGTCAAAGATATTCTTGAATTTTATTATGTCAATCTTCATATGAAGCTAGAAAGGGCAGATAATATTATAATAAGAGTATGTCGGATATACTTTCAGAAAATTACAGATTCAGGGTGTTTAGTAAATGATGCACAAAACATTTGTTTTTTTCAAAGCGTTGTCATTTCATAGCGTCGACTTTTCAGAATGTTGACTTTTCAATGCATGGACTTTTCAATGCGTTGATTTTTATCAAAACATAGACTATTAATAGAGTTAGACGATCAGATGCTTGATGCAATTATCAGACGCAGACAATCACTTATTGTAAAGGTTATTAGAGGTAGAGATATCATATGCTTGTTGTGATTATTAGTGTGAGACTAATATAAGCATTGCTTGTATTACGAAAAGTCACTAGAGGCGTGTTTTAGAGCATGTTCACCAAACTAAGAATGCAGATAATAGAGTGGAGTCTTCGTGTTCATTTAAATTAGACCAAAACAATTAGAGGATGTAGAGTGCACTCATATAGAATAACCAGATCTAAAACTTGCAAACTAAAACATAATATTAGTGCTTTAAATTGTTCCCACAAAATAATTTGCTATCATCAAAACTAGTAAAGTTCACAGTTCTTCAAACCAACTTGTATCTAACAATCTCTCCCTTTTTGATGATGACAAACACCTATTGTTGTTAACAATTTTTAATTTTAATGAGAGATAAAATAAAACAGCAAAGCTCCCCCTTAAAATATGCGTGTTTTAATGTAAGAGTGATGAGAAATATTTTGACAAGATAGTTGATAAATGATAGCAAAAGAAATTAATTTGAAATGGGGAAAGACATTTTCCATAATATTTTGAAATGGGTAAAGAAATTTTCCATAAAATTGTTTTCAAAACATATTCCCCACTTTTTTCATCAGACAAAAAGAGTAACAAAAATTTACCAAAGACACACAACAACACAAAAGAAGAAAAACCTAGGAACTACATATTTGGGTTGGTCAACTTAGCTAAGATTAAACTTAGGGTAGTCCGAATGCCCTCTTAATTCTTGGTTGTTTGTTCCATGAACGCCTTAATCATAGCTTCTAGGCGATCAAAGTCCTCGTTTTTGACATACTAGGAAGGATCGAACAAAGGGCTAGAAGGAGTGGCAGATTAACTTCCAAAGGCAGATTCTGCAGAACTTGGAGCAACAATAGTAGAAGTATGCAAGGAGGGTATCTCAATATGTGGAATAAGCACATCGAACTACAACGGTGCTAATGGAGCAACCATTGGAAGTTCCAGATGAACACCACTAGAGGGAGATGGGTCATTGCATGATGAGCCTTCTGACGTGGCTGTCAAGAGCTTTCTAGACTGATTGCCCTGGCTTTCTGTAACACCCCGAGTTTAAAACACAACGCGGGTGCATTTTTTTTTTTAAAAATTAATAATTAAAAAGAGTTTTTCTCAATTATTTCAAAAGAATTAAAATAAAGTTCTTCGTAAAATAGTACGTTATAGATTAATCGATGAACGTAAACCAAATACTTCATCAGGATTATCACTAAGTACTTATCTTGGAAATTAGTTTTTAAACATTAATACATCCCAAAATATCATTGTCATAATACATCAACAGTAAATATCAGAATACATGGTTCAGCGGAAAATAGTACAGAATTTCCAAAATAAGACAAATTACAATTTCAACCCAAAACCTAATACAATAAGTCTAACTGATCATGCGCTGAAGCTGCAGTAGCACGGATTCCCTCCGCATCCCACGCAAGTCTCTTCTAACTCTACAGCTCGCTTCGATGTAACCTCCTCCTCCTCCTCGTACATAGAGGGATCGGTCTCCTCCGAAGTCAAGTCAATACATACTCGTGGCCGCTTTGGCGGTGCCGGGATCTCGTAGCAATCCTCGGAAATCCTAGATGGACCCGGAATCTCAGTAGCTACCGGTCTCTGCTCATCACGCTCCTTTACCGCATCAGACCCATGTATCTCCCTTCCAACCACAGGGTTGGGAGTCACCACTCCTATAGTGGCATCCGTCTCAACCCTCTCAACAGACTCCTCCGCGTCGTCGAAAACTCCGTGTGCCTCTCGCACCAGGCGAGAAGGCACGGGAAACTCTATGCTCGCGTGTGTGCGCTCTATGAAGTCTTCCACGTCGTCGGTCCTACTTGTCCGCTCCAGCCACCCTGTATAAGTCGCTCTGCTTGAGAGGGGGTCAAAAGCCCAAGCAGTGCGCGAGAGCGGTCAAGGAAATTCAACGACGTTTCCGTCGTTCGGGTGCTCACGGGCAGCGTGGGTTTGGGAGGCATCTGAGGGCAAAGCCCAAAGTCCACAATATAAAGCAAGGGGTCACCGATCGAAAATAACAGATAGTCACATAGCATATATTGCACAACATGTATAATCATGGTATAACATATGATGACGAGGAAATAATCATGCTCATTTGAAAATTTATGACTTCCATGCCTTTTCAAAACAGCAGTTAATGATTATGAAGTATGCGGTAAACACAAACACACATCAACAAAACACAATCATTAATTCAGAATTTCAGATTCTGGACGGCACTCACACACATTAATTTCCAACATTCATCATCTAAACAAATCGTGACACAACGGTCAAATCCCTCAATGTAATGCATATATGCTCATGCATAATTTTCTTGGAATCACCAAGGTGCAGTCGCTCAACAGACCAGCACAAATTAACGGCCCTCATGACCAGGGTGCAATCGTTCAACAGATCAGCACCAGTGCAGACGCTCAACAGTCCAGCACATCGTGCAGTCGCTCAACAGACCAACACGTTTGACATAACCCGAGGTACAATCGCTCAACAGATCAGTACTTAGTGCAGACGCTCAACAGTCCAGCACTCGTGCAATCGCTCAACATATCAGCACGTGGTTGCGCATTACTCTGTGGCCCATCGCGAGTACCACTTGACTATGCAATGCATGAATATGCAGTGTTTCATTTCTCTAGAAACAGAATGCAAAACAGAAATTCATGCCTCTCAATCATATTTAAATATTTCAGCACAGTCATACATAACAACATCACAATCATGAATTAACAGTGAATTAATCATTCACACTTTGAAATGTTTTCCCAACCTCTCAAAAATTCAGACACAGAATTAAAACTGGGATTTTTCTGAGATTTACGAATCTGTATTCGAATACAGCTCTTCTATATTCGAATATAGAAGCCAAAAACAGTGCAGATTCACACTCTGTATTCGAATACAGCCCTCTGGTATTCGAATACAGAGGCAGATTTCAGTGCAATATTAAATATATGTAGATTTCAGACCCTTAAATTTAAAATTAAATTCAGATTTGATTTTAAGGGTATTTTGGGAATATCGGTGTAATATTCAATATATGTATATTTTGTGTAAATATATATATATATATATATATATATAATTAATTGTTTTGGAGGTGGAATTAAAATTATTGGATAATGGATGAATTAATTTAATTTTGAGTAATTAAATTATCGGACCGTTAATTAAGATATTCTCTGCTAATTTCGACGGAAACGGGTTAGGTGCTGGAGGATCAAAAGATATTTTGATATAAGAATTGGTGAGGTGGCTTAGATATTTGTGAAAAAGGAAACAATTCCTCTCTCCTCTGCTGTGTCAGTTGCTTTATGTGGATATTTAAGTAAGAAGCTTTTCCTTCTTTCCTCTACGCACCAGTTCTGCTTTATCTTCTTCTTCTTCTTCTAATTTTCTGAGTGTTGGTGAAGAATCAGAAAGTTTTCTAATTTTCTAATTTTCTGAGTGTCGAATCAGAAAGTTTCGAGTACGAAAGTCATTCCTCTGATCGTTACGGAGCTAAAGAACTAATTTTCGTAGCGGCGAACGCGAACGAGAGTATCGTCGGCTTTTGTCGCAGAAGCGTACGAGCTAAGGGAACGTAACTAAGGTAAGGGCACCTTCCAACTTTCTAGATTTGCATTTAGGGCTGTAAATGCATGTGTGATGAATGATATTTGGTTTATGATTGTGAAAAACATTGTATTATGTTTTGAAAATCATTCTGTCAGCGTGGAATGATGATTCTGGTTCTGATTTTGTTTTGTTAAAAATCAGTGAGGTTATTCTGGTTTGAGTAAATCTGTGTTTTGCTGTGTTTTGTTAAACAATCTAGTGTTGATGGTTGTTTCAAATGAAAAGGGATTTAAAATGGTGGAAGTATTTTTATGAAAAATCTGCTGTTGGTATTTGATGAAAAATGTTCTGAGTTGAGGTTTTAAAAGAGGGGAATTAGGATTCTGGTGTTGGGTTGGATTTTCAAAAGAAAAGGTTTTGAAAATGTGTTGAAGTTTCAGGAAAATTCACTGATTTCGAAGGTGTATTCGAATACGGCATTGAGTGTATTCGAATACAACCTACAAAGCTTCTGTTTTCCCTAAGTTTTCGAACTTGTATTCGACTACGAGCCCCTGTAGTCGAATATAGATTTTCTAATTTTGCTACTGACTTAGCATCTGTATTCGACTACGACCCTCTGTAGCCGAATACAGATTTGCAATTTTTGCTTCTGTTTTAACCACTGTATTCGACTACAACCCTTTGTAGCCGAATACAGATTTGCAACTTTTGCCACTGACTTCGCATCTGTATTCGACTACGAAGGCCTCGTATTCGAATACAGAATGCTGATTTTTCACTGTTTTAGCTTCTGTATTCGAATACAAGGTAGCTGTAGTCGAATACAGATTCGTGTTTTTCAGAAATTCAAGTTTTTAACATTGTTTTATAAACCTTAAGTGTTGGGGTACCTTAGGAAGGTTTGTGGTGATTAAAAATGGAAATTTGGTGATAGTTTGAAGTGGTGATGATGAAGTTTTTTTAGAATTTACTGAAGTTGTAGAAATTCTGATTTTTGTACTGTGACAGCCCCTGTATTCGAATACAATGAAGCTGTATTCGAATACAGATTCGTATTTTTGCCAGAAACCTCAGTTTTAATCACAGTTTTGAATCTTAACAGTTGGGGAAAAACCTTTGTTAATAAAGAGTGGAACTTTGAGGTAATGCAAAGTGTAATGCTTGCTTGAATGGTTAATCTTTGAATGTGTTGAGATGTTTTGACAAATGAGGAAAATGCATGAATTTTACTAAGGTTGCATACTGTTTTCAATGAAGTGAAACAATGCATATTCATGCATGGCATAGTCAGGTGGTACCCGCGATGGGCCACAGAGTAATGCGCATCCATGTGCTGATCTGTAGTGATTGCACGAGTGCTGATCTGTAGTGATTGCACGAGTGCTGATCTGTAGTGATTGCACTAGGTACTAATCTGTGATTGTACCTTGGTATATAAGTGTTGGTCAGATAAACGACTGCACTGGTACTGGACTGTAGTGTCTATATCCTGAAATGCGCAGCCACGGGCTGATCTGTAGTGATTGCACGAGTGCTGATCTGTAGTGATTGCACTAGGTACTGATCTGTAGTGATTGTACCTTGGTTTTTGTCAAACGTGCTGGTCTGTATGCGACTGCACTGGTGCTGATCTGTATGCGATTGCACCCTGGTCATGAGGGCCGTTAAATTGTGCTGGTCTGTAAGCGACTACACCTTGGTGATTCCAAGAATTTATGAACATGAGCATATACATATTGCATCGGAGTGTTTGACCGGAGGGTCACGTTTGATTTTATGTTGATGGTGGAAAATTGTTGTGTGAGTAAGTATTTTTTTGAAAATCTGTAATTTCGGATGAATTGATGTTTGTGCTTACATCATGATTTTTATACTTACTTGGTTGCTGTTTTGTAAAGTACAAATGA
Source organism: Cicer cuneatum (assembly GCA_037974295.1). NCBI lineage: Eukaryota > Viridiplantae > Streptophyta > Magnoliopsida > Fabales > Fabaceae > Cicer > Cicer cuneatum. Next base: position 31,651,577 of record JBBPBO010000004.1, on the reverse strand, counting down.
CATGTATTTCAAAATTTAGCATCCTTATTTATCATCATGTATTTCAAAATTCAGAACCGTACCCCTGATGGTCATACTAACGACAGGGAACGTCGTTAGTTTCCCTTGATCTTTACTTGTGGGCTATGCAAAGAGATGAGCAGCTGGGTGAAGAAAAGACTTGTGAATATTGTAATGTTACTGTAGCTTAGGGTATGATCAGAGTAGACTTATGTATAGGTTTTGAACTCAATGGTTGTAAATATTCATTTTGGGAATTATTGTAAAACTCTTCCGCACTCTGATAAATATTTTGATGTATCTTTATTTTAGTATATTATAAAGATCAAATTCCCATAAATATCTCATTCGATTCAATTGTGATGTTGCTGTTTTAAAATTCCTTACTATTTTTAATTACGAAGTCGAATGATATTTAATTTGAATTGATTTTAATTTCCTTGGAACGCAATTCTAAAAACTCTTTTATTTATGTATTCGTTTTAAAAAAAAAAATACACTCGCGCTGTGTTTTAAACTCGGGGTGTTACATTAGTGGTATCAGAGCATTTGGTTGAAGTTTTGGGTTAAAGCTCTGATTTAATTGTTGGTTTTAAGTCGTTATCTGATCATACATAGGAGCAAGTAGTTAGAGTGTCAAGTCTTGTATAGTTGTGGTGTGCTGAAGTAATGATGTTGTTGAGCTATATTTTGGAAGTATTCTAAACGGTGTGAGATTTCTACTTGATGATGGTTTTGTAGGGAACAATGCCTCCAAGAAGAGATGACACCGCAAGAGATAATGTCAGCCGGGAAGATAGGATGGCTGAAGCAATGATTAATATGGCTGCGTCTGTTGCTGCACAGACGGCTGCGAAGACTCAGCGTGACTTAGAGAAAAGAGAAAGAGAAATTCGTGCTGCTGAGTCAAGAGGACTAGAGGATTTTCGTCGTCATAAGCCTCCAAAATTCAAAGGTGATGAGGGTCCGGAAAGAGCGGACCAATGGATTCAGGAAATGGAGAAAATCTTTGAAATGATTAACTGCCAGGCAGCAGTAAAAGTCAATTATGCTACATATCTGCTGCTATGGGATGCAGAGTATTGGTGGAGGAGTACAAGGTTGCTGATGGGGGCAGCTCATGAGGAGGTAAACTGGGAGTCGTTCAAGAGGAAGTTTTTGGACAAATATTTCCCAATGAGCACTAGAACGAAATTGGGTGACGATTTTCTGAAACTGCATCAAGGAAACATGACAGTGGGGGAATATGCAGCAAAATTTGAATCCCTATCAAGGCATTTCAGATTTTTCCGCGAAGAGGTGGATGAACAGTTTATGTCTCATCATTTTCAAAGTGAGCTGAAATATGAAATTCAAGACTCCGTTTTACCATTGGGAATTCAACGTTTCCAAGTTCTAGTGGAGAAGTGTAGAGAGGTTGAGGACATGAAAAATAGGAGGGCCAACCAAGGAGGAAAATTTAATTCGGGAGGACCCAACCAAATGAACTATCCAAACAGCAAAGGAAAGCAAGTGTTTAAGCCATATAACAGACCCCAAAACAGCAGTAGAGGCCAGAATCGGCCAGGAAATCAGAACTTTGGAAGACAACTGGGACAAGGAGTCCGGTGTTATCGCTATGGGAAGGAAGGGCATATAGCTCCAGCTTGTACCACAAGGGATCTTGTATGTTTCAATTGTCAAAAACCGGGACACGTCGCAAGGGATTGTCGGGCTCCGAAGGTGGAACCAACAATGAATACAGCTAGGGCCACTCATCCTATTGCTAGGGGACGCGTCTACCACATGGATGCTGCTACTGGAAGTCAAACTCCTAATTTAATCCAGCAAGACTGCCAGATTGCAGGTAACACATTAACTGCACTTTTTGATTCGGGAGCAACTCATTCTTTCATTGCTATGGATTGTGTGAATCGTTTGAAGCTATCTATGTCTGCCTTGCCTTTTGATTTGATTGTTTCCACACCTACTCAGACTTTGACTGTAAATTCTGCATGTTTACGTTGTCCTGTAACAATCCAAGATAGAGATTTCTTGGTTAATTTAATCTGTTTACCCCTGCAATCACTCGAGATAATTCTCGGCATGGATTGGATGTCTTATAATTATGTAGTCTTGGATTGTGCCCGCAAATTAGTTCTTTTTCCCGAACCTGGAGTCGTCCGGTATTTGTTTACTAACAAGCTTGGAGTATCACTGAGAGAAGGAACTCAGGAATTTTTATCATTAGCTAACGTGGAGACCAAGATGGATGTGAGCATAGAAGATGTAGTGTTAGTCAAAGAGTATCCGGACGTATTTCCAACAGAAATTATCCGGACGTATTTCCAAAGAGTATCCAGACGTATCAGGATTACCCCCAGTAAGAGAAGTGGAGTTCTTCATTGATTTGCACCCAGGAACTGGACCCATTTCAATTGCACCGTATAGAATGTCGCCATTGGAATTAAACGAGCTTAAGGATCAAATTGAAGGTCTGTTGGAGAAAGGATTTATGAGGCCAAGTGTGTCACCGTGGGGAGCTCCGGTGTTATTGGTTAAGAAAAAGGATGGAAGTTCACGCTTATGTGTGGATTACAAGCAACTTAACAAGGTAACCATTAAAAACCGTTATCCTTTACCACGCATAGATGATTTGATGGACCAATTGAGGGGAGCAGCTGTGTTTTCAAAGATCGATTTGAAGTCAGGCTATCATCAGATTCGGGTAAGAGAAGGAGATATTCAAAAGACCGCTATTAGGACTCGTTACGGGCATTATGAATATCTTGTTATGCCATTTGGAGTTACGAATGCACCAGCGATTTTTATGGATTATATGAATAGGATTTTCAGTCCATTTTTAGATAAATTCGTGGTGGTATTCATTGATGATATTTTGATTTATTCAAAGGATGAAGAAGAACACGGAGAGCATTTGCGTCAAGTTCTGGAAATTTTACGAGGGAAGCAATTGTACGCCAATCTGTCGAAGTGTGAATTCTGGTTGGAGAAAGTGAATTTCTTGGGACATGTAATAACAAAGGAAGGAATTGCAGTAGATCCGGCAAAGATTGAGACAATTCTTGCTTGGAAACAACCTCAGACCATCACGGACATAAGAAGTTTCGTCGGACTGGCAGGATACTACAGGAGATTTATTGAAGGATTTGCTAAGATTGTAGCTCCTTTGACACAACTCACCAGGAAGAATCAGCCGTTTGCGTGGACAGAGAAGTGTGAAGTGAATTTTCAGTTACTTAAGGAAAAATTGACAACCTCACCAGTGTTGGTTTTACCACAACCAGAGGAACCATATGAGGTTTATTGTGATGCATCTCACCAAGGTCTGGGCTGTGTTTTGATGCATTATCAGAAAGCTGTCGCCTACGCCTCAAGGCAATTGAAAGCTCACGAACGGAACTATCCGACTCATGATCTAGAACTTGCTGCTGTAGTGTTTGCATTAAAGGTCTGGAGACACTATCTTTATGGATGCACGTTCACGGTGTTCAGCGACCATAAGAGCTTGAAGTATTTGTTCGATCTGAAAGAACTGAACATGCTTCAGAGGAGATGGATGGAGACTCTCAAAGATTTTGATTTTTCATTACAGTACCATCCTGGAAAAGCCAATGTAGTGGCTGATGCATTGAGCAGAAAAAGCGTAACAGTGTCCTCAATGATGATGGCCAGACAACAAGAGTTGTGGGAAGCATTTAGAGATCTACACTTGGATGTATAGTTTGCACCGGGAATTTTAAAGTGTGGAATGATAACCATTTCAAGTGGATTACTTGAGGAGATTGCAAATCTGCAAGATGATGCATTAATTCAAGAAAAGAGGAACCTAATAACGCAAGGACAGACAGCTGAATTCAGGGTCGGAACAGATAATATTCTGAGATGTAATGGAAGGATTTGCGTACTGGAAGTTGCAGACATGAGAAGAACACTCGCGCTGTGTTTTAAACTCGGGGTGTTACAGCTGTAGTCGAATACAGGAGTTCAACCTTTGAAAAATTCATCCTTTTCTCCCAAGTCACTTAAAGGTTTTCAAACATCTTTCTCTCCTCTTAAAACCATTTCACAGACTTCTTTTCAATTCATTTAAAACTTCTCAGGGTTTCTCAACACTTCAAAACTCACATGACAGTGATTAAAACTTGTTTTTCTGAAAAACACAGATCTGTATTCGAGTACAGCTTCCTTGTATTCGAATACAGAAGCTAAAAACTGAGTTTCTGGAAAAACTCGAATCTGTAGTCGAATACAGCATATCTGTAGTCGACTACAGATGCGAAGACAGTGTTAAAAATTTCACTGCTGTATTCGAATACGACATGATCGTAGTCGAATACAGATACGAATACAGAAGCCAAAATATTTCCTCTGTATTCGAATACAGGGGCTCGTATTCGAATACAGGTTTGGAAAACTTTAAAATAAAATAGAAACCTGGAAGGTTGTATTCGAATACACACATGCTGTAGTCGAATACACCTTCGAAAACCAGTGAGAGTTTAACCCTTTTCAAAACTGATTCTTTTAAAACAACAGCCAACATCAAACAGATTCTGCACTTTTTCAAGAAAAACCTTTCCTCATTTAAAATCCCTTTTTCTTTAAAAACCATCAACACCACCAGAATCACACAAAACAACCAGAATCAGAATCATCACTAGAACCACACAAAACAACCAGAATCAGAATCATAACCAGAATCCCACAACATAAAACAGAATCAGAACCATTAACATCAGTTTATCCAAAACAGAGACAGATGATCAATCATCAGAACATCATGCAACATTTCAGTGTTCTCACTCATCAGAACAAACATGCAACATTTCAGTTTTCTCAAAACACCAGAATGACATGCAAATACTCAGCTTCATCAAACATCAGGATGACATGCAAGCACTCAGTTTTCTCAATAACAGAATGACATGTAAAACATTTTAGCTTTCATGATACCACAGAAATACTTGCAAACATCACAGAACAACAAACCTCAACAGAATGCATTTTGCATTTTAATGCTATTTTTCAAAACAGTTTTAAGACATGCATTTTAATCATAACTAAAATGGCTTGCAAACAATTTCCAGCATTCACACAGAATGTAAAACAACATATTTTACCAGTAAAAATAGCCAACAACAACTTATCAGAATAATCACTTCTAAAAAAAAATGCATTTTCTCTCAAAATGTCATTTTCGAAAACAGCTTTTTATTTAAAAACATAACTGAAACAGCACAATTTATGGCCCTAATGCATCTAAAAGATGGAAGGTGCTCTTACCCTTGTAGCGTGCTCTGCTATTTCTCTTGTTCTTGCTGCGTTCCCTTTTCTGCGTCTAGAAAAGGTGAAGCTGTTCCCTGAGTTTGCTGCTGCAAAACTGGGTTCTTTCTCTTCGTATTGAGGTGGCGATTAACTTTACTACTGGGGGTTTTCTGGTTTGATGGTTGGAATTTCAGATAATGTGTTTGAAGGAATTTCCCTCTCTTCAAATTTCAGTTCGGGAATGGCAGAAACAGAGACATAAATGGGAGAGGAGATGGAGTTGGTACATGCAATATGGGCAGTATGGAGGAAGGAATGGTGTTCTGATTTCACCATCCTTCTCACTCCTATTTATAGACTCTCATGGTACCACCTCACTTGCCACTTGTCTGATTTTCCAGCTTTTAATTATCTTGCAATTAGCCACTAATCCTTACTTAATGGTCCAATTAATTTAATTACTTGAAATTAAATTAATTTAATTCTTCACCCAATAATTTTAATTCATCTTCCAAATAAATATTTATATATATATATATATATATTCACTTCAAGCATACATATATTAAATATTTACAAACATTCCCAAAATGCCCTTAACATTAATTCCAGAATTAATATTTAAAATTAAGGGTCTTACACTTTCTAAAGCTCCAAGATCCATAAATAGAGGATCTCAACTGTTTTTCTAAAGCTGCAGAGTTTCAGGAGCCAATTGCATTCCATGATCCATGTTGTCCCTTATCAAGTTGGTGACAAACAAGAGGACCATGTTCCATCGGTTTGAAACTTCATTAGAGTCCAAACTTTCAGCATTCCTATTACGTGCTGAAGTGATTTTGGAAATGAGAGAAGTAATGAATAAGTCCATGTTTGGAAACTATGAGATAATGGAATGGGTGAGGGGAATGAAGTCTAATGGGATGGTGGAGGTGGCAGGTTCAAAGTGAAAAAGAGGTGAGGGAAGAGCAGAGGAGTCTTTCGAAGATGTATCATAAACTAAATTAATGACGACTTGAGTTGCTAGCTTAGCTTCTTGGTGAAGGGTGTTAGTGCAAATGTGGTTTTAGAACAATCCTTTGGTTAATGTTTTGATGATAACAAAAAAAAACAAATAATGAACAATTATCCCCTAACGGTGTTTGTTAAGTGTGTAGATTAAGTGGAAAGAGAAGAGTTATATTAATGACTATCCGTTTTAATGAAGCATTAATTACAAAGTAAATTAGACATCTAATAATGAAGCAAGTTGTAATATAGCAAAAGAAATAATGCAAAGACGAATACAGTAAAGCATGTGTTCCAGTATAAGTTATATCCTCTACTGATTAGACAAAGACAAAAGAAACCAAGACTTTACTTTTGCTCTACAGTCCAAATCTAGTGACATGTACCTTTGTTATTACAAGCTTAATTTGACTTTGGAAAAAGCAAGGATGCTTGAATTGACTCTGGGATGCGAGCAATGTTTTGTCCCGATTTCTTATGATAAATTCAACAAGTGTCTGTTCGTCTGCCTCTAATAAGCATGACAAGCAAAAATCTGCCTCTGCCATTGATAGGCATGACAAGCAAGTAACTGCCTCTGCCTCTTCCTTTGATAATCACATCAAGTGTTTGATTGTTTGACTCTGAGTTATTGTGTATCCTTTGAAAAGGTCAACGCTCTATAAAAGTCAATGAGATGAGAAAGTCAACGCTATGTAAAAGTCAACTTTTTGAAGAAGTCAAAGCTATCAATGTCAATGCTCCAAAGAAGACAAAGCAATTACACATCCTCTGACGAACATTTTGAATCTGCTACATGTCTAAAAGTCTTTAAGGTTTGATTTGCTCATAGTATCCTATACTTCACTCAATACTAAGATATGCATAATCAATCACGAAGATATATATGGATACTTTTTATAGACTGATCTACCTTAAATGGTGGATGAAGATTTCCAACAGTAACATTCTCAAAGAAAACTTCATCTCTGTATTTAAGAAGAACTCAATTAGTCCTATACGTGCGAAAGAGTAAGAGAGAGAAAATGAAAAAGGCTATTTGTTCAAAAGAAAATCTGTAAAAGCCAAAAACACATCAAACTAAAAGAATGGAGTGAATTATTCTCTTATAGAGAGTTATTAGATTTGATGTAAATCAGCCAAATTGTTCTCACACACTTGTACTAATATAGGAGTGGATATGTAACATCCTCCCAATGATAGTTAGAATCCGAAAATTAAACTATGTCAAATAAGACACAAACTAGAACTGATGTAAATCAGCGTGATAGTGGCAACATCCCTATCATCTTTCAGAGGTACCTGAAATAGTACAACAACTCTTATGAACCTCAACGTTGTGATCCCATAATAGAGAAAAATACTCAATGCCTGAAGAGCCAAAGTAAAGAATACTTGTATGCTATATACATAAATAGTGTATGAAGCCCTCGACTGTACTGGGGAAAAATCTCTTTGTAAGGAGAGCACTAGATGTAGTAACAATTTGTTGTGAACTAATATAAAATATATACGTCTCCTTAATCCCTATCTATTTCTCGCATCTTAGTTCTTTATAATTCAACCTTACTTTGTCTAAACCTCTTTTAAAAGTAAGTTGAATGTATTGATAAATAACTGTTTTTGTCGGTGTTTCAAACCCTCTCCTATTTCTTATGTTTTCTAGCACCTTCAAGCGGGATTCACATGTCTTGGTGCGGTAGGGTCAGATGTAGGGGTGGAGAAAGTAGGTGTTTGTGGAATGTTGGAGTTGGGAGGTTTTGTGGAGTGTTAGTTTTAGTGGACTGATGATGTTCGGTTTGGAGTGTTGGTCTTGAGAGGGAGGGGATGGGTTCTATGTCGAAGGGTAGAAAAGTGTTTGGGTAAGGTTTCCTCAAACATACCATTTGAGGTGTCAGAGTCAACTAGGGTAATAGGTGCAGGATCAGAGGGATGGAAAGCTAAGTTTGTATTTTGGGTAGAAGGTATGAGAGGTTCTAGTTCAAGTTTAAGTTGTTCATTACTACTCGTATTACCGAAAATAACAAAAGGAGTAGTTTGCTCAAGATTTGATGTAACCTTCTTTTTCTTCCTTAAAATGTGGTTTGCTTCATTCTCATTGGCGTCTATTTCTTCTTCCTCATCCTCCTTTACACAAATTTTCTTGGCAACTCTTTTTCTCTTCTTGTCAAAAACTTGAGCAACTCTGGGTAGAGAAAGGAAAACTGGAGCCAACTCTTGATTGGAGTAAAACATCCTTAGGTATTCCAGAACTACTTTTTTATTATGTTCCTCAAATAAACGAGCATAATATTCCTCATCCATAGAGGGAATGGCCTAAGATCCACGGGTTTTGCTAGGTATCCTTCTGGCATCACCACTGAGTCGAATGCACTACTTACGTGAGATCAATCTCATCTTAATGAAATTGGATATATTGAACATGGGTGGTGACAGACTAACCACGTGTTCTTCTTGGATAGTGCCTCCTACTTCCTTAAGAGCCTGAATGATGGAAGTTGTGATCAGTACTGTTGTGATGAGTGTAGGGTGGAGGATTGTCCTTATCTTCCCTGACATTGAGTCAATGACACATGACTTCATGTGTTCCAAAGTTAGATTTACAAGATTGGTCTTGATTCTTTGGGAGATATTCCATATTATACCCTTGTAATCTTTGCTAACGCGGTCTAGTGACCCACCATTGGGTACTATACACCCAATCAAGATCCTGAATAGTACTCCATAACAAGGTTTCAAGTGAACTGATTTGGAGTTGACCTTAGGATAGTTGAACAATTCCTTAGTGATATTGAAAGAGCTAACCCTTGACTCATAACAATTCTCAAGCAACATCCCTTCATCAGAACATCTGGCGTGAACTGCCAAGGATTGTTTGGTAATCTTAATAGGAAGCCATATTACGGTACAAGATACTTCTTTATTTGTGGTTGTGTCAGAAAATTTCCAAAATTCATTAATATGAACGTCCAAAACCACTTCTTATTATAGGTTAAAGTACTCAAACCAACATACACAAGCAAAATCCTCGATAAATATCAGAACCATTTTTAGTGAGGTTTGCGAAGTTTACTTGGATTTTATGGAGAACTTCTAATAGATCAATATTACATTGCATGGTAGGAACATATGGGATGTTTGTGAGTGTAGGGTTTAGGGTTATGAGTGGAATACGTGAGTGATGAAAGGGTTTTATGATTTAAAAGAGAAAAAGTGAAAAGGTGGTGGAATACGTGAGGGTTGTGAGTGATCGTGAGTGATGAAAGGGTTTTATGAAAACGTTTGAGTTTCTAAAATCATAACTAATGCGCAAGTGTAAACACACATGAACAACACCTGTTAGAGTATCGCAGACCAAGCACAACTTACAAGAAGATTGTTCATATTAAAAGTAATTTAATTTAGATTGACTAGAGGCACAAGTAAATTCAATATCATCAAAGGCAGAACATATATACATTTAACCATTTACTCTTCTTTACCACATGCAAGGGTATAAAGACTTCAACGTCATTCTTTTATAAACATAATAATTAGATTTTTCTTTATAAAATTGAATTTATCCTAGGCAAGGGGTTTTGTAAAAATATAAGCCCCTGGTAAACAATGTTAACAAATTTAATTTCTAAAATACCTTTTGGAAAATTAAATAGGGTTTTTAGTTAAACACATAGCTGATGTTTTATCACAGAAGATAGGAATGTTACTCTCATTGATTTTGAAATCTTCTAGTTGAAGTATTATTTAGAAGATAGGAATGTTACCCCTTGTCCTTTGCTTGACTAGGAGATTAGATTCATACCAAGGAATGTGAAATTTCCACTGGTGCTCTTCCTTTCTAGTGTATCTCCAGCATAGTCAACAGCACATAAACCTCTAACCTACATTCAGGGGATGGCTTATAACACAAACCAATGTTAGTTGTACCTTTCAGATATCTAAAGATCCTTTTAAATGTTGTTAAGTGAGACTCTCTAGAGTTTGACTGGAATTTGACACACACACACTAAACAAAATATCAGGTCTAGAGGCAGTTAAGTAAAGAAGAAAACCTATCATTCCTCTGTATACCATTTGATCTACCTTTTTACTTGATGCATCTTTGTCAAGAGAAAAAGTTGGATGCATAGGTGTAGACATTGACTTACAATCATCTAGTAGTTTTCTTGTGTATTTGTTTGGTGAATGAGTACACCCTTTAGGTTTTGATGAATTTGGATTTCAGAAATTGTTTTAATTCTCTCATGATGCTCATCTCAAATTATTCTGCATTAACTTAGAATAAATCTATGTGTCAAATTAATTATGCTTTCATTGCTTGCTGCCTCTAAATCCGATTGCTTCTACTCCAAGTAAGTTTTTAATTTAGTTATAAATTATCAAAAAGTTGTCAACTTTGGCAAACACAGTTCAACCCCCTTATCGTATTTGCACCTTCAAGAGCTTGCCGTTAGTGAACCAAAAATGATATCATCAAGATATATTTGGACAATGAAAAGGTCATTCTTAAACGATTTTCTAAACAAATTAGTGTCAACCTAGCCTCTTTCAAAGTCGTTCTTTAATAAGAAATTGCTTAGTTTATCATACCAAGCTCTTGGGGTCTCTTTTAGACATACAAATATTTCTTTAGTTTTAAAACATAGTCTGGATATTCATTATCTTCAAAGCCAAGAGGTTGGTGGAAGATGGTTATATTGCTCCGAAGAATACTGATGGTATTTAAATTCCAAGAAAGGAGATGAATGCTTTTCAGAAGAAGATATACAAGATGCATCATAAATCTAGAACATTCATGATAAATGCAATCACCTTCAAGGAATTTGACAAGTGCACCAATAAAGAAACAACAAAGAGTATTTATGATAGTTTGATTCTGACCTATGAAGGAAGCAAGCAAGTTCAAGAAGCAAAGGCCAACCTTCTAGTAAAAAAGTATGAGTTGTTCAAGATGGAATAAGATGAAGACATTGAAACAATATTTTCTAGATTCTAGACCCTGGTCTCAGGATCAAAGGTACTTGAGAAGAGTTATACTACTGCTGATCATATGAAGAAAATCCTTAGGAGTCTGAAAACCAAATGGAGACCTAAGATCACTACCATTTAGGAAGCAAAGGATCTAAATACTCTAAAGCTGGAAGAATTAATCAGCTATCTCAGATCACATGAAATTGAGCTTGAAGAAGATGAGCCCAAGAAGAAGAACAAAACTCTTGCCTTGAAATCGAAGTAGAAGAAGGTTCTAAAAGTAACATCAGTATCAGAAGATAGTGATTCAGATGATTAGAATCTAAACTTAGAGGAATAAGAGATTGCTTTGATATCTAGAAAGGTTCGAAAGATGTGGCACAACAAAAAGAAGAAATTGCCCCAAAGATATTCCAAGCATTCCAACAGAGGAAATGATGATAAATATGACAAGAAAAACATCATCTGTTATGGATGCAATGAACCTGGACATATCAAGTAGGAACGTACAAATATGGAGAAAGGGAAACACCAGAGGAAAGATTCCAGACCCAAGAAGAAGAGTCTGATGGCTACATGGGATGATTATGATGAATCCTCTGATGATGAACAAGCAGATTTGGCTATGATGGCTCACACCAACTCTGCCTCTGAATCTAACACATATTCTGATTCTAGAAGTGAATCGGCAGATGAAGAATGTAAGACCCTTAATTTTTAATTAAAACTATGGAATTAATTTTAATTGTATTTTTGGGGATAATTGTAAAATATTTAATATATGTATGTTTGAGTGAATATATATATATATAAATATTTATTTTGGAGGATGAAATAAAAATTATTGGGTGAAGATTAAATTAATTTAATTATGAGTAATTAAATTAATTGAGGATTAGTGGCTAATTACAAGGTAATTAAGTGCTGAAGAACCCAGCCTTATTTTAATATTATTTTGGGGTGAGGTGGCACCACCAAAAGCCTATAAATAGGGTGACCATGATGGTGAAATCAGAACACCATCCCTCCGTCCTCACTGCCCATACTGCATGTAATAGTAACCCATTTTTCCCTCCCATTCTGTCTCTGTTTTATGCCTTCCCTTTTCCAGTCACGGTTATAAAAGAAGAAGAGAGGGAACTCTTCAAAGTATCATTACTGGAACATCCAAACACTGAAACACCAAAACTCCAGTACAAAATTTATTTCCCATACCATTACGAAGCTAAAGAACCCAGTTTCGCAGCAGCAAATACCAGTTGCAGTTTCGCCGTTTCCTGACGCATACACTTTAGCAGAAGCAGAACACGCTACAAGGGTAAGGGCACCTTCCAACTTTCTAGTTGCACTAGGGCTGTAAGTGTAAAATTTTCATGGTATTACTAGTGTTTTCATGACTGTTTTGAAACTGGTTTGCCTGTACTTGAAAGAAATGGACAAAAATGCTTTTTTGACGTTTTAAAGCTCTATGATGATTCTGTTTTGAGCTGAATACACTAAAGATGTGCTATTTATGTGGGAAAGTGGAAAATGTCTTGAATGTTATTTCAAATATGATTAAAAAATGCATGGTCATAAAACTGTTTTAGAAATGGTTTTGAAATGCAAAAAAATGCATTATGTTTGTGTGTTGTTGCTCTGTGAATGCTACATGTTATTCTGATATGTGTGAAAGTTGAAATGCTTGCATGTTCTTTTGATGTGTTGTGAAAGCTGAAATGCTTGCACGTTATTTTGATGTGTTGTGAAAGCTGAAATGCTTGCATGTTATGTTGATGTGTTGTGAAAGCTGAAATGCTTGCATGTCATTCTGATGGTTTGAAAGTCTGGATGATTAGGTGTTAATCATTCTGATTCTAGTTCTGTTTCTGATGATTTGTTGTTGATGACTCTGATTCTATTTCTGTTTGAGTGATTCTGATGATGTTGATGATTTAAAAAGAAAAGGGATTTTTAATGAGGAAAGTATTGTCTGGAAAAAGTGCTGAATCTGTTTTAATGTTGGTTGTTTGTTTTTTTAAAAGAAAACACTTTTGAAAAGGGTTGAAATCTCAGGAAAATTTCATTGGTTTCCGAAGGTGTATTCGAATACAACAGGTGTGTATTCGACTACAACCTGTCAAGTTTCTGTTTTAATTAAGTTTTCAAAGTTGTATTCGAATACGAGCCCTTGTATTCGAATAGAGAGGAAGGATTTTTGCTTCTGTATTCGCATCTGTATTCGTCTACGACCATGTCGTATTCGAATACAGAAGTGGGATTTTAACACTGTATTCGCATCTGTATTCTACTACAGGCATGCTGTATTCGAATACAGAATGCAGATTTTCACTAGTTTCAGTTTCTGTATTCAAATACAGTGGGTCTGTATTCGAATACAGATTCGTGTTTTTTTCAGAAGCACTGTTTTTAGCTTCTGTATTCGAATACAAGGAAGCTGTATTCGAATACAGATTCGTGTTAAAGTAATTTTAAAAGGAGGTTTTGAATTATTTTGAAGAGGAGAGGATGAAGTATTGAAAATCTTTAAGGAACTGGAAGAAAAGATTGAATTTTCAAGGTTTTGTCTTCTGTATTCGACTACAGGCATGTTGTATTCGAATACAGAATGTTAAAATTACAGTTTCATGTTTCTGTATTCGAATACAAGGGGTCTGTATTCGAATACAGATTCGAGTTTCCAGAAATTCCAAGTTTTCAAGAGTGTTTGTAAACCCCGAGTGTTTTGGGAATGTTGGGATTGTTGTGGTGAATTAAAATGGAACTGTTTGTGATATTTTGAAATGCTGGTGATAAAGTTTTTAAGACTTTACTGATGAAATGAAAGAGGTGTTTTGTGCACTGAGATAGCCTCTGTATTCGAACCAGAGGGCTGTATTCGAATACAGAGTGTCATTCTGCACTATGTTTAACTTTTGTATTTGAATACAGAGGAGCTCTATTCGAATACAAATTTGTAAAATTCCAGAAATCCTCAGTTTTAAACTCTGTGATTGAATTTTTAAGAGTCTGGGAAAACCTTTCAAAGTGTTAATGATTAATGGATTGTTTAATCATGATTGTGATGATGTTAATTCTGACTATGCTGAAATATTTTAAACATGATGAGAAGCATGAATTTTCTATTTTTGCATTCTGTTTCTAGAGAAGTGAAACACTGCATATTCGTGTACTGCATAGTCAAGTGGTACCCGCGATGGGCCACAGAGTAATGCGCAACCACGTGCTGATCTGTTGAGCGATTGCTCGAGTGCTGGACTGTTGAGCGTCTGCACTAAGTACTGATTTTTTGAGTGATTGTACATTTGGTATAAAAGTGCTGGACTGTTGAGCGTCTGTACCCTGAAATGCGCAGCCACGTGCTGATTTGTTGAGCGATTGCACAAGTGCTGGACTGTTGAGCGTCTGCACTAGGTACTGATCTGTTGAGCGATTGTACCTTGGTATATGTCAAACGTGCTGGTCTGTTGAGCGACTGCACGAGTGCTGGACTGTTGAGCGTCTGCACTGGGTGCTGATCTGTTGAGCGATTGCACCTTGGTCTTGAGGGCCGTTAAGTCAAACATAATGTGCTGGTCTGTTGAGCGACTGCACCTTGGTGATTCCAAGAAAATTGTATACATGAGCATATACATATTGCATTGAGGTATTGACCGGTGGGTCACGTTTGTTTATATGATGAATGAGTGGACATTGAATGTGTGTAAGTACTGTCCAGAATCTGAAATTCTGATTTAATGATTGTGTTTTGCAGAGATGTTGTTTGTACTTACCATATATTCATAATGATTGGTTGCTGTTTTTGAAAAGGCATATATGTCATTAAATTTCAAATGAGCATTATTATTATTTTCCTCATCATCATATGTTATACCATGATTATAATTGTTGTTGTGCAATATATGCTATGTGAATATTTGTTAATTTCGGTCGGTGACCCTTGCTATTATATTGTGGACTTTGGGCTTTGCCCTCAGATGTTACCCAAACCCGTCCTACCGACGGATTCACTAACGACGGAAACGTCGTTAGTTTCCCCTGATCTTTACGTACGGAGTCTACGTGGACAATGCAGAGGGACGGACGGTTGGCTGAAGACGAGACTTATAGAGGATACGGTGGAGACCGTGCTACTATAGCTTAGTGCATGATCAGTCTAGACTTTTGTATAGGGTCTTGAGTTTTGGGAAATATAATTTTATTTTGGGAATTAATGTATTACTTTTTCCGCTGTATTATTCTGCACTCTGACACTGATTAGGTGATAACTTTTGAAATGAACTGATTTTGTTTTAATTCCCTTGAATTAATTCTGAAAATTCTTTATTTATTTATTTAAAAAAAAAAATACACCTGCGCTGTGTTTTAAACTCGGGGTGTTACAATTGTGGTATCAGAGCATTTGGTTAAAGTTTTGGGATAAAGCTCTGATTTAAAGTATTTGTTTTGAGTTATTAGCTGATCATGCATAAAAGGAAGTAGTTAAAGTGTCAAGTCTTGAGTAAGTTGTGGTGTGACTGAAGTGATGATGGTTTTGTAGGAAACAATGCCTCCCCGAAGAGATGACACCGCAAGAACAATTGTCAGCCAAGAAGATCGGATGGTTGAAGCAATGAACAACATGGCTGCGTCTGTTGCTGCACAGACGGCTGCCAAGACTCAGCGCGATCTGGAAAAGAGAGAAAGGGAGATTCGCGCTGCTGAATCTAGAGGATGAGAGGATTTTCGTCGCCATAATCCTCCAAAGTTCACGGGTGATGAGGGTCCAGAGAGAGCGGACCAGTGGATCCAAGAGATGGATAAGATCTTTGAGATGATTAACTGTCGGGCGGAGGTGAAATTCAACTATGCCACGTACCTGCTGATAGGGGATGCAGAGTATTGGTGGAGGAGTACGAGATTGCTGATGGGGTCAGCTCAAGAGGAAGTGACCTGGGAGTCATTCAAAAAGAAGTTTCTAGACAAGTACTTCCCAATGAGCACTAGGACCAAGTTCGGGGATGACTTCCTGAAATTGTACCAGGGGAATATGACAGTAGGAGAGTACGCAGCTAAGTTTGAGTCGCTGTCCAGACACTTCAGATTCTTCTGGGAAGAAGTCGATGAACAGTTCATATGTCATCGCTTTCAGAATGGATTGAAGTACGAAATCCAAGATTCAGTCCTACCCTTGGGAATACAACGTTTCCAAGTGCTAGTAGAAAAGTGTAGAGAGGTGGAAGAGATGAAGAACCGGAGGGCCAACAGATGAGGGAACTTTAACTCTGGAGGGCCTAGTCAGGTACATAGTTAGAACAATAAAGGAAAGCAAGTTGCCAAGCCGTATAACCGGCCACCAAACAGCAAGAAAGGCCAGAATCGGCCGGGAAACCAGAGCTTTGGACGGCAATTAGGACAAGGAGTCCGGTGTTATCGCTGTGGGAAGGAAGGACATATTGCAACTGCTTGTACCACGGGGATTTGATGTGCTTCAATTGCCACAAGCCAGGACACGTGGCGAGGGATTGCCGGGTTCCGAAGGTGGAGCCAACTGTGAACGCAGCCAGAGCTACTCGTCCTACTGCTAGAGGCCGCGTTTATCACATGGGTGCTGAAGCTGGAAGACAAGCTCAAAATTTAATCCAGCAAGACTGTGAGATTGCAGGTAACACACTAACTGCACTTTTTGATTCGGGGGCAACCCATTCTTTCATTGCTATGGATTGTGTGCATCGTTTGAAGTTGTCTGTGTCTGCTTTGCCTTTTGATTTGGTTGTTTCTACACCTGCTAAGACTTTGACTGTAAACTCTGCATGTTTACACTGTACCGTAACGACACAGAATAGAGATTTCTTGGTCAATCTAATCTGTTTACCCCTACAATCACTCGAGATCATTCTCGGTATGGATTGGATGACGTATAATTACGTATTTTTGGATTGCGCTCGAAAATTGGTTCTTTTCCCCGAACCTGGAGTCGCTCGGTATTTGGCTGCTAACCAACTCGCAGTGTCACTAAGACAAGGAACTCAGGAATTTTTATCATTGGCTAACATGGAGACCAAGATGGATGTGAACATAGAAGATGTGATGTTAGTCAAGGAGTATCCGGACGTATTTCCATCAGAAATTCCAGGATTACCCCCGGTGAGAGAGGTGGAGTTCTTCATTGACTTACACCCAGGAACTGGACCTATTTCAATTGCGCCGTACCGGATGTCGCCATTGGAATTAAGCGAGCTGAAAGGTCAAATCGAAGGATTATTGGAGAAAGGATTTATCAGACCAAGTGTGTCGCCCTGGGGAGCTCCAGTGTTGTTGGTTAAGAAAAAGGACGGAAGTTCGCGTTTATGTGTGGATTATTGGCAACTAAACAAGGTGACTTTCAAAAATCGTTATCCATTACCACGCATCGATGATTTAATGGACCAATTGAGGGGAGCAGTAGTGTTTTCAAAGATTGATTTGAAGTCGAGATACCATCAGATTCGAGTAAGAGAAGGAGATATTCAAAAGACTGCTTTCAGGACTCGTTACGGACACTATGAATATCTCGTTATGCCTTTTGAAGTTATGAATGCACCAGCAATATTTATGGATTATATGAATAGGATATTCAGCCCGTTTTTGGATAAGTTCGTGGTGGTATTCATCGACGATATTCTGATTTATTCAAAGGATGAAGAAGAACATGAAGAGCACTTACGTCAAGTTCTTGATGTCTTACGCGGAAAGCAGCTCTATGCCAATTTGTCGAAGTGCGAATTTTGGCTAAAGGAAGTGAACTTTTTGGGACATGTGATAACGAAAGAAGGAATCACTGTCGATCCGGCAAAGATTGAGACAATTCTTGCCTGGAAACAGCCCCAGACTGTCACGGACATAAGGAGTTTTGTCGGAATAGCAGGATACTACAGGAGATTTATTGAAGGATTTGCTAAGATTGTAGCTCCTTTGACACAACTCACCAGGAAGAATCAGCCGTTTGCATGGACAAAGAAGTGTGAGGAGAGTTTTCAGTTGCTAAAGGAAAAGTTGACAACCTCACCAGTGTTAGTATTGCCACAGCCAGAGGAACCACATGAAGTTTACTGCGATGCATCTCACCAAGGTTTGGGATGTGTTTTGATGCAACACAAGAAAGCTGTAGCATACGCCTCAAGACAGTTGAAAACTCACGAACGGAACTACCCCACTCATGATTTAGAGCTGGCTGCCGTAGTGTTTGCGTTAAAGGTTTGGAGACACTACTTATATGGATGCACATTCACGGTGTTCAGCAACCATAAAAGTTTGAAGTACCTGTTCGATCAGAAGGAATTGAACATGCGTCAGAGAAGATGGATGGAGACTCTCAAGGATTTTGACTTTTCATTGCAGTACCACCCTGGAAAGGCCAATGTGGTGGCTGATGCATTGAGTCGGAAGAGCGTGTCAGTATCTTCCATGATAATGGCCAGACAACAGGAGTTGTGGGAAGCATTTAGAGATCTACATTTGGACGTAAAGTTTGCACCAGGAATGTTAAAGTGTGGAATGATAACAATTTCAAGTGGATTACTGGAGGAGATTGCAAACTTGCAAGATGACGCATTGATCCAAGAAAAGAGGAATCTGATAGCGCAAGGACAGACAACTGAGTTCAGCATCGGCACAGATAATATTCTGAGATGTAACGGAAGAGTTTGTGTACTGGAAGTTGCAGAGATGAGAAGAGCAATTTTGGAAGAGGCTCATAAGAGTAAGTTAAGTATTCATCTTGGAGCGACCAAGATGTACCAGGATTTAAGGCAAAATTTCTGGTGGCCAGGAATGAAGAAGGACGTAGCAGAATATGTATCAGCTTGTTTGACTTGTCAGCAAGCGAAAGTGGAACATCAACGACCTGCTGGAATGCTGCAACCTTTGGACATACCAGAGTGGAAGTGGGACAGTATTTCCATGGACTTCATAACAGGACTGCCCAAGACAAGGAAAAAGAATGATTCTATTTGGGTAATAGTATATCGATTGACGAAGTCCGCACATTTCCTACCGGTAAGGACCACTTATAAAGTAGATAAGCTGACAAAGATCTACATCGCTTAGATTGTGAGGTTACACGGCGTTCCATCAAGTATAGTATCGGACCGTGACCCAAAGTTCACATCTCATTTTTGGGGAGCGTTGCATGAAGCTTTGGGGACAAAACTGAAATTGAGTTCAGCCTACCATCCACAAACAGACGGACAAACTGAGAGGACAAATCAGTTCGTGGAAGATCTATTGAGAGCATGCATGTTGGATGACAGAGGAAACTGGGATGAAGTGCTGCCATTGATTGAATTCACTTACAACAATAGTTTTCACGCAAGTATTGGAATGGCACCCTATGAGGCTTTGTATGGACGCAAGTGTCAGACGCCCTTATGCTGGTATAAGGACGGAGAGAGTATGATTGTTCGACCTGAAATGGTGGAGCAAACTACAGAGAAAATCAAGAGGATACAAGAGAAAATGAAGATTTCGCAAGATCGTCAGAAGAGTTATGCGGACAAGCGTCGCAGACCTTTGGAATTTGAGCAGGGTGATCATGTATTTCTAAGGGTCACGCCTACAACTGGTGTTGGCAGAGCTATTAAGTCAAGAAAGTTGACTCCGAAATTTATTGGACCATACCAGATTACTGCGCGTATTGGACCATTGGCATGTCGGATTGCTTTACCTCCAATACTGTCCAATATTCATGACGTATTTCATGTATCGTAGCTAAGGAAATACATTGCAGACCCGTCACATGTGATCGAGCCAGATACAATTCAGCTGAGGGACAACCTGTCTTTTGAAGTATTGCCTGTAAGGATTGAAGACAGGAAGATTAAGCAGTTGAGGAACAAGGAAGTCCCACTAGTCAAGGTGATTTGGAATCCGACTACTGGAGACGTGACTTGGGAACTAGAGAGTAAGATGAGGGAACAATATCCTCAGTTGTTTACTGATATGTAGTTTCGAGGACGAAACTAATTTAAGGGGGGGAGTAATGTAAGACCCTTAATTTTTAATTAAAATTATGGAATTAATTTTAATTGTATTTTTGGGGATAATTGTAAAATATTTAATATATGTATGTTTGAGTGAATATATATATATATATATAAATATTTATTTTGGAGGATGAAATAAAAATTATTGGGTGAAGATTAAATTAATTTAATTATGAGTAATTAAATTAATTGGACAATTAATTGAGGATTAGTGGCTAATTACAAGGTAATTAAGTGCTGAAGAACCCAGCCTTATTTTAATATTATTTTGGGGTGAGGTGGCACCACCAAAAGCCTATAAATAGGGTGAGCATGATGGTGTAATCAGAACAACATCCCTCCTTCCTCACTGCCCATACTGCATGTAATAGTAACCCATTTTTCCCTCCCATTCTGTCTCTATTTTTTGCCTTCCCTTTTCCAGTCACGGTTATAAAAGAAGAAGAGAGGAACTCTTCAAAGTATCATTACTGGAACATCCAAACACTGAAACACCAAAACTCCAGTACAAAATTTATTTCCCATACCATTACGAAGCTAAAGAACCCAGATTCGCAGCAACAAACACCAGTTGCAGTTTTGCCATTTCTGGACGCACACACTTTAGCAGAAGCAGAACACGCTACAAGGGTAAGGGCACCTTCCAACTTTCTAGTTGCATTAGGGCTGTAAGTGTAAAATTTTCATGGCATTACTAGTGTTTTCATGACTGTTTTGAAACTGGTTTGCCTGTACTTGAAAGAAATGGACAAAAATGCATTTTTGACGTTTTAAAGCTCTGTGATGATTCTGTTTTGAGCTGAATACACTAAAGATGTGCTATTTATGTGGGAAAATGGAAAATGTCTTGAATGTTATTTCAAATATAATTAAAAATTGCATGTTCATAAAACTGTTTTAAAAATGGTTTTGAAATGCAAAAAAATGCATTATGTTTGTGTGTTGTTGCTCTGTGAATGCTACATGTTATTCTGATATGTGTGAAAGTTGAAATGCTTGCATGTTCTTTTGATGTGTTGTGAAAGCTGAAATGCTTGCATGTTATTTTGATGTGTTGTGAAAGCTGAAATGCTTGCATGTTATTTTGATGTGTTGTGAAAGCTGAAATGCTTGCATGTCATTCTGATGGTTTGAATGTCTGGATGATTGGGTGTTAATCATTCTGATTCTAGTTCTGTTTCTGATGATTTGTTGTTGATGACTTTGATTCTGTTTCTGTTTGAGTCATTCTGATGATGTTGATGATTTAAAAAGAAAAGGGATTTTTAATGAGGAAAGTATTGTCTGGAAAAAGTGCTGAATCTGTTTTAATGTTGGTTGTTTGTTTTTTTTTTAAAAGAAAACAGTTTTATAAAAGGGTTGAAATCTCAAGAAAATTTCATTGGTTTTCGAAGGTGTATTCGAATACAACATGTGTGTATTCGACTACAACCTGTCAAATTTCTGTTTTACTTAAGTTTTCAAAGTTGTATTCGAATACGAGCCCTTGTATTCGAATAAAGAGGAAGGATTTTTGCTTCTGTATTCGCATCTGTATTCGACTACGACCATGTCGTATTCGAATACAGAAGTGGGATTTTAACACTGTATTCGCATCTGTATTCGACTACAGGCATGCTATATTCGAATACAGAATGCAGATTTTCACTAGTTTCAGTTTCTGTATTCAAATACAGTGGGTCTGTATTCGAATACAGATTCGTGTTTTTTTCCAGAAGCACTGTTTTTAGCTTCTGTATTCGAATACAAGGAAGCTGTATTCGAATACAGATTCGTGTTTTCCAGAAAATCAAGTTTTAAACACTGAGATATGCATTTTAAAGTGTTGGGAAACTTGGAGAAGGGTTAAAGTAATTTTAAAAGGAGGTTTTGAATTATTTTGAAGAGGAGAGGATGAAGTATTGAAAATCTTTAAGGAACTGGAAGAAAAGATTGAATTTTCAAGGTTTTGTCTTCTGTATTCGACTACAGGCATGCTGTATTCGAATACAGAATGTTAAAATTACAGTTTCATGTTTCTGTATTCAAATACAAGGGGTCTGTATTCGAATACAGATTCGAGTTTCCAATAATTCCAAGTTTTCAAGAGTGTTTGTAAACCCTGAGTGTTTTGGGAATGTTGGGATTGTTGTGGTGAATTAAAATGGAACTGTTGGTGATATTTTGAAATGGTGGTGATAAAGTTTTTAAGACTTTACTGATGAAATGAAAGAGGTGTTTTGTGCACTGAGATAGCCTCTGTATTCGAATACCAGAGGGCTGTATTCGAATACAGAGTGTCATTCTGCACTATTTTTAACTTCTGTATTCGAATACATAGGAGCTATATTCGAATACAACTTCGTAAAATTCCAGAAATCCTCAGTTTTAAACTTTGTGATTGAATTTTTAAGAGTCTGGGAAAACCTTTCAAAGTGTTAATGATTAATGGATTGTTTAATCATGATTGTGATGATGTTAATTCTGACTATGCTGAAATATTTTAAACATGATGAGAAGCATGAATTTTCTATTTTTGCATTCTGTTTCTAGAAAAGTGAAACACTGCATATTCATGCATTGCATAGTCAAGTGGTACCCGCGATGGGCCACAGAGTAATGCGCAACCACGTGCTGATCTGTTGAGCGATTGCACGAGTGCTGGGCTGTTGAGCGTCTGCACTAAGTACTGATCTGTTGAGCGATTGTACTTTGGTATATAAGTGCTGGACTGTTGAGCGTCTGCACTGGTACTGGACTGTTGAGCGTCTGTACCCTGAAATGCGCAGCCACGTGCTGATCTGTTGAGCGATTGCACGAGTGCTGGACTGTTGAGCGTCTGCACTAGGTACTGATCTGTTGAGCGATTGTACCTTGGTATATGTCAAACGTGTTGGTTTGTTGAGCGACTGCACGAGTGCTAGACTGTTGAGCGTCTGCACTGGGTGCTGATCTGTTGAGCGATTGCACCTTGGTCTTGAGGGCCGTTAAGTCAAACATAATATGCTGGTCTGTTGAGCGACTGCACCTTGGTGATTCCAAGAAAATTGTATACATGAGCATATACATATTGCATTGAGGTATTGATCGGTGGGTCACGTTTGTTTATATGATGAATTAGTGGAAATTGAATGTGTGTAAGTACTGTCCAGAATCTGAAATTCTGATTTAATGATTGTGTTTTGCTGAGATGTTGTTTGTACTTACCATATATTCATAATGATTGGTTGCTGTTTTTGAAAAGGCATATATGTCATTATATTTCAAATGAGCATTATTATTATTTTCCTCATCATCATATGTTATACCATGATTATAATTGCTGTTGTGCAATATATGCTATGTGAATCTTTGTTAATTTCGGTCGGTGACCCTTGCTATTATATTGTGGACTTTGGGCTTTGCCCTCAGATGTTACCCAAACCCGTCCTACCGACGGATTCAC
The DNA here is from genome assembly GCA_037974295.1 of Cicer cuneatum. Classification (NCBI taxonomy): domain Eukaryota; kingdom Viridiplantae; phylum Streptophyta; class Magnoliopsida; order Fabales; family Fabaceae; genus Cicer; species Cicer cuneatum. Next base: position 31,627,904 of record JBBPBO010000004.1, on the reverse strand, counting down.
TAACGACGGAAACGTCGTTAGTTTCCCCTGATCTTTACCTACGGAGTCTACGTGGACAACGCAGAGGGACGGACGGTTGGCTGAAGACGAGACTTATAGAGGATACGGTGGAGACCGTGCTACTGTAGCTTAGTGCATGATCAGTCTAGACTTTTGTATAGGGTCTTGAGTTTTGGGAAATGTAATTTTATTTTGGGAATTAATGTATTACTTTTTCCGCTGTATTAGTCTGCACTCTGACACTGATTGGGTGATAACTTTTGAAATGAACTGATTTTAGTTTAATTCCCTTGAATTAATTCTGAAAATTCTTTATTTATTTATTTAAAAAAACAAAATACACCTGCGCTGTGTTTTAAACTCGGGGTGTTACAAAGAAATTGAGGTATTTTCTGAATTTACTCGATTTGACTTAATTACTGTTATAAATGATTTTTTAAATAATAATCAAAAATTGTCTTGAAAACTGAAAACACTTAGGAAAGAAAATACAAATCTAACCAAAAAAGTTAATGTTTTAAAGAATCAAAGTGCATAATTTAAAATAGAAAATGCAACTCTTAAAACTGATATTACTGAACTTAAGACAGATAATGCAACTCTGAAAACTGATATTATTGAACTTAAAACAGAGAATCCAAATTTGAAAACTAATATTGCTGAATTTAAGGCTGAAAATCAAACTCTAAAAAGTAATCATAGTTCAACATCAATTGATTGCCACATGTAACTCTGATATGCATAAACAAGTATTTCAAGATTTTCTTTGTAATGGTATGGAAAGAAGCAAATATGCTTCTATGATTTATGGAGTTAGTAGAAATGGTAAAAAAGGTATAGGATTTGAAGAAACTGTAACTGAACCTAAAACTATTCCATTTGATATCTTGTGTACTGTTTGCTCTAAGAAAGATCACTCCAAATTATCTTGTCTAATGCTAAATACAAGGAAAGACAAGAAACCTTTTAAGACTAACAAACCAGGAACCAACCAAATTTGGGTACCTAAGAACAAAATTATCTTTGTTGCAGATGTCCTCAACAATCAAGTTACAACACCAATCATGGTACCTGGACAGTTGATGCCCGTGACATATGACGGGAGAAAAATCTATGTTCCACGAACTAACTTTGAGCAAAGGAGGCACAATGACTTTTGGAGGAAAGCAAAAAGGCTAGATCATTGGTCAAGGTACAATTGGTAATGGTACGTCCCCTTCTATTAAAGATGTCTTGTTTGTTAAAGGTCTTAAGCATCACTTATTAAGTATTAGTCAGTTAAGTGATAATAATTTGATATTTTATTCAATCAAAAAACATGCAAGACAATTAGTCAGAAGGATAGATCTGTACTCTTTATAGGTCAGAGGCAAAACAACATTTATAAGATAAATCTGTTTAGTCTAGAGAAACAAGAGGTTGAGTGTCTAATGTCAGTAAATGAAGAGCAACTAATTTGGCACAAAAGATTAGGTCATGCAAACCTTAGATTAATTTCAAATCTGAATAAACTTCAATTAGTAAGAGGTCTACCTAAGCTTAGTTATAAAACTGAAATTATGTGTGAAGCTTGTTAAAAGGGAAAACATACAAAAACTCATTTACCCCTAAGAACTCAGTCTCTACCTCAAAGCCCATTGAGCTCTTACATATAGATCTCTTTGGGCCATAAACAACCTCTCTATGTGGAAAGAAATATGGCTTTGTTATAGCAGATGATTACACTAGGTGTACATGGGTAAATTTTTTAAGAAGAAATGATGAATCCCATAAAGTATTTATCACATTTTGTAAACAAATTATGAATGAAAAAGGTCTTAAGATTGCAACAATTAGAAGTGATCATGGAGGATAATTTGAAAACAAGTTTTTTGAAAGTTTTTGTGATGATAATGGAATCTCTCACAACTTGTCCTCTCCTAGAACACCCCAACAAAATGGAGTTGTAGAAAGAAAGAATAGATCACTCCAAGAAATGGCCAAAACCATGTTAAACGATTTGAATGTTGCAAAACACTTTTGTGTTGAAGCAATTAATAATGCTGGTAATATTCAAAATAGAGTCTATATTAGTTCTATATTGAATAAAACACCATATGAATTGTGGAAAGGTAAAAAGTCTAACATCTCTTATTTAAACAATTTGGTTGTACTTGTTATATGATGAACACTAAAGATAACCTTGGTAAATTTGATTCTCAATCTCAAAAGTGTACCTTCATTGGATACTCTGAAAGATCCAAGGCTTATAGAGTGTTTAATAGAGAAACTAAAATTGTGGAAGAATCCCTGGTTAAATTTGATGACAAACAGCTTGACCTTGAAAAGTCAAAGCAAGATGATGATAGTGGAGGGTTACCAGAACCAAAGGAAGCAGTAAAGACAAACCAGAAGAACTTGAAAAAGTAGAGGATACAAGAAAATCAAAAGAATATGACAAATCTTCAAAAGATGAATCTCATCAAGTCAGAAATAGTTAAGATAAGTCAGAAGAATGATCTGGATGGAAGTACCAGTCATCTCATCCTGAAACTCTAATCATTGGTAGTGCAAGTGATCCTTTGAGGACCATATTATCACTTAAAGACACCAGTTTGTTTGGCTTACTCTCATCAATTGAGCCTACCTCTATTGATGAAGCATTGGCAAATGATGGATGGATTCTTCCAATGCAAGAAGAGTTAAATGAATTTGAGAGGAATGATGTTTGGGATCTAGTACCTAGACCAGAGAACAACATTATTGGAACCAAGTGGGTTTTCAGAAACAAGCTAAATGAAAAAGGTGAAGTGGTCAACAACCAGGCAAGACTTGTCGCACAAGGCTACAATTAGCAAGAGGGCATTAATTACTCTGAGACGTCTGCTCCAGTGGCCAGGTTAGAAGCTATTCGTATCCTACTTTCTTTTGCTGCAAATAATAACATTACATTATTTCAAATGGATGTTAAAAATGCTTTTCTAAATGGTTATATAAGTGAAGAAGTCTATGTTAAACAACCCCCAGGTTTTGAAAGTTCTAAATTACCAAATCATGTTTTTAAACTTAGAAAATCTCTATATGGTCTAAAAAAAGCACCTAGGGCATGGTATGATAGGCTTAGTAATATCTTGCTTAAAAATAACTTTGAAAGAGGACAAGTAAACAATACACTTTTTAGAAAATCAATAGAAGATGACATTCTTATTATTGAAATTTATGTTGATGACATTACATTTGTATCTACTAATGGCACTCTTTGCCAAAAAATTTCTAAATTAATGCAGCATGAATTTCAAATGAGTATGATGGGAGACCTTATGTTCTTTTTAGGGATACAAATTCAGCATAATATAAAAGGTATATACATTCATAAAACTAAATATACAACAGAGCTTCTCAAGAAGTTTAAGATGAGTGATTGCAAAACTATGGCTACACCAATGCACCCTACTTGTTCACTTGAAAAAGATGATTCAGGCCAAAAAGTTGACCAAAAAACCTATAGAGGAATGATAGGATCTCTACTTTACCTTTCCTCTTCTAGACCTGACACCATATTTAGTGTATGTGTATGTGCAAGATTTCAAGCTGACCTTAGGGAATCACATTTAATTGTTGTTAAGAGAATCCTTAGATACCTAAAAGACACTACCAACCTTACCTTGTTCTACAAGAAATCTCCTAAGTACAAACTTAGTGGATATTGTGATTCTGATTATGCTGGAGATAAACTTGAGATAAAGAGCACTAGTGGACACTGCACATTTTTAGGTGACAACTTAATATCCTAGTCAAGTAAGAGACAAACCACTATTGCAATGTCAACAGCAGAGGCGGAGTACATTTCAGCAGCTGGCTGCAGTTCTCAACTACTTTGGATGAAACATCAACTAGAAGACTACAAAATCCTAGAAACCAACATTCCCATATATTGTGATAACACTTCTGCCATTTGCCTAACCAAAAACCCTATACTACATTCTAGAGCTAAACACAGAAATCAAACACCACTTCATTAGGGACTTTGTTCAAAAAGGGGTACTAAACATTCAGGTTGTAGACACTGAACACCAATAGGATGACATATTCACCAAACCACTACCTGAAGATAGGTTTGACTTCATCAAGAAAAACCTAAATCTTTCCTTCATATGTGACTGATATTGTAATCACTTCAAAGTAGTTTAGTTTTACATTAGTTTTTATATTTTTTTTGTAATATGTTATATTCATGTTATTCACACACAAAAAAAAGAGAAGAAAAAAAAGCAAAAAAAATTGATAAAGTGGGGAGAAAATAATGCTTAGACTTAGGGGGAGTCAAAGAAATAGAAAGAAAAATTGTTATAAAAAACTACAAGTTTTGTCATCATCAAAAAGGGGGAGATTGTTGGAACTAAGAGTTTTGATGTTAACAAAAGTATTTTATGAGAAAAATATATTTGACTTCAAAGAGTATGAAATAAGATATGGTTAAGATTTGTAGAAGATTTTATTAAGACTTGAAGAAGATTTGATCAAAAATTGACGAAGATTTGAAAAAGATTTCATTAAAATTTGAAGATTTGATCAAAATTTTAAAAAGATTTGATCAAAATTTGAAGACGATTTGATCAAGATTTATCTACAATAATAAAAGGAACATAATCAATTTGAAGAATTTACAAACGCAATCTGAACAAAATACAATTCAGAATTAAACAGGGACCAAATTGAAGCCCAAATTTCAACTATAAATAGATACTCAAGGCTGAAGAAGAAAATCATCGAAAAGCAGAAAAGAGTAGTCTAGAGTTCAAAGAGAGAAATACTCATTTCCAGTTAGAAATATTTTTTGAGTGTTCTTTTCTTGAGTGTGAGAGTTATTATTATTATCAGCTTTCGAGAAGCAACTACTCATGTTCCAATCTATTGTATCCAACCCGATAGTGGTTTAGTTCCTTCTTCAATCTGGGGTTGTCAGGTTGTTAGGAGAAGACTTGGCTTGTATGGTCAAGGTGGTGTGGTTCCTCAAAAGTCTGGGGTTGTCAGGATATTTGGGAAGATTGGCATGGAGGGTCAGGTGCTTTGTTATTCAAGGTATTTGAATTAGTGGATTAAAGCCTTCTGAATGAGGCGACTGGATGTAGCGAAGTTAATCGTGAATCAGGATAAATCTATGTGTCAAATTAATTATGCTTTCATTGCTTGCTGCCTCTGAATCTGATTGCTTCTACTCCAAGTAAGTAACCAAAAACCAAACTAGTTTTTAATTTATTTATAAATTATCAAAAAGTTGTCAACTTTGGCAAACACAATTCAACCCCCTTCTCGTATTTGCACCTTCAAGAGGTTGCCGTTAGTAGAACCAAAAATGATATCATCAAGATATATTTGGACAATGAAAAGGTCATTCTTAAATGATTTTCTAAACAAATTAATGTCAACCTAGCTTCTTTCAAAATCGTTCTTTAATTAGAAATTGTTTAGTTTATCATACCAAGCTCTTAGGGGCCTGTTTTAGACATACAAATATTTCTTTAGTTTTAAAACATAGTCTGGATATTCATTTTCTTCAAAGCCAAGAGGTTGGTTGACATACACTTCTTCATAAATGTAACCATTTAAAAAAAACTTTTGACATCCATTTGATATAAAATGATTTTATTAAAAACTGCAAATGAAAGTAAAATTCGGATTTCCTCAAACCTTGCCACAAGAGCGAAAGTTTAAGTGTAATCAATACCTTCCTACTGACTGTATCCTTGAGCTACAAGTCTAGCATTGTTTCTTACCACTTAACCTTTCACATTTAATTTGTTTCTAAAAACCCATTTGGTTCCAATTGAGTTTTTTTTCTTTTGGCTTTGGGACAAGATCCCATACTTCATTTATTTTGAATTGATTCAACTCTTCTTGCATAGATATTAGCCATCTATCATCTGATAAAGGTTCGTCTATAGCATATCTGGTGTTCAGAGGATCATTTGCACTTCCTATGATTAGAGAGTCTGGATAAGAAGATTTGTATTTTCATCTAGGTTTGGATTCCTGATTATCTTGATTTGTGGGTGGATCATTATTGCTTGTTCTTGAGTTATTAGACATATATTTTGATTCATTGTAGGTTGATATATCTGGTTCCTCTGATATTCGTAGATATGCAAGGACTACTTCTAGCTATGACTTGTTATGGTGAAACTTTTTGCCATGAAACTTAACATGTATTGACTCCCCAACAATCAATGTTTCTTTGTTGTATACTCTACATGCTTTAGACCTTTCAAAGTATCCCAAAAAGGTGCACTTTTGAGATTGTGAATTAAATTTGCAAAGATTCTCTTTAGTATTCAAAATATAGCATATGCAAACCAAATTGATGAAAGTATGAAATGTTGGGTTTTATTCCTTTCCACAATTCATAAGGATTCCTATTAAGAATGGGTCTAATATAGATTGTATTATGAATATAACATGATGTGTTCATTGCTTTTGCCCAAAAAAGTGTTTGGGAACATTCATTGTGTGAATCATGGTGCACACCATTTCCTAAAGAGATCTATGTTTTCTTTCTACAACCCTGTTCTGTTGAGGTGTTCTAGGAGAGGAAAAGTTATGTAAAATTCCATTCTCTTCACATGAATATTAAAAAACTTATTTTCAAATTCATCCCTATGATCCATACGAATTTTTGCAATACAAAATCCTTTTTCATTTTGCACTTGTTTACATAACGTAGTGAAGACTTTTAGTGACTCATCCTCATGTTTCAGGAACTTTACCCATGTCTGTACGATTTTATGTTGTTTCGATTTTATTTATTATTCCTGATCCGAAAGTAACCTTCTCCTTTTGGAATAGTCATTAACAATAACGAGTCCATACTGTTTTCCACTAACAAAAGCAATCTTTACAAGACCAAATAAATCAACATGGTAACAGTTCAAGTGGTCCAGAAGTGGAAACAACATTTTTAGAAGAAAAAGATGATTTTGTTTGTTTCCCTTTTTGAAATGCCTCACAAGGAACATCTGATTCATATTTTAAATCGATTTGTTTTCAATTTTGAGATTAACCTCAAATTGGCATGTCCTAATATTTTGTGCAAAATCAGTTGTTCTTTATGCACATACATAAGGCACTTTAATTCTTGTTTTTCCAAATGAAACAAGCTTATTTTGTAAATATTGTTTTTTCTATGACCAGTAAATAGTATGGAACCATCAGTTTGACTTATTGCCTTACATGACTTTTTATTGAAGACAACATCATAACCATTTTCGCTTAATTGAATTATGCTCAATCGGTTTTGCATTAGTCCCTTCACAAGTAAAACATTTTTAATAGCAGGGAGGGAACCATTACCTTTTGCGCGTGCCAATTGATCTTACCCTTCTAATAACCTTCGTTCTTGAGGGTCGATTCTTGTTTTTTCTTCGTTCTTGAGGGTCAAGTGTCGTGAGCATCCATTGTCAAGGTACCATGTCTGGTGTTTTAACTTGGTTTCTAAGGATATCTTCAAGATAGATTATTTTATTCTTAGCTACCCAAATTTGGTTTGGTTTTGGTTTTTTAGTTCTGAAAGGTTTCTTGTCTTTCAATGTTTTTGGCATAGGACAATTGTTGGAACCATGTTGGTTTTCCTCTTGTGATATTGTATTAACAAATATATTTTATGAGAACAATTTTTTTGGACTAATGGCTTCATTAAGTGTGTAGGAATTAGATTAGGAAATTAAAAGAAACAACATCAAAAGAAGAAAGTAGAAGCAAAATGGAGATTGTTGGAACCAAGAATTAGAACACAAAATCAAAAGAAAAAACATCAGAAAAAGAAGTCAGAAGTAGATATCAGAAGTAAGTGACTAGAGCAAACTACTGGAGGAAGCGACAAGACCAAACGATCTGAGGAAGCGACCAGATGAACCAAAGTCAAACCCAATCAACACACTTCCTGTTGTGTACGCACATCTACCCCTGAAGATTTGCCTGTTATGATTATGTATAGCAGCCTCTAAGGAACAATATTTCTACTTGCCTTCGATGAATAGTATTTATGCATGCCTCTGATGAACAATATTTTTGCATGCCTATGATGAACAATATTTCTGCATGTCTCTGAAGAACAAAATATTTGTATGCCTCTGATAAACAGTATTTATGTATGCCTCTGATGAACATAATTTTTGCATGCCTCTGATGAAGTCTTCTTTCTGCATGACTTTGAAATTCGAAGCTACTTTTCAAGCCTGCCTCTGAAGTTCATGTTTCGCTTGCTCAAATAATGGCAATATGTTCTAGAATGCTGCCTCTGATAAGCAGCTTCAAAAGTTGCTCTGACTCTAAAAATGCAACAAAGGTGAAGTTACCCATGCCACAAATTCTAAGTTACGCAATTTTTCCTTTGACATAATTATTTAGGCAACACAACATCTAACTCCAACAATCAAGTCTATGATTCCGATGGCGAAAAGTGAACGACTCTGATAAATTGTTAAAATATTAAAAAAGGACTTGGTTGTGTCAGAAATTCATAAAATACACATCATATATTTTTGGAAGAGTTGCTCAAATCAGATTCAAAAATTAGGAATTGGCTAACGATCATATTATGAAAACATATCTTTCAAAATTATATTTAGAAGAAATATTTGTTGACCAAAGACAACAAATATAAATATATATTCAAGGCCAAAACTGAAGCCCAAATTTTACAACGGACTAAACTGAAGCCCTAATTTTAACTATAAATATATACTCAAGGCTGAAGAAGAATCCAACAAACTAACAAACGAAGAAATCCTAAAAAAAATCGATGTTATTCACAAAAACCTGAAGAGCTCAAATTTTTGTAAGTATCTAGAGTTGTAACAAAGCACTTGTTCAAAGTAAAATATTATTAGTGCTCTAGTGAGGAAAAACCAGTTTCCAACTCATTGTAACCCAACCCGATAACGGCTTTAGTGTGCCTCAAGAAACCTATGGATCGCATGCTTTGTTGAGAAGACATGACTTGTAGGGTCAAGGTGTAGCTTGCCTTTGTAGGTTGGAAGCTATTTTGATAATACTTAATTGTAGGGTCAGGTGTTGTGTTGTTCAAGGTTTGTAATTAGTGAATAAATATTTTTTTGTGATGGGATTGGACTACCAAGTTATTAGTGAATCAGGATAAAATATTGTGTTGTCTTTTCATATGCACTATCTGTTTTACTGCTGCCTTTAATTAGTAAAATTTTTTAACTCACCAAATCAGAATTATCCTCAACCACTCCTTTTCGTGTTTGAGCACCTTCAATTGGCATTGGATTTTTTTTCATGGTTGAGCACTTTACAATGTTTGAGGAAGGATCCAGGATTCAACATGACTAGATTTGGAGCAAACATCAATAGATCACCTCTGTTTGATAGAGTACAATTCGAGTTTTGGAAGGATAGGCTGAGGAGTTTCTTTATTTCACAAGCTTCAGAACTCTGGGAGTTGGTGGAAGATGGCTACACTACTCTAAAAAATATTAATGGTATTGAGATTCCAAGGAAAGAGATGGATGATGAACAGAATAAAATGTACAAGATACATCACAAGTTCAGAACCTATATGATAAATGTAATCCACTTCAAAGAGGTTGAAAAATGCACTAAGGAAGAGACAACAAAAAGCATCGATGATAATCTGATTTTGACCTATAAAGGAAGCAAGCAAGTTCAAGAGGCAAAGGCCAACCTCCTAGTCAGAAAATAGGAACTATTTCAGATGGAAGAAGATGAAGACCTTGAAACAATGTTTTTCATATTCCAGACTTTGGTCTCAAGATTAAAGGTTCTTGAAAAGAGTTATACTACTGCAGATCTTGTGAAGAAAATTCTTAGGAGTTTGCCAAGCTAGTGGAGCCCTAAAATTACAGCCATTCAAGAAGCTAAGAATATGAATACTCTTAAATTTGAGATCATATGAAATTGAGCTTGCACAGGATGAGCCTAGGAAGAAATAGATGACTTTGTCTTTGCGTCCAAGCAGAAGAAGGCTCGAAAGGTTACAATAGAACTTGAGGATAATGATTCAGATGGGAAGAATATGGACTTATAGGATAAGGAGCTGGTTTTCATATCTAGAAAAATTTGGAGGATGTGGCACAATAGAAAGAAGCCATTCCCTCAAAGTATTTTCTAGGCAAGCCAACAAAGGAAAGGACGACAGGTCTGACAAGAAAAGCATCACCTTCTAAGGATGCAAGGAACCTGAGCATGTCAAGTTTGAACATCCAAATCTAGAAAAAGGGAAACATTAGAGGAAAGATTCCATACCAAAGAAGAAGGTTTTGATGGCTAAATAGAATAATTTTGATTAATCCTATAATGATGAATACCAAGAAGAGTTGGCTCTAATGGCTCACACTAACTCTAACTCTAAATTCAAAACTAATCATAATTCTGACTCTGATAGTGAATCAGCAGATGAAGAAATTAAGGTACTTTCTGACTGAACCCAATCTGAATTAATTTAAGTCATAAATGATTTCTTAAATAGAAACCACAATTTGCCTCTAAAACCGAAAGCAATTAAGAAAGTATATGCAAACCTAACTAGCAAAATAAATGTTTTAAAAAATAAAAGTATTGAGCCTAAATTAGAAAATACAGCTCTGAAAGATGATCGTGTCTCAACGTTTAGAAAATTTGATATGTAATTATGATAAATATGAAGTAGCATTACAAGACATCTAGCTAACAATATACCAAGAAACAGTATGTATTGTTTACTCCAAGAATTGCCCCATATTAAATAATAGGAAAGACTAGAAACCTTTCAAGACTAACAAACTAGGACCCAACATAATTTGGGTACCTAAGAACAAAATTATCTATGTTCTAGATGTTCTCAACAGCCAAGTTGAAACACCAATTATGGTACTTGGACAGTGGATGCTCGTGACATATGACGGGAGAAAAGTCAATGTTCCAAGACCTAACTTCGGTCAAATGAAGCGCAATAACTGTAGGAGGAAAGCAAAAATGCCAGATCATTGGACACAACAAAATTGGTAATGGCACCTCTCCTTCCATTAAAGATGTTTTTTTGTTACTGGTCTTAAACATAATTTATTAAGTATGAGCCAATTAAGTGATAATAACTATGATATTATATTTAATCAAAAATCATGCAAAGCAATTAGTCAAAAAGATAGATCTATACTCTTTACTGGCCAGAGGCAAAATAACCTATATAAGAGAAATTTGCTTAGCTTAGAGAAATAAGATATTAGGTGTCTCAAATCAGTAAATGAAGAAAAATTAACTTGGCACAAAGGGTTAGGTCATGCAAACCTAAGATTAATTTCAAAATTGAATAAACTTCAACTTGTTAGAGGTCTACCTAAGCTTAGCTAGAAAACTGAAATTATGTGTGGAGCTTTTCAAAAAGGAAAACAAACTAAGAACTCTTTTACTCCTAAGAACTTAATCTCTACCTCTAAACCCCTTGAGCTCTTGTATATAGATCTCTTTGTGCAAGTGAAAACAGCCTCAGTAAATGGAAATAAATATTTCTTTGTAATAGTAGATGATTACACAAGGTGAGATTGAATAAAATTCTTAAGAAATAAAGATGACTACCACAAAGTGTTTATTGCATTTTGAAAAATGAATGAAAAATGTCTTAGGATTATAACAATTAGAAGTGATCATGGAAGATAATTTGAAAACAAGTTCTTTGAAAGTTGTTGTGATGAAAATAAAATCTCTCTCATTTTCTCCTCTCCTAGAATACCATAGCAAAATGGAGTTGTAGAAAGAAAGAATAGACCCCTTTAAGAAATGGCTAGAACAATGTTAAATGAGATGGATGCTTCAAAACATTTTTGGGCAGAGGCAATCAACATTGCTTTTTATATTCAGAAGAGAATTTTAATTATGCCAATATTGAATAAAAGGCCATATGAATTATGGATGGAGAAAAAGCCTAATATCTCTTACTTTAAGTAATTTGGTTATATTTGTTATATGTTAAACACTAAATAAAACGTTGGCATGGTTGATCCCACCTCACAAAAGTGTACATTTCTTGGATACTCTAAGAGATCCAAAGCTTATAGAGTATTTAATAGGTAAACTCAAATTGTGGAGGAGTCAATACATGACAAATTTGATGACAAGCAACTTGACCTTAAAAAGTCATAGCAAGTTGAGGATACTACAGGTTTACTAGAGCCAGAGGTAGCTGAAGGTGCAAACACGAGAAAAAATGGTTGAATTGTGTTTGACTAAGTTGATAACTTTTTCATTATTTGCTTAAACTAGTTCAAAGTTTATTCTTTACTTGGAGTAGAAGCAATAACAAAACTAAGAAATGCAAGAATAAAGTGACACAAGTAATTTATCCTGGTTCACCACTAACTTGGCTACGTCCAGTTCATTCACTCGAAAGGATTTAATCCACTAATTCAACAACTTGAATTACAAAGCAGCTGACCCTCCAAGACAGTCTTCTCAAACTGTCTAACAACCCTAGACTTTTGAGGAACACACATACCTTGACTCTATCTGCCAAGTCTTCTCCATACAATCTATCAACCCCAGATTGTTGAAGGCACACTAACACGACTATCGAGTTTGAATACAATGGTTTGGAACTTGAGTATTTTCATCTAACAAGTTGATTGTAACAATGACTATCACACCCTAAAAAAACATTTAGAAAATATTTCTTATTAGAACAAGTGCTTCTCTCTTTGAACTCTAAGATGAATTCGGAATTTTTGAGCTTGAGTTCTTATACTCTTTTCTGATTTTTCCAATGATCTTCTTCTTTGGCCTTGAGTATCTATTTATAGATAAAATTAGGGCTTCAATTTAGTCCATGTTTAATTTTGAATTGCGTCGTCATTCCTAGCTTGGTAAACAATGATCTTATTCAAAACTATGTTCTTTAGCCAATTATTTACTTTTCAATCCAATATGAGAAGTTCTACTAGATTGATTTTGTTTGTATTTTGTTTAGATTGTGATTGTAAATTTTTCAAATTCATATTGTTGGTATTTTGTTAAGATTGAGTTTGTAAATCCTTCTAATTGATATTGTTCGTATTTTGTTATGATTGAGTTTGCAAATTTTTCAGATTGATACTGTTTGTATTTTGTTAAGATTGATTCCGCAAATTCTTTAGATGAAACTTCCTTGCTATTGCTTGCTTTGATCTGGATGGCAACATAGAGTTTCTTCCATCCTATTGTGTAACACCCCGAGTTTAAAACACGGGGTGCATTTTTTTTTTCAATAATAAAATGATTTTCCAGATTTAAAAATAAAGTTTTACGTAAAACAGTACGCCGTGGATTAATCGATGAACGTAACAAAATAAATTCATCGTAATCTCAATAAATACTTAATTCTAGAAATTTAATAATAAACAATAAGACATTTTTGAAAGATAATAATGTCATAACATTCCCAAAAGTCAATATCAGAGTGCGGAATAAGTAGTACAACAATTGTTTTTCAAAATAAAAACCAAATACATTTCCAGCTCAAATCCTATACATCAAGTCTAACTGATCATGCGCTAAAGCTACAGTAGCACGGATTTCCTCCGCATCCCAAGCAAGTCTCCTCCGAATCTACCGCTCGCCTCGACGTGACCTCCTCCTCCTCCTCATCATACAGAGAGGGGTCGGCCTCCTCAGAAGTTAGATCAATACAAAGTCTCAGTCGCTTCGGCGGCGCCGGAATCTCATAACAATCATTGGAGATCCTAGGCGGACCCAGAATCTCAGCTGCTACTAGCTTCGGCTCATCATTCTTCCCTTCTGCCTCAGACTCATGTACATCTCCTCCAATCACCGGGTTGGGAGTCACCACACCTACGGTGGCCTCCGTCTCAACCCCTCTAGCGGACTCCTCAGCATCGTCGAAAATTTCGTGCGCCTCCAACACCAGACGGGAAGGCACGGGAAAATCTATACTCGTATGTGTGCGCTCCACGAGATCCGCTACGCCGTCTGTCCTACTCGTCCTCTCCAACCACCCCGTGTAAGTCGCTCTGCTTGAGATGGGGTCGAATACCCAAGCAGTGCGCGAATAGCAATCAAGGAAGTCTAACGACGTTTCCGTCGTTCGGGCTCCCACGGGTGGCATGGGTTTGGGGGGCATCTGAGGGCAAAGCCCAATTTCCACAATATAATAGCAAGGGTCACTGACCGAAATTAACAAATAATCACATAGCATATATTTCACAGCAACAAATATATCCATGGTATAACATATGATGATGAGGAAAATAATAATGCTCATTTGAAATTTAATGACATATATGCCTTTTCAAAAACAGCAGCCAATTATTATGAAGTATGTGGTAAGTACAAACAACACCTCAGCAAATCACAATCATTAAATCAGAAATTCAGATTCTGAATAGTACTCACACACATTCAATTTCCAACCATTCATCATAAAATCAAACGTGACCCACCGGTCCATCTCTCAATGCAATATGTATATGCTCATGTACACAATTTTCTTGGAATCACCAAGGTGCAGTTGCTCAACATACCAGCACAATATGATTGACTTTAACGGCCCTCAAGACCAAGGTGCAATCGCCTAACAGATCAGCACCTAGTGGAGTCGCTCAACAGACCAGCACTCGTGCAGTCGCTCAACAGACCAGCACGTTTGACATATTCCAAGAAACAATCACTCAACAGATCAGTACCTAGTGCAGTCGCTCAACAGACCAGCACTCGTGCAATCGCTCAACAGATCAGCACGTGGCTGCGCATTTCAGGCTACAGACGCTCAATAGTCCAGTACCAGTGCAGTCGCTCAACAGACCAGCACCTATATACCAAAGTACAATCGCTCAACAGACCAGCACCTATATACCAAAGTACAATCGCTCAACAGATCAGTACTTAGTGCAGTCGCTCAACAAACCAGCACTCGTGCAATCGCTCAATAGATCAGCACGTGGTTGCGCATTACTCTGTGGCCCATCACAAGTACCACTTGACTATGCAAATGCATGAATATGCAGTATTTCACTTCTTTAGAAACAGTATGCAAAATCAGAAAATTCATGCTTTCCATCATGTTTAAAATATCTCATCATAGTCAGAATTATCATCATCACAATCATGATTAAATAGTCAAGTAATCATTAACTCTTTAAAATGTTTTCCCAGACTCTTAGAATTCAATTACATTGTTTAAAACTGGGATTTTCTGGAATATTACGAATCTGTATTCGAATACAGCTCTTCTGTATTCGAATAGAGAAGCCAAAAACAGTGCAGAATCACACTCTGTATTCGAATACAGCCCTCTGGTATTCGAATACAGAGGCAGTCTCAGTGCACAAACAACATCTTTCATTACATCAGTAAAGTCTTAAAAACTTCATCACCACCACTTCAAAATATCACCAAAAGTTCCATTTTAATTCACCACAACATTCCCAATATCCCCCAAACACTCAGAGTTTACAAAACACTCTTAAAAACTTGGAATTTTCTGAAAACTCGAATCTGTATTCGAATACAGACCCCTTGTATTCGAATTCAGAAGCATGAAACTTCAATTTAACATTCTGTATTCGAATACAGCATGCCTGTAGTCGAATACAGAAGCATGAAACATCAATTTTAACATTCTGTATTCGAATACAGCATGCCTGTAGTCGAATACAGAAGACAAAACCTTGAAAAATTCAACATTTTCTCCCAGATCATTAAAGGTTTTCAATACTTCATCCTCTCCTCTTCAAAATATTTCAAGAACCCCATTTAAAATCACTTTAACCCTTCTCAAGGTTTCTCAATACTTTAAAATGTATATCACAGTGTTTAAAACTTGATTTTCTGGAAAACACCAATACAGAAGCTAAAAACAGTGCTTCTGGAAAAACACGAATCTGTATTCGAATACAGACCCATTGTATTCGAATACAGAAGCTGAAACTTGTGAAAATCTGCATTCTGTATTCGAATACAGCATGCCTGTAGTCGAATACAGATGCGAATACAGTGTTAAAATCCCACTTATGTATTCGAATACAGATGCTAAGTAAGAAGCAAAAATCCTTCCTCTGTATTCGAATACAGGGGCTCATATTCGAATATAAGTTTGAAAACTTAAGTAAAACAGAAATTTGATAGGTTGTAGTCGAATATACACATGTTGTATTCGAATACACACATGTTATATTCGAATACACCTTCGAAAACCAGTGAAATTTTCCTGAGATTCCAACCCTTTTCAAACTGTTTTCTTTTAAAAACAAACAACCAACATTGAAACAGATTCAACACCTTTTTTCCAGACAATACTTTCCTCATTAAAAATCCCTTTTCTTTTTAAATCATCAACATCATCAGAATCACTCAAAACAGAAACAAAATCAGAATCATCAACAACAAATCATCCAGACTTTCAAACCATCAGAACATCATACAGCATTTCAGCTTTCTCAATATCAGAATAACATGCAAGCATTTCAGCTTTCACAACACATCAAAATAACATGCAAGCATTTCAGCTTTCACAACACATCAAAATAACATGCAAGCATTTCAGCTTTCACAACACATCAGAATAACATGCAAGCATTTCAGCTTTCACAACACACCAGAATAACATGCAAGCATTTCAGCTTTCACAACACACCAGAATAACATGCAAGCATTTCAGCTTTCACAACACATCAGAATAACGTGCAAGCTTTTCAGAGCAGCAAAACACCAACAGAATGCATTTTTGCATTTCAAAACCATTTTCAAAACAGTTTTATGAACATGCATTTTAATCATGTTTAAAATAACATACAAGACATTTTTCCACTTTCCCATATAAACAACACAACTTTTACTGCATTTAGCCCAAACAGCAAACATCACAGAGCTTTTAAAACATCAAAAAAATGCATTTTTCATTTCTTTCAAGCATCACGCAAACCAGTTTCAAAACAGTAATGAAAACACTAGTAATGCCATGAAAGTTATGCACTTACAGCCCTAATGCAACTAGAAAGTGGAAGGTGCCCTTACCCTTGTTGCGTGTTCTGCTTCTACTAAAGTGTATGCGTCAAAAACGGCGAAACTCCCGCCTGCGTTTGCTGCTACAAAACTGAGTTCTCTAGCTCCGTAATGATGTGGGGATTAACTTTAATACTGGGGGTTTTCTAGTTTGATGCTTGGATGTTCAAGTAATGGTGCTTTTGAGGAACTCCCTCTTTTTCACTTTGAAATCGTGAGCTGGGACAAAAAACAGAAACAGAATAGGAGGGAAAATGGGGTATTGTTAGATGCAGTATGGGCAGCGAGGAATGAGGGATGGTGTTCTGATTTCACCATCCATCTCACTCCTATTTATAGGCTTTTGTGGTGCCACCTCACCCAAAAACAATGTTAAAATAATGCTGGATCCTTCAGCACTTAATTGTCTTGCAATTAGCCACTAATCCTCAATTAACTGCCTGATTAATTTAATTACTCGTAATTAAATTAATTTAATCTTCATCCAATAATTTTTATTCATCCTCCAAAGTAAATATTTATATATATATATATATTCACTCAAACATACATATATTAAATATTTTACAAAAATCCCCAAAAATACAATTAAAATTAATTCCATAATTTTAATTAAAAATTAAGGGTCTTACATATTGCTTCCTTCATATTTTGTATCTTCTTGTGAGTGTTGCTTCTTGTAAACAATTCTTGATCATATCTTCTTGTAAATAATTTATATATTCTTGTAAATAATTCATATCTTCTTGTAGATAAATCTTGATAATATCTTCTTATAAATAATTCATATCTTCTTGTAGAAAAATCTTGATCAGATCTTCTTGTAAATAATTCATATCTTCTTGTAGATAAATCTTGATAAAATCCTCTTGTAATATATTTATATCTTCTTATGATAAATCTTGATCAAATCATCTTGTAAATAATTTATATCTTGTAGATAAATCTTGATCAAATCTTCTTGTAAATAATTCATATCTTATTGTTGATAAGATGTTGATCATATGTTCTTCAAATCTTGACCATATCTTCTCTTCAACTTGATCAAACATTTTCTTCAATTATAAATCTGAATCAAATCTGATTTTAGATTGTCTTAAAAAATATGAATCTTCTTTCATGCAATGTGAAGTCAAATATATTGTTCTCATAAAATACTTTTGATAACATCAAAACTCTAAGTATAAAACCAACTTGGTTCCAACAATCTCCCCATTTTCGATTATGACAAAATTTTATTTTTTATAACAACTTTTCTGTTAAATACTTTGACTCTCCCTACTTAAGGCTCCCCCTAAGTCTATGTATTTATCTAAGTATTTGTTTCCCCAAATTATCATACATTTTTCTCCCCCTTTTGTCATCAAACAAAAATACTTGAAAGTGAAACTTGCCGCTATTGTTTTTTTAATAGAATGAAAATAACATAAACATAAAAAATAAAATTTATCCTAAGTAAGATACTAAACTACTCTAAGGTTGGCCCAACATCAGTTAGGTAAAAGAATAAGGTTTAGGTTTTTCTTGATGAAGTCAAACCTATCTTCACCTAGTGGTTTTGTGAATATGTCAGCCCATTGATGTTCAGGGTCTACAAACTGGATATTAAGCACACCGTTTTGAACAAAGTCCCCAATGAAATGGTGTTTGATTTCTATGTGTTTAGCTCTAGAATGAAGTATAGGGTTTATAGTTTGGCAAATGACATAAGTGTTGTCACAATAAATAGGAATGTTGGTTTCTAGGATTATAGGTATATAAGGATTCTCATAAGAACAAGGTAGTGCCTTTTAGGTATCTAAGGATTCTCTTAATAGCAATTAAATGTGATTCCATAGGGTCAGCTTTAAATCTTGCACATACACTAAACATGATGTCGGGTCTAGAAGTAGTAATGTAAACTTGGTATCATATCATTCCTCTATAGATTTTCTGGTCAACTTTTTCTTCTGATTCATCCTTTTCAAGAAAACAAGTAGGGTGCATCTGTGTAACCATAGGTTTGCAATCATTCATTTTAAACTTCTTGAGAAGCTCTTTTGTATATTTGGTTTGATGAATGTATATACCTTTTTGAGTTTATTGAATTTGTATCCCTAAGAAGAACTTAATTTTCGCATCATACTCATTTGAAATTCAAGTTGCATGAATTTAGAAAATTCATGGCAAAGAGTGCCATTAGTAGATCCAAAACTAATGTCATCAACATAAATTTGAAAAATAAGAATGTCATCAACATCTTGACTGTTTTTCACTTGATCAGATTCATCCTCTGAAGATTTGTCATGTCATCATTTTCTAATTTGCTTGTATACTCTGATTTTTTAGGTTTATCTGGTTTTTCTACATCTGGTTCCTCTAGTTCTAGTAAACCTGCACTATCATCATGTTTCTTTGAATTTTCAAGGTCAAGCTGTTTGTCATCAAATTTAACATGTATAGATTCATCCACAATCTGAGCTTCCCTATTAAACACTCCATAAGCCTTAGATCTTTAAGATTATCCAATGGAGGTACACTTTTGAGATCTATAATCAAATTTACCAAGGTTATCTTTAGTGATCAACATATAACAAGAAAAACCAAATTGATTAAAGTAAGATATGTTAGGCTTTTTACCTTTCCACAATTCATATGGTGTTTTATTCAATTGTTACAATCTTAAGACCCTATTCGTTCATTACTTATTTGCAAAATGTGGTAAACACTTTGTTGGATGGATCCTTACTTCTTAAGAATTTTACCCATGTCCACCTAGTGTAGTCATCTACTATAACAAAGCCATATTTCTTTCCACTTAGAGAGGTTGTTTTAACTGGCCCAAATAGATATATATATGTAAGAGTTCAAGGGACTTTGCGGTAGAGAATGAGCTCTTAGAGGTAAAGGAGTTCTTCTTGTGTTTTCTCTTGTGACAAGCTTCACACATAATTTTAGTTTTGTAACTAAGCTTATGTAAACCTCTGACTAATTGAAGTTTATTTAGTTTTGAAGTTAATCTATGGTTTGCTTGACCTAATCTTTTGTGCGAAATTATTTTCTCTTCATTTACTGACATAAGACACTTAACCTCTTGCTTCTCTACACTAAACAGATTTATCTTATAAATGTTGTTTTGCCTCTAACTTGTAAAGAGTACAAATCCATCTTTTTGACTAGTTGTGTTGCATGTTTTTTGATTAAATATAATATCATAATTATTATCACTTAACTGACTAATACTTAATAAATTATGCTTAAGACCTTTAATAAACAAGACATCTTTAATGGAAGGGGAAATATCATTACCAACTGTACCTTGGCCAATGATCTGGCCTTTTTACTTTCCTCCAAAAGTCAATGTGCCTTCTTTACTCAATGTTATTTCTTGGAACATAGACTTTTCTCTTTTCACATTTCTCAAAGCATCCACTATCCAGGTACTATGATTGGTGTTTTAACTTGGTTGTTGAGGACATCTACAATATAGATAATTTTGTTCTTAGGTAGCCAAATATGGATGGGTTCTGGTTTGTTAGTCTTGAAAGGTTTCTTGTCATTTCTTGTATTAAACATTGGACAAGATAATTTAGAGTGACCATTCTTAGAACAAACAGTACACAAGATACGATAGGGAATAGGTTTAGGTTCAGTTACAATTTCTTCAAATCCTAGACGTCTTTTATCATTTCTAATAACTCCATAAATCATAGAAGCATAGTTGCATCTTTACTTACCATTAGAAAGAAAATCTTGAAATACTTTTTCATTCTTATCAAAGTTACATATGGTATTTTCAATTGATGTTAAATTATGATTACTTTTCAGAGTTAGATTTTCATCCTGAAGTTCAACAATATCAGTTTTCAGAGTTACATTTTAAGTTTTTAACTTCAGCACTTTAGTTAGGTTTGCATTTTCTTTAAAACATTAATTTCTTTAGTTAGGTTTTCATTTTCTTTCCTAAGTGTTTTTTCAGTTTTAAAGACAATTTGTGATTCTTGTTCAATAAGTCATTTATAATAGTAATTAAATTACATCAAGTTGAGTCTGAAAATTCCTCAATTTCTTCATCTGCTAATTGACTTCTAGAGTCAGAATCCGTTTGGATCCAGAGGCAAAATAGATATGAGCCATCAAAGCCAAATCTACTTGTTCTTCATCATCAGAAGATTCTTCAAAATCATCCCATGTAGCCATCAAACTCTTCTTGGGTCTGGAATCTTTCTTCTGATGTTTCCCTTTCTCCAAATTTGGAAATTCTTACTTGATATGTCCAGGTTCATTGCATCCACAGTAGATGATGTTTTTCTTGTTAGATTTATCATCGTTTCCTCTGCTGTAATGCCTATAATATCTTTGGGGAAATTTCTTCTTTCTATTGTGCCACATCTTCTAAATTTTTTAGGATATAAAAGCCAATTCCTTTTCCTCTGAGTCTCCATTCTAATCCTCTAAATCATCATCGTCTGATTCTGTTTCGGAGCCAAGGTTGCTTGCTTCTTCTTGGGCTTATCCTATACAAGTTCGATTTCATGTGATTTGAGAGAGCGGATTAATTCATCTTGCTTAAAGAGTAGTCAGATCCTTTGCTTCCTGAATGGCAGTGATCTTAGGTCTTGAATTGCTTGGAAGACTTCTCAGTATCTTCTTCACATCATCAAAGTAGTATAACTCTTCTCAAGCATCTTTAGTCTTGAGACTAGAGTTTGGAATCTAGAAAACATTGTTACAATGTCTTCATCTTCTTCCATCATGAACAGCTCATACTTTTTGACTAAGAGGTTGGCCTTTGCTTCTTGAACTTGCTTGCTTCCATCATTGGTCAGAATTAGATTACCATAAATGCTCTTTGTTGTCTCCTTGTTGGTGCACTTGTCAATCTCCTTAAAAGTGATTGCATTTATCATGAATGTTCTGGACTTATGATGCATCTTGTACAATTTCTTCTAATCAACATCCATCTCTTACCTTGGATTCTCAATACCATCAGTATTCTTTGGAGTAGTATAACCATCTTCCACCAAGTCCCAAAGTTCAGGATCTTTTGAAATAAATAAACATCAAAGTATGTCCTTCTAGTACTCAAAATGATCTCCATCAAACATAAGTGGTTTGTTGATGTTTCCTCCAGCAGCTTCTTCATTGAATCTAGACATGTTGAACCCTTGGATCTTTCATCAAACATTATAAAGTGCTCAACCTTGATACCGAACTCTAATACCAATTGAAGGTCCAAACACGAGAAAGGGGGTTGAATTGTGCTTGACTAAGTTGATAACTTTTTCATTATTTGATTAAAATGGTTCAGACTTGATGATTTACTTGGATTAGAAGCAATAACAAAATTAAGGAGTGTAGGCATAATGTGACGCAAGTAATTTAACCTGGTTCACCACTACCTTAGCACATCTAATCCCTTCACTCGGAAAGATCTAATCCACACAATCTGACAACCCAAATTGTTGAAGGCACACTAAAACCACTATATGGTTTGAATACAAAGATTTGGACTTGAGTAGTTGCTTCTAACAAGCTAATTATAACAATGACTATCACATTCTAAGAAAAACACTTAGAAAATATTTCTCATTCGAACAAGTGTTTCTCTCTTTGAACTCTAAAATGAATTTGTAATTTTTGAGCTTGAGTTCTTCTACTTTTTTCTAATTTTTTGATGATCTTCTTCTTCAACCTTGACTATCTATTAATAGATAAAATTAGGGCTTCAATTTAGTCCTTGTTTAATTTTGAATTGTATCTTTATTCCAAGCTTGGTCAACAGTGATCTTATTCAAAAATAATTCTGAACAAGAATATTTTTGATAATATGTTCTTTAGCCAATTTTTTATTTTTGAATCCAATCTGGGTAGTTCTTCTAGATTATTTATGTTTGTATTGTGTTCTGATTGAGTTTGTAGATTCTTCAGATTTGATATTGTTCGTATTTTGTTATGATTGCTTTCTCAAATTCTTCAGATGAAACTTCTTTCCTATTGTTTGCTTTGATTTGGGCGAGAACATAGTGTTGGACCGGTTCTTGAACTTTCACAAGTAGAAATATGACAAAGTCAAATTTAGTATTTTTTCTTTCTCAAAATTTGAATCATATCTTTGCAAATAATAAATGTATCTTCTTCTAAGTGTTTCTTTTTGTAAATAATTCTTGATCATATCTTCTTGTAAATAATTCATATCTACTTGTATATAAATCTTGATCAAATCATTTTATAAATAGTTCATATTTTTTTAAGATAAATCATGATCAAATCTTCTTGTAAATAATTCATATCTTCTTGTAGATAAATCTTGATCAAATCTTCTTGTAAATAATTCATATCTTATTGTTGATAAGATGTTGGTCATATCTTCTTTAAATCTTAACCATATCTTGTTTTCATCTTGGTCAAAGATTTTCTTCAATTATAATTCTCATTCAAATCTTATTTTAGATTGTCTTAGAAAACAAGAACCTTCTTTCATACTTTATGAAGTCAAATATATTATTCTCCTAAAATACTTTTGTTAACATCAAAACTCTAAGTATAAAACCAACTTGGTTCCAACAATAGCAGATGTAGACAAACTGGAAGAACCCAAATCAGAGGATGCAAGTATATTAGAGGAAGATGACAAAACATCAGAAAATGAATCTGACCAAGTCATAAGCAATCAAAATAACTTAGAAGTTAGAACAGGATGGAAATACAAGTCATCCCATCTTGAAAATCTGATTATTGGAAATTACAATGATCATTTGATGACTAGATCTTCACTGAAGGACACAACCTTGTTTGGTCTACTAGCAGATGATACATGGATCCTTGCAAAGCAAGGAGTATGGAATGAATTTAAAAGAAATGATGTTTGGGATCTAGTACACAAACCAAAGAAAAACATTATTGGAAGCAAGTGAGTTTTCATAAACAAGTTAAATGAAAAGGGAGAAGTTGTCAGAAACAAGGTCAGACTGGTTGCACAAGGTTATAGTCCACAAGAAGGTATTGATTATAGTGAGAGATTTGCTCCAATGGCTAGGTTAGATGCAATATGTATCCTTCTATAATTTGTTGCCTATAATAATATTACTTTCTTTCAAATGGTTGTAAAAAGTTCCTTTTTGAATCCTTACATAAATGAGAAAGTTTATGTAAAACAATCTCCTGGTTTTGAAAATGTTGTGTTTCCATATCATGTCTTTAAGCTTAACAAGTCTTTATATGGAGTGAAACAAGCCCATAGAGCATGGTATGACAGACTTAGCACTTTTCTCTTGACAAATGATTTTGAAAGAGGTCAAGTTGACACTACCTTGTTTAGAAAAACTTTTGAAAATGACATTTTTATTATTCAGATATATGCTTATGATATTATTTTTGGATCTACTAATGGCACTCTTTGTCAAGAATTTTCTAAGTTAATGCCGCATGAATTTCAAATGAGCACGATGGGAAAAATGAAGTTCTTCTTAAGAATACAAAT
Organism: Cicer cuneatum; assembly: GCA_037974295.1. Taxonomy (NCBI): domain Eukaryota; kingdom Viridiplantae; phylum Streptophyta; class Magnoliopsida; order Fabales; family Fabaceae; genus Cicer; species Cicer cuneatum. Next base: position 31,603,459 of record JBBPBO010000004.1, on the reverse strand, counting down.
TCAACAAAGTCGAAATGGTGTATACATTCATCAAATGAAGCATACAAAAAAGCATCAAAAGAATTTTAAGATGAATGAATGCAAACCTATGGCTACACCAATGCACCTTATTTTCTCACTGGATAAAGATGAATCAGGCCAAAAGGTTAACTAGAAAACATACAGAGGAATGATTAGGTCATTCCTATATCTTACTGCTTCCAGCCCTAATATTCTATTTAGTTTGTGTGTGTGTTCCAGGTTTCAGGCTGATCCAAGGGAATCCCACTTGAATGCTATTAAGAGGATCCTTGGATACTTAAAAGGTACTTCTCACATTCGGTTTTTCTATACAAAGTCTACTAAGTATAGATTAAATGGCTATTGTGATGCTAACTATGCTGGAGACAAACTTGAAAGAAAAAGAACTAATGGAAATTGCACATTTCTTGGTGAAAACTTAATTTTCTGGTCAAGTAAGAGACAAAGCACAATTGCAATGTCAACAGCAAAGGCTGAGTACATTCCAGTAGCTGACTACAACTCTCAACTCCTATGAATGAAACACCAAGTGGAAGATTACAAAATCCTTGAGAGTAACATTCCCATAGTATGTGATAATTCTTCTACTATTTTCCTATCAAAGAACCCAATCCGGCATTCTTAGGCCAAACACATAGAAATTAAACATCACTTTATTAGGGACTTTTTTCAAAAAGTATAACTAAATATCAAGTTTATAGACATTAATCACCAATGGCCTAACATATTCACCAAACCACTAGCTAAAGACAAGTTTGAATTCATTAAGATAAATTTGAACCTTACCTTTATATCTGATGAATGATGTGCTATGTCTAGATTATTTTAGATTCATATTAGTATGTATTTTACTTATTTTCCATTCTCCGTAAAAAAAGGGGGGCATGCCAAAAAAACACTTTCAAGTATTTTTAACTAATGAAAAATGTGGGAGAAAGATATTTGAGAACAATTTCTTTTGATTATGTGCGGCTGCCTCAGAGGAACAATATTTCTACATGCCTCAGACGAACCATATTTCTGCATGCCTCTGAAGAACAGTATTTATGTATGCTTCTGATGAATAGTATTTATGCATGCCTCTGATGAACAGTATTTATGCATGCCTCTGATGTGCAGTATTTCTAAATGCCTTTGATGAAATGAATTTTTTCATGCCTCGAATGAAGCCTACTTTCTTCATGACTCTGAAATTCGAATTTCAGAATACTCCCTTTGATAAGCAACCTCTGAAGTTTCACTGACTCTGATAATGAAACAAAGGTCAAGTTTCCCATGCGACTAATCCTAAGTTTCACAGTTTTGCCTCTTAGAAAATTATTCAAGCAACACACCATTTGACTCCAACAATCAAGTCAATGATTTCGATGGAGAAAAAGTCAATGAGTTTGATAGAAAGTCAACGGCTCTGATAAATTGTCAACATACTAAAAAGGACTTAGCCGTATCAAAAATTCTAAAGGTCCAAGAATAGACCGAGTTTTGTTTTCGCCCCAAAATCCAATCAAGATTATGAAGGAAAATGCAACTAAATAATTTCCAAATGCAATCTGGAAAAAATACGCATCATATATTTTTGGAAGAATTGCTTAGATCAGATTTGGAAATAAGGAATTGGCTAACGGTCATATTATCAAAACATATCTTTCAGAATTATATTTGGAAGAATTTTTTGTTGACCAAGTTGAAATTTATGATATGAATCACGATTCACAAGGGACTAAATTGAAGCCCTTTCTTTAACTATAAATAGATACTCAAGGTAGAAGAAGAATTCAATAAACTAACAAACTCATAAATCCTAAATAAACCGAAGTTATTCAGAAAAACCTTGATAGCTCAAATTTTTCTATGTATTCAGAGTTTAAGGTTTTGAGTTCTAGCAACGCACTCGTTCAAAGTAAAATTTTCTAAGTGATGTAGTATGGGAAAATCATTATATCAAATATACTTAGTAAAAGCAAAATCAAACCAGTTTCCAACTCATTGTATCTCAGCCCGATAGTGGCTTTAGTGTGTCTCAAGCAATATGTGGATCTCAGACTTTGTTGAGAAGACTTGGCTTGTAGGGTTAAATGGGTAGTTCGCCTCTAATAATTTGTAGGCCTCAGGTTGTGTAGAGAAGATTTGACTTGTAGGGTCAAGGTGTGGCATGCCTTACAATATATGTAGGTTCAGGCTGTTATGAGAAGATTGAGTTGTAATTCATGGTTTTTGAGTTAGTGGATAAAATCTTTATGTATGAGGGCACTAGACGTAGCTACTATGTTGGTGGTGAACTAGTATAAAATCCTATGTGTTGTCTTTACATCTGAATTATATGTTTTATTGTTGCCTCTAATTAGTACAACTATTTAAGCCACCAAATATGAATTAGAATTAAAAAATAGTTTTAATTTAGACAAAAACAATTCAACCATCTTCTCATATTTGCGTACCTTCAATTAGCATCAGAGCTCGGTCTCAAGGATGAGCACTTTACAGTGTTTGAGAAAAGATCCAAGGATTCAACATGTCAAGATTTGGTGAAGAACCCTTTGGAGGAAACGTCAATAGACCACCTCTGTTTGATGGGGAACAATTCAAGTACTTGCAGGATAAGCTGAGGAGTTTCATTATTTCACAAGACCTCGAACTCTGAGACTTGGTGGATGATGGCTACACTGCCCCAAAAAATATTGATGGTATTCCAAGGAAAGAGATGGATGTTGAACATAAGAAAATATACAAGATGCTTCACAAGTCCAAAACCTTCATGACAAACGCAATCACCTTTAAGGAATTTGACAAATGCACTAATAAGGAGACAACAAAAAGCATCTATGACAATCTGATTCTTACCTATGAAGGAAATAAGCAAGTTCAAGAAGCAAAGGCCAACCTCCTAGTTAGAAAATATGAACTATTTCATATGGAAGAAGATGAAGACATTGAAACAACGTTTTCTAAATTCCAAACTATGTTCTTGGAAATAAAGGTTCTTGAAAAAAGTTATACTACTGTTGATCATGTTAAGAAAATTCTTAGGAGTTAGGAAAGGATAAGCCGAAGCAGAAGCACAAGACTTTGGCTTTAAAATCCAACCAGAAGAAGGCTTTGAAGGTAACAACAGAATAATAGAATAATGGTTCAGATACCAGAATATGGACTCAGAGGATAAGGAGCTAACTTTCATATCCAGAAAAATTCAGGGGATGTGGCACAACATAAAGAAGCCATTCCCTCAAAGAAATTCGTAGCAGTCCAGTAGAGAAAAGGATGACTAGTTCGACAAGAAAAGCATTACCTGCTATGTATGCAACAAACCTGGACATGTCAAGTCTGAATGTCCAAATATAGAAAAAGGGAAACATTAGAGGAAAGACTCCAAACCAAAGAAGAAGATTCTGATGGCTGCATTGGATGACTTTGATGAATTATCTAATGATGAAGAGCAAGTAAATTTGGCTCTGATGGCTCAAACTAACTCTGACTCTAAATTCAACACTAATTATAATTCTGACTCTAATTTTGACTCTGGAAGTGATTAAGCAAATGAAGAAATTATAGTACTTTCTGACTTAACTCAATCTGAATGATTTAAAGTCATAAATGATTTCTTAAATAAAAACCACAATTTGTCACTAAAAATGAAAGCAGTTATGAAAGTAAATGCAAACCTGACTGAAGAAATTAATGTTTTAAAAAATAAAAGTGTTGAACCTAAAACAAAAAAAAAACCACTCTAAAAGATACTCATGTTTCAAAACCTTCAGAAAATACCAAGAAACAGTAACTAAGTCTAAACATATCAAATATGATGTTTTATGTACTGTTTTCTCTAAGAAAGGTCACTTCAAAATATCTTGTCCCGTGTTAAACACAAGGAAAGACAAGAAACCTTTAAAGACTAACAAATCAAGACCCAAATAATTTTGGGTACATAAGAACAAAATTATGTATGGTACAGATGTTCTCAGTAGCCAAGATGAAACAATTGTCATGTGTACCTGGACAGTCGATGCTCGCGACATATGACGGGAGAAAAGTCAATGTTCCAAGACCTAACTTTAATTAAAAAGGAGGCACAGTAACTTTTAGAGGAAAGCATAAAGGCTAGATCATTGGATAGGACACAGTTGATAATGTCACACACACACACACAATCATTCCTATTTTTTACACCCATCCCCACTTTTATAATTATAAATAAATCTTAGCCCCTATTTTCTTGTACTCCTATTTTACGACGTAGATGGTGAGTCTAGGTGGTAGGCAAGGACGTTCCCCCCTGAGGTATATCATTAAGGAGTGATTTAAATATCGCAAAAGAGAAATCATGAGATAAAACTCTAGTGTATCTTATATCTTTTGTCACATTGTACGGTCACTAGAGTCAATCTTTTGTTGTAATCAGCTCTGATGCATTTTTAAAACAAATTATGTACTGATTTTTACGAATATATGTTTATATATGTCATTCCAGTTTTGGCATGTGTTATTTAATAAATTTTTAAATTTGAAAGAACTTTTATGATTATAGTCTTAAGGATATTTAACCTTTGATCTTTGAGAAATTGGGGCGTTACATGAATAGTGATGGTCAACCTTTGTTGATTTCTATGTCAATTCCCATAATCATCAAGAGTGCGCCTTTCAAGTTGTGGTTGAGTTGGTGGGTCAGCCATCTCTTCAAGTAAAGGAACCCCTACAGTAGTTTTTCTCCATGTTTCAAGTATGTCTCTTAATCTCTTCTCTCTCGTATACAATCCTACAAACACTATATACATGATACAAATTTATGGGTCGCCGACTAACTATCATATCTAATCATGCAAACACTATAGTCAAAACTCAACTAATCGATTAGATAAAATATCTAACGTATTAATTTGAAAGATTTCTTAACCTATAATCAATTAGCCGTTACAATCTAATTATAATGTCCCGAATTTGTATCTTAGATTTTTGGGTCTTTGTGACAATTGATAGTATATTGTCTTTTCACTTTATTAGAATATAATCTTATTTAATCTGACCTCATTACTTATCATTCTAAATCTAATTTCATTTAAATAAAATTAAAGTCAAGGCCGGGGTTAAATAATAATAAATGTTGAGAGTATAAAAGATGAAACCAACTATACAATGTAACCCCATTCTTGTAAAAAAAAAAGTATAATGTAGCCATTAAATTGAGGAATAGTGAACTGTTTAAATATTGAACTAAAATACCCTTAATGCCTTTGGCATGTAAAATTGGTCAAAAGTGAAGGAGTATTTGTAGATGAGGACACCGGGGTCATTTTGATGTGTCATTTCATTGAGTACCGCGGAAATCCAATTTGTTGGAAACACATAGTTGAAGGGTGGTTCTTCATTCTACTCTTATCCACTCTATCCCATATACGGAAGGACCAGCATAGCAACCACTTTTCACTTCTCCACTTTTAAAATCATGGCCGAAGCTATCATCGGTTTCACCGTTGTCAAGTCACATATTCATAGCTCATGTCTTCATACAAAGAGATTTGAAGTGAACTCATCTTCAAGATTGGTAAATGGTCCTTAATTTTCATTCTCTTGAGATTCTTATGCTTAGTTTCAAAGCTGAAAGATGAATGTGTATGTTTTTATTTTGTAGCCTAAGCACCCTTCAAACTCTACCCTTTTCCACAGGTCATCACAGGTAAGTACTTAAAATTCATTATTAAAAAAATTATATATTACAGATTAATTTTCATTTTGTTCGTATTTAATTTTCAATGATAATTCATTTTTTTTCTAATAATTATTATTATAGGTGTTGCAAAACCATGTTTAGCACGAATTTTAATGATTGTTTATATTTGTAAATAAGGTTTTAGACGGCAAGAAAAAAAGAACATCTTTGTCTAAAGTGAATGGTTTACCAGATTGGCCATTGATGGCAATTATAGTAGAACAAATGGAAGGGCAGAGAGATCTTATAACGGAGAAAACAATTTGGCATCTTAGTGATCAACAAATAAAGAATGTTTGTAAGTTTCACATATTATAGCCCTTTATATTTCAAACAAATATTAAAGTTTTTTGGTCTTTTTTTTTAACTCATGATTTTTTTTTCTTAGAAGTGTAAATTTGATTTCTTATTGGCACCTTTTAATCCTTTTGGCAGACTCTTGGTACATAATGTTCACCGTTTGGGGATGCTTATTCTTTGGAGCCATGAAGGTAAAGTTCTTTTCCTTTGTAGTCATGTTTTATATGAATTTATATTTGTTGTATAATGGTGATAACTAACTTAGAACATTTTATATATGATTTAGGACCCATATTACGATTCAGAAACCTATAGGGGTGATGGAGGAGACGGCACTGGCAACTGGATCTATGAGAAGGTATTTATTTTTCATGTGACTTTGTTATATCAGTCACTAGAAGATTAAAACAGGGGAACACAAAGCAAACCCTGTACTTGCAGTAGTCATAGAATACATATAAAAAGTGCCAATATTTTATATAAAAAGTTCCAATTGGAAACATAGTAGCATAATCATAGAGTCGAAAGGAGAAACAATTTGAATTGTGGGTAATTTTATGATTTTGCAGCAAGAGACAATGGAAGCAGAGGCCAGGGAGGCTCTGTGGCGTGAGGAGTTGATTGAGGAAATAGAACAAAAAGTTGGAGGGTTGAGAGAAATTGAAGAAGCAGGAAAGAAGGAGCAACTTGTCAAGTGATTTTCTACATTAGTTAACGCACGCCTATGCTTAATTCCATCCTTTAAGCAAGTGATCCTTCATTATTATGTATATACAATTACACCACTAGGACAAAAATCTTATGCTTCAAATGTTCTGTTAAACCACGTTTTATTTATTTGAATATAAAGTCGCAATATAAAATAATGGGTGGGATGGATTTTTTCTTTATACTCAAATATTTTATCCAAGACTTGCTTAAATAGCTAGTAATTTTAGACTCTCTTATGAATCAAACCTGAGTGATGATTATAATCAAAATACTCATTGCCTAACATGCTCCTTTTGGGGTCAAATCCCAAAAGAAGTGGTTGAAAACATTTCTCATCGGCAGAAGTGGAAACTTCAGAGCTCGTGTTTGTGCAACAAGCAGTGCAAATGAACACGACTGCTCCAACTGATCAAGATAACCTTTCACAAAAATCACCAAGTGAAAGTTCTATCTCTAGTGATCAGTTTTATATGATCCTATCAAAGATTTATGCTCCAAATTAAATTAGTTATCAAACTAGCAATGGCTCATACCCCTAGAGCATACAGCTACACAGAAATAAACAAGAAATCAACCCCTAAATGAATGCCCATAAAAATATGAAAAATGAATCCCACCAAGTTAGTCTATCAGTCATAAGTACTGTTATAAATACATTCGTCCAAAAAGTAAGCAAAATAAATACATCGACCCAAAAAACGGCACAACTGCCCTATGCTCATGTCCTAATCTGATCATGACTAAGAACTACAATAGCACCAACAACCCCTACACTTTTTACATGTCACCCTAGACATAATCTCCCCTGAAGATTCATTAGCATTTGCCTCCTTTGTATCCAACTTCTCTGTAGTCATATCGACAACCAATATCTCTTGACCTGGTATCGCGTAACAGTTACTATTCTCCAAGGCTCTAGATCCACATTCCACTCTTTGAAACACGCCTCAATCTCAGCCCTAGAAAATGACTGAGGGATCACCAATGGCGAAAAGGAAGCAGGAACAATCATAGGAACGGGAGCCTCTGCATCAACACTAGAAACATTTGTCACCTGCCTCGATGACTCTCAAACCTCAAACATTGGTTGGATAACACCGTATGCCACGCTCGGTGAAGCAGAAAGAGGTGTCGACGTCTATTGCTCTGGAATGTCCACCCCATGATCGTCGATCCTACAACTCAAATGCACCTCTGGTACCAAGAGTGAAGGTATTGGAAATTATTTTATAAATCATTTTATTTCCTATGTTCAAAATTATTTTAGAAACCAGTCCACTAACTCAAATTTGTAGTTTATGTTTCATCAATAAATTTCTGCTCTTTCACGTAAACTTCGCTGATTTTGTTAGTATTGAAAATAATGTTAAAAATTAGCAAACAAATACTCTCAGAAAAAACATAGGAGGTATAATTTTCCGAAATAAATTTTAATTTAACAAACTGTGAGTTATGTTTTTCAATTTCTACAAAAAGGCCTCAAATGTCGGAAAAGGGACAACTACAATTATGTCAATTTATAAATTATTTTAACATATCAATAATACCTCAAATTTTCTAAAATTTGTGTCAAAATGAAAATAAATGAGTCTAGTTCCTATTCCAAAAATAATCATTCAAAAAGGATTACTACATTTAAAGTTAAAATTGGTGTTTCTAACACAAAAATACACATCACAATGATTTATTTCACATAGTAAAACTTGTCAAAATTTATTGAATTTTAATATGCAACACACAAAAATATAGGAACAATTTCATATTTTTACTTTCATAAAAATCACTACATAAAAAATCAATTTATTATGTACACAATCATAATTTTTTGAAAAACACACAACAAAATTTTTCAAAGTTGTAGCTTGTAAAGTTGTAATCATTACGTCTCAAGGGTCAAAAAAACTTAGAAAATTTTCAAATTATAACTGAAGATAAACAACTCATTTAAAAACGCATTACAGTTAGTCTCATGTCAAAATTCAAAACCAATAAATTAAAATAATTCAAAAACCATTTCTACAAGCATAATTATCCTAAAAAATAAAAATTCTTCAATCTCTTAACACTTTGAAAAATCATTTCTAACCAAGTTAAAACTTCTAACCATTTATTTTTTTGAGAATAAACTTATTTTACTTTTCAATAAATTTGATTAGAAATAAAATGACATTACTTTATACTATGAAACTACCACCAAAATTCTACTAACAATTTAGACACTTTATAAAATCATCATCTTCTACCCTTATATTATTTTTCCGTAGAAAATTGAAACACTTTAATTTACTATTAACTTAATTGTAATAATACCATCACAACAAAATAACAATCAATTAACTACAACTATAAAGATATAGTAAACAACCAAAGCGAGGAAATAAACAACGAAAGTAGTAAACAATTTCTTACTTGTGATGGCGGATCTCTAAGATGTCTCTACTCGCTCATGACTCGTAGGTTGTTGTGTACCTACATCATTTTGAACCTAGGTCCTTGCACCAAAAAGAACAAATTCATTTTACCAATTAAGGTATGACATTAATTGTGTGTGAAATTCGTCTATCACTTGAATAACATGATCAAACGTTCTTCACTTTATTAAATAACAAGGATATATATTATCTTGCTACATAGGTAAAATAAATATTAATACAACACAAGATAAATTAATAATTCACAAGTTAATAACCTCCTTTATCTTTTTATAACTCCTATTCATAATTAATTTTTATATATTTTTCACTTTATTATTTTCGGATGTTGCATATGTTAGAGTAGTAAAATCTTAATGTAAATAAATCATATAAAACCACACACATGGATAAATATTTTTCAACATCAAATACTTAAAATAGTAAGATCGAATCATGAATGAAATAAGGCTAGATTAAGTCTATATATATATATATAGTTGTTGGTTAAAATAAGGCTAGATTAAGTCCAAATGTTGATTAAGTCCATATATATCTAGTTGTTGGTTAAAAGGTCATTGACCAAATTCCACAATAAAATTAAAAAGTCATCAATCGAAATAGATAATATTTAGTAGTTATGATATATAACATAGTATCCCACATCCTAATCCAATGTCTACATTCCAGTAAATATGATTATGTAATATCACCTCTTCCGCAAGGTACCTCTTAGGAGTTAAAGATTTGTCACCATTATTAAGCTGATTTACATCAATTTTAGTTTGCGTCTGAATTGACACAATGTTTATTGTCGAGATTCTAACTCTCCTAGACATAATGTCACAATTCAATCATATATTAATTTTTGTGTATGAAAAAACTTGATTTATTTATGTCATCCTCTAGTACTCTCACTACAGATGATTATCCATTTTGAGCTTTCTTTTGATATGTTCATGGCTTTTTCAGAATGTGATAGTAATTAAACATCCTTTTTTCTTTTACAAACTAATGATATCACTAAGGTGTTTTTCTTTCTAATTTCCATGAAGTGTCAATCAATAAAGGTCTATCAGATGATCATTATTGACACACTTTCAAGTATCTTCTAATCGTGGATGAATTTATTGGGTCATGGATAATGATGGTCATCATTATCATCTTCTTTAATTCAAATCATTTTATTTTTATATTGAAGAATATATCTATTGGGAATAGAGTCATTGAGTGATTTTTCATTTTTTAATAGTACAATGAGTCGTTGACAGAGATGTACTATTCGTAGTGCCATAGTACCAAAAGTGGATCACTTTGTATATAGATGATTTAAATGATTTCATCATTGTTGACATTAATGTTTACTCATTCTTTATAGGCATTGGCTTTATCTAGTTGAAGACTTTGTTTGAAGATTGTATCTTTGAAATATCACTACCTTTCCTTTAGAGAATCTTGCTTAAAGGATCACCAAAAGTCTTGACTGATGGTTGACTTGTTCTAGAGGTAGACGTTCATTGTTGTGTTCATCGCTTTGTTATCATAAGAACAAACATTGACTTTTCATCATTAGCTTCTAGATGTTGAGTTCGAGTATACATTATCAGATGCTCATTGCAAAGATTTTGTTCACGTTGCTTTAGCGAATCCTCCGTTGCATATCCAAGACACCCCTTAAAGTTGATAGTGAATTCAGGTATCTGTCAAAGTATTCTTGACTTTTACCTACAACATGTGACTTCTAGTGACATACTTTATCTGTCACTAGAAGTTTATTTTCTTTTAGTGACACCACTTATATAAGGCCACAAGTTATTCCATCATAATAATTAATTGAGAAACAAAACAATATTTATTCCATAATAATAATAATAATAATAATTAATTGATGAGCAAAATGATATTTATTCCACAAATAGTATGAAATTTTACTACAAAACTCTTAGGCCAAAATTCAAAGTTTATTATATTATAACATCAATTTAATCTGAGTTTATTATATAATTATATTATACTCTAATAATTAATTTTAATTGGGTCTCCAAAAATATATATATATATATATATATATATATTTTAAATGTATTACTAACTCTGACAAAATATATTTTTCGTACTTAATTTCATAAAGTAAAAATTGGACTAAGCCTAAGCAATTCAACACAAAATACAAAAAATTGCAAAAATTAGAGTTTATAAATTTCAGGGTCATACATTACTACCCCTCTAAATATTAGTTTCGTCCTCAAAACTATTCGTCGATAACCAAATCCGGGTATTGTTCCCTCATCTTACTCTCTAGTTCCCAAGTCGCATCTCCAGTAGTTGGGTTCCAAATCACTTTGACCAACGAAACTTCCTTCTTCCTTAACCTCTTAATCTTCATGTCCTCAATTCTTACAAGTAGTACTTCGAATGACAAGTTATCCTTTAGTTGAATTGTGTCTGGTTCGATCACATATGACGGATCCGAAATGTATTTCCTTAATTGCAACAAGTGAAATACATCGTGAATATGGGACTATCGGAGGTAACGCTATCCGATAAGCCACAGGTCCAATTCGTGCTATAATCTGGTATGGTCCAATAAATTTCACGGTTAATTTCCTTGATTCTATGGCTCTGCCAACTACAATTGTAGGTGTGACTGTCAAAAACACATGATCACCCTGCTCGAATTCTAAAGGTTTGCAATGCTTGTCCTCATAACTCCTTTGACGGTCTTGTAAGATCTTCATTTTCTCTTTTATCTTCTTGACCTTCTTTGTAGTCTGTTGGACCATCTCGGGTCCTACAATCATACTTTCACCGTTTGTATACCAGCACAAAGGCGTTTGGCACTTGCCTCCATACAAAGCCTCATATGGTGCCATTCAAATACTTGCGTGGAAACTATTGTTGTAGGTAAACTCAATCAATGGTAGTACATCATCCCAGCTTCCTCTATAATTTAATATACATGATCTCTATAATTCTTCCAAGGAATGATTCGTTCTCTCAGTCTACCTGTCCATTTGCGGATGGTATGCTAAACTCAATATTAGTTTTGTTCCCAACGCTTCATGCAACGCTCCTCAAAAGTGTGACGTGAATTTTGGGTCACGATCTAATACAATACTCTACGGTACTCCGTGTAATCTCATAATCTCAACAATGTAGATCTTTTTTAGTTTAGCTACCTTATAGATGGTCTTTACTGGTAAAAAGTGTGTAGATTTAGTTAATCAATCCACTATCACCCAAATAGAATTATTATTTCTCCTTGTTTTTGGCAATCTAGTTATAAAGTCCATGGAAATACGATTGCACTTCCATTCAGGTATTTCCAAGGGTTGTAACTTTCTGGCAAGCCGTTGACGTTTGACTTTCGCTTTTTGATAAGTTAAACAAGTTGATATATACTCCGCTACGTGTCTCTTCATTCCTAGTCACCAATAATTCTGCCTCAAGTCTTCATACATAATTGTTGCTCTGGGATGGATACTCAATTTGCTCTCATGAGCCTCTTCTAAAATTTTTTCGTTAGATCAAAAATTGTCGGTTAGCAAATCCTTCCATTACATCTCAAAATGTTATCCATTCCAATCTTAAACTCAGTCATCTTTCCTTGCACTATTAGGTTCCTCTTTTGTTGGATTAACGCATCATCTCGAAAATTCGCAATGTCTTCAAGTAGACCACTCAAAAGTTTAATCATACCAAATTTCAAAATTCCCAGTGCAAACTCCATGTCCAAGTGTAGGTCTCTAAACGCTTCCCACAATTCTTGTTGTCTAGCCATTACAGTTGAAGACACTAGCACACTTCCTCCTACTCAACGCATCAACCACCACATTGGCCTTCCCAGGGTGGTAATACAATGTGAAATCAAAATCCTTGAGAGTCTCCATCCATCTTCTCTAACGCATGTTCAATTCTTTCTGATCAAACAAATATTTTAAACTCTTATGATCACTAAACACTGTGAACGTGCATCCATATAAGTAGTGCCTCTAGATCTTTAATGCAAAAACTACAGCAGCAAGCTCCAAATTATGAGTAGGATAGTTTCTTTCATGAGTCTTCAATTGTCTTGAGGCGTAGACTACAACCTTCTTGTGTTGCATCAGAACACATCCCAAACCTTGGTGAGACGCATCATAGTAAACTTCGTATGGTTCTTCTAGTTGTGGTAAGACCAATACTGGTGAGGTTGTCAGCTTTTCCTTTAGTAACTGAAAATTTTCCTCACACTTCTTTGTCCATGCAAACGACTGATCCTTTCTAGTGAGTTGTGTCAATGGAACTACAACAATCTTAGCAAAACCTCTTGTAGTATCCTTCCTTGGTTATCACATATCCTAAGAAGGTCACTTCTTCTAGCCAAAACTCGTACTTCGACAGATTAGCAAACAATTGCTTCTCACGTAAAACATCAAGAACTTGACGCAAATGCTCTCCATGTTCTTCCTCATTCCTTGAATAAATCAAGATATCATCAATGAACACTACAACAAACTTATCTGGAAATGGCTAAGGATCATATTCATGTAATCCATAAAAATTGTTGGTGCATTGGTAACTCCTAATGGCATAACAAGATATTCATAATGTCTGTAATGGGTTCTGAAAGCAGTTTTCTGTATCTCCTTCTCTTACTCGAATCTGATAGTAACCTGACTTCAAATCAATCTTCGAAAATACCGCGGCTCCTCTCAACTGATCCATCAAATTATCGATACGTGGTAAAGGATAACGATTCTTAATAGTTGCCTTATCAAGTTGCCTATAGTCCTCACATAAGCGCGAGCTTCCATCATTCTTCTTAACTAACAATAGTGGAGCTCCCTGTGGTGATTCTCTTGGTCTAATAAATCATATCTCCAAAAAAATTTCAATTTGGCCCTTGAGCTCATTCAATTCCAACGGCGACATACGATACGACACAATCGTAATAAGTCTGATTCCTGGGTGTATATCAATGAAGAACTCCACCTTTCTCACTGGTGGTAATCTTGGAATTTCTGTTTGAAATACGTCTAAGTACTCCTTAACAAGCACCACGTCTTGTATGCACACATCTATCTTTGCTACCACGTTAGCCAATGACAGCAACTCTTGTGTTCCTTCTCTCAGCGACACTCTGAGTTTGTTAGCAGCTAGATAATGAACGACTTTTGGCTCTGGGAAAAGAACCAATTTGCGAGCACAATCCAAGATTACATAATGATACAACATCCTATCCATAATGAGAATAATCTCGAGTGACTGTAGGGGTAAACAAATCAAATTAATCAAGAAATATATATTCTGAATAGTTACCTAATACTGTAAACAGACATTATTTACGGTCAAAGTCTTAGCAAGTGTGGAAACAACCAAATCAAAAGGCAGAGAAGACACATATAACTTCAAACGACTCACACAATCCATAGCAATTAAGGAACAGGTTCCCCTCGAATCATAAAGTGCAGTTAGAGTGTAACCTGCAATCTTGCAGTCTCGTTGGATCAAATTGCTAGATTGATTTCCAGCTTCAGCATCCATTGGCAATAGGACGAGCAACTCTAATTGCATTCACTGTGGGTTCCATCTTCGGAGCCTTGCAATCCCTTGCCAAATGCCTTAGCTTCTGGAAATTGTAGCAACGAAGACTCTTAGAGGTACAAGCATTAGCGTAATGTCCCTCTTCCCCACATCAGAAACATCGAATTTCTTGCCGCAACTGTCTTCCAAAGATACGGTTCCCCATGCAATTCTGAACCCTGTTTTTGCTCTGTGGTCGATTATAGGGCTTAACAACTTGCTTTCTTTTGTTGTTCTAATTGTTCACCCGACTAGGCCCCCCTGAACTAAAGTTCCCTCCTAAGTTGGCCATCTTGTTCTTCATGTTCTCAACTTTTCTACATTTCTCCACTAAGACATGGAAACGCTGAATTCCCAATGGCAGGACAGAGTCTTGAATCTCATACTTCAGTCCATTTTGGAAATGATGACACATGAACTGTTCATCAACCTCTTCAAGGAAAAACCTAAAATGCGTTGACAATGACTCAAACTTAGCAGCATATTCACCCACTGTCATGTTTCCCTAATACAATTTAAGAAAATCATCACCTAACTTAGTCCTAGTACTCATCAGGAAGTATTTGTCTAAATACTTCCTTTTGAACAACTCTTAGTTCACCTCCTCATGAGCTGATCCCATCAGAAGCCTTGTACTTCTCCACCAATATTCAACATCCCCTAGTAGCAGATACGTAAAATAATTGACCTTCACCCCTGCTTGACAATTAATCATTTCGAAGATCTTTTCCACTTCATGAATCTAGTGATCGGTATTTTCTGGACTCTCATCAACCTTGAATTTTGGAAGATTGTGATGACGGAAATCTACCAATCCCCTTGACTCAGCAGCACAAATCTATCTTTCCCTCTGCACCAGATCTCGTAGAGTCTATGCAGCAGTAGAAGCCGCCATGTTATTCATTGCTTCAACCATTTGATTGTCCCGGTTGACGTTGACTCTTGCAGTGTTGTTCCTTCTTAGAGGCAATGTTTCCTACAAAACCAACATCAAGTAGAAATCTTAACATCACTTAGAAGAAGTCCAGAAGATGACTTTTGACAATATTACCACTTCAGCACACAACAATTGCACAAGACCTGACAACTCTAACAACATACCTGGACGCATGATTAGATAACGACTCCCATCCTAGTGGTCTACCTACAATCTAACCAAAGCTATGATACAAAAATGTAACACCCCCATATTCAAAAGCGCGAGTGCATTTTTTTTAACCAACATAATAAAATAATGCGCTTTAACACAAAACGACAAGAGTCATAAATTATTACATCATATTTACAAACAAGCGAAGATAGTTTTTGGGACAATAATCCAAAGTATACAAATAGAAAATACACCGGGGCTATGAGACCTATCAGACATCGCTCAAACCCTTGGGTATTCTCGGCAGACACCTGCACATAAGTACTGCTCCAAGAATGCTATATCCCCATGGTCATGTCAAAAAATGAAACATGGACCCACCAAAAAGCCAATTGTCACGATATATAAGATATACAATCATCCCAAAACAAAATAACTACAACCACCAAAAGAAAGATACTAAGGCCCTATACAACCAAAAACTAATCTGATCCTCCACTAACAACTACAGTAACCAGGGTGACCTCCACACACCACACAAGTTGCTTCTGACGCAGTATCTCTCCTATAAGTAACTTCCTATTCCTCATCAGCCATAGAAGGATAAGTCTCCTCAGAGGTCAGTTTCACCCACGATATAGGTGGCTTCGGTGGCGCTGGAATCTCAAAACAGCTGACTATCTCAGTGATAGTTGGTAGAGGTGGCACCAAACAAGGTACTCGTGATCCATCAATGAAACCTGGTTTCCGACCAGATTAGACGGTGCTGTAATATCCTCTCCTGCTGCGACTTCCCACACTTCATTCGCTCCAAGTACCAATCTTGAGGGTACAGGATAGTCGATCCTCGAGAGAGAGAGTACCACATGAAATACTTCCCCAACTCTCCTACTTGTCCTCACCACTCTCCCCGTATATGTAGCCCTGCTTGAGATGGTGTCGTATGCCCAGGTAGTCGGCGAGTGTCGGTCTGGGAAGTCTAATGACGTTTCCGACATCAGGGTAACAGTCGGTAGAAAGGATTTGTGTATCATCTGGGAACAAAGCCTAATTTCCACAAAAATGTAAAGGGTCACCAATCAAAATTAACAATTATTTAACAATTATGTCATGAAGGCAAACAATAACACTTAACAGTTATGGCATGATAACAGATAATAACAGAGCATGTATAAACATATATCATATCATAACAAACATGAATCGTGTGCCAAGCACCCTAATGCAATGCTTATATGCCAATGCACATGATTCCAGAATTTCCAAACCCTCATCGAGGAGCATAAATCATAAATGTACCGCCTCTTATAATAACCCAATTAATTAAAACTTAATAAAACACATGTGTTACAAATAATATTATTAATTTTAGAAATATGGTTTTTTTTATATATATTTAAGCTTAAATTGATAAAGAGGGATACAAGAGTAAATAAGGAATAAAGACCAAGGGACAATTTGGGAATTTCCTTTCTTTTCCCTGCTATAAATGCTTCACAGATAGACATTTCACTCGTTCTGTCCTCCTTCCCGTAAACCTGAAAACCCATTTGGTAGTGTTTACCTTCTTTTTATGTTCCCCATTCTTCCAAATCTTCCAAAACTAAAAGTTCATTAACATCCCCAAACCTGTCCAGCACCGTTGCATGCGGGAGTCTATCTCTTTATCCTTGTGAATCAGCTCAGATTAGTGGAACAAGCAAAACACGACCAACCAAGAGGGGTTCGAGCTAAAATAGGGAATTTGAAATTAGAGGAGTTCAAAATTGAGTTGGGACAGAATTAGGTGAGTTCTTCACCTTTTTATCATGTGAGATTGGGGATTAAATTCTATTACAATGGGATTTTAAATTTTATTATAAATTATGAAATTTTTTGAAAATTAAAAAGCGAATGGAAGACAAGAACTAAAATAGTGAGAGAGAAAAAAGAGAAGAAATTTAGCATATAGGAATTTCATTGAAAATTTGAGTTTATCTCTGTTAATTTAGAACATGCAAGTAGCTTATCTCTGTTTGTGTGATGTAGTGAATGAATTATGTGTTAGGAAAATTTAATTAGATATGTAGACCTTAATTTAAGGTCAATATGCTTGTCGAGCACGATTACTGCCCGTTACTGCTGCTGCCTCTGATGTGTATGCGAAACTATGAGTTCTGAATTCTTTAAAGCAACCGTTTGGTATTATTACGAGTTAAGAGGTGTTGAGTGTGAGGAAATGGAATTTTTCGGATGTAGGTGTTTTAAAACTGCATCCAAATGACTTTTCATAAATCTATGTTGTTTCTACTTTTTGCCTCTTGTTCTAGTTTCGAATTAGGAACTTAGGATTAAATTATTATCGATTTAGTATATTTCTAAGTTATTTAAAATTGTCGTGGATGAAGGATGCATTGCATGACATAATAAAAGTATTTCATACAAAACATCTCAAGTTTAGTACACTCTCATTAATCAGATCTTGCATGGCCTTATTCACGGCGGGAATCAAGTTGTTCGAGGCATGATTCAACAGGTAAAGAAGAACAATCAGGACGTTGATTAGGGTTTGGCCAGACCACCTTTACTGCTCAGGTCTCAATTATCTTGGTGACCCACGTCGAGATAATTGGGCGACCTTTCTTTGTTGACATGGAAAGGATTTCAGAGGTCATATGCAGTTTCCAGAATCATTCTAAAAGAATAAAAGAATGATTTCAGTTCAGTTTTAAAAAAAGAAGTGAAGTTGATAGCTTTAGCTTGAGTTGTATCGTATCAGCATTTCATGTTTTCTGCATTTTTATTTATTTATTAAAAGAAAAATTTCAAACTTCCCCTCCCTTAGTTTTTGAACTCACTGAGGTTTATTCTCACCCCTTTTATGTTAAAAATTTAGCAGCTGCTGGACGAAGTTCAGGTGCAACTTAATACCAGAGGGGGAAAACTCCAAATTCAACTGTTTAGTTATAATGTATTAAGACCTTTGTAGTGTTAAAATCTTGTATAAAGGTTTAATATGAGAATTCAGTTGGACTATTGTACCTTATGAATCTTTTGAACAATTGTAAACCATAATTGATTGGTAGTTGAATTCCTTTAAATTGATTCGGACTATTCTTTATATTTACTAACCTCTAATATATTAAGATGTATGGCTTGAGATGTCAAATTCTAGATAATTGGTATTGAGTCTTACACCTCTCACAGACTAGTACAAATTACCGAGGTGCCACCTATCACAATTCAGCACGATTTACTAAAATGTAGTCTATCAGACACCTACACGACTCAAAAATCCTTGTAAGGATAAGGTGGACCAATCAACTCATGGAAACCACCCCATGGCTAATCGCGGTCACCAATAACATCGTGGCCCATCACGATCACCACTAACTATAAAATACATGAGCAACGCTGACAATTTCTCTACAATTATTATGTAAATGCAGCTATTAAAATACTCCCTTTTAATACTCATTAAACACTAACAATTTTTCATACTTCTCACAAAGCATATAAAAGACAAATTCTCATCAATAAAAATTCATAACATGAAGAAACCCATATTATCAATCATGAATGCATAATCACGTCAATATTAACCATCACATATTCACACATCAATCACACATATAAGGTCCCTATGTGCAAACTAAAAATTTGGAAGGAGCCCTTACCTCAATTATAGCTTTTAAAACAATTATCGCTACCACAAATCAAACACAACGAAAATCTCGCTCGTGCCAACACCTTCAATCAAATAGTGTTTGACTTAGTCAAATTAGTTCCTAAGAGTTCAACTACCTTACAAATCCCCTTAGAGTATATTTTACTAAAAGATTTTAAAACGAGTAAGGACTAATAGTACAATTATCCAAAATACACAATTTCAACATATAAAATCATATTTTTAGAAATAAACATCCTTCAAATTTTTTAGAGAAGTCACTATAATCATTCGAAAAGTGTTAAATTATTTTTCTAAATTTTTTTCACACAACCACAAAGTTTCTAAAATTTTCCACAACTCATTTTTTTTTCAATTAATTACAAGTTTGATCTACTACATTTTTGAAGACTAAATTTTCAATCAAAGTATCTTCCTCATAACAACATAACAACACACACACAAAATCAATAAATATTTTTTTCTAGTTTCAAAGATCTAACTCTTTGAAATAGTTTCATTCCTAACAAAATTTATATTTTTTTCAACAAAGTTTGTATTTTAATTCTTGAGACCTAGGATCTTTAAAAAAAATGAAATTCTAACTCAAGACTTTAACCTTTATTTAATAAACTTGAAACTTTAATTAAAATCATGCAACTGTTCTAAAGATTGAAAGTATACATATAAAAACTTGAACCCACAATTTACTAATTTTCCTTTAAAAACAAGTTCAAAGATTTGTTATCCACATTTATACATTATTGATTATCAACCATAACAACTACTTTTGAAAAGGCATAAACTAAGAAAATTATTTTTCTTTATTCCCCGCAACAAAATTAATATTTCAGAGTTCTCTCCACCGCTAACTCAGTGTCAACGGTCTTGATTCCTTGTCGAGACTCAAGGAGCTAACTACATAAACATAAAGATTTAAAAAAAATATGTTCACCACCAAAATTCATCCAATCACATCATAATTCCAAAATTAAATGTTTTTCACACACAACTTTTGACTAAGTGATACGTTATATATTTAAAACTAAATAAAACCAATATTTTCTTAACATATTAATTTCATAATCTAACTTTTTGCTCAAACTCTTTAACTTGTTAAATTTAAACTTTTTCACAACTCTAAATTTTCTTGTAAAGTTTCAACTTCAGTTCAAACTCATTTATTTGAAAACAACTCATTACATAACTCAAACACAACACAAATTCAAATTTCCTCCTTTTAGTCCCTAGGATTTTGACCACCTCAAATAATATTAGGGGTTTACTTTATTTTCTCATTGCTCAAGCAATACAAGATACCAACTTCATACTTACATAACCAAATAATAATAAAAAATCACAAAATCATCCATCCCCCATATATGAATAGTCACGATTTTAAAGTGAAAAGGGGTATAGATTTCTTAGCTTTATTTTTCTAACCATTATTAACAACAACAACAATAATCAAAGGATTGATTAAGAACTCAAAAATTTCACTCATCCCCCCACACATATAAAAGTTTACGAATTTAGGAAAAAGGGGAGGAAAGTAAATGTCTCACCTCAAATAAATTAGCTCACAAGCACCACTTTGTAGAGAGGAGCAAGTTAACTTCCTATGACTTCTTGAAATGAGGCTTTGATCAAGGTGTAAAAATGGAGTTTTGTTCTCTAAACCAAAGCACCAACACTTATGTACTTTTATTTTTTGTTTTTTCTTCAAGAGAGAAGAAAAAGAATGGAATGAGTGAACTAAGAGGGAGGAGTCGGCTGATGGCTTCTAAAAACGGGCTGGTTTCCCTTTTTTTTCTTAACGTACCAAAAATAAATTATTAAATAAAATATTTTGGTACTTCTATAAAATCATCATTGTAGATGTTTTTTTAGGGTGAAAGTAACAACTAGGCAGTCAATAATGAAATTCCTCGTACAATGCCATTAAATCAGCCAGTTCGTGTAAACCCTCAAAATGTAGCAATGATCAATAGAAACTGAAATACAGAAGATGCTCTACACTAGATAAAATAAAATGTTGGGGGGAATCACATCTAGACTGTAGTAGAAAGGGTCCTGAATAGACACGGTTTCAACGTAGGATACGATAGTAAACCTTATTTTGCTTCTACATTCCCTAATGTGGTGTTATAGTCTAACTTACCTCAAGGAATTAAAGTTCCAAAATTTTCTAAATTCTTTGGAGAGGTTGGTTAGTCTACTACAAAATACCTTGCTAGATATTAAATTGAGTGTGGGGATTTTGCTAACAATGAATACATAAAAATGAAATGTTATCCATGTTCCCTAACTAGAGATTCGTTCACTTTGTTCACCACAATACAACCCAATGCAATCCCAAACTGGGGACATTGAGAAACAATTTTTTACAAACAATTCTTTCGAGGAGAGACTAAAGTAAACATCATAGATCTGTCGAAAAATCGATGAAAGGATAAAGAGTCGATTGATGATTATATCAATAGATTCCGTCTAATGAAAGCTAGGTGCACGAAAAAATTTCTGAGTATGAATTAGTACAAATGGTTGTTGTAGGCCTAAATTATGTTGTTCGAAAAAAGCTGGTAAGCCAAAAAAGTTAAAAAGACAAGAACGTTTTTTCTCGAAGAGAAAATAACCATTATGTAGCCTTAATAGATCAAAAGGAATTTGAGGAAAATTATTCGAACGATTCGAGTTATCATAGTGATAATGTCGTAGAGGTGAAACTAGGTCCACCTTACAAGTTTCACATATGCTTTGACATTAGTAACTAATCACATATGCTTTGACATTAGTAGGGTTGATCAGGTTTTTGATATCCTATTAAAAGATCCTTAAATATTACTAAATGAAGCCCATAAGATACCTCCCCATGAGCAAATTTCAGGGAGAATGTATTGTAAGGTACATAATAGATTTGGCCATCACACTAATGCTTGTATTCATTTCAGAGACACCATCCAAATGGATATAGAGGAAGGGAAATTAGTAATTAGGACAAGCCTAAACTTGCAATGAAGGTCAATGAAGACCCATTCACACATTCGTAAATTGTAGGGAACCTAATATAAGTATCTATATGGTGAACGCCTTCCCTGTCGAGGAAGGAAATGATGTTGTTTCGATAATTGAAAAATTCGAGGATGATTCTTCCATGACATTCTACCCTCAAATTGGTAAGTAATTGATCAAATTCATGCATAAGAAGTGCAACTCAAACTAGGTGGTCATGTTATACCAAATGTGTAGTTCAATGTTTGACAAAGCTGATGCCAAAGCTTTTGAATGTTTAGAGAGAAATCGAAATTTAGAAAAACAAAGAGATAAAGAAACAATCAACAGGGAAGAAGAAGAGACTCGCAAGGATGGCCATGAGGGAAAACCAAGAAGCTTTTTTGAGAAACCACCTTATACTCCCCATTATGGCAATTGGACATATGTGTTGGAACCAAGTTGGTTTTACACTTAAAGTTTTGATGTTAACAAAAGTATTTTATAAGAATAATATATTTGACTTCAAAGAAGTATACTACCAGAGGATGCCACCAAAGGATGTCGCCAGAGGATGTCACCAGAGGATGCCGCCAGAGGATGTCACCAGAGGATGTCACTAGAGGATACCTCTAGAGGATATCACCAGAGGATCCCACCAGAGGATATCACCAGAGGATCCCACAAGAGGATATCACCAGAGGAAAAAACCAGAGGATATCATCAGAGGCAAAAATCAGAGGATATCATTAGAGGCAAAAATCAGAGGATATCATCATAGGCAAAAATCAGAGGATATCATTAAAGGCAAAAATCAGAGGATATCATTAGAGGCAAAAATCAGAGGATATCATCAGAGGCAAAAATTAGAGGATATCATCAGAGGCAAAAATCAGAGGATATCATCAGAGGCAAAAATCAGAAGATACCTTTAGAGGTAAGAATATGAGGACATCATTAGAGGATACCATTCGAGGCAAACATCAGAGTATGAAAGAAGACATGGTCAGGATTCGTAGAAGATTTGATTTAAATTCGAAGAAGACTTGATTGAAATTTGAAGAAGATCTGATCAAAATTTGAAGAAGATTTAATTTAAATCAGAAGAAGATGTGGTTCAAATTTAAAATGGATTAAAGCCTTCTGAATTAGGGGACTGGATGTAGCCAAGTTAATGGTGAACCAGGATAAATCTATGTGTCCAAATACTTATGCTTTTATTATCCGCTGCTGTTGAATCTGATTGCTTCTTCTCCAAGTAATCATGTCCCTCAGATCTGAATACTCTAAAGCTGGAAGAATTAATCATGTCCCTCAGATCACATGAAATTGAGCTTGAAGAAGATAATCCCAAGAAGATGAACAAAACCCTAGCCTTGAAATCCAAGCAGAAGAAGGTTCTAAAAGCAACATCAGAATCAAAAGATAGTGATTCAGATGATCAGAATCTGAACCCAGAGGAAGAGGAGATTGCTTTCATAACCAAAAAGGTTCTAAAGATGTGGCACAACATAAAGAAGAAATTTCCCCAAAGGTATTCCAAGCATTCCAACAGAGGAAAGGATGAATATGACAAGAAAAGTATCATCTGCTATGGATGCAATGAACCTGGACATATCAAGTCAGAATGTACAAACATGGAGAAAGGGAAACACCAGAAGAAAGATTCCATACCCAAGAAGAAGAATCTGATAACTACATGGGATGATTATGATGAATCCTCGGATGATGGAGAAGCAAATTTGGCTATGATGGCTCACACCAACTCTGCCTCTGGATCCAACACAGATTCTGACTCTGGAAGTGAATCGGCACATGAAGAAAAAGAGGTATTTTCTGAATTCACCCGATTTGATTTAATTATTGCAATAAATGATTTTTTAAATATTAATAACAAATTGTCTTTAAAACTGAAAACACTTAGAAAAGAAAATAAAATTCTAACCAAATAAGTCAATGTTTTGAAGAATCAAAATGCATAATGTAAAATAGAAAATACAGCTCTTAAAACTAATATTGTTGAACTTAAGGCTGAAAATCTAACTCTAAAAAGTAATCATTGTTCAACATCAAGTGAAAATACTACATGTAATTCTGATATGCATGAACAAGTATTTCAATGCTTTCTTGCTAATGGTATGGAAAGAAGCAAATATGCCTCAATGATTTATGGAGTTAGTAGCAATGGTAAAAGAGGTATAGGATTTGAAGAACCTGTAACTGAAACTAAACCTTTCAAGACTAACAAACCAGGACCCAACCAAATTTGGGTACCTAAGAACAAAATAGTCTTTGTTGCAGATGTCTTCAGTAATCAAGTTACAACACCAATCTGTTGGAGCCAAGTTGGTTCTAAATACTTAGGATTTTGATGTTTACAAAAGCACTTTATGTAATCTTATTTTGAACCTTGAACTATTAGATTAAATACAACCAGAAAATGAAGTTTGCAGAGGCAGAAAATGAATCCAGAATGCATCCTGGAATTACCAGAAGATACTCTATGATGTCAAAACATCACCAGAAGATATCTTCGCTGGCCCAGATCAGAAAGAAGCAAAGTCAGAAGGAAACCTGGACCAGACCAAAATGAAGCCTGCCAAAGGGAGACTTGATTCAGACCAAAAGGAATCAAATGTAATATTTATTCCAGAAGTTATTCTGACCAGAAGATGGCCTGGCAGTGAAAAAATAAACCAGAGGATAAGTTAATGAGTCCAGAACAAGAGAATCAATCCAGATTGACCCAGACAATAAGATAGCATGATTCGTGGGTATGAAACTAAGTCTATACCAGAAGAAATGATTTCCAAAATTGATCCAGACCTGATCCAAAATCAAAGGTAAAATGTCTAGACTGAAATAATACTTGTCCAGATTTAATTTTAGTTTAATCCAGACCAAGTCCAGAATTGGTCCAGATCAGTTTGTTGGACCAGGATGGTCGAGATCAGAAGGTCATAACGTTAGGAAGTATGGTCCAGGGATGTGGACTAGCGCAGGAAGATCAAATGGTCCAGATTTAATCATGAGGATTAACGGTGGAGATTTTAATTTATTTTGATCAAAGTATTAAAAAGATTTGTTACAAAAATAAATTAAAGTATTGTGGAACTCAGGAGCTGTTGGCGGGAAGAAACTAAAGACATGATTGGCCAGTTATTCTTGAAAGAAATCTGAAGCTTAAAAAAAAAGATATGTTTTTTTATTTATATGAAGCCCGATTGGTCAAGTTATTTTTGCAAGAGAATCCAGAAAGATACAGCTCGAATTTAAGCTTGGAAGAGACCCTATTCTGCATCTATAAAAGGAGGCTCAAGGCAGAATACTTAGCATCGAAAATCACAAAAGAGTCATACACTTCCAAAGCAAACACTCAAGTTTTCAGTGAGGTTAATTGTGAGTTCCAGCTTTCAAGAAGCAAGCACTCATGTTATTTTCTTTCCCTTGTGTTAGATCTAAGTTGTTGAAGTAGAGTCTACAATCTGAGGGAGTCAGAAGGGGTAGCAGATTACTTGGCAATTAGATTCAAAGCGTTGTAATTCCTTCTACAATCTGGGGTTGTCAGATTGGCAGGAGAAGACTTCACTTAGGAAGTCAACGTGCGGTATTCCTCAAGAGTCTAGGATTGTTAGACTGTTTAAGAAGACTAACTTGGAGGGTTAGTGGAACTGTTGTAATTCAAGATTTGAATTAGTGAAATCCTTCAAGGTGAAAGGACTGCACGTAGCCTCGTTAACGGTGAACCAGTATAAAAATTATGTGTTTTATTTTTACTTTATATCTGCTGCTAACTCTGTTTTTATTCATACATCAAGTTTTTTTTCTAAAAGTGTAAAAAAAGGAAAAGTATTCAAGTTAGTCAAACACAATTCAACCCCTCTTCTCGTGTTTGCACCTTCAAAATCATGGTACCTGGACAGTGGATGCTTGCAACATAGGACAGGAGAAAAGTCTATGTTCTAAGAACTAACCTTAAGCAAAGGAGGCACAATGACTTTTGGAGGAACGCAAAAAAGCCAGATCATTGGTCAAGCCACAGTTGGTAATGGTACTTCCCCTTGTATTAAAGATGTCTTGTTTATTAAAGGTCTTAAGCATAACTTATTAAGTATTAGTCATTTAAGTGATAATAATTATGATATTATATTCAATCAAAAAACATGCAAGGCAATTAGTCAGAAGGATGAATCTGTACTCTCTACAGGTTAGAGGCAAAACAACATTTATAAGATAAATCTGTTTAGTCTAGAGAAACAAAAGGTTAAGTGTCTTATGTCAGTAAATGAAGAGAAACTAATTTGGCACAAAAGATTAGGTCAACTGGTGAGAGGTCTACCTAAGCTTAGTTACAAAACTGAAATTATGTGTGAAGCTTGTCAAAAGGGAAAACTAACAAAAAACTCCTTTAACCCTAAAAACTCAGTCTCTACCTCAATGCCCCTTGAGCTCTTGCATGTAGATCTATTTAGGCTAGTGAAAACAGCCTCTCTAACTGGAAAGAAATATGGCTTTGTTATAGTAGATGATTACACTAGGTAGACATGGGTAAAAATTTTAAGAAGTAAAGATGAATCCCATAAAGTGTTTATCACATTTTGCAAAATAATCAGTAATGAAAAGGGTCTTATGACTATAACAATTAGAAGTGATCATGGAGGATAATTTGAGAACAAGTTCTTTGAAAGTTTTTGTGATCAGAATGAAATATCTCACAAATTTTCTTCTCCTAAAACACCCCAACAAAATGGAGTTGTAGAAAGAAAGAATAGATCACTCCAATGGCCATAACCATGTTAAATGATATGAATGTTGCAAAACACCTTTGGGCTAAAGCAATTAATATTGCATGTTACATTCAAAATAGAGTCTATATCAGATCCATTTGAATAAAACACCATATGAATTGTGGAAAGGTAAAAAGCCTAACATCTCCTATTTTAAACAATTGGGTTGTACTTGTTATATGTTGAACACCAAAGATAACCTTGGAAAGTTTGATTCTCGTTCTCAAAAGTGTACCTTCATTGGTTACTCTGAAAGATCCAACTCTCTTTTGCTGCAAATAATAACATTACATTATTTCAAATGGATGTTAAAATTGCTTTTCGAAATGGCTATATAAGTGAAGAAGTCTATGTCAAACAACCCCCAGATTTTGAAATTTCTGAATTTCCAAATCATGTTTTTAAACTTAGAAAATCTCTGTATGGTCTAAAACAAGCACCTAGGCATGGTATGATAGACTTAGTAACTTCTTGCATAAAAATAACTTTGAAAGAGGACAAGTAGATAATACACTTTTTAGAAAATCAATAGAAGATGACATTCTTATTATTCAAGCTTATGTTGATGAAATTATTTTTGGATCTACTAATGGCACTTTGTGCCAAGAATTTTCTCAATTAATGTAGCATGAATTTCAAATGAGTATGATGGGAGACCTTAAGTTCTTCTTAGGGATACAAATTCAGCAAAGTCAAAAATGTATATACATTCATCAAACGAAATATACAAAAGAGCTTCTCGAGAAGTTTAAGATGAGTGATTGCAAACCTATGGCTACACCAATGCGACCTACTTACTCACTTGAAAAAGATGATTCATGCCATAAAGTTGATCAAAAAACCTATAGAGGAATTATAGGATCTCTACTTTACCTTTCTACTTCTAGACCTGACATCATGTTTAGTGTATGTGTATGTGCAAGATTTCAATCTAACCCTAGAGAATCACATTTAACTGTTGTTAAGAGAATCCTTAGATACCTAAATGGCACTACCAACCTTACCTTGTTCTACAAGAAATCTCCTAAGTACAAACTTAGTGGATACTGTGACTCTCACTATGCTGGAGATAAACTTTAGAGAAAGAGCACAAGTGGAAACTGCACCTTTTTAGGTAATAACTTAACATCCTAGTCAAGTAAGAGACAACACAATTGCAATGTAAACAGCAGAGGCTGAGTACATTTCAGCAACTGGATGCAGTTCTCAACTCATTTGGATGAAACATCAGCTGGAAGACTACAAAATCCTGGAAACCAACATTCCCATCTATTGCGACAACACTTCTGCCATCAATCTAACCAAAAACTCTATACTTTATTCGAGAGCTAAACACATAGAGATCAAACATCACTTCATTAGAGACATTGTTCAAAAACGGGTACTCAACATTCAGTTTGTAGACACTGAACACCAATGGGCTGACATATTCACAATACCACTACGTGAAGATAGGTTTGACTTCATCAAGAAAAACCTAAACCTTACATTCATCTCTGACTAATATTGTAATCATTTCAAAATAGTTTAGTTTTAAATTAGTTTTTATATTTTCTTGTAATATGTTATATTCATGTTATTCAAAAAACAAAAAAAAAATTGTTTACACAGTGTTGTAAACATGTATGCAAAAAAAAAGGGAGAAAGATCACTTTCATGCCTTTTTGTCTGATGACAAAAGGGGTAGAAGATATTTGATAAAGAGAAGATAAAGTGGGGCTTAGACTTAGGGGGAGAAAGATCTATGCGAAAGATATAAAATGGGGAGAAACTAATGCTTAGGCTTAGGGGGAGTCAAAGAAATAGAAAGAAAAGTGGTCATCAAAAAGGGGGAGATTGTTGGAACCAAGTTGGTTTTACACTTAAAGTTTTGATGTTAACAAAAGTATTTTATGAGAATAATATATTTGACTTCGAAGAAGTATACCACCAGATGATGTCACCAGAGGTTGTCACCAGAGGATGCCACCAAAGGATGCCACTAGAGGGTGTCACCAGATGATGTCACCAGAGGATGTCACTAGAGGATACCTCCAGAGGATATCACCAGAGGCAAAAATCAGAGGATATCATCAGAGGTAAAAATCAGAGGATATCATCAGTAGCAAAAATCAGAGGATATCATCAGAGGCAAAAAAAAAGAGGATATCATCAAAGGCAAAAATAAGAGGATACCTTCAGAGGCAGGAATCAGAGGATATCATCAAAGGATACCGTCTGAGGCAAACATTAGAGTATGAAAGAAGACATGGTCAAGATTTGTAGAAGATTTGATTCAAATTCAAAGAAGACTTGATTCAAATTGGAAGAAGATCTGATCAAAATTTGAAGAAGATTTAATTTAAATCAAAAGAAGATTTGGTTCCAATTTAAAAAGGAACCGAATCAAGTTGAAGAATTTACAAAAGAAATATGAACAAAATACAATTCGAAATTAAACTTGGACCATGTAGAAAGCCCAAATCTCAACTATAAATAGATACTCCAGGGTGAAGAAGAAATCATCGAAAAACAGAAGAGAGTAGAAGAACTCAAGCTTAAAATCCAAATTCATCTTAGAGTTCAAAGAGAGAAACACTTGTGCGAAAGAGATATATTTTCTAAGTGTTCTTTTCTTAGAGTGTGAGAGTCATTGTTATAATCAGCTTTCCAGAAGCAACTACTCAAGTTCCAAACCTTTGTATCCAACCCGATAGTGGTGTAAGTTCCTTCATCAATTTGGGATTGTCAGATTGGTAGGAGAAGATTTGCCATGTAGGGTCAAGGTGGTCTAAGTTCCTTCTTCAATCTAGGGTTGTCAAATTGGTAGGAGAAGACTTGGCTTGTAGGGTCAAGGTGTTGTGGTTCCTCAAAAGTCTAGGGTTGTCAGGCTGTTTGGGAAGACTGGCTTGGAGGGTCAAGTGCTGTGTAATTCAAAGTGTTGTGTAATGAGGGGACTGAATGTAGCCAAGTTAACGGTGAACCAAGATAAATCTATGTTTCCAAATACTTATGCTTTTATTATCTACTGCTGCTGAATCTGATTGCTTCTTCTCCAAGTAATTTTTATCAACTTTCATCAAATCAGCAAAAAGTATTCAACTTTGGCAAACACAATTCAAACCCCCCCCC
>JBBPBO010000004.1:31517363-31572847 GCA_037974295.1 Cicer cuneatum | reverse complement strand
AAACCCCCCCCCCCCCTTCTCGTGTTTGCACCTTCAATATGTTTCTTATCACAATGTACCTCTAGGAAACTGGTATACAAGATCCAATTGGGTTGAAAACACCATTTTGATTGGACGAGGAATCTCTAGAGTTAATATAGTCTAAAGAGGAAGCAGTTCAACTCCGATTAGAGAAGGTAATAGTTCAAAGTTGCCTCTTTATGGACAACTAGATTGATTGTGGGGTGTTTTAACTAGGACATAAGTTTGAAGGGCACAACATTTTTTAAAACAAGAATATCAAATTTTTTGAGAATAACAATAAACATGTAAACATCACTATTAGGTAGAGCAGTGATAATAAAGTTACATACCAAGGTTTGATGGGGAAAACGATGGGAACAATTACTAAGTATGTGAATACTAAATTTGTGGATTAAAAAGATGAAGATTATCTTATTAGAGACAATTTCGAGTTGGGTTTTAAAGATGAGATTCATGACGTAACACCCTAAGTTTTATGATAAACTGTTTTATTAATGAAATAAGATTTTAAATAATTAATTTAGTGTTCAAATTATTTTAGAATATATGTTGATAAATTTTGTTTATATGTTTCCTTTTTATGTTGTGCTAATTTTATAGATATTTGACTTAATGAGTAATATAATGTACAAATATTATATTTTATTATATATATGTTTCTAAAAACATTACGATTTTAGTTAATATGATATTTTCCTGTATGTTTGACTGATGTTAAGTGTCCATATAGTTATATTTCAATTATTTCTAACTATTTCCTATATTTTAATTATTTATTTTGTAAATAGTTATCTTGAGATATCAGTAATATATTCTTTGGTACTTGGCAGCGGTGCTAAAAAAAAAATTGATACCAGTGATTGATAACTATTCTAGAAAACTTTATCCGATTTTGTCCAAACATCATTATGTTGTTTCCCTCATTTAGTTAACCAATTAAACATATTTTCTCATGTTTTTAACCATCCCAATTCCTCTATAAAATACTCAACTTCTTCATTTATGGAATTTATTATTTTGCACCGTTCTTCTTCACCATAAGTCCGATTTGAGTGAAACCATCGCCAAAATGATTGTTTGAACAATGGCTATATTATCTACTGATTATTTTCCGATATAGGGTAAGTTTACTTGACTAAATTTCGAAATTGACCTTTTTAGAGTGTGCTCTCATAATTTATTTTTGATGTTTACCCATAAACTATTGAGTTAGATCACTACAAGAAAAATTGTTATTACCTACTGCAGATTTTATCTTTACCCACGGAAAGTCTGTAGGTAACGTAAAATTACCCACGGATTACCCACGTACACAGGTCCGTAGCTATTTCACTCGTAAGTAAATATTTACCCACGGATAATCAGTAGGATACGGTTACTTAAGGAATTTCCGTGGGTGATATGACTCACCGATTTTCCGTGGGTAAAGCTACCCACAGATGTTCGTGGGAAAATGTGCTGCTTCATTTTATGGTTTGCAGTAAGCAGTAAAAACTGTTACACCCCTCCCTCTAATGTTCATTTCCTTTTCTACTTTTCACCTTCTCGTGTCCTACAACTCCCGTTAAGAACTTCCTCGGAAGGTAGTAAAGAGACCAAGGTTTTGAAAAATTTCATCATGCCATTAATATACTGCCTCTTTCGTAACTATATGCACATTTTGAAAAAAATATTGTTCCAAAATATAAGCTAATTTCTAAAGAGAACTGCTATATATTACGAAGGCTTGACTCATGAAATCTCGTCAACATATGAAACCAAGCATATGGATTTTTTATAAAATAAAGATAAATAAATAAGAAAACAAAGATCAAAACATTCAAAAGAAGATTGTAAAAAAAAAGCATTCAAAAGAAGTCTCCGTAAGTCCTTTGGGTTTCAAAACCAGTTCTATGATGCTCTGTGTCTCATAACAGCAAAACAACATTTATCCATCGAGATCGAAGGAATTTTCTGCTAATACTTACACAATATTGTTTCTATTGGGAATTGATAAACAATTTTGAGGAAGTTACAAAAAAAACCAAGCATATGGATTTTTTATAAAACAAAGATAAATAAATAAGAAAACAAATATCAAAACATTCAAAAGAAGATTGTCAAAAAAAAAACATTCAAAAGAACTCTCCGTAAGTCCTTTGGGTTTCAAAACCAGTTCTATGATGCTATGTGTCTCATAACAGCAAAGCAACATTTATCCATTGAGATCGAAGGAATTTTCTGCTAATACTTACACAATGTTGTTTCTATTAGGAATTGAAAAACAATTTTGAGGAAGAAAGCTAACATGGTGAACTCTGACAAAAATTGAACATGAAAAATAAAATAAAGAGCAAGAGCTAATGAATTTGTCTTCAATTGTGTGGTTTGGTTTAAAGAGGTTCAAGAGTTCAAATAAATGCAAACTATATAGTCTGGTTTTACGCAACACTGGGACATCAAATATTCAAAAAGCCAACAATAAAGACTGCAACCGCCTTTGTCAAATAGGATATGTAACAGTTGATAATATGAAGTTGGGTACCAACTTTAATCCTTCAATTCAAGATTATTTAAGAAAGAAAGTTTTTATAGGTTTGTAACTATACTAAGAAAATGAAAATTGGAGCAAAATGAAAGAAAGTGCTAATAGAAAATGTGCACGCACAGTTGCCAGCTCATTCGCTTGTTTCGTGAGAAAATAGCTTCGTACTATTAAGCATTTTCCATTTCTAAATTACTAGATAGATTTACATTTTGTTTCAAATATATCTTTAATTAAAATTTAATATTACTAATTTGTTTTGTGATTCCATGGTTGATTATAAATTATTGATACTCGTATTGTTTTTAACTTAAAATATTAACTAAATGACAATTTAAGAACAACTGTACATCAAATGGACACATTTTTTATTTTTTGTTCAATATAAAATGGACACATTAAAATATGTTAAAATGACAAAATGTGTTTATAATAAGAGACAAAGGTAGTAGTTCAATATAATAAGGTTTGGAAAGCAAAAAGATAGCACTTCATAGTTAGCAAACAGACTTGAGTAATTGTCACCTGGTCCCTTAAAAATAATAGATCAGCAACAAGAACTTCTAAACTGGATCTAGCATTATCCAGGTTTTTCTGAAGAAGAGCAGTAGCCTACAACATAAATTCATATTGTACTTATGTAGTGTTCAAATGTAAC
This sequence comes from Cicer cuneatum, assembly GCA_037974295.1. Classification (NCBI taxonomy): domain Eukaryota; kingdom Viridiplantae; phylum Streptophyta; class Magnoliopsida; order Fabales; family Fabaceae; genus Cicer; species Cicer cuneatum. Next base: position 31,569,641 of record JBBPBO010000004.1, on the reverse strand, counting down.
ACAGAAAAAACGGCGATCCCCAATACTAACATATAGAAGTACCTCTTCTAATGAATATTCTAACATGACATTCGCTCCCAGCCATAAACACACAGAATCAGTTTCTTCAATGGAAGCTCGTGAATATATGCCTTTTGACACCTCAAAATCAGCAATAAGTTCCTGTATCCAAAGTCAAACATAAATCTTCTAGTTTATAATACAGCTAAAGTTTTTCCCTTGTAGTAAATAAATTTAATTAGTTTCAAATAGTCATATCATATGGCTTATAAATTGATCGAAATGAAATGTTTTGATCTACACAAAATGATGAGGAATTGATAACCATTACTTAGGGCTCTGTAGCAACAGGTGAGCCTTTTGTGTGTATGTTGTTGGGGAAGGGGTGTGGATCACTACATGTAAGATGTAAGACCCTTAAATTTAATATTAATTTATGGAATTAGTATTAAGGGTATTTTGAGAATTTTTGTTAAATATTTAATATATGTATGTTTTGAGTGAATATATATATATATAAATATTTATTTTGGAAGATGAATTATAATTATTGGATGTAGAATTAAATTAATTTAATTTCAAGTAATTAACTTAATCAGACCATTAAGTAACGATTAGTGGCTAATTGCAAGACAATTAAAAGCTGGAAATCAGACAAGTGGCAAGTGAGGAGGCACCATGAGAGCCTATAAATAGGAGTGAGAAGGATGGTGAAGTCAGAACACCATTCCTTCCTCCTCACTGCCCATATTGCATGTACCAACCCCATTTCCCCTCTCATTTTGTCTCTGTTCTGCCCAGTTTCCCGAATTCAAATTAAAGAGAGGGAATTCCTCAAGACTCCAGTAACTGAGAATCCAAGCCTCAAACCTGAAAACCCCCAGTAGTAAAGTTAATCCCCATCTCAATACGAAGATAAAGAACCCAGTTTTGCAGCAGCAAACTCAGGGAACAGCTTCGTCATTTTTAGACGCAGAAAAGGGAACGCAGCAGGAACAAGAGAAATAGCAGAGCACGCTACAAGAGTAAGGGCACCTTCCAACTTTCTAGTTGCATTAGGGCTGTAAATGCATGATATTTCAATTCTGTTTTGAAAGGAAAACTGTTTTCGAAATGACATCTTGAAAAAAAAGAAGAAAATGCATTTTTGTTGATATGTGATGATTCTGTGATGGTTGTTGTTGGTTGAATGCATTAATGCTGTTTTACTTGTGTGAGAAAACTGAAGATGTTTTGCATGTTATTTTAAAGATGGTTAAAATACATGTTCATAAAACTGTTTTGGAAAATAGTTTTAAAAATGCAAAAAATGCATTCTGTTGGTGTTTTGCTGCTGTGTGATGATTTCTGTTTTGGTTGAAAACATTAGTCATGTTCTGATGTTTGTGAAAGCTGAAATGCTATGCATGTTATTCTGATGTTAAAGGAAGCTGAGATGCTTTGCATGTTGTTCTGATTGTTTGAAAAGCTGAAATGCTATACACGTTATTCTGATGTTTTGAGAAAGCTGTGATGCTTGCATGTTTGTTCTGATGGTTTCAAAATCTGAATGATTCTGGTGAGTGAACATTCTGTTTTCTGGTTCTAGATGATTGGGGTTGGATCCTGATTCCATTTCTGTTTTGTGTGATTCTGGTGGTGTTGATGATTAAAAAGGAAAAGGGATTTTAAATGAGGGAAGTGTCTTCTGGAAAAAGTGTTGAATCTGTTCTGTTGTTTGGTTGTTGTTTTAAAAGAAAACAGTTTGAAAAGGGTTGAATCTCAGGAAATTTTCACTGGTTTTCGAAGGTGTATTCGAATACAACATGTGTGTATTTGACTACAACCTGTAAAATTTCTGTTTTACTTAAGTTTTCAAACTTGTATTCGACTACGAGCCCTGTAGTCGAATACAGAAGAAGAATTTCTGTTTCTGTTTCTGGTTCTGATGATCCTTGTGTGGATCATTCTGTTTCTGTTTCTGGTTGTGATGATCCTTGTGTGGATCATTCCGTTTCTGTTTCTGGTTCTGATGACCCTTGTGTGGATCATTCCGTTTCTGTATCTTGTTCTGATGATCCTTGTGTGGATCATTCCGTTTCTGTTTCTGGTTCTGATGACCCTTGTGTGGATCATTATGTTTCTGTTTCTGGTTCTGATGATCCTTTTGTGGATCATTCTGTGTGTATTTCTGCTTCTGATGGTTCTGATGTGAACCATTCTATTTCTGCTTCTGATGGTTCTGATCTGAAACATTCTGTTTCCTGCTTTTGATGATTTTGATAATCATCATGTTTTCTACTTCTGATGATTCTGATAATCATCATGTTTTCTGCTTCTGATGATTCTGATCGTCATCCTGTTTCCTGCTTCTGATGATTCTGATAATCATCATGTTTTCTGGTTCTGATGATTATGATCATCATCCTGTTTCCTGCTCCTGATGATTCTGATAATCATTCTATTGTTTCTGCTTCTGGTGATTCTGGCATGAACCATTCTGTGCTTCTTCTGATCAATTCTGGATGAAGTCTGGGCGAAGTCTGGGTTATGCAAAAATTCGATTGTCATGCCATGTTCTGGTCAAATTATCTTCTGGACTACTTCTTGCTTTTGACAACTTATGGCCTGGAACAACTCTCCACATGGCAGGCTTCACAATAGTATGGCCCAAAGAATCTTATGATATTTATTCCCTCTGATATAGTCCATCAAAGATATCTTCTGGTCACTTCTAGACAAATATGGACTGTGTTGAAATTACACTGCCAGATTATGTTCTGATCAGTATAACTTCTTGGTTGCTTCTGATATTTGAATCATTCTTGTTTGGAGCAAATCATATTATGGCAGGCTTCCCTCTGGTATTTTCCAGATGTTCTCCTGATTTTGTTTCTGTTTGATATAAACCTCCAAAGTTATCTTCTGGTCGGTTTTGGACATTCTGGTTTATCTTCTGATAATTCCAGAAATGCATCTTCTATAAGTTCAGAATGTATCCTCTGATACATTCATCTTCTGATGGTTCTATGTGAATCATTCTGTTTTACTTCTGATGATTCTGATAATCAACTTGTTTCTGCTTCTGATGATTCATATAATCATTCTGTTTTGGTTCTGATGATTTTGATTTTAATCATTCTGTTTGTTTCTGATGATTTTGATGTTAATCATCCTGTTTCTGCTTCTGATGATTCTTGTGTGAGTCATTCTGTTTTGCTTCTGATGATTCTTGTGTGAATCATTCTGTTTCGCTTCTGATGATTCTTGTGTGAATCATTCTATTTTGCTTCTGATGATTCTTGTGTGAATCATTCTGTTTTGCTTCTGATGATTCTGGTATAAGTCATTCTGTTTTGCTTCTGATGATTCTAGTATAAGTCATTCTGTTTTGCTTCTGATGATTCTGGTGAGTCATTCTGTTTTGCTTCTGATGATTCTGCTGTGAGTCATTCTGTTTTGCTTCTGATGATTCTGATTCTGGTTCTGTTTCTGATGTTGATCCTTCTGGTTCTGGTTCTGTTTTTGATGTTCTGGTGTTGATGATTCCGATTCTAATTCTGTTTCTAATGTTTTCATGTTAATCATTCTTATTCTGGTTCTGTTTTCTGATGATCTGATGTTGATCATTCTGGTTTTGTCTTCTGTATTCGACTACAGACATGCGGTATTCGAATACAGAATGTTAAAATTGCAGATTTTCACTAGTTTCAGCTTTTGTATTCGAATACAAGGGATCTGTATTCGAATACGGATTCGTGTTTTTCCAGAAACTCAATTTTTAGCTTCTGAATTCGAATACAAGGAAGCTGTATTCGAATACAGATTCGTGTTTTCCAGAAAACTTAGTTTTAAACAATGTTTTATGAATTTTAAAGTGTTGAGGAAAGACTTATGATAATTAAGAATGAAATGTTGTGATAAAGAAAAGTGTTAATGATTACTGGAATGTTTAATAATTACTGTGTTGGTTATGAAATTAATTGTGTTGAGATGTTTTGGGGGAATGATGCAAAGACTGAATTTTTGTTGAGGTTTGCATACTGTTTTCAGTGAAGAGAAAACATTGCATGTCCATGCATTGCATAGTCAAGTGGTGACCGCGATGGGCCACAGAGTTGATCCGGTAACCGTGATGGTCGGCGAAGTTAAGTAGTAACCATGGGTTATAAAATAGTTCCGTGTGTATTAGACGGTCTGTTCTATCCGGGGTCAGAGTAGTTCCGCGTGTATTAGATGGTCTATTCTATCCGGGCTACGGAATGGCTGCGTGTTCGTGGTGGTCCATTCTATCCGTGCGAGGATTTAACTTCTGTGTATTGGGCCTGTTAGAGGCTAATACACGTGAATGTAGTAACCGTGATGGGTTGTAGATTGGCCGCGTGTTTCGTGGTGGCCCACTCTATCTCGGTTCAGAGTGGCCGCGTGTTCGTGGTGGTCCATTCAAATATGCGCAACCACGTGCTGATCTGTTGAGCGATTGCACGAGTGCTGGATTGTTGAGCGTCTGCACTAGGTACTGATCTGTGAGCGATTGTACCTTGGTTTATGTCAAACGTGCTAGTCTGTGAGCGATTGCACGAGTGCTGGTCTGTGAGCGACTGCACTGGTGCTGATCTGTGAGCGATTGCACCCTGGTCATGAGGGCCGTTAAATTGTGCTGGTCTGTTGAGCGACTGCACCTTGGTGATTCCAAGAAAATTGTACACATGAGCATATACATATTGCATTGAGAGATTGACCGGTAGGTCACGATTGGATTATGATGATGAGTGGAAATTGAATGTGTGTGAGTACTGTTCAGAATCTGAATTTCTGATTTAATGATTGTGATTTGCTGAGGTGTTGTTTGTACTTACCACATATTGCATAATAATTGGCTGCTGTTTTTGAAAAGGTATATATGTCATTAAATTTCAAATGAGCATTAATATTTTCCTCATCATCATATGTTATACCATGATTATAATTGTTGTTGTGCAATATATGCTATGTGATTATCTGTTAATTTCGGTTGGTGACCCCTTGCTATTATATTGTGGACTTTGGGCTTTGCCCTCAGATGTTACCCGAACCTGTCTTACAGATGGATACACTAACGACGGAAGCGTCGTTAGTTTCCCCTGATCTTTACGTACGGAGTCTACGTGGACAATGCAGAGGGACAGACGATTGGCTGAAGACGAGACTTATAGAGGATACGGTGGAGACCGTGCTACTGTAGCTTAGTGCAGGATCAGTCTAGACTTTTGTATAGGGTCTTGAGTTTTGGGAAATGTAATTTTAATTTGGGAATTAATGTATTACTTTTTCCGCTGTATTATTCTGCACTCTGACACTGATTGGGTGATAACCTTTGAAATGAACTGATTTTATTTTAATTCCCTTGATATTAATTTTGGAAAACTCATTTTAGTTATTTATTGAAAAAAAAAAATGCACCCGCGCTGTGTTTTAAACTCGGGGTGTTACATAAGACATGTTAATATTGTTTCCATTACCAAAATATAATGTCATTTGCAATTGTGATGATAATTTTCTTGCTTGTATTTTAGTGGAGCTTGAACACAAGCCATGAAGCACACCAATTCATATTCTGCTTTACAGATGAAACATCAATTGGAACTGCCTAAACAAGATGAAAAATTGAGATACACCAGATCATCCAAACACTTGAAAATTCACTTAACTCTTCAATTGAGGAAAAAGAATTATATACAGGTATATATTGTTAGTCGGGTTATGAGACAATTAACTAATTATGTTTCATGTGGAGCGTGGAGCTTGAACATTTGGCATCAAGCCATGAAGCACACCAATTGGAACTTGAACACAAGCCATGAAGCACACCAATTCATATTCTGCTTTACAGATGAAACATCAATTGGAACTGCCTAAACAAGTAGAAAAGGCCACGAAACCAGAACCCTTGCTATGACCATGGGAATCCAACATCACCTAAAAAGTGCAGTATATAATTACACCCACTCATATAATAACAATAAAACCAACCAATGAAAAAGGCCAATTGGATGTATAATTCACAAACGATTAAATAGATCAAGAGAGACATATAGCAAGAATCATTTTCAATACATACCTTGCAAGATGTAATAATTCCAAACTCAGAAAATAGGTCCTTCAACTTTTCATCACTAAAACCATCATCAAGGTTTTTCAAGTACAAATTAGCACCTTGTGATTTCTCGAATCTGCTGATTCTTTCTGGTCAAATTTGGCTTTCAACTCATGTTGTCTTTCTGATTTCCTCTGAGCTCTCCCCACAAATAAAACCTTGTCATCATTGATAGTAGTTCCATTTAACCTCTCAACAGCAGTAGCAGCTGAATCTGGACTCTGAAAATTCACGAAACCAAAGCATCTAGACTTCCCATTTGCATATTTCATTACTGTTGCACTAGTTATCGTGCCAAAGGGGGCAAATAGCTGCTTCAGGTCCTCATCAGCTACTGTTTCAAAAAGATTTTTCACATAAACATTAGTGAACTTGGGTGATCCATTTGTCCTAGCCCTTTCCTGGTAGCGAACAAAAAGTCCAACATAGACTTGTTTATCATTTATCAGCATGCCATTCAACTTATCGATGGCACTTTGTGCAGCTTCTTCATTGTCATACTGTACAAAACCGTACCCTCTTGACTGGCCACTACTGTTAAGAGCCACTTTACAAGAAAGTACAGAGCCAAAGGCTGCAAAAGTGTCATGCAATGCCTTGTTATCAATTGATGTGTCCAGGTTCTTAATGAACACATTGCCAGATGCACAATTTCATAAAATAAAAAAGCAATAAATCAAGCTAATAACCTCATCCCGTAAAAATTCCCAATTAACACATTTTTCTTTTACACTTGCAAACAAATACGAAAACACTTGAAACCTAAATTGACAACACTTCATCGCATTAATTTCAATTACACAACAGGAATCAAAAACAGCATATAAATAAATTAGATAGAATTAAATTTAACAGAAATCAGAATAAGGAGAATGAATGCAGATGTGGAAAAAGAAATAGTAAGTGATTGAAAATCGAGGGAAGAGAAGTTTTTTTGTGACCTGAAATCATGGTGGTAGAAGTAGAAAGTTCGAGAAACATAAAAGAGAGTGAGAAGAAGAAAAGAAGAGAGTGATTTAGGGCCTGTCTAATTATAAGGTCACCCTCTTCCCTTTAACAAATAGAAAATCAAAGCAATGGAAACTAACCTAATCAAAGATATAAGAAACCAAACGGCGACGAAGGTCGAGAATATCGCGAAGAGATGTCGCGAGAACGGCGTTGAAGAGAAGGTCGAGAACGTCGCGAAGAGAATGTCGCAAGAACGGCGCTTAAGGTCGAGAATGTTGCGAAGAGATGTCGCGAGAATGGCACTGAAGAGAAGGTCGAGAACGTCGCGAAGAGAATGTCGCGAGAACGGCGCTGAAGGTCGAGAATGTCGCGAAGCTCGTATGCGAGAGTTACGAAGACGGCAAAGTTGTGACGATGGTAATGGCGGTGATGTGTAAAGGTAATGTGCGGTAAGGTTGAGGTTTGGTGGCGGCGAGGTTGAGTATATGATTAGGTTTGGTGCTATGACTGGTTATGTGATTAGGTTTCTATACAGTATTTGTTTTTTTTACATTTTGTCAGTTTTAAAAAATTGAACAATTTTAAAAAAATTTACATTTTTAATTTTACCCACGGACAATCAATGGAAACATAAAATACGAAGATATTTTAAAAATTTAAGTTGAGTTGATTTTTTTTAACATTACCCACGAATTATTTTTAACGTTACCTACGGATTAACCGTTGAATTTTCTTAAAAAAAAACATTTATTCAATAACAAATTTACTCACGGTTTGTCTGTGCGTAATTAATAATTTACCTACGGACTAAAATCCGTGGGTGATTTCCCATAGGTATACCAACATTTTCTTGTAGTGGATAGATGAAAGGACAAGGAGTCAAAGAACAAAGGTTGTTTGCTGATGGACTCGTATTCACGTGTGAAAGCATCGAATTGAGGTAAGGGGTGAAAGAGCGTTTGAATTCATGAGTATAATTTATTGTGAGATGAATGGGAAAATTGTATTTCCTAATGATTCATCCAGAGCTTGCTACGTACGGCAGCAACCTTTCTAGAGATAAATTAATTAATGTGAAAATATAAGAATTCTGAGATTAAAATGTGCTGATTGATTTAATTTTCAATAGTCGTGTGGTATTTGATATTTGATATTATTGTGATGTTGGATGTGGAATGAAATATGGTGTATATGTTTGATTAGACGAGTTTATGTGATGTGATAATAAAATATGGATACATAGTATGATATAGGTATATGTGATGATGATGATGTTTGATTGATGATAGTGATGTTATAAATTTGTTATGAGTTTATATGATGATCATGATGATGTATCATTAATGATAATGATGAAATAGTGATGATTCCATCTTGTACTAAAGATGATGCTCTTAATGGAGTAGTCGATGCTAACGAGGGGAGAAAATAGATGTTGGGAATATTTGAATTTGATGAGAATTTTTGAAGTGAAGATTATTTTCTCATCCTATAGGTAGGGCATGACAAGCCTAGTGATTTCGAAAAAGTACAACTAAATGAGCATGATCGTGGCGGTCTACTATTGAGCCTTACGGCAAAATTGTAGACCTTGGAGGTATTCGGGTGGGGAATTCATAGGTGACTTGGAGGTAGCACTCCAAATGTTCGGGAAGTACAACTGAATGAGCTTGATCGTGGTGGTCTATGAAATTTTGTGCATATGTTTAATTAGACAAGTTTGTGTGTTGTGATAATAAAAGATGGATTGCATTGTATGATATAGGTATATGGGATGATGATGATGTTTTATTGATGATAGTGATGTCATAAATTTGTTATGAGTTTATATGATGATCATGTTGTTGTATCATTAATCATAATGATGTTATAAATGTGTGATGAGAATATTCATGTAACCCCATAATTGATGAAATAGTGATGATTTTAATTTGTACTAAAGATTTTAATGGAGTAGTGTAGGCTAACGAGGGGAGAAAATAAATGTTGGGAATATTTGAAATTGATGGTAATATTTGATGTGGAGATTATTCTGTCATCATATAGGTAGGGTCTGATAAACCTAGGGATTTCGGGGAAGTACAACTGAATGAGTCTGATTGTGGCGGTCTACTGTTGAGCCTTAAGGCAAGATTGTTAGATCTTGGAGGTATTCTGATGGGGAGTTCCTAGGTGACTTGGAGGTAGCACTCCAAATTTCGGGAGCTACCTTGCAACACACGTTTACCTCGAATGTTGCGTATATGTGTCTTGGGGTAAGTTGAGAGGATCTATGAGGACAAGGCCAATTTGAATTGTCCATCCACTCGGGTGGTTGCTTAACATCAAGCCTCCTAACCAACTACTATAAAGTTAGAATGGTACCAAATTGTAAAGTAGAGTCCAAGCTCATGCATAGCATTTCATTTTCTTGTGATTGTTTTGTTATGATTAATATGTATTGTCTGCGATAATAATTTCTCTTCAATGATTTGATGTTATAGTAAAATGTATTGATTTTTCTTGAGTGATTTTGAATTTATAATGTGACGTTTTTCCTTGAAGAATGTTTGTGTAATAATACAGTTTATTTATGATTAATTGTGTGTTCTTCTTACTTATATTATACTAACAACATGATTTCGAAACTCACCTCCTTCGTTGTTTATGTTTGACTGGTATTACAGGTTAGTGAGTCTTGAATTTCAAGTTTGGGAGAAGCCCCGCTCTGATAGATGATACCAAGAATGAGAGTCATAAGTTGTATTTTACTTATTTAATTATAAACAACTTTTGTATGAAAACCTTACAAGTACTAGGAAGTTTTTCGAATTAAATTAAGAAATTATAGTTAAATCATGTTTATGGAGATTCCATTGTTTTATAGAAGGAAACAAAATTTAACGTGTTCCATTTGTATTTTGAGTGAAACAAGTTGAGGTTGAAATGGAGTGAAAATTCACAAAGTCCTAATTGATGATGGTGCAGTTGTGAGTTGATGCCTAAAGGAACTTTGAGAAAGTTAAAGAAAAGTGAGGATGACTTAAAGCTCAAGTCATAAAGGTCAAGTCTTGGCCTACGTGGCTGAAAACAACTTAAGAGCGACTCTCAAAGTTGAAAATGATGAAGTGGTTATGATAGCCAACATTGAAGAAATGGATTCAAAAAAATTATAGGTAGACAAGGCATTGGTCTTGGCTACATCCAAACAGAGTTTGGATAACTCACACATAGAAAAACTAAGAATTGGTTTTGAAAAAAGAATATTCGAGTGATCTTCATTCGAATAACTTGTCGACAAAGAAAGTGGTTGAAACACCCATACTCAATGACTCACCTTTGGGGTTCAAAAAATGGATGTTCTTATGAAGTTGGAAAGCTAGAAGCCCAAACTCTACTCGAGGAAGTTAATTTAGGAGATAACGGAGAAAAACCCAATCCAATATACATTAATGCCTATTAGATGAAAATTTGAAAAAAGAAATTACAAAAATACTTGACGCGTACAAGGTACCTTTTGCTTTGAAATACAAAGATATGCCAGAGTTGGATTGAAGATTGGTTGAACCTAAGTCACCCGTGAAACCAGGAAAAAAGCTTGTGAAGCAAAGACCTCGAAGATTTGTGCCAGAAATCATAACAAAAATTAAATAAGAAATTCAAAGACTCCTCAAAGCAAATTTCATTAGAATTGTCAATTATGTAGGTTGGATTTCAAATATAGTACCAATAATGAAGAAAAATGGGAATCTAAGAGTATGCATAGACTTTTAGGATTTAAATACAGATACTCCTAAAAATAAATATCATATGCCTATAGTTCACTTGTTGATAGATTTTGTTTCTTGAAATGAAATGTTAAGCATGATAGATGGGTATTCAAGGTACAATTAAATCTTCGTTGCTGAAAATGATGTTCCTAAAACTTCATTAAAATGTCCAGGGCCCTAAGCACATTCGAATGAGTCATGATACCTTTTGATTTACCAAATTTAGGTGCTATATATCAGAGAGCAATGAATTTAATTTTTCACCATTGTATTGATGATTTTGTTCAAATTGATATTAATGTCATAATGTTAAATTAAAACCAAACCATTTGTTATTGTAACATCCTGATTTTATAGTAAATTTTTTCCTTTTTAAAATCAAACATTTATGAAAATTCCTTTAAAGAAAATTAATTAACAATACACTTACGAGGTAAGGAAAACTTCCAAAATCGAACGTTTTATATCGAATATAAATTACATTAAAGTAAATTATAAAACTATCAAGAGTGATCGACACTGATGTTGGAACCAAGTTGGTTCGATAAATCAAAGTTTTGATGTTAACAAAAGTATCTTATGTATATAGTATTTTGACTTAGAAGAACAAATCAGAAGCTGTGCAAAATCAGAGGATGGCCCCACCAGAGGATACATCCAGAGGAAGCAACCAGATGATAGAAATGCCACTAGAAGGTTCGGCCAGAGGAAACATCCAAAGGGTACCAGAGGATGTGTAACACCCCGAGTTTAAAACACAGCGCGAGTGTATTTTTTTTTTTTTTAAGAATCAAGAATAAAAATGATTTTCCAGATTTAATGTCAAGGGAATTAAAATAAAATTTTCATCAGTTCATTTCAAAAGAGAACACCCGGCCTGTGGCCACTAAACAGTATCAGAGTGCGGAAAATACAGCGGAAAAGTCATACATTAATTCCCAAAATAAATTACATTTCCCAAAACTCAAGACCCTATACAAAAGTCTAGTTTGATCATGCACTAAGCTACAGTAGCACGGTCTCCACCGTATCCTCTATAAGTCTCGTCTTCAGCCAACCGTCCGTCCTTCTGCGTTGTCCACGGATACTCCGTATGTAAAGATCAGGGGAAACTAACGACGTTTTCGTCGTTAGTGTATCCGTCGGTAGGACGGGTTCGAGTAACATCTGAGGGCAAAGCCCAATTTCCACAATATAATAGCAAGGGTCACCGACCGAAATTAACAAATAGTCACATAGCATATATTTCACAGCAACAATTATATCCATGGTATAACATATGATGATGAGGAAAATAATCATGCTCATTTGAAATTGAATGGCATATATGCCTTTTCAAAAACAACAGCCAATTATTATGAACTATGTGGTAAGTACAAACAACACCTCAGCAAACACAATCATTAAATCAGAAATTCAGATTCTGTACAGTACTCACACACATCAATTTCCAACCATTCATCATATAATCAAACGTGACCCACCGGTCAATCCCTCAATGCAATATGTATATGCTCATGTATACAATTTTCTTGGAATCACCAAGGTGCAGTCGCTCAACAGACCAGCATAATATGTTTGACTTTAACGGCCCTCAAGACCAAGGTGCAATTGCTCAACAGATCAGCACCTAGTGCTGTCGCTCAACAGACCAGCACTCGTGCAGTTGCTCAACAAACCAGCACGTTTGACATATACCAAGGTACAATCGCTCAAAAGATCAGTACCTAGTGCAGTCACTCAACAGACCAGCACTCGTACAATCGCTCAACAGATCAGCACGTGGCTGCGCATTTCAGGGTACAGACGCTCAACAGTCCAGTACCAGTGCAGTTGCTCAACAGACCAGCACCTATATACCAAAGTACAATCGCTCAACAGATCAGTACTTAGTGCAGTCGCTCAACAGACCAGTACTCGTGCAATCGCTCAACAGATCAGCACGTGGTTGCACATTACTCTGTGGCCCATCGCGGGTACCACTTGACTATGCAATGCATGAATATGCAGTGTTTCACTTATCTGGAAACAGTATGCAAAATCAGAAAATTTATGCCTTTCCATCACATTTAAAAATATCTCAACACAATCAAGATTATCATCATCACAAACATGACTAAACAGCCAAGTAATCATTAACACTTTGCAATGTTTTCCCAATTCTTAAAATTCAAATACAGCGTTTAAAACTGAGATTTTTGGAAATTACTAATCTGTATTCGAATACAGCTTCTCTGTATTCGAATACAGAAGCCAAAAACAGTTCAGAATTACACTCTGTATTCGAATACATCCCTTTGGTATTCGAATACAGAGGCAGTCTCAGTGCACAAAACAACATCTTTCACTACATCAGTAAAGTCTCAAAAACTTCATCACCACAACTTCAAAATATCACCAAAAGTTCCATTTTAATTCACCACAACAATCCCAACATTCCCCAAACACTCAAGGTTTACAAACACTCTTAAAAACTTGGAATCTTTGGAAACTCGAATCTGTATTCGAATACAAACCCCTTGTATTCGAATACATAAGCCAAAAACTGCAATTTTAACATTCTGTATTCGAATACAGCATGCCTATAGTCGAATACAGAAGACCAAACCTTGAAAAATTCAGCATTTTCTCCCAGGTCATTAAAGGTTTTCAAAACATCATCCTCTCCTCTTCAAAAATATTTCAAGAACTCCATTTAAAATCACTTTAACCATTCTCAAGGTTTCCCAACACTTTAGAATTCACAAGGTAGAGTTTAAAACTTGATTTTCTGGAAAACACGAATCTGTATTCGAATACAGCTTCTTTGTATTCGAATACATAAGCTAAAAACTAAGCTTCTGGAAAAAACACGAATCTGTATTCGAATACAGATCCATTGTATTCGAATACAGAAGCTGAAACTAGTGGAAATCTGCATTCTGTATTCGAATACATCATGCCTGTAGTCGAATACAGATGCGAATACAGTGTTAAAATCCCACTTCTGTATTCGAATACGACATGGTCGTAGTCGAATACAGATGCTAAGTCAGAAGCAAAAATCCTTCCTCTGTATTCAAATACAGAGGCTCGTATTTGAAAACAAGTTTGAAAACTTAAGTAAAACAGAAACTTGACAGGTTGTAGTCGAATACACACATGTTGTATTCGAATACACCTTCGAAAACCAGTGAAATTTTCCTGAGATTTCAACCCTTTTCAAACTGTTTTCTTTTAAAAACAAACAACCAAACATTAAAACAGATTCAGCACTTTTTCCAGAAAATACTTTCCTCATTAAAAATCCCTTTTCTTTTTAAATCATCAACATCACCAGAATCATTCACAACAGAAATAGAATCAGACTCATCAACACCAAATCATCCAGAAACATAAATAGAATGATCAATCATCAGAACATCACACAGCATTTCAGCTTTCTCAATATCAGAATAACATGCAAGCATTTCAGCTTTCACAACACATCAGAATAACATGCAAGCATTACAGAGCAGCAAAACACCAACATAATGCATTTTTTGCATTTCAAAACCATTTTCAAAACAGTTTTATGAACATGCATTTTAATCATATTTAAAATAACCTACAAGACATTTTTCCACTTTCCCATATAAACAACACAACTTTTAGTGCATTCAGCCTAAACAGCAATCATCACAGAGCTTTTAAAACATCAAAAAAAATGCATTTTTCATTTCTTTTAAGCAACAGGCAAACCAGTTTCAAAACAGTAATGAAAACACTAGTAATGCCATGAAAGTTATGCACTTACAGCCCTAATGCAACTAGAAAGTGGAAGGTGCCCTTACCTTTGTTGCGTGTTCTGCTACTTCTCTCGTTTCTGCTGTCGTTCCCGTTTTCGCGCCAAAAACCGGTGAAACTGTGGCATGCGTTTGCTGCTACGAAACTGGGTTCTTTAGCTCCGTAATGGTATGGGGAATAACTTTTGTACTGGGGTTTTGGTGTTTCAGTGCTTGGATGTCCAAGTAATTGCACTTTGAGGAGTTCCCTCTTTTTTTTCTTTGTAATCGTGAACTGGAAATGGAGGAAGGCAGAAATAGCAAACAAAACGGGAGGGAAAGGGGTACAATTACATGCAGCACTGTTACATGCAGTATGGGCAGTGAGGAAGGAGGGATGGTGTTCTGATTTAACCATCCTTCTCACTCCTATTTATAGGCTTTTGTGGTGCCACCTCACCAAAAATAATGTTAAAATAATGCTGGATCCTTCAGCACTTAATTGTTTTGCAATTAGCCACAATTCCTCAATTAACTGCCCGATTAATTTAATTACTCGTAATTAAATTAATTTAATCTTCATCCAATATTTTAATTCATCCTCCAAAATAAATATTTATATATATATATATTTACTCAAAATATACATATATTAACTATTTTACAAATATCTCCAAATACACTTAAAATTAATTCCATAATTTTAATAAAAAATTAAGGGTCTTACAGGATGCATCCTGAAGACACCAGAGGATACACGTCTAGAGGATATCAGAGGAAGTAAATCAAAGGCAAAACATCTAAGGACAAATAACATCATCAGAGGATATCTTTCTTGGCCCATATTAGAAGGAACTAGAGTCCAGAAGGAGACTTGGTCCAGACCAGAAGGAAGCTTGTCAGAGGGAGACTTGGTCCAGACCAGAAGGAATCATAAATCAAACTTGTCCAGACTTAATCCTGACCAGAAGATAGCTTGGTCGTGAATATAAGAATCAGTCCAGACATAATCCAATTTGGTCCAGAGCAGAAGATAACTGGTCCAGAACAAATGACTTGGTCCAGAGCTGGTCCAGACCAGACGATAACTGGTCTAGAAAAAATGACTAGGTTCAGACTTAGTCCAGACCAGAAGATAGCATGATCCAGAACATAAAACTCAGTCCAGATCAGAAAAATGATTGTCTAGATTTAATCCAGACTTGATCCAGATCAGAGGATAAATGTCTAGATTAAAAGATCAATGGTCCAGATTAAAATATCATAAGTCCATATTTAATTCAGATTCAATCTAGACTTAGTCCAAACTTGGTCTAGATCAGAGGGAAAATGTTCAGATCAATAGTCCATATTTAAATATCATGGCCCAGTGTTGGCTGAGATCAGAAGATCAGATCATATGGCCCAGTGTTGGCCGAGATAAGAATATCATATCATATGGTCCTGTGTTGGCCAAGATCAGAAGATCAGATCATATGGTCCAGTGTTGGCCGAGATCAGAGGATCACATAATTGGGGCAGATCAGATTACATAAGTCCCGATTTGGTCGAGATCAGAAGATCATACGGTCCATAATTTTATTCATGATGCAAATCAGTGAGGACTTGATTAAAATTCGAAGAAGACTTGATTAAATTTTGATAGAAATTTGATCAAAGTATTAAGGGGATTTGATTAAAAAATTCACTGAAGACTTGAAGAAATTCGAACGCAATATGAAGCTTAAAAATATATGGTTTGAAATTAAAAGAAACAAGATTGGTTAAAAGAATTTTCAAGTGCAATCTGAAGTTAAAAAGATATGGTTTTTATTTAAGTGAAATAGGATTGGCCAGCAGTATTTTTGAAGGAAATCTGAGCAAGATTTATTTCGAATTTAAGCTTGGACAAAGCCAAATTTGCAGCTAAAAAAGGAGGCTTCAAGCAGCAGCATCAAGTATCGAAAATCAGTAAAAGAGTCACATACTTCTAGAGACAAACACTTGAGTTTTCAGTGAGGTTAATTGTGAGTATCAGCTTTCCAGAAGCAAGTACTCTTGTTTTTCGTTCCCTTGTGTCAGATCTATATTGTTGAAGTAGAGTCTACAATCTGAAGAGTCAGATGAAGTAGCAGGTGACTTAGCAATTAGATTCAAGGTGTTGAAATCCCTTCTGCAATCTGGGGTTGTCTGATTGGTAGGAGAAGACTTGACTTGTGAAGTCAAGGTGCTGTGTTCCTCAAAAGTCTAGGATTGTTAGACTGTTTGGGAAGACTGACTTGGAGGGTCAGTAGTGTTGTTGTAATTCAAAGGTTTTGAATTAGTGGAAAAATCATTCAAGGTGAAGGGACTGGATGTAGCCTAGTTAATGGTGAACTAGGATAAATCTTTGTGTTGATTATTTTACTTTATCCGCTGCTAATTCTGCTTGCTTATATATCAGATTTTAAATAATCATCAAAAACAGAAAAAGAATTCAAGTATTACAAACACAATTCAACTCCCCCTTCTCGTGTTTGCACCTTCAACTGATAATTTAACTACCTCTAAGTTGATCTTACTCTTAATTGAAGGCAATTGTGTACCACTGACCTACTAGCTACATCCAACTGTCTGCGTTGAACTAGCAATCAAACTCATGAATTTGCTACACGTTCAACGTCATGCCGCACTCTCAATAAACAAATCCTAATAATCTTGGGCGTTCATCCCGACCCACAATAAGTAAATGGTCACTAACTGAAATTAGCACATAACAATTAACAATAATCATCACATAAGCAACAATTAAAAAAAGCATGCATATTTCTCATGGTATCAAACATGACTCGTGTGTCAAAGCACCCAAATTCAATGTCTATATGCAGTTTATATGATTCTGGAATATCATCTCCCTTCTGCAAAGGGTGGATCACTATCTAGCATGGTCCATAACCATGAAGTCCCGAAGGACATTCACAACTTCAATTCCAATTTTGGGATTGTGGGATCCAACCAATTATGGATGCACCATTGTAACTCCAACCAATTATGGACATCATTGTGACTTTTCAGCTAATTATGAACATCACTTACTATGTATGCATGAACATATATATACTCCCCAAATATATGATCAACAATGCATTACATCATAATTGCCATGTCATAAGCATTTCATGCATGTACTCACAACATCATATCATATTACATTATATAAATTTCCCACATTATTCAATCATTATTTCATGTGATGCTCAAATGCATTATTCAAGAATAATCACATAACACCAAGAATCAAAAGAATCAAAAACAAACACCATGGCATCAAGATCCAAGTAGTAAAACACAAACAACATGTACAACCTAAGCATGTCATACTAAAATGTGGAAGGGTTCATTACCTGTTACTTAGTATCACTGCAATAGCTAAGCTAAAGCACAACTAAAACTTTTTTGAATTAAAACCTTCAATTTAATCAAGCTTAACTTAGTCAAAATAAGTTCCTAAGACTTTAACTATCTTACTAACTCAATCCAGTCTACTAATCCCCATTGAATATATTTTTCCTCACCAAGATAATCTTCACACAATCAATCAAAGATAAACATACTTACACACGGTCTAAAATTTTGATTATAACATCAATCAACTCACAAATTTCAACCCTTTAATATTTGAAAAACTAGTAGAAAACTTGTATCAAGAAATCTCTAACATAAAAAAATACTCAAATACTAAGAATTCCAATATTCTAACTACTCAAAATAGTTATTCTTTCAAGGTGCTTTTTGTATTTTTCTAAACTAACAACTTGATATTTTTGAAACTTTAATCTTTATCAACTATGCTTTGTGTATACACTTTCACATAAAACCACATTTTCTCATCAACACAATATTTCCCAAGTTCGCATTTTTCTTTTACACCCCCAACAGAAAACTTCATTCCTAATATAAGCACAAATCAAAATGCAAAATTACAATCAATTATTGTTTTTCAAAACACCTAAATACTTCTTCAACCTCAAATTTTAGCATGAAGTTTACATCTTCACTATAAAAATCAAAACTTTCAACTTTAAAACTTAAGATTAAAACTTTGTTCATAATGAATATTTCTCCTTCAAACCTTTTTTATATACAAAACTTGAACTCTTAAGTTTTAATTATGAAACTGTTCTTAAAGTCATAAAATTTGAAACATTGTTTCTCACAGTTAAAACTCTTCATAAAAGTGGAAATTTATTATTAAAGACAAAAACATTTTTGTTCTAACTATATATATGGAAATCTTGTTTACACCAAAACCCTAGAGATACAACCTTTAACACCTTAATCACAATATCAATTTAAAACCAACACTTAAAAAATGTTTTCAACTCTCTTTCTGTAGAACTTGGCTAGAACCCATGTTACTCATCAAAGTCTTTCAAAAAAAAAAATTCCAAAACCAAATCTAGTTTAAAACACCTTAACTAATCAAGGACAACAACTCATATGGTTTCAAACTTTAAACGACTCCAAATTTTAATTTATATCACCATTAAAAATCACAAGAGGACTTTTTTCTAACTTCATTAAAGTTCATAAAATTTATATCACTTAAATACTTTTGAATTAAAATAAATCACAACAATTCGTTTACCATTTTATTTCAAAACTTATTTCAAAAATTTTGCCATAACCTTTTTTGTTTTTATAGCTTTTCTTTAAAAATTGCAACTCAACAAATATAAAATATTATGAGTTGCTAACTCAGTGTCAACAATGTCGACTCATTTTCAAGACTCAAGGAGCTAACTACATAACCGTAAAGAATTATAGAATTTACTTCAACATTATATTACTAGAGAAAATTCAAATTTCCAATACACAATTTAAAGAACACCAGTCCATTTTTTTTAAATCACTTGCTTACTTTAAAATTCTCATATCAGAAGTTTGAGTTTTTAAAAATATCTATCACTTTAGTCCTCAAACACATTAACGTCTTGTTGACATTTTAGTTAAAATAAAAAGTAACCAAGCAAAAAATTTCTAAACTTTACTAACTCAAACCACTTTAATAAATTTTCTACCATCAATTCAAACTAATTTATGTGAAGACAATTCATTATGTTACTCAAACACATAAAAAAAAATCAATTTTTCAAATTATGACACATCACATTTGGTCTAAGTAAAAATTTTGGGGCTTGTTTTTATTTTTTGTTATTCAAGTTACTAACACCTCTAATTTCAACTTTAACAAGGCCCAAAGCAAAAAAACGCACTTTCATTTTACTCCCTACTATAGGGTTTTTGATTTTTGAAAGAAAAAAAGTTGAAAATGTTTCCTTTCACTTCCTAAACACTAACAACAACCATCGTACTCATAAACAAGCAATATTAAAGCTCAAAACATAAAAATAAAAAATTTAACAGAAGTACACTATCCCCCTATATATGCATGCTCACAGGTTTGAGAAAAAAGATGGGAGAAATTGCTACCTCAACTTGTGATCCTTAGGTCTTTGCAATCCTCTCAAGTAGTTGAATAACTTTGTATTTAGAGATTTTGTGATTGGAGACTTATGAGTTGCTAAAAAATGAAGAAGGTTCAGGTGTGGAGAGAAACCAGAGAAGATGTGTTAGAAAAATAAGCAAGGGATTGTAAAATGATGATGATGGTGGCCCTGAATTGCATTTATAAGTGTTGAGAACTATTTTTCTCCTTACCTATATTAATTTATTATCTCAATTCGAAATTAATCTCCAAAATTTTCTAACCACACAAATTAATCACATAAATTTAATCATAAAAACTTTCAATTATCCTTTATAACATTTAGTCATAATTCAATCACTCATATACAAATATACTTTAATAGAAATATCTACTCTCATCCCATCTCTCAACTCGTAAATAAATCTAATCGTAAGTTACGACTCGTAAAATACTTATTGATAATTATTGTTATTTTTTTACGAAATCAACTCAATTATTAAAATAATCAAATTTAATATTCTTCGTTTAGAGAAATAATACGTAGACATAAATTAAGTCTCAAACCACTCAAGAATAAAAGTTTTGTTGAAATCAGAGATGCTTTAAAATTTGAAAACCATAAAATTGTCCGTCATATTCAAAAGCTGAAAAAAATTTAGTCTCATATTTCGACTATTTTTACATGTAGACTAAATAAAAATATTTCACTCATGAAAATATTATTTTGGTACTTTTATTCATAAATAAAAGGGAACTGACATATCCAAACGTAGCTAAAAATACTTAAATAAGGATTAATTTTACTACAGCCTTACGGTCACACTTAAGGGAAGCATTCAAAAGGATGAGAAAATTTCATTTAAAAATGAAACCTATTAAGTGCGCTTTTGGTGTAACTGTAGGCAAATTTATTGGTTTCCTTATTCAAAGGAAAGGATTAGAAGTGGACAGAAGCAAAATCAAGTCCATCATAAAATCGTTTCTCCCAAAGAACTTCAATCATTTTAGGGCAAAGTAAACTACATAAGAAGGTTTATTTCAAATTTGTCATGGAGAACAAAGGTTTTCAACCCTTTGTTAAAATTAATGAAAGAAGATGAGTTTTGTTGGGATGGGGAGCATGAAAATGCGTTCGACGAAATAAAAGATACTTGGTCAATCCCCAATCATGATGCCTCACATGATGAAAGACCCTTGAAATTATGTCTCTACTTCGAAAGAGAGCATAGGTAGTTTACTAGCTCAAGAAGATTCGAGTAGCAATGAAAGAGCTATCTATTACTTAGGTAGGACTTTAGTAGATTATGAAGTCAACTATAGTGCTATAGAGAAGCTTTGTTTGGCTTTGTATTATTCATGCACTAAATTGAAAGATTATGTAAAGCCATTCGAAGTAATTGTAATTTCTCACTATGATATAATAAAGCACGTGTTGTTGAAACCTATTTTGCATAATAGAATAAGTAATTGGGTTGTAGCTTTAACAAAATTTTCTTCAACATATGTCCCTTTGAAAGCAATGAAAAACCAAGTAATAACAGACTTTATGGCTAATTACTTAGTAGATGACAATGGGACATTCGAACAAGATTATATTGGTGTAAATCCTTGGAAACTCTATTTTGATGGATCATGCAATGTAAAGGAAGTGGCATTGGGATATGATTGTGTGACCTCAAGGATATGCAACCAAATTTATGTATAAGTTATCTAAGAGGTGTTCAAATAATGAAGCAGAATATGAGGTCATAGTTGCATGACTTGAACTATTACTCAATTTTAAAGCTAATAATGTTTTAGTTTGAGTAGATTCACAATTGGTTATGAACTAATTAAACTTGAACTTAAAAATGTGAGAGTCCAAATTTATTAAAATATTGTGTACTAACACATTTTTACACTGTTCCATGAAGTAAAGTTGGAATACATCCCTCAAATTAAAAATTTACATGGAAATGAATTAGCTCAAAATGCTTCTAGTTGTATATTACTGAGAAAAAACTTTCATGAAATCATCAAGGTTTGGAAGGTTATCGATGAATGTGAATTCTAAGTCATGAACATTAATGAAATCGAACTCAATGAATGGAGAATGGAGACTTTTGAATACCTACCTAACCCAAACTCAAAGTCTAATAAAAAAAGATATAAACCCTTATTCTATATTATACTTGGCGATGAATTATACAAACATTTGTTTGATAGTACGTTAGCTATAGTACATGAAGGAATTTATGGGGCTCATCAAGAAGGGGACAAGATGTAATGAGTTTTAAAACGTCATAGTATGTTTTGGCTAACGATGGCTAAGGACTGCTTTGAGTTTGCCAAAGGGTGTGAAGAATGCCAAAAACATGCTAATGTTCAACATGTGCCTGTTGCTGCATTCTGTTATTAAAACTTAACCATTTTGAGGATGGGCTTTACACTTGATCGACCAAATCCATCCAGCATCTTCGAAACGACATAAATATATCTCGGAGGCTGTAGATTAGGTTTCGAAATGGGTTGAGGCCATTCTCCTAAAAGAAGTGGAGCAGAAATATGTCATAGACTTTATCAAAAATCATTTTGTAGGCCATTTTGAAATCTCTCAAACAATAACCACATATAGAGGAACGGTGTTTGACGGAAATAAGATGGTACAATATGTTGAATTAAGGAACATCAAATTGCTTGCTTCAAGTCCTTACTTTATTATGCCAAAACTAATGTCCAAGTAGATCCTGTTAATAAAATCTTGATCAATTTGATCAAGTAACATATTGACCATAAGCCTTGAAATTGGCGTGAAACATTAAACCATGTACTTTGGCAATATCGAAACTCTCCTAAAGGTGCAATTGACACCACCCCTTTTCGATTGGTGTATGGGCAAGATGTTATGTTACCAATAGAATAAATTTGCAATCTAAGAAGATTCAAAGGAAAAATGATTTACTAAAAAAACACTATTGGAATATGATGTATGATCAATTAGATCATCTGACTGAAGAGACGATAACAGTTTTAAACAATATAATTCGACAGAAAGAAAATGGTGAATAGCTTTTATAACAAAATAGTTAAAAAGATAAACTTCCAAGTTAATGACTTGGGTTGGAAAAGTGTTCTTCTAATCAATACCAAACAACATCAATATGGTAAATTGTCTCCCAATTGGGAATGTCCTTTCATTCACTACTAGAAAAACAGGATTTAGCGTCGGCCAAAAGCCGACGCTAACTCATTTTTAGCGTCCGATTAGCGTCGGAGTCGGGCCTAGGCTAAAACGATCGAAACTATTGCATAGCGTCGGCCACATAGCGTCGGATGGTGTATTAGCGTCGGTCTGGCCGATGCTAAACCGACGCTAGTAAATAAAAAACCCATCCGACGCTACAGTCAACAAAAAGTCAAAAAATTCTCAGCGTCGGCTAGGCCGACGCTAAAGTCAAATAAAAGTCAAATTTTTTTGTTTCATTGCGTCGGATGAAGCCAACGCTAAAGTCAATATTGAAAAGTCAACAATTTGAGAAGTCAGCAATTATGTAGCGTCGGAGTAAGCCGACGCTAAAGTCAATATTGAAAAGTCAGATATTGTATAGCGTCGGAGGAAGCCGACGCTAAGTTGATATTTATTTAAAAAAAAATTTTTGTTTTGTTAGCACCTGCTGAAATAATATTTAAAATTTTTATAAAAAAGAAAAACTTAACATAAAAATCCCCTTGGATTAACAACATTAACACCATAATAATAATTCAAAAACGCCCTTGCATTAACAACATTAAAAAGGCAACATAAAGTATAATTTGTTATCATAATCCAAAATATTAACATAATATCAAATAACCTAACAAAGTCACCTAATTCATAATTGTCAACGAAGGACTACAAAAAGTAAGCATAAGTAAATATCAGATCAAGGTTCTTCCAGTGACACGTCGTCCAAATTATCATCGTAATGAGGATGCGAAGGAGCTGGATGACTCGCATCAGATGATTCACCAGCTGATTGACGCTGCAAAGCGTCAAATTTATCTATAAAAAATTGTTTTAATGCATCAAAATCATTCTCTAACTTCTTTGAACGCTCCTTAGCCTATTCGGCGACTTGGGTAGCCACTTGAGCTTGGGCCACTGCATCCTGAGCAATTTGTTCAGCTCTAATTCTAGCTGTCTTCTCTGCTTGTAAAGACATCTAAGACATAGAATTACAAGGATTCTGGAATTGTTGTGTAATCGATGTACTCCCATGACGGATGTTAGCAGATAAGTCTCTCATACCATAAACTCGACCACGAGTGCGACCCCCTGCAGATTGTGTCCATAATTTAAGTATTGTCGATCCATCTAACTCTTTAGCACCATCTACACTTGTGTCGCCAAGCTGTGTTTGTACTTCCTCCATTTTTTGTTTAAATGTTCCCTGATCAATGGAAAAAATTAATAACGTAATATACCATCTACACTAATACATGTATAGTAAAGAATATAAAGAATTTGCATAAAGAATTTAGATAAATAAAGAACATACATAAGTAGATTCTGCGCGACTATCAACCCAAGCGCCATTTTTCCTCTTATGGATTGTCAAAAATAACTCATCTGGAAGTAAATCTCATTGAAGATTATTGCTCTGCAAATAAAATCAAGATTTTTGGACCACAATTAAAATAAAATCAACACTATTAGATCACAACTCACAAGTAAATATCATAAATTAAATTGAAATAATTTTAGGTAAATGTCAATTTAATACTTACGAGCTCAAGTGCAACATCAATATGAGCCTTGCGGCCTGAGGTGTGGACAGCTCCACCTCTTGCTGAAGCTCGATTGATCTTATTTTGACTGGCGATGTTCTTGAATGATGCACCTTCCCAATATGCTTGAAGACCAGTCCAAGCTTCCTCACCTATCGAATTAGGTATAGTGTGCTTTAGTATTCATTAATTTTGAACTATTAGCATAACAATAATAATGAAGGAACTATTAGCATCGATAAAGAAGTAGGTTGCTGCAGCAGCGATAATAATATAGGATTTTGATATTACCAACCAACTTTGCAAGAAAACAGAAAACCAACTTTGCAAGAAAACATCAAAAAACCATGGGAGAAAACAGCAAGAAAACAGCAAAAAAAAACAGCAAGAAAACAGCAAAAAACAGCAAAAGCAAAAAACAGAATAGGCAGTAGCTATTAAGGAGACCAGAAATGCAGTAGCTATTAAGTTTACCTTTTTTTTTTTGTTACAACTTTTATCCTTTTGGACCATGCAAAAAAGAAATAATTAATACCCATAAAAAAATTTCCTCACATATCCAATTAGGTCGAGTCCCTTTCTTCCTCGCCTTTGTCAGCATATCAGATAGTCTTTTAGCTGCTTTTTGTTCAAAAACACGTTTCACAGCATCATTATCACGAGGATCCCATGACACCTTCTCCTGGGAATAAAAAAAAGTATATATGTAGTAACTACTATCAACAAAACAGATAACATAATTGTCCCTATATATGCTAGAAAGACGAATTGAACATATAATTATATTCAAATGCTTACCATAAATTTTTCAAACCAATCTTTTCTAATAATGTCTGTGGTTGCACTCCAACCATAGATAGGCTCACGAAACTGTTTTTGTATTGCATACCTAATGGCATCTGCAACTGCGTTGCTGGGACTGAGTCTGCATTAATGTATTAAAGAAACAGAGTATTAAGCGATAATGTAAATAAAATGAGTCTACACTTATGAGTCTACATTTTGTTGATTGATGCTGAAGAAAATAAGCGATAATGTAACTTACCCTTTACCATAAGGTCGTATAATGACTTTTCCATCATCATCTGTCACAGACACGAGATGAGGAACGTTCTGGTGACCCACCTCCTCACCCTCTTTGTTCACCCTCTTTGTTGTGGTCCCCAATTTCAACCCTATCCTCATGATCATTAGAAGTTTCTGGCACATTCTTCTCAACCAACGTGTCACGTGGGGAATGTTGTGAAGAGACATTCGTAGTCTGAATATTTAAACCTGGAGTCGGCATAAACACAAATACCTCAGGGGTTTTAGCATGGATGGGAGATGGTGTCGGGTGGCATGGAGGAGTTACAGTATTAGTCGATGGAGGAGGTTGAGACGGGGCTGGAGACGATGTATGAAGTGGCCTAATGGTAGACAAATTGCGACGTATGACATCCCGCTGCTCATTAAGTTTACCCGGTCGTATCATCTTTTGTTTACCCCGAGTAGGATTGACCTTTCCTTTATCACCGCCACCTTTGTTATTCATCTGTTGTCATAAAATCAAAAAATGTCATTTAATTAGAAAATGGTACAACATGTAAACAATATGTAAACAATTTATACAAGAGCTTCATAAAGGAATAATCCAAAAAGGACTTCAGAATGGAAAAATTTACACAATGCAAACAATTCATTAAGAACTTAAGAAAGGAAAATTTCATACAAAACAATATGTAAACAATTTATCCGAATTCAGCAAGTTGCTTAAGTACAACATGAACATTGCAATACAAAATACATAAAATAAACTCTAATATGTACAATACAAAATACTATTATTACATCTTCAATCATTATCTTTTCTCCTTTCACCACAATCTTCAGTCAAAAATCTCTTCGAAAACATTCACTTGTGAGTTGTCACGTAAACAAGATATTGATTCAATTTCTGCAATTGGTAGAACATTTGACATCCCATCAGACTGATAAGGCATTTCATCCTCTATGTTGTCAATCTCCACATGACCTCTTGGTTTTGTGGTAATTGCCACACACCATCCACGCTTATCTCTACACATTTCTGGATAAGGGACATAATACACTTGTCTTGCTTTTTGCACAAAAATGAAAGGATCATAAAGACGATAACGTTTATCCATCTTAATATCGACAATTTGATATTGTGGATGAATCTTTGTACCCCTATTTTTTGTAGGGTCAAACCATTCACAATAAAATAATGCAACCTTGTCCTTCAGACCAAAGTAATCTAGTTCTAAGATATAATTGATTGTGCCATAATAATCATCTTCTCCTCCTTCAATAAGGCCCTTTACATGCACCCCACAAATGATTGTCTTTTTATTATTGTTGTAATCCTTAGTGTGAAACTTGTACCCGTTAACAAAGTAAATGTTCCAAGATACTACCATTGACGAAGGACCACGAGATAGTGCTATTATGTCTTTGTTGGTCACTTCATTTTCCTCGTTATTTACATATGCTTTCAGCCATATGGGAAACTCTGCATGTATACGACTAGATATGTCTTCTTCGTTGATTGAGTGATTCTCCAAAAATATGCTGTCAACAATCATATAATTCATAAGTAAATATTTATTATGATTTGCATCAATATAATGTTTCAAGCGTTCTGATGAACACTTACTCAAGATATGGTTTAATTTCATCACAATTAATCAACACGTGTACATGAGCAGATTTCCATTCGTTATCTGTTAGATAAAGAGTTCCAGACTTCCCACTAGGTCGACCACGTTTCACCAAGATGGATAGTGAAGGTTGGAGATCATCACATTCTAAATGACGATTATTAATTACATTTGTCGTTGGCAACAAATTGAATGAGTTGAAATAATGAGAACAAAAATAGGTTGTCTCGCGTTGTATATAGTCAACGCATATAGAGCCTTCAACCCTAGCCTTGTTTGTCACTGCGCGCTTTGAGACTCCCATACATCTACACGTTGAATAATTAAAAGTCTATTAAGTAAGTTATATAATAAACATGTAATCCGTTTAAAAATCAACCACAACAATTACCTTTCAAATGGATACATCCACCGGTAATGTACTGGACCACCTAACATTGCTTCATTGGCAAGATGGATTGGAAGATGCTCCATTGAGTCAAAGAAACCTGGTGGAAAAATCCTTTCTAACTTGCATATGATAACTGGAATGTTATCATTCAACTTAACTAAGTCGTCCAACTTCAGTGTATTGCAACAAAGATCCTTGAAGAATCGACTTAGCTCCGTTAATGGTTTCCAAACAAATTCTGGCAAGGAATGAAATGCAATTGGAAGTAAACATTCCATGAAAACATGATAGTCATGGCTCTTCATCCCATGTATCGTACCCTTTTCAACATCGACACACCTAGCAATGTTTGAAGCATAACCATAAGGCATTCTCAATTCTTTAAGCCATTTACAAACCAACTTGGCATCTGATGCTTTCAAAGTGTAATTTGCCTTTGGTTTACCCATTTTTCCGTTAGATAAGACTTGCATCTCCAAGTCCCCGCGAATGCATAATAGAGACAAGTCTTTTCTCGCCTTTTCATTATCCTTTGTTTTACCTTTAATATTCATAACAGTGTTAAATATATTATCGAAGAAATTTTTCTCGATGTGCATCACATCCAGGTTGTGCCTTAACAAGTTATCCTTCCAATATGGAAGATCCCAAAAAATACTTCGTTTTTTCCAATTATGACCCACTCCATACCCGTTTAATTTCTTTTTCCAACCAATTTCAGTCACATTTGGAAATTTACTCACCACCTCCCATACATCTTCCCCTGTGTAAATGTAAGGTTGACCGTCTTTCTCATCCCTATTTTTTGTAAAACTTCTTTTACTTCTTCTGAAAGAGTGATTAGCTGGCAAGAATCGACGATGACAATCAAACCAACAATTCTTACCACCATATTTCAAAGTGAAAGCTTTTGTGTCTTCCATACAATGAGGACATGCCAATTTACCTTGGGTTCCCCATCCAGATAACATACCATAGGCGGGAAAATCATTAATTGTCCACATCAAGCATGCTTTCATGATGAAGTTTTGTTTTGTGGATATATCATAGGTCAAAATGCCGTTGGACCACAGTTGTTGCAAATCATCAATCAATGGTTGCAAGTAGACATCTATATTTTGTTTGGGATTAGAAGGTCCAGGTATGAGACAAGTCAAAAATAAGTATGGTTTGGTCATGCACATTTCAGGGGGAAGATTATATGGTGTGACTATAACTGGCCAACAAGAGTATGGAGAAGCAGACGCTTGAATGTAAGGAGTAAATCCATCGGCACATAGACCCAACCTTACATTTCTGGGGTCACTAGCAAAGTCAGGATATACATCGTCAAAATGTTTCCATGCTTTTCCATCTGACGGATGGCGAAGGATGTTTGAACTCTTTTTATTCTCGTGATGCCATCTCATTTCAGCTGCAGACTCGGTTGATGCATACAATCTTTGTAATCTAGGAATGATAGGGAAATAAAACATTCTTTTTGCTGGAACATCTTTGTACTTTCCCATACCAGTTCTACGTGGAATGAACCTAGGAGAATGACAAAATTTGCACTCAGATAAATTGCTATCATCCTTGTAATATAACATACATCCTTTCTTACAACAGTCAATCTTCTCAACCTTCAAACATAACTTTGAAACCAATTGTGTTGCTTGGTAATAGTTATCGGGCAAGCATGTTTGCATTGGACATACACTTTTAAGCATTTGTGCAACAAAATCTATACCTTTTTGTGGAACATGCCAATTAGACCTAATTGCCAAAAGTTGAACACATTGATAATATTGATTGGGTAGCCCCATCGTAGATGGGTTTGTTGGTGGATATCAACTTGTCATAAAACCGTTTTGCATCTTCGTTAGGCAACTCATCCTCAGCAAATGTCTCATTTCCCGTGTTAGCGTTCACATCAAGGACATCTCGATAAGGCCTAAAAGCATCAAACACCATTTCATCCATTGCATTAAATTGGTCGTCATGACGCACATTCCTACTACTAGTCGAACCACCCGTTGTTTCAACCATTGGCTTCACTTCTCCGTGTTCAGTCCAAATCCAATAATTTGGTTGAAATCCATCCCGGTACAAGTGAAGTCTAACAGTAGTTGCTGTAGATATCTTGATACACTTGCATTTTACACACAGACACCTTATCCCTCCCTCAGATATACAAATCGGTTGTTTCAAAGCCCTCTTCACAAAATCTTTAACACCATTAATATACTCCTTTTTCAATCCATGTCTATTTGCATGTACCCTATTGTACATCCAACTACGATCCATTTACTATAAGACAATAACAAAGTAACTTGTCAATCACTAAATAAGTTTGAAAAAATATCACTTACACATAGCTTTTCTAAGTAACATTTGAAATTCAACTTCCATAAATAAAAATATCAAGTCAAAGATACATATAAAACACAGTTTTAGTAATGGATGATGTATGATAATCAGGAAAAAGAAACTTATAGCATACACAGATAAAAAGCACAAACATGATAGATCGATGTTTCATGTGACAGATAAAAAGCACAAAGGAGAAAAAAGTCCCCCAATGCAGGGACACAAACATATAACCTCAAAACTAAATAAAATTACAAATAAAATTCTATGGGATTAAAAATGGGATTTAATAGCAGTATGGCAGTAACTTACAGCAAGGTTCCAAGGCCGAAAAAAGCAACAATTGACCCCGGCTCAATTTTTGCAATGTTCCAGAAAGCTCCAAGGCCTAAAAAGTGAAAAACATAATAGGAACCGTAAATTCATAATAAAAAGTGAACTACTAGGTCTAGGAAGGATAAAAATACAGATCATATATTGACGAAGAAATATAATATAACTAATAAGGCAATCAAAACAAGATATAACACAATAATAGAAAGAAATTAATACAAGGCAGTAGGCAGTATGCAAGGCAGTAGGCAGTAGGAACTAGAAAGAAATTAATACAAGGCATGACATAATATTTAACGAAGTGGAAGAATGTCAGAATGTCAGTCCTTTATAAGTGTCATTAACGAATTATTGGGATACACATGGAAATGGTAAGCTCTATTATAATGGTGTTTTTATATTAAAGTGTATAATAACAAATAGAAAATAAAAACATGTATAATTAACGGGTAAAAAATGAACTTAAAAAGGATATACATATTCATGGTCACAAGTCACAACTATGGTTAATCTTTATCTCTTAATAGGAAACTTGAAATTTTTGGTACTCTCAATTCTCAAATCCCTTTTAAGTTTCTTCTAGCAGCTAATTCAAGCAATTGAAAATGCAACAACATTTCAGTGATTCAATAACATGATTCTCAAACTTTTTATGTCATTAGCATCCAAAGAGAGAGAGTCCAAGATTGTCTAGAGTCAATCAAGAAAGGAGAAGCAGATTTAGTGAACTTAGAAGCAGGTCTTGCTTATATTGCATTCATAAACTATTCAATGAAAGCCATAGCCAATGAGATCTATTGTGATCATTCCAAAATCTATGAAGCTGTTGCAGTTGTAAACAGAAGGGTGTGTGAGAACAATGAAAAGATCAGTTTAATGGATTTCAAAGGCCACAAATCTTGCCATGGTGGTTACTCCACAGCAGCAGGGTGGAACTACCCCATCAACCACATTAAAAATTTATTGAATGATGAAAAACTGAATGACAGAGAAATTGCAACTAGTTTCTTCTCAAGACTCTGTGCACCATCATTATTTCACATGTTTGTGTGTTTGTTATAGGTGTAAGAAATTTCTTTGTTGGTTCATAAAAAGAAAACATATGTCTTTGTAGGAAAGACATAAGAAACTAAACCTCATATCATTATGCTAAGCGGTATCATTATGCATACAAATTTATTAATTCGAATCTATAGATATTGCAAAAAAAAAATTAATCAAATTTCTTCCAGCTCTCAGTTTCTTACATTGCTTGGAACTAAGAGAACCAAAGTTAGTAAAACCTCAAGTCTATATACAGTAAGCAAATTGGACTTGACCATTCTCAAGTAATATACACTTCGGTTCTTCTTGTTCCAAACAATGAGGATTGTCAACAAAAAGGACTCCCAATGAAAAACTGACTAAAAGAGAGCAAGTTGTAACAATCACCTTAACAGAGGTGCGACTTGCTGGTTTCCCTAACTCTGAAAAGAAGGCTTCTTTTGTGCGCTTTCTTAACTCTGGCAGAACAAAAAATACATAGTTAAAATTGCGAACATATTTTGAATATATTAAGGAACCACAAATATATATCATTCCTTGATATTATTGATTATTGACGACACAACTTTTTGAAGTATTTATGTGAGATTAATTAATATACACTATTTGTAAAATATTTTACGGCAAATCACAACTATGAATTTAGAAATAGTTAAGTTTAAAATTAAACCGTTTCAATAATCCAATTATTAGAATTGATTGACGGTTGACGGATTATATAAATTAAATTCATTTATTATTCATAAAATTTTATTTAAATTGATTTAATTCCGTAACTCAGAGAGAGGTGGTTAAAATAAATGTGATGTGCATGTGAGTGTGCCTAAAAGCAATATGTGACAACCCAAAAGATTAAAAACCAAAGAAATTTAAAGTCACTGTTACTGGACCATTCTGAAAGAAATATCATGTGAGTGTGCCTGAAAGAAATTTTTATTATTTATTATAATAAAAATCACATTTCTTTAAAATATCATCTATAAAAAATGAGTATGAAGATAAACTACTTAAAATAACTTCTTATTTAAAATAGTTTTTTAATTCGTTTTAGATTTGCATTTTTTTCAAAATTCTCTGACAAATAAATAAATAAAAACTCTAAAAGTGATTATTTTTTAAAAAAATAAATAAATGGTAACAACAGATAGATATTAGTTATCAATATCTCCAGCTCAAAAAACTCTTGCATTACGGAACATGAAGAGATATAATATTATCATATATTTAGCCTTATGAAGCTCTAATATTTTGTTTGCAATTTAATCTAGTATATTTATTAACCAATTTTACATTTTAATAGGAAGATGTTGCAATCATGAAGCATATGAATACAGATGCATACAGATTCTCCATCTCTTGGTCAAGGATATTGCCAAGTAATAACGAATCTTGAATTTAGTCACATACTTAACAGTTTAATATAGTTGAATCTTTCATTTACATTAACAGTTCTAACAAATATGCAGAAGGAAAAGTAAATGCAGGTATAAACCAAGAAGGAATCAAATATTACAACAACCTGATCAATGAGCTACTTGATAATGGTAATGCATAATCAATACTTTTATTAGTAATATCATATTCATGATGTTCATAGTCATAGTAATATTACCTGATGGAATTATTGATCCAGGTCTCATACCATTCACAAATATAGAGCAGATAGGTATATACAAAAGAAAAAGCTACTCAGAGAGAGAACTTTGACAGGGATGGATCCGTTTGGGGGTTCGATTAATGGTTAAATTTTTCCTCTAATACTTAGCGCATGATATCCTGAATAAGTATTTGACATGGTAATCATATACAAAAATCTGTGTAATTAATAGCAGATCGAAGAAAAGAAAATAGAGGAACGCCAAAAATCTGCTATGTGGAATAGCAGATAGCATTGCAGGCAAATATCAAAACTCGCATAGCAGTTGAAAGAAATCAATTATATATAAAAACAAAACAATGGTATGCTGCATAATAAAGGTTTTTGGACTAATATATGATAAATTATGCTAGAGAATGTGGGCAAGTAACACATGCTTAAGCAAACATTATTTGAAGTTCATCTAGATAACTCATTTTTTTATAGACATATGTTAGTTATTATGTTAGTATTTTCTCCTTAATTTAGCTAACACATTTATGAATCACTTATCACCTTATTGTTTTTCATGCAGGGCGCTGAATTCGAATAAATTAAATGGAAATATTCCACGCTCTCTTGACAATCTACCCAACCTTCATTGGCTACATCTTGCTGATAACTAGCTGAAAGGGCCTATTCCTGTCTCTAATGATCAACGACAACCAGGTCTTGACATGTTCCTTAAGGCCCAGCATTTGTATGTCTACTCTCCTTTTCAATTTCCAATTAATATTACTACACTAAAATATTTCATTTCACTGAATATCTAATATTATGTCTACTTCTTGCAGTCATTTGGGGAACAATAAACTCTCAGGTCAAAGATCTAAGAGTATGGCAGCAAGATCTAAGAGTATAGGAACTAGCAAGTATGCAAGGCAGCAAGATCTAAGCTACTTTTCTGCTAAGTGATTGATCTAAGCTACTTTTCTGTGAAAATTAATCTGCAGCTAATTTCCTTCTGTGACCGGTTGAAGACATTGATAACATGCTTTAATAGCTTAGCTTCGAAACATGCAGTAGCATATCCTGGTTCTATTCTGAATGCCAGATTCACGAACATACGATTTCACTTTTCCATTAAACTCAACCAAACCTTTAGTATGCAAGGAACCAAGATATATGACAGCAACTACAGTTGAGGTGCAGAGGCTGATTTTAAGTCATGCAAGTTTAACTAAAGGTTTTAGGTTTTTAGGTTTTTTTTAAATTAACAGAGCCACAGAGAGTGAGATAGAGCCACAGAATGATTAAGCTTGCAAAACGGATTTTCTGACATTATGAAGAGAACAGTTCGAGTGGCTTACCTTGACGGCGACGGTTGACATTGGGTTCGCGAGCTACCTACGGTTCACATTGGCTGAGCTTCACGGCGGTGAGGGTTTACGGAATCAAGAGCTTCAACGTCGACGGTTCACACCGGTTCGAGACCTTCGACGGAGACGGTTCAGACAGCTCAACAGCTTCGACGGCGCGGGTTCCCTTCAGAGTTGAAATCGTCGACGGCGAGGGTACAGATTTGTGAGGGTTTTACTTGAGATTTGAGGGGTTACGGACTCGAGGGTTTGGGGCTAAGGGATTTTTTGAGAGGGTACAGACTCGAGGGTTCGATGGCGTTAATTTGGTGAGATCAAAAATATGTTTTGCTTTATTTTTCTGTTCACAGATCAACAGATATTAAAAAAATTAATTTTAAACAATTTACAATTTAGCGTCGGCCCATCCGACGCTAAATATCAAAATAAAAAAAATAAAAAATTTAAAAATAACGTAGCGTCCGTTTTATTTTATTTAGCGTCGGCCTAGCCGACACTAATAATTAAAAACATTAAAAAATTAATTTTAATGTATTAGCGTCGGCTAGACCGACGCTACACCTACGCTAACTAGCGTCGGAGTCGTGCCCGACGCTAAATATGGCAGCTAAAACAGCTTTTTCTAGTAGTGATTGTAGAAAAAGAATTTTTGTATAATGCCTATTTGATTTGAGAGATAAATTCGAAGAATGGTAAAACATTATCAATAAATGGAAAATGTTTAAAATACTTTAAACCGCATATCCAAGAAATAAAAATAAATCAATCCTTACAATAAGTAATGGTCTGAGGGCCATAAAATCTTCATCAATAATAAACATTTAAACAAGTTAATTCAAAGTAGCCAATTTCATCTCAATAGTAGAAATTTCCTTCTAAGCTGTCAATTTTTTCTCAACAGTAGCAATTTGGAGTCCACTAGTTTTAGCTTGAGTCCTCGAAGAAGTCAGATCTGAGGTTTGACCTACTACTTTGGATAAAATGGTAGTCAAATGTTGTTGAGCCAACTTCTGTGGAAGTGTGATCATTCTCTTGTCAACATCCAATTCCTTAATTTTGCTCTTCAACTTGGCAATCTCCTTCTTGATTTCATGGTCTCGAGATTTAAAGTCCTCGTGTTTTTGCTTCTTCTCAATAATGATGTAGGAAGGTTTGCGGCAAGAATCGAGGAAGAAACGGCTTTGGGGGCAAACGTAGCAGGAAATGCGGAAAACGATCGTCTAATGTCAGATTGCCTATTATTATACCTTTCCGGAAAGGGAATCGCGCCACAAACACAACTCATTGCTTTGTCATAATGTATGGGCTCCAGAACCGTTTTGGGCTTGTCTTGGGCCTCAAAACAGCCGTTTTACTTTTTTCTGTAATTTCGGGCTTTTTCTGTTTTACCTAATTTTCGCACTAGGGTTTCTATTATCTATTAAAAAACATTCTATACTGTAACAAAAGGGTATCTTTTAATAAAATAATTAATTTTGAGAGTTTTCTCTTCTCTGGTGGATTCCAGAACTTGTTCTTTTTTTTAGGATTAGCGCTTGCTAATCTTTTGTGATTCTGACTCCGTCAAATAATACCATATCTTGTTTTCGAGACTTCTTGAAGATGAAGTTCAATGATGGCTTGATCAACTTTAAACTTTGTCGTCAAATGGTTTTTCCTAAATCGTTGTTAGTCTTGGACATTTTTTTTATTATCTAAATGAGAGCTTTCATACCTTCGAGTTGTCATGAGGTAAATAGTTTTTCATGCATAGAAAATTTAGATTTAAAGTTTTCCAGGGCACTTAAAAGTGATAAACTTATTGAAAAATTCACTAAGAGGTCACCTTCGAAGGCAATTTCTCAAAATTCTTGAATCAGGGACTCAATCACCACTTCGGTCTTCGATATCTCACTACCATGTAAGCCTTGAACGTTGGAGTCATTTGAAGTACCAAAGCAAGAGTTCAAATCATCAATAGCAGCCAATGCATCTTCATTAAGTTTATTCTGAAAAGCATTTACAACGAATCCAACGCTGCTCGAACCATCAATATTGGGCCACCACAAATGATCCAACTTCATTGCAAGTTCAACATCTTTGGTTCTGAGGTCGTTTTTGAGGTTACTCCTTCTATGTAACACCTAAAATTTAACCATGAATCTTGAGAAACTTTTGTAATAAATGCCGATGAAATTAAAATTTTCGTTTTAAACTTAATAAGTGCTTACAAATGAAAAAAAATTGTAAATAATTTAGTATACAAAAATGTTTACAAACTTTTAAACAATCTTCAAATGATACATAATAAAACTATAAACTTTAATCTAGAATAAAGACGTGATTCGGCTCCGACTCAGGACATTGAACGACTTATGAGCAATTCAGATATTCCTTAGACTTCCAATGTTTACTTGTTACC
Source organism: Cicer cuneatum (assembly GCA_037974295.1). Classification (NCBI taxonomy): domain Eukaryota; kingdom Viridiplantae; phylum Streptophyta; class Magnoliopsida; order Fabales; family Fabaceae; genus Cicer; species Cicer cuneatum. The sequence goes on along the minus strand of JBBPBO010000004.1, from coordinate 31,532,755 downwards.
TGGAAAACATCACCTCCAACATAGTAAGCATAAAACTTAGTAACATGGGTTTAATAAAAATATTATAGACATTTTTCAGTCATGCTAATGTGCTAAGTATAAAAAATCCTCTCAACAAGCTACACCTCAATTTAATAAAATATTATTTCTTCGTAAGTTGACATAGTTAAGTCCGTAAGTCGTGCCCCACTTACCATATCTGACACCTTGTATATAGATAGAGAGTTAATCTAGTTAGAATGAATCTTTTATATATATATATATATAGTATATGTCTGATCATCACATACAAGTAATCATTTACTTGATTCACACAATTGAACATGCTCTTAAAATAGGAATCATATGAGTATATATTTACACACCATGTATTAGCATCAAACTTCCAGAAAAATATTGTTATATGTAAACTTTCAAACACAATTAGTTTCACTCAAAACCGATCTATATAACTCAAGTTATGGTATTCTAAAGTCAACAACATTACATAATACTCTTATGACAGAGAAGTAGTGTTTAGGATACTACTGAACTATTTCTGATATTAAAATCATAAATTTTAACATGATAAAACTAACAAATGCCTTCTTTCATACCCAATTGGTTTCTCTCAAAAATGATTTTCCTAGCTCAAGATATAGATATTCAAAGATGACTAATGCATAACAACTTAAAAAAAAGAGCAATCCACTTCATAAAATCCTTAAAATTTGTAAAAAATAAATATAAAGTTATAAACTTGACATTAACAAAGTATAAGAAATAAGCTTTCAATTCCAATTAGTTTCACTCAAAACCAATTCCTATTGCTTTTATTATACTCATTTTAACTCAGCTATGTTATAACATTTTTCTGTAGAAAAAATTGCAACTTTGGAAATTTTATAGAAGTATCAAACGATGTGAGATTTAAGTAAATGAGAACTTTTTCAAAAACTTAAGATGCCTCGTTTATAAATATAATCTTTATTTTGTTTGATAGGAATTCAATTAGTACAGTTTAATAAAATAAGGTATATAGGTACCAAAACGGAGCAGCGGATAATTTCCAACTTGTTACTCAAATTTTTGTATCAATTTTCAATGCATTTTATTGAAACCAATGTCTATTTCGAAGGTAATTAAATCTAGCTTTGAATGAGACATAAATCAGCTCAAAAAATATCTATCAGGAAAGTTATGAAGAAAATACCAAAGGTATACCCACACGGGTTCAAGGACAACATTATACTATTTTCATTTCAAGCTTTATATTCTCAAACTCATCTACTCAACCAAGTAAATAAAATTCAGCACATAAATCAATTAGTTACCAATACTAAAAAATTATCATTTCATCACCAACCCAGCCACAACATTCAACAATCATAATAAAACAACAATTCTTCATAGTTGTTAACACAAACACCTAACATGCATTCAAGATTCCTAAACACACCTAAGAGAGGTTTCAAGCGGCTTTTCAATGTTACCTTATGAAGAGCTTTGAGACACCAAAACATTATTCTAATTCCTTCTTCTACAAGGGAAACTGTAACTCCTCTTCAAATTTCCATCTTCCTTCTCAACATGCAAGAACTGTAAACTTCTTTTATGTTGAAATCATAACTTTCCTATTCTTCATTCTCATAATTTCTCTTTTTTACTCTTCCTCTTGATCCTCTTTTACTCTAATATAGGTGTGGGGTTTGTTTCTATGATGTTTTGATGGAATGGGGGAACTTGAGAAGGACATGCAAAGGAATTAGTGTTTTCTATCTTTTTCCTCTTCTTCATTTCTATTTTTACTTCTTTCTTGTACATCCCTCTCTTTTCCCCCTTTTCTCTATTTTTTTCATTTGATTTAGGTTAAGAAAGAAGAGTGAGATGCATATGTTTTAATTGGATAGAAAGTTGAGTTGAAATCTCAATTATACCTCATTTCAATTTTCCTAAAAACAAAATTATTTTTTTATATAAACCACTGAGGTCCAGGTAAAGGTTTTGCTACCCCAAATAGAGCATTATATAAAAGAGGAAATTTTGGATAGAAAAACTCAAATTCCATTTTATGTGAGGGATAAGTTTAAGTTTTTTTTTTAAATTATGATTTTTTTCGAACACCAATCTTTTCAAGCAAGACTTCAGCAACTTACTTCACAGTTCAATTTATTTCTTTGAATTTGTATGAGGTTTAAAATATTTCTAGAATTTGATGATTTCTTCTAGATGCATACCTAATCTTTTCGAGATAGGATCTCCTGTCTGAAAAGAAGAATGGTCAACAGTCTGCCTATTGAAACAATCATTGAAAGAATTTGACACCTAGGTGAAAGTCGTATTTCACCAATTATTGAAGTTAAAGGTGGTATAAAAATAGTTGAAAAGCAGAAATCAACAATAATCTAACTTCATCTTTTTTTTATTCTTCTCGAGAAGTTCATAAGAAGACCAAGGCAATTTTCCAGATTAAGGAATTTCTTTTGCACTCAAAAGTGCGAACATAGGTAACATTTGGGCAAGCCCGAATTCCCAATGAGTTGAGGCTGATAAGGATATACTCTACTTTCTTTTTCTCCTAACCCTGAAGGTATAATTCTCGTATAAAAAAATTTGTCCAAATCTCAATTGACTCGCTTTGAGCACCTATGGTTTCACAAGGAATTTTTTGGGTAAACCAACTAGGTCCCATTTCTCGAGAGGCAAAAGGGGAAAGATATGAATAATGTAGTTTCAGGTTAAGGAACCATTTGAATATTTCACAAAAGTAGGAATAGACTCAGAAGAGCCAACAACTTTAGTCAAATGAACCACTTTTTGACCATAAGGAGTCCTTGTAGGCATGACAATGTTAAGGTACGAGAAGTGAGGAGAATAAATGGCATTTAGCCATAATTTAAGTAGCCAACGTGGACCTCCTACATTTGAAATAGAGTATTGGTTTCTTGAAAGTAGCTAACATAGGTCACTCAAACACTTGTATAAATATGCTAAGAGTAGCTTGCTAAGGTGATTATTTTTTCCTTCATGAATAAGCATAGCTAAAGCTATGTGCAAGCTTTAATCCAATTAAGGGATGACATCTAAAGGTAAGATCAGGTTTCAATCCTCATATAATAGTCTAGGGGATGACATCTATGAAGGTGCAAACACGAAAAGGGGGGGTTGAATTGTGTTTGCCTAACTTAAATACTTTTCCTGTTTTTGCACTTTTAAAACAAAACTTGATGTTTGAATAAAAACAGAGTTAGCAGCGGATATAAAGTAAAAATAAAAACACAGAATTTTTATACTGGTTCACCGTTAACGAGGCTACGTCCAGTCCCTTCACCTTGAAGGATTTCACTAATTCAAACCTTGAATTACAACAACTCCACTGACCCTCCAAGTCAGTCTTCTCAAACTGTCTAACAATCCTAGACTTTTGAGGAATGCAGCACCTTGACTTCTCAAGTCAAGTCTTCTCCTGCCAATCTGACAACCCCAGATTGTAGAAGGAATTACAACGCCTTGAATCTAATTGCTAAGTAATCTGCTACCCCTTCTGACTCCCTCAGATTGTAAAACCTACTTCAACAACTTAGATCTAACACAAAGGAAAGAAAATAACACGAATGCTTGCTTCTTGAAGTCTCCCTTCTGACATTTGATTCCTTCAGGTCTGGTTCAAGTCTCCCTCTGGCAGGCTTCCTTCTGTTCTGGTCCAGGTCTCCTTCTGACTTTGCTTCCTTCTGATCTAGGCTAGCAAAGATATCTTCTGGTGATATTTTGACACCCTGGAGTATCTTCTGGTACCTTCAGGATTCAATCTCTGGAACCCTTTGATTTTCTACTTCTGATTACATCAGTTTCTGGTGGCATTTGATTTAATAATTCAAGTTTCAAAATAAGATTACATGGAGTGCTTTTGTAAACATCAAAATCCTAAGTACATAGAACCAACTTGGTTCCAACAATCTCCCCCTTTATGATGATGACAAAACCTTAACTTATTTTGCTAGTTTATAACTTGAAGACTTGAATTACTCCCCCTAAGACCAATCTCTCCCCCAAAGTCTGATATTGACTTTTTCTTCTCCTTTTCAACTCATTCTCTTTTCACTCTTTCTTTTCTTCTCTTCTCCTCTCCTTTTCAACTCCTTCTTTATTCTCTCTTTTTTTTCTCCCTTCACATAGCCTCTCCTTTTCAACTCCTTTTTTTTTCTCTTTCTTTTTCTCTCTCCCTGATTCTTCTCCTTTTCAACTCCTTCTCTTTTCATCTTTTTCTTTTTCGCTCTTCCTTTTTTTTTATCTCTCCTTTTCTACTTATTTCTCATTTTTTTCTCTCTCTCTCCCCCTTTTTGTCATCTGCCAAAAAGAGGTCCTACTATTTTTGTATTTTTTTGTTTTTCTCTTTACAAATTACAGAAAGTAAAATAGAAAATAAAAGGCAGAAAATAAAATTACAAGAAATTAAAAAAACTCCTAAGATGACTACTTGAGCTAGTCAGATATGGAGGTAATGCTGAGATGCTTCTTGATGAACTCAAACCTATCTTTTGGTAATGCTTTGGTGAAGATGTCAGCCCATAGGTGATCAGTGTCCACAAACTGGATGCTTAAAGTCCCTTTTTGACCATGGTCCCTAATGAAATGGTGTTTTTTTTCAATGTGTTTGGCTCTAGAGTGTAAGATAGGGTTCTTGGTTAGGTTTATGGCTAAAGTGTTATCACAGAACAAAGGGATATTGGTTTCAAAGATGTTGTAATCTTCAAGTTGGTGTTTCATCCAGAGTAACTGTGAACTGCATCCTACTGCTGATATATACTCAGCTTCAACTATTGACATGGCAATGGTGCTTTCTCTTTTGCTTGACCAAGAGATCAAATTATCACGTAAGAAGGTGCAGTTGCCACTTGTACTTTTCCTTTCCAGCTTGTCTCCAACATAGTCCGAATCACAAAAACCTCTGAGTTTGTAGGTGGAGGTTTTCTTGTATAACAAAGTAAGGTTGGTGGTTCCTTTAAGGTATCTCAAAATTCGTTTTACAGCAGTTAAATGGGATTCCCTAGGGTCAGCTTGAAAACGGGCACAGACACAAACACTGAACAAGATGTCAGGTCTAGAAGCAGTTAAGTAGAGAAGGGATCCAATCATACCTCTGTATGTTTTCTAGTCTACATTTTGGCTGATTTCATCTTTCTCAAGTGAGCAGGTTAGGTGCATGGGGGTGGCCATAGGCTTACATTCACTCATTTTGAACTTTTTAAGAAGTTCTTTAGTATATTTAGATTGGTGAATGAGTATACCTGATTTACCTTGGTGAATCTGAATTCCCAAGAAGAACTTGAGTTCTCCCATCATGCTCATTTGGAACTCTTTCTGCATTAGGTCAGAAAACTCTTTGCACAAAGTGCCATTAGTCGATCCAAATATGATATCATCAACATAAACTTGAATAATCAAAATATCATTTTTAATGGATTTCCTAAATAGAGTATTATCAATCTGGCATCTATTAAATTCATTCTTAAGCAGAAAGTTACTAAGTCTATCATACCATGCCCTTGGTGCCTGTTTTAAACCATATAAAGATTTTTTATGTTTAAAAACATGGTATGGAAAATCAGAATTTTCAAATCCACGGGGCTGTTTGACATAGACTTCCTCACTTATGTAGCCATTTAAGAATGCACTTTTAACATCCATTTGATACAGCATTATATCATGATTAGCAGCAAATGATAAGAGAATTCTAATTGCTTCTAACGTGGCCACTGGAGCAAAAGTCTCAGTGTAATCTATACCTTCCTGTTGACTGTATCCTTGAGCTACAAGTCTGGCTTTGTTTCTTACCATTTCACCTTTTTCATTTAGTTTATTTCTTAACACCTACTTGGTTTCAATAATGTTTTTGTTTGGTCTGGGTTCCAGATCCCAAACATCATTCCTTTGGAATTCATTCAGCTCTTCTTGCATTGCAAGTATCCAACCTTCCTCTGCCAAAGCCTCATCAACATTGCTTGGTTCAATTGTTGAGAGTAAACCAAACAGACTGGTTTCTCTACTTGATGATCTGGTCTTTAAAGGTTCTGCTGCACTGCCAATAATGAGAGATTCTGGATGTGAAGATTTTTACTTCCATCCATTCTTTCCCTCTGACTTGTTTTCAGAGTCAGCATGTTCTTCTTCATCTTGATCTTTCTCAGATTCTGCTGCTGGTTCAGCTTCTGGTTCCTGTGCCTCTGGTTCACCTGCAATTTCCTCATCTTGCTTTGACTTTTCAGAGTCAAGCTGTTTATCATCAAACTTAATGTGGATTGATTCTTCCACAGTGTTAGTTTCTTTGTTAAACACTCTATAAGCTTTTGATCTCTCAGAGTAGCCAATAAAGATACACTTTTGAGATCTAGAATCAAACATAGCTAGGTTATCTTTAGTTTTCAACATAAAATAGATGCAGCCAAATTGCTTAAAGTAGGAAATATTGGGTTTCTTACCTTTCCACAGTTCATAGGAAGTTTTATTTAAGATGGACCTTATGTAGACTCTATTCTGAATGTAGTAGGTTGTGTTGACAGCTTCTGCCCAAAGGTAGGTGGCAACCTTCATGTCATTCAGCATGGTTCTGGCCATCTCCTGCAGTGATATGTTCTTCCTTTCTACCACTCCATTCTGTTGAGGTGTTCTGGGGGATGAGAAGTTGTGAGAGATGCCATTCTCATCACAGAATTCTTCAAAATACTTGTTCTCGAACTCACCTCCATGATCACTTCTGATAGTTATGATCTTAATACCCTGTTCATTCATAACTTGTTTACATAAAGAAATAAATACTTTGTGAGATTCATCTTTGTTCTTTAAAAATCTTACCCAAGTCCACCTTGAGTAATCATCAACAATTACAAAACCATATTTCTTACCACCGATAGAAGCTGTTTGAACAGGACCAAACAGATCTAAGTGAAGCAGTTCAAGTGGTTGAGAGGTAGAAACACATTTTTTAGTTTTAAAAGAGCTTATAGTTTGTTTACCTCTTTGACATGCTTCACACAGAATCTCAGTTTTGGAACTTACCTTGGGAAGCCCTCTTACCAACTGGAGTTTGCTCAATTCGGATATAAGCCTAGGGTTTGCATGCCCTAACCTTTTGTGCTAAATCAGTTTCTGCTCACTCACAGACAATAAGCATTTAACCTGTTGCTTAGCAAGACAGAACAGATCAATTTTATAAACATTATCCTTCCTAGTGCCAGTAAATAAAACCGACCCATCAAGTTGACTAATAGCTTTGCAAGTTTTTTGATTAAAAATAACATCACAGTTGCAATCAGTTAATTGACTTATGCTCAGAAGATTATGTTTTAGCCCTTTAACTAACAGAACATTTTTAATAGAAAGGGAAGAAGAAGTGTTACCAACAGTTCCTATACCAATAATCTGACCTTTCTGGTTTCCTCCAAAGGAAACTTTGCCTCCATTATTCATAGTCAGATCCAGAAACATATTTTTATCTCCTGTCATGTGCTTGGAGCAGCCACTGTCAAGATACTAAGTTTTGTGTTGCTGATTAGACTTTGCCTTTTCTCTGTCAGAATCAGAGTCAGAGTCAGACTCAGATTCATACTTAGCTTCTGTTCGAGCCATTAGAACCAGTTCTTCTTCTGGCCTGTTTGAGCAGTTTCCTTGATTCTGCTTTGGTTGATAAACCATGTTCCTCTGATGATTCTGGAACATGTTTTGATTATGGTAATTTTGGTGAATCCAGTGATTCTGATAACCTTGATGATTCTGGTGATTTGGGTGAATCTGGTGGTTCTAATGAATTTGGTAATTCTAGTAATTCCTGATCCGATTCTGGTTTTGGTTCTAGTGTTGATTCTGATTCTGGTTCCAGTACTGATTCTGATTCTGGTTCCAAAGTTGATTCTGGTTCCAGTTCCTGTGCTTCTGATACTGATTCCAGTTCTGGTTTTGGTTCCAGTTTATGTGCTTCTGATACTAGTTCCAGTTCCTATTTTGATTCTGGTTCCAGTTTTGGTTCTGATTCTGATTCTGGTGCTGGTTGAGTTGACCAGACCTTCTTCCATCAGACTTAGATTGCCTTTGTCTTGCTGCAGCAGGAACATAAACCTTCTTCTGCTTGTGCATTGCCAACATCCATTGTCCAGGCACCATTGTTGGTGTCTCCTTCTGGTTGCTCAGAATATCTGCAACATAGACAATTTGATCTTTTGGTACCCAGAACTGATTGGGTCCAGGTTTGTTAGTTTTAACAACTCTCTGATCTTGCTCAGATATTACCATTGGACAAGATAATTCAGAGTGACCTTTCTCAGCACAAACAATGCATAAAACATCAGAATGAACAGCTTTACTTTCAGTAATCGTTTCTGGAAAACCAAGACCTCTCTTTCTAGTGTTACTGTTTACATAAATCATAGATGCATATTTACTTCTTTCCATTCCATTAGAAATAAAGTTTTGAAAAAATTGTTCATGCATATCAGATTCACAAACAGTTTTGGAAGTGGAACAAACATTGCTTTTGAGAGTTTGGTTTTCAGATTTGAGTCTTGCAACTTCAGTTTTAAAATCCTTGTTTTCAGTTGCATACTCAGAATTTTGATTCTTTAAAACTTGGACTTCTTTGGTCAGATTTTTCTTATCTTCCCTAAGAGTTTTCAGTTTTAAAGCCATCTTATTATTTGCATTTAAAAAATCTTTTAAAGTATCAATTAACTCAGATTTAGAGAGATCAGAAAATACTTTATCGTCTTCTACTTCTGAATCTGTTCCAGAGCTTGAACTGTATCCAGAACATGAGTTGGTATGAGCCATCAGAGCCAGAATTGCTTCCTCTGATGTGCTTCTAGACTTGCCTGAATGACATCTTTGATCATTCTTCCTTCTGCCTGTTTTCCTTCTTGAATTCGGGCTTTTATGAAGTCCAGAGGCAGACCTGATGTGTGCCATCTTTGCTGTTTCTGCCTCTTCTTCATCAGATTATTCTTCCTCTGATTCTGATACATCCCAGGCTGCCATCAGACCCTTCTTTCTGAATCTGGAACTCTTCTTGTGCTGTTTTTCTTTTTCCAGATTTGGACATTCTGACTTGATATGTCTAGGTTTATTGCATCCATAACAAACAATACTTTTCTTGTCAGATTCTTCCTTTCCTTTGTTGTTATGTTTCTTCTTGAAGCTTCTTCTCTTCCTGTTTTCCCAGATCTTAACCATCTTTTTGGTTAAGTAAGCCATATAAACACAGTCACTGTCACTATCCTCTGATTCTAATGTTGCCCTTGCAGCTTTCTTCTGTTTCGACTTCAGAGCCAGATTCTTCTTCTTCTTAGGTTCATCTGCATTCAGCTCTATTTCATGAGACCTGAGGGAGCTGATCAGATCTTCAAGCTTCAAGGTATTCAGATCCCTAGCTTCCTGTACTGCAGTAACCTTTGGTTTCCATTTGGCTGGTAAGCTTCTGAGGATCTTCTTTACATGATCTGCAGTGGTGTAGCTTTTCTTTAATACTTTTAAACCTGATACCAAAATCTGGAATCTGCTGAACATTGCTTCAATGTCTTCATCCTCTTCCATCTTGAACAGCTCATACTATTTGACCACTATGTTAGCCCTTGCTTCTTGAACCTGTTGGCTTCCTTCATAGGTCAGAACCAGACTGTCGAATATGCTCTTTGCTGTTTCTTTATCTGTGCATCTGTCAAATTCCTTGAATGTGATGGCACTGATCATGATGTTTCTGGACTTGTGATGAAGTTTGTATAATCTGCTCTGATCTGGTTTCATATCACCCATGTCTAGTTCTTTAGTTGGATCTTCTGGATCAGTAGGTGCAGTGTATCCTTTGACTACCATCTTCCATAATTCACGATCTTGAGATACGAAGAAACTTCTCACTCTGTCATTCCAATACTCAAACCTTTCTCCATCAAACAATGGTGGTCTGTTGATGTTGCCTCCCAGTTCATCTCTAGATTCTGGCATGTTGAACCCCTTGGACCTTTCCTCAAACATTGTTAAGTGCTTAGCCTTGAAACCAGGCTCTGATGCCAATTGAAGGTGCAAACACGAGAAGGGGGGTTGAATTGTGTTTGCCTAACTTAAATACTTTTCCTGTTTTTGCACTTTTAAAACAAAACTTGATGTTTGAATAAAAACAGAGTTAGCAGCGGATATAAAGTAAAAATAAAAACACAGAATTTTTATACTGGTTCACCGTTAATGAGGCTACGTCTAGTCCCTTCACCTTGAAGGATTTCACTAATTCAAACCTTGAATTACAACAACTCCACTGACCCTCCAAGTCAGTCTTCTCAAACTGTCTAACAATCCTAGACTTTTGAGGAATGCAGCACCTTGACTTCTCAAGTCAAGTCTTCTCCTGCCTCTGACAACCCCAGATTGTAGAAGGAATTACAACGCCTTGAATCTAATTGCTAAGTACTCTGCTACCCTTTCTGACTCCCTCATATTGTAGACTCTACTTCAACAACTTAGATCTAACACAAGGGAAAGAAAATAACACGAGTGCTTGCTTCTTGAAAGCTGGAACTCACAATTAACCTCACTGAAAACTTGAGTGTTTGCTTTGGAAGTGTATGACTCTTTTGTGATTTTCGATGTTAAGTATTCTGCCTTGAGCCTCCTTTTATAGATGCAGATTAGGGCCTCTTACAAGCTTAATTTCGAGCTGAATCTTGCTGGATTCTCTTGCCAAAATATCTTAACCAATTTGGCTTCATTTAAATAAAAAACATATCTTTTTTAAGCTTCAGATTTTCTTTCAAAAATGACTGGCCAATCATGTCTTTAGTTTCTTCCCGCCAACAGCTCCTGAATTCCACAATACTTCACTTTATTTTTGTAACAAATCTTTTTAATACTTTGATCAAAATAAAATTAAAATCTCCACCGTTAATCCTCATGATTAAATCTAGACCATTTGATCTTCTGCGCTAGTCCACATCTGGACCATACTAAGTGATCTGTTGTGATCCTCTGATTTTGGCCAACCCTGGACCACACTGTCTAACCTTCTGATCTTCTGATCTCGGCCATCCTGGTCTAGCAAACTGATCTGCTGTGATCCTCTGATCTCGGCCACTGATCGACCACATATTCTGACCTTCTGATTTCGGCCAACATTGGGCCATGGTCTGATCTTCTGATCTCGGCCAACACTGGGCCAAATACTTGAATCTGAACCATTGATCTGAATATTTTCCCTCTAATCTGGATAAATTCTGGACTTGGTATGGATAAACTGAAATTAAATCTGGACAAATAATATTTCAGTCTGGACATTTTACCTTCTATTTTGGATCAGTTCTGGATCAAATCTGGAGATCATTTCTTCTGGTCTGGACTTAGTTTCATACCCTAAACCATGATATCTTCTGGTATGGGTCAAATCTGGATTAATTCCTTTGTTCTGGACCCATTAACTTATCCTCTGATTAAGTCTGGAACAAGTATGGACTGTTTATTATTTCACTGCCAGGCCATCTTCTGGTCATAATAACTTCTGGAATAAATCTGACATTTGATTCCTTCAGGTCTGGATCAAGTCTCCCTCTGGCAGGCTTCCTTCTGGTCTGGTCCTGGTCTCCTTTTGACTTTGCTTCCTTCTGATCTAGGCCAGCAAAGATATCTTCTGGTGATATTTTGACATCCTGGAGTATCTTCTGGTACCTTCAAGATTCAATCTTTGGAACCCTTTGATTTTCGGCTTTTGATTACTTCAGCTTTTGGTGGCATTTGATTTAATAATTCAAGGTTCAAAATAAGATTACATGGAGTGCTTTTGTAAACATCAAAATCCTAAGTACTTAGAACCAACTTGGTTCCAACAATCTAGAGTTAGGATTCGACTAGTTTGCTTCGATCCATTTATAACAGCAACATCGAGAAGTGTACATGTTAACATTCGATAAGGTAATTGAAATGTGCAGGTTGAAGGTGCCCAAAAATACACATAACTAAATATTTGAGCAAAATTGTAGACCAAATTGGCTTTACTTAACATGATAAGATCATAAATACCTATTTGTTTCTAGAAGAAAAAAAAACTTTTATTTAGCAACTTATTCGATTCACTCCAAGTAAAGAGTTTTAAGAGCAAGTTTCTAAGTAAAGGATTTGGGAGGACTGAAATTATCAGACATGGATCTAAATGCATTACCAAGTGATTCACGAAACCGAGGGTTAATTCGATATTTGAAAGATAAAAAATGTGAGGAAAAGTTGCGAGGAAAGAAAGCCTCAATGTTTTGGTGATAGTTAGTGGGCATATACGAACCCAAGAAAACCAAATTTTGGTTTTTTAGCAAGAAAGAAAAACGTAACTGAGATTGCTGGATAGCCTTTTTAGCTTCATCATCCTCCAATTAAGGAGCATATTTCGGTTGTCCTTTTGTAACATGTTTGAATGATTGAGAATTCATAGGAGGAAGGTTAGATGTTCGAGAAGTGGAAGACATGATGAATGCAAATTATTTTTTTTTTTTTGAGAAGCTGAATATTGAAGTATAAGGGTTTGAGAAGTCTGAGAAAACACTTAGATAAACAAAGAAAAAGAAGAAAGTGGTAACAAATGAACAATATAAGTTTTATAGGTTGAGAAACCTATATGATGATGTCTGGTGAGTTAACCCATGTTTGTTGTTGTGGACGGAAACCAAGGGATATTGGAAAATGTGTGCCACTATTGTTGGGATTGAGGCGCCTCACTATTGCACGAGGCAATTTTGACATGCAATCATGATTGGAAACGATTGGGAATTTTACAATGATAAATAACGGCTAGTTTTATGCGGATTGAATTTTGCATTGGTAAAAGTAAAAAAATATCAATTTGAGTTATTGCTCGTAACACAATCAGTATTTTTTGGGGGTTTCTTTTATGTATAAAATTCAATAATTGACTTAATGTGAAGCTTGAAGGATAAGATTGGAACAAGTGACTTGAAGTTCGAAGCAACAGAAGTTCAAGCGAAACATTAGGTACCAAGACTTTAGGGACAAATGAAAAACGCTGGTTTCCGAATGCCGGTACTTGGAAAATTTTCCGCATTTGAAAGTTAACAAAGACACTATGAGGCAGTTAAAGAAGTTGAAAGAAAAACACACAAGTAATGTCGACCCAGGACTAGCCGTTGTAACATTTAGTATATAAACAGGAGTTTTATTGTCAGTTTTAGAAAATTTCCTAAAAGATGTACACATCTACTCTCTTTGGATTCTTAGTTTGCTTGACTTTTCTAATGCTAATGTATGCTCATATTCCTAGTTAATTCAATTATTTCTTTCTTGTGACTCTACTTTTCTTGTTTATTCTTTTGCAATTCTTGCTTTGATTTTTACAACTAGTTAAATTGATTACATTAACCTATCAAATTAGAAACCGTAAGAGTCTAATTCGAGTTATAGATTGATCAACGAATTTATTTGATAAGTTTTAAATATCACTCTGAACAACAATATAGAGAGAGAGAGGATGGTTTCACTAGAAAATGATAAGGTTTTTCGTTGTTTTTTATAGTTGTATTTAAAACAAAAATTTGGTTTTTCGCAACTCAAACTCACCCGTAGTTTATATAGAAACACTACACGCAATTAAAGAAATAGTAAATTGTTTTATTATTTTAAATTAAAAAAAAAAGTCAAATATGTGGACAAAATATATACTTCTTGTATGTATAATATAAAAGTTAAAGTGAACATATGTTTTGAGAAGATTTTACTATCAATTTCTTTTATAGTTTTAGAACGTTGCATTGGTAACTTATGTCATCGGCATTTTTAATGGCTTGTGCTACATTTAATATGTCTACATTTAATGGTTTGTGCTACATTTAATATGTCCAAATTTTATTTTATTTTTCATAGCATCAAATTTTGTTTGTATGTGAATCATCTGGGCACTAACTAACCAAGCCAGCTGTTGCCTGAAAGATTTTGGGAATCTGAATTTACAAATTCACCAAAAATGCACCATTGTCCTAAATACCTTTTAATCTTTGAAATTGAGAGGCATCGAAAGAAAATTTAAATAGTGATATGGTGCTGCTACGTGCACTGCCATTGATCCACCACATTTAAATTATTTTCTGTATATCTCGATAGTAATCTAACACGTTCATCATTGTCACTTTTGTGTTTCTCTATCAAGCTTACACCTTTTTCCCTTTTAACTACACCTTCATGTCTTATTAAGAGTTCGAAGAGTCTTCCGCCGATTAGTAAATACAAGTATAGAGCATTAGAGCCACTCCCTAGATGCACATTTTTGTTCCCATTTTTTGTTGTCGTTAACTTTCTTTTCCTTTTGATACTTAAGATAAAATAAAGATATAATATAATATGATAATAAAAAAAGATAATAATATTTTATTACTATTATGAAAGATTATATATTAATTTTTAAATTAATTTAATATACTTTTAAATATTATAATTTAACAAAAAATATTAAAAATATTAAACAAGTAATGAAATGATTTTCTATTTAAAACTATCTATTGAAACTACTAAATAAATAATTTTAATTTAAAAAAAATCATGAATAATAAAATAAAATAATTTTTTTTGTTAGATAATCTAAATAAATATATGATATATATTATATGTAAATGAAAAAATATCCTAGTAAATAAATTATATTTATTTTAAAATTTTAATTATTTTTTATAATTTTATAATTTTTAATATTAATTTATTCAAATATATTAAAAACTAAAACTGTCTTTGTGAGAAAATGATAAATAATTTTTAAAATTAATTATCAAACGAGTCCTAAGAGTAGTCCACAATAGTTATCATAATTATACTTACAAATTTTATCTAATTTAACAATCACTTAACCATGAAAAGTTTAGTCCTTTTAAAAGTTAAAATGGGACAAATTTGTCTCATCTTTTTTTACACTGTTTAGTTGTTGAAGAAAATGTGCGGGAAAGAAAATAATGTGAAAACAAGAAGAAAAAATAGTTGATTATTAAGTAGTTTAGTGTAAGAGAAAAAAAATATTATGATGGAAAAATATGTGTATTTATACAATGACATAAATATTAAATATTATAAAAAATAAATATTTTATTGCAATAAATAAAAGATTATAAAATTTACAAATAAAATAAAGAGAATAAATGTCGAAAATAAATTATGTAACAATCAAAGGAAATGTTTCAATTTAATAAACAATAAATATTATATTTTTATGCTCTTTATGTTTTTTAATTTTTATGTCAATTATTCTTTTAATCATAGGCTGGATAATTTTCCTTTGTTATAGACTATAAAAAAAAGTGATTTTGAGGTTTTAATAATTTAAAAATATTTGGAAGAAAAAAATGAATCTATTTCTTTTTACGAATCTATTTTTTTTATGAATCTATTTATTTTTTGTTAAC
>JBBPBO010000004.1:31365388-31517126 GCA_037974295.1 Cicer cuneatum | reverse complement strand
CTCAATAATTTGAAACAATTATTAGATATTTTTACTTTATAAATCTTTTTTTTTTAAAAAATTGTAACAAAATTGATGATTTTTCTTACAAAGAAATTGTAATAAAAGGTATCTAAGTTGATGTGGTATAACTGATTATTTTCATTTGATTATTTACATTACTAATTTATATAAATTAATCTCTTTTTTTTTACACTAAATAATCATTTTATTATCTATTATTTTTTTTCTTTTTTTACTTTCTTTTCTTTTCTCCATCATTCCTTCATCAATCAAATAAAATATAAAGAAGGTAGGAATTAAATTATTCCGATTTAATTTTTTAAAGATAAAAAATTATATTTTTTTTTAGGACTAATTTAGGTCTCTTGATTTTTCTCACGGACAAAAATGATATTCAATTAAAAAAATTACTTTGCTTGTAAATTGGTTATGAGTAATTAATTTTGACATTTTTCTCACGAACAAAAATGATATTCAATTAAAAAAATTACTTTGCTTGTAAATTGGTTATGAGTAATTAATTTTAACTAAAAGTTATGTAAATTGATCCTAATTTGTATATGCGTAAAAAAAAAAAGCAAATCTAAAAAATTCCTATATATTTAAACGGAGTTTTCTCCATCATTTTGACGTGAAATGTGTTAAACAATATATTTGATACTAAAGCAAGTGTCAAAAACAAATTTAAGCAAAAGCCCCAGATATCAATTTCAAATCATTATAAATTCATGAGAAAAAAAGTAATTTAATTTTAGAAATTTCTGACCAAATTTAATATTCAAATTCACTAATTTAATTTATGTTAGTTTTATTAAGCATCATTTAGTAATTTTATATCAAACTCAAACTAAATCAAATCAATCATAAATAGGTTAGGTTTACGGATCATATAAAATAAAGCGGTTTGGTTTCTTATTTTAAAATGTTGTAATTAAATGAAGATACTTTTAATATTTTAACATCTTAAAAATAAAAATAAACATTTTTTTACTCAATACATCATTTAATACTTAAAAAACCTTCACCAACACAACAAACTACATAAAACAACAAAATTTTAAATTAAATCCAACAACTATACATAAATTCTAACAATACGTCCATATAGTGAGAAAAAAAAAATTGCCATGTTAGTGGTCCAACATTAAATTGTAAAAACAATAGGTTAATGGTAGAAAAAAATAATAAGAAAAAAATATCATGTGAAAATATTGAATTCAGTAATTCGAAATGTTAAATTCGTTATCTGAACTAAACACCTTTGAGTTTAAGCAAATTAATTCATATTAGATCCAACTAAAATAAAGAATGGATTATTAAGTTAGTGAATTGACTCATCTATCTAACACCCCTAAACCAATACACATTAGTGACAATAAAGAAAAAAATGTCCTATTCGACCATTCAAATTTGAGACTTTTCAATTCAATGTACAACATCTCGTTCTCAGGAAAATGAGCACTTTTGTGTACTGTGTGATTTAAAACTACTCTTTATTTGTCACTAGGAAAAAGATTTAGCTGCGAAAAGGATTAATTGTTCTCAACTTTTAATTTTTTATTTTTTTCTTCAAACGATTACGCTAAACAATAAATTTTGTCTCTCAGCTGCAAGTTTTTTAACTACTCCAAAGAGTATTAGGTACAATGTGGATTTTTAAACTACTGAAATAGATGTATAAAGTAAAATTGATAAGGATAAAGATAGTGTAAAAATCTTATTTGATTAATTGTGTGTGGTAGAAAAATTATAAGTTGTAGTATTTATAGGCAAAGCTGATAAAAATATGTAGCCTTGCTCGGCTAATTACATGGGTAATGCATGATAGCTCTCAACTAAGATAATTTGTGGTGCCACACGATTGACTCGTTTTCTTGCTTCTTCGACCCATCACGTTGGCATTATCTATGTGTGCTCTTATTCTGTTACCATTCCTTCGCGTTTGTTGTTAGTGGCGCTAAAAGCAAGGGAGGTGAGCGTAACTATTGAATTATCAGGCGATAGTGAACCTTGACAACCCTTGTGGACTGTAGTACATCTGAGAAAGATGCGACTAACTCATATTAGGCTTCCTCCCATGCATCTGGCCTTCCTTTAACTGAGGGTAGTTTGGCTATCCCAAAAATTAATATGTTGGTCGGTCACAGTTAACCAGTTATTTATTTTTCAGGTGTAACCAAATGCCCCTTGCATCACATTGTTTGATAGTTGATTGCTTTCAAGGTGCAAACACGAGAAGGGGGGTTGAATTGTGTTTGTCAAACTTGAATTCTTTTGTTGTTTTGTTAATTGTTGATGCGAATTATTTGATGAATAAATAATTAGACTTAGCAGCGGATAATAACAACATATGAACACAACGATTTATCCTGGTTCACCATTAACTTGGCTACATCCAGTCCCTTCACTCCGAAGGCTTTAATCCACTAATTCAAAACACTTTGAATTACAACACCTGACCCTGCAAGTCAGTCTTCCCAAACAGTCTGACAACCCTAGACTTTTGAGGAACGATAACAACACCTTGATTCTACAAGTCAAGTCTTCTCCTACCAATCTGACAACCCTATATTGAAGAAGGAATCTACACCTCTAACAGGTTTGATTACAAGGGTTTGGAACTTTGCAAAATTGCTTCTGGAAAGTTGATCGTTGCAATGACTTTCACACTCTTTTGTTGCTTCAGGAAAGCTGATTGCTGCACTGAATTTCACTCTCAAAAAATCACTTAGAGAATATTTCTTTTGCACTCAAGTGTTTCTCTCTTTTGAACTCTCGGATGACTTTGAATTGAAGCTTGAGTTCTTATGTTTTTCGATCTCTTTGAACTCTAAGATGAATCTGGATTTTATGCTTGAGTTCTTCTACTTTGAGATGCCTATTACTGCTGCTTAAAGCCTCCTTTTATAGCTGAAGTATGAGCTTTGTCCAAGCTTATTTTCGAGATAAATCTTGCTCATATTTCCTTTGAAAATTATGTTTGCCAATCCTGTTTTACTTTAATTTTGAACTGTATCTTCTTGCTTCAGATTTCATTCGAATTGCCTTCAAGTCTTCAGTGATTTTTTGAATCAAATCTCCTTAATACTTTGATCAGATTTCTATCAAAAATCAATCAAGTCTTCTTCGAATTTTAATTAAGTCTTCAGTGATCTGCATCATTATTTAAATCTGGACCATATGATTTGCTGATCTGGACCAAGTCTTGACCATGTGATATGATGTGTATCATTGTGTTTCCGGATCTGGACAATGTAACCTTCTGATTTGGACTATGTGATATTTTGATCTGGACCATATGATCTGTTCTTAACCTTGCTATCTTCTGGTCTTGACCAAGTCTAGACCACGTCTTCTGTTTTGGACCAAGTCTGGAACATGTCTTCTGTTTTGGACCAAGTCGGGAACATGTCTTCTGTTCTGGACTGAGTTATCTTCTGAACTCTGTTTCCTTCTGACCAAGTCTCCTTATGGACAAGATTACCTTCTGGTCTTACCAAGTCTTCTTCTGGACAATGTTTCCTTTTGGTCTGGACCAAGTCTCCTTCTGGACCATACTTCTTTTTGATATGGGCAATGAATAATATCCTCTGATAATATCATTGTTTCTTCCCTCTAATGATATCCTCTGATGTTTGCCTTTGAGGATATCCTCTTATTCTTGCTTCTGATGGGATCCTCTAGAGGTATGTTCTGGTATCATCTGGAGGTATCCTATGGTATCCTCTGGAGGTATCTTCAGGTATCCTCTGGAGGTATTGTAACAACCCGAGTTTTTAAACATCGTGAGTGTATTTTTTTTTTAACCAAAATCAATAAGAGAATTTTTAAATTAATTCAAAATATTTAAAAGAAAATTAAATTAAATTATTTCATAAAATAATACGTCGTGATTCAAATGACGAACGTAATTAAATAATTACATCGTAACTTTAACCGAGTAAATTAGTTTTGGGAAATTGATTTTCAAAATATACTAAAATAAAGATACATCAAAAATTGTATCCTGGACCCACCAAAACATTATTAGAGTTCGGAAAAATATACAATTATCCCAAAATAAATAATTACATCCACCGAGCTCAAGACCCTATACAACAAGTCTAAACTGATCATGCACTAAAGCTACAGTAGCACGGTTTCCACCGCATCCTCTACAAGTCTCTTCTTCACCCAGATGTATGTCCCTCTGCGTTGTCCACAACTACGCCGTACGTGAAGTTCATGGAAAACTAACGACGTCTCCGTCGTTAGTGTAACCGTCGGAGGTACAGGTATGAGTATCATCTGAGAGCAAAGCCCAATTTTCCACAATAATAGTAAAGGGTCACCGACCGAAAATAACAATTACCACATAGCAATTATTTCTAAGATAACAATGTACAAATATGGCATGCTCAAATGATATAAAAACAGTAATGATGAAGTATGCTTACTTATGAAATGTATACATTAACATCTTCGTGAAATAGCCAATTTACATATTAATGATATTGCAAGTACAACAAAATCAGCATTCACAAACACCCATTCGGCACTCAAATTTCAATGGATACTTGCAACCCTCGGTTTCAACTCATATTAAAACATGACTCACATGAAGTTGCAAACACGAGAAGGGGGGTTGAATTGTGTTTGACTAACTTGAATACTTTTTCTGTTTTTGCAGTTTTAAAACAAAACTTGATATATGAATAAAACAGAGTTAGCTGCGGAAATAAAGTAAAAATAAAAACACAGAATTTTATATTGGTTCACAGTTAACGAGGCTACGTCCAGTCCCTTCACCTTGAAGGATTTCACTAATTCAAACCTTGAATTACAACAATTCCACTAACCCTCCAAGTCAGTCTTCTCAAACAGTCTAACAATCCTAGACTCTTGAGGAATACAACACCTTGACTTACTAAGTCAAGTCTTCTCCTACCAATCTGACAACCCCAGATTGTAGAAGGAATTACAACTCCTTGAATCTAATTGCCAAGTAATCTGCTACCCCTTTTGACTCTCTCAGATTGTAGACTCTACTTCAACAACTTAGATCTAACACAAGGGAAAGAAAATAACACGAGTGCTTGCTTCTAGAAAGCTGGAACTCACAATTAACCTCACTGAAAACTTGAGTGTTTCCTTTGGAAGTATATGACTCTTTTGTGATTTTCGATACTAAGTATTCTGCCTTGAACCTCCTTTTATAGATGCGAATTAGGGCCTCTTCCAAGGTTAATTTCGAGCTGTATCTTGCTGGATTCTCTTGCAAAAATATCTTGACCAATCGGGCTTCACTTAAATAAGAAACATATCTTTTTTAAGTTTCAGATTTTCTTTCAAAAATAACTGGCCAATCATGTCTTTAGTTTGTTCCCGCCAACAGCTCCTGAACTCCCATACGACTTCACTTTATTTTTGTAACAAATCCTTTTAATACTTTGATCAAAATAAATTAAAATCTCCACCGTTAATCCTCATGATTAAATCTGGACCATTTGATCTTGTGCGCTAGTCCAAATCTGGACCATACTAAGTGATCTGCTGTGATCCTCTGGTCTGGATCAAATCTCCCTTTGGTAGGCTTCCTTCTGGTCTGGTCCAGGTCTCCTTCTGACTTTGTTTCCTTCTGATCTGGGCAAGCAAAGATATCTTTTGGTGATGTTTTGACATCCTGGAGTAACTTTTGGTACCTTCAGGATTCAATCTCTGGAACCCTTTGATCTTCTGCTTCTGATTACTTCAGCTTCTAGTGGCATTTGATTTAATAATTCAAGGTTCAAAATAAAATTACATGGAGTGCTTTTGTAAACATCAAAATCCTAAGTACTTAGAACCAACTTGGTTCCAACAATTCCCCCTTTTTGATGATGACAAAACCTTAACTTATTTTGCTAGTTTATAACTCGAAGACTTGAATTACTCCGCCTCAAACCAATCTCTCCCCCTAAGTCTGATACTGACTTTTTCTTCTCCTTTTCAACTCCTTCTCTTTTCACTATTTCTTTTCTTCTCTTCTCCTCTCCTTTTCAACTCCTTCTTTATTCTCTCTTTCTTTTCTCCCTTCACATAGCCTCTCCTTTTCAACTCCTTTTTTTTCACTCTATCTTTTTCTCTCTCCCTATTTCCTCTCCTTTTCAACTTCTTCTCTTTTTCACTCTTTCTTTTTCTCTCTCCCTGATTCTTCTCCTTTTCAACTCCTTCTCTTTTCATCTCTTTCTTTTTCGCTCCTCCTTTCTTTTTATCTCTCATTTTCTACTTATTTCTCCTTTTTTTTCTCTCTCTCTCTCCTCTTTTTTGTCATCAGCCAAAAAAAGGTCCTACTATTTTTGTAATTTTTTGTTTTTCTCTTTACAAATTACAGAAAGTAAAAATAGAAAATTAAAAAGCATAAAATAAAATTACAAGAAAAATAAAACTCCTAAGAAGACTACTTGAGCTAGTCAAATATGGAGACAGTGTTGAGATGCTTTTGATGAACTCGAACCTATCTTCTGGTAATGCTTTGGTGAAGATATCATCCCATTGATGATCAGTGTCCATAAACTGGATGCTTAAAGTCGCTTTTTGAACATGGTCCCTAATGAAATGGTGTTTTATTTCAATGTGTTTGGCTCTAGAGTGTAAGATAGGGTTCTTGGTTAGGTTTATGGCTGAAGTGTTATCACAGAACAAAGGGATATTGGTTTCAAAGATGTTGCAATCTTCAAGTTGATGTTTCATCCAGAGTAACTGTGAACTACATCCTGCTGCTGATATATACTCAGCTTCAGTTGTTGACATGGCAATGGTGCTTTGTCTTTTGCTTGACCAAGAGATCAAATTATCACCTAAGAAAGTGCAGTTGCCAATTGTACTTTTCCTTTCCAGCTTGTCTCCAGCATAGTCAGAATCACAAAAACCTCTGAGTTTGTAGGTGGGGGTTTTCTTGTATAACAGGGTAAGGTTGGTGGTTCCTTTAAGGTATCTCAGAATTCGTTTGCCAGCAGTTAAATGGGATTCCCTAGGGTCAGCTTGAAAACGGGCACAGACACAAACACTAAACAAAATGTTAGGTCTAGAAGCAGTTAAATAAAGAAGGGATCCAATCATACCTCTGTATGTTTTCAGGTCTACCTTTTGGCTGGTTTCATCTTTCTCAAGTGAGCAGGTTGGGTGCATGGGGGTGGCCATAGGCTTATAGTCACTCATCTTGAACTTTTTAAGAAGTTCTTTAGGGTATTTAGATTGGTGAATGAGTATACCTAATTTACCTTGGTGAATCTGAATTCCCAAGAAGAACTTAAGTTCTCCCATCATGCTCATTTGGAACTCTTTCTGCATTAGGTCAGAAAACTTTTTGCACAAAGTACCATTAGTCGATCCAAATATGATATCATCAACATAAACTTGAATAATCAAAATATCATTTTTAATGGATTTCCTAAATAGAGTATTATCAATCTGGCCTATATTAAATTCATTCTTAAGTAGAAAGTTACTAAGTCTGTCATACCATGCCCTTGGTGCTTGTTTTAAACCATATAAAGATTTTTTAAGTTTAAAAACTTGGTCTGGAAATCAGAATTTTTTATGGTCACTGAAAACTGTGAACGTGCATCCGTATAAGTAGTGCCTCCAGATCTTTAATGAAAAAACTATTGCAGCAAGCTCTAAATCATGAGTAGGATAGTTTCGTTCTTGAGTTTTCAACTGCCTTGAGGCGTAGGCTACAACTTTCTTGTGTTGCATCAAAACACATCCCAAACCTTGGTGAGATGCATCACAACAAACCTCATAGGGTTCCTCTCGTTGTGGCAAGACCAATACTGGTGAGGTTGTCAACTTTTCCTTAAGCAACTGAAAACTTTCCTCACACTTCTCTATCCATGCAAACGGCTTATTCTTTCTGGTGAGTTGTGTCAATGGAGCCACAATCTTCGCAAATTCTTCAATAAATCTTCTGTAATATCCTGACAGTCCGACAAAACTACGTATGTCTGTGGTGGTCTGAGGTTGTTCCCAAGCAAGGATTGTCTCAATCTTTGCCGGATCTACAGCGATTCCTTCTTTTGTTATCACATGTCCCAAGAAATTCACTTTCTCTAGCCAAAACTCGCACTTCGACAGATTGGCGTACAATTGCTTTTCTCGTAAAACTTCAAGAACTTGACGTAAATGTTCTCCATGTTCTTCTTCATCCTTTGAATAAATCAATATATCATCGATGAACACCACAACAAATTTATCCAAGAATGGGCTAAAGATTCTATTCATATAATCCATAAAAATCGCTGGTGCATTCGTAACTCCAAATGGCATAACGAGATATTCATAATGTCTGTAACGAGTCCTGAAAGAAATCTTTTGAATATCTCCTTCTCTTACCCGAATCTGATGGTATCCTGACTTCAAATCGATCTTTGAAAACACCGCTGCTCCTCTCAATTGGTCCATCAAATCATTGATGCGTGGTAAAGGATAACGATTCTTAATAGTTACCTTGTTAAGTTGCCTATAATCCACACATAAGCGCAAACTTCCATCCTTCTTCTTAACCAACAACATCGGAGCTCCCCATGGCGACACACTTGGTCTGATAAATCCTTTCTCCAACAAACGTTCAATTTGACCCTTAAGCTCGCTTAATTCCAATGGCGACATCCGATACGGCGCAATTGAAATAGGTGCAGTTCCTGGGTGTAGATCAATGAAGAATTCCACCTCTCTTACTAGGGGTAATCCTGGAATTTCTGTTGGAAATACATCCGGATACTCTTTGACTAACACCACATCTTCTATGCTCACATCCATCTTGATCTCCACGTTAGCCAATGATAAAAATTCCTGAGTTCCTTCTCTCAGTGACACTCCGAGCTTGTTAGCAGCCAAATACCAAACGACTCCAGGTTCGGGATAAAGAACTAATTTGCGAGCACAATCCAAGACTGCATAATTATGCGACATCCAATCCATGCCGAGAATGATCTCGAGTGATTGTAGGGGTAAACGGATTAAATTAACCAAGAAATCTCTATTCTGAATAGTTACAGGACAGCGTAAACATGCAGAATTTATGGTCAAAGTCTTTGCAGGGGTGGAAACAACCAAATCAAAAGGTAAGGAAGACATAGATAGCTTCAAACGATTCACACAGTCCATAGGAATGAAGGAATGGGTTGCCCCTAAATCAAAAAGTGCAGTTAGTGTGTTACCTGCAATCTCGCAATCTCGTTGGATTAAATTATGAGCTTGACTCCCAGCTTCAGCAACCATGTGATAGACGCGTCCCCTAGCAATAGAACGAGTAGCCCTAGTTGCATTCACTGTTGGTTCCACCTTCGGAACCTTGCAATCCCTTACAAAATGTCCTTGCTTCTGTCAATTATAACATGTAGGATCCTTTGTGGTGCAAGCAGTAGCATAATGTCCCTTTTCCCACATCGGAAACATCGAACCCCTTGTCCCAATTGTCGTCTAATTTGGAACTGATGACACATAAATTGTTCATCCACCTCTTCGTGGAAAAATTTGAAATGTCTTGACAAAGATTCAAACTTAGCTGCATATTCACCCACCGTCATGTTTCCTTGGTACAATTTCAGAAAATCATCACCCAACTTAGTCCTAGTGCTCATCGGAAAGTATTTGTCCAAAAACTTCTTTTTGAATGACTCCCAGTTCACCTCCTCATGAGCTGATCCCATCAGAAGTCTAGTACTTCTCCACCAATATTCTGCATCCCCTAGTAGCAGATATGTAGCATAGTTGACCTTTACCGCTGCCTGGCAATTAATCATTTCAAAAATTTTCTCCATTTCCTGAATCCATTGGTCCGCTCTTTCTGGACCTTCATCACCCTTGAACTTTGGAGGATTATGACGACGAAAATCCTCATGTCCTCTTGATTTAGCAGCAGGAATCTCTCTTCAGCACACCACAACTATACAAGACTTGACACTCTAACTACTTGCTCCTATGCATGATCAGATAACGACTCAAAACCAACAATCTAACCAGAGCTCTAACCAAAACTTTAACCAAATGTTTAACCAGAAATATAACCAAAAGCTCTGATACCAAAGTGTAACACCCCGAGTTTTTAAACAGCGCGAGTGTATTTTTTTTTTCAACCAAAATCAATAAGAGAATTTTTAAATTAATTCAAAATAATTAAAAGAAAATAAAATTAAATTATTTCATAAAATAATACGTCGTGATTCAAATGACGAACGTAATTAAATAATTACATCATAACTTTAACCAAGTAAATTAGTTTTGGGAAATTGATTTTCAAAATATACCTAAATAAAGATACATCAAAAATTGTATCCTGGACCCACCAAAACATTATCAGAGTGCGAAAAAATATACAATTATCCCAAAATAAATAATTACATCCACCGAGCTCAAGACCCTATACAACAAGTCTAAACTGATCATGCACTAAAGCTACAGTAGCACGGTTTCCACCGCATCCTCTACAAGTCTCTTCTTCACCCAGTTGTCCGTCCCTCTGTGTTGTCCACAACTACACCGTACGTGAAGATCAAGGAAAACTAACGACGTCTTCGTCGTTAATGTAACCGTCGGAGGTACGGGTTTGAGTATCATCTGAGGGCAAAGCCCAATTTTCCACAATAATAGTAAAGGGTCACCGACAAAAATAAATACCACATAGCAATTATTTCTAAGATAAGAATGTACAAACATGGCATGCTCAAATGATATAACAACAGTAATGATGAAGTATGCTTACTTATGAAATGTATACATTAACATCTTCGTGAAATAGCCAATTTACATATTAATTATATTGCAAGTACAACAAAATCAGCGATCACAAACACCCATTCGACACTCAAATTTCAATGCATACTTGCCACCCTCGGTTTCAACTCATCAACTCATATTAAACCATGACTCACAGCCAACCACGCCGATGCAATATGTAAATGCCAATGTACACAACTCTTGGAATTTCCAAGGTGCAGTCTCTCAGGGACCAGCACACACGCAATCTCTCACGGACCAGCACGATTTTACAAATGGAATGGACCGTCAAATACACGCGGAAGCATTCCGTATCCCGGATAGAATAGACCGTCTAATACACGCAGAACTACTCTAAACCCGGATAGAATAAACCGTCTAATACACGCGGAACTATTCTACAACCCTTCACGATTACTACATTGATGTGTATTAGCCTCTCACAGACCAAATACACAGAAGTTAAATCCTCGCACGGATAGAATGGACCATCTAATACACGCGGAACCACTCCGTAGTCCGAGTAGAATAGACCGTCTAATACACGTGGACCTACTCTTGTTGGAACCAAGTTGGTTCTAAGACTTAGGATTTTGATGTTTACAAAAGCACTCAATGTAAACTTATTTTATACCTTGAATTATTAAATTAAATGTCATCAGAAACTGAAGAAATCAGAAGCAGAAGATCAAAGGAAAATGAATTCTGGAATTTCCAGAAGATGTTTCAGGATGACAAAACTGAACCAGAAGATAACTTTGCAGGCCTATATCAGAAGGAATAAAATTCAGAATGAAACATGGATCATATCATTGGAAAGCCTGCCAGAAGGAGAGTTGATCAAGACAAACAGGAATCAAATATCAATTTCATTCCAGAAGTTATTCTGACCAGAAGATGGCCTGGAAGTAAAAATTACACAGCCCAGACTTGTTCCAGACTTGACCAGAAGGTATGTTTATGAGTCCAGAACATGAAGATCAATCCAGATTTGGCCCAGACCATAAGATAGCATGATTTAGGGCATGGAACTAAGTCCAGAACTAAAGAAGTGAGTTCCAGAATCAACCCAGACCTGGTCCAAAATTAAAGGTAAAATGTCCAGACTGAAATATTTTGTGATCAAGTTTATTTCAGTTTGTTCCAGACCAAATTCCAGAATCTGTCCAGATCAGAGTAAAAATATCCAGATCAATGGTTCAGAAATAATTTTTTGAGTCCAGTGATGATCAAGATCAGAAAATCAAACCATGGCCCAGAAGTGACCGAAATTAGAGGGACAGGCTGTGCAGTCCAGAAATGGCCGAATCCAGAAGTTCATAGCTGATCAGGCGCGCATCCAGGAAGGCCGAAATCAGAAGATCAGAGGGCTATGAAGTGTGGTCCAGGAATGGCTGAATTCGGAGGATAATAGCTTAGCAATCAGGCTGGTCCAGCTGTGGAATATCGCATGGTGCAGATTTGATCATGGGAATCAATGGTGAGGATCTGAAGATATTTTTATCAAATTATTGTTAAAGATTCGTTTTAAATTAAAGTGGAGCAGCATGGAAGTCAGGAGCTGTGGCGGGAAGCAATGCACATATTTGATTGGCCAGTTAAGATATGAAACAAATCTAAGGCTTAAAAAAAGATACGTTTTGGAATTAATTGAAGCCCGATTGGTCAATTTATTTTTGCCAGTGAATCCAGCAATATTTAGCTCGAATTTAAGGATTGGAAGAGGCCCAAATCAGCATCTATAAAAGGAGGCACAAGGCAGATTACTTAGCATCGAAAATCACAAAAGGGTCATACACTTCAAAAGCAAACACTCTCAAATTTTCATATAAGTCAATTGTTGAGTCTCAGTTTTTAAAGCAAGTACTCTTGTTGTTTTCGTTCCACTGTGTCAAATCTAAGTTGTTGAAGTAGAGTCTACAAGCTGTGGGAGTCAGTAGAGGTAGCAGGTTACTTGGCAATTAGATTCATAGTGTTGTGATTTCTTCTACAATCTGGGGTGTCAGATTGGCTGAAGAACAGGAGTTGTTTTTCCTCAAAGAAGTCTAGGATTGTTAGACTATTTGAGAAGACTGACTTGGAGGGTCAGTAGCAAGGTTGTAATTCAAGATTGAATTAGTGAAATCCTTTTAAGGCGAAGGGACTGGACGTAGCCTCGTTAACGGTGAACCAGTATAAAATCTGTGAGTTTTTATTATTATTTTTATCCGCTGCTAACTCTGTTTTAATTATGCATCAAGTTTTGTTTTGAAAGTATTAAAACAGGAAAAGATTCAAGTTAAGTCAAACACAATTCAACCCCCCCTTCTCGTGTTTGCACCTTTAACTCTGACCCCGGATAGAATAGACCGTCTAATACACGCGGAACTATTCTATAACCCATGGTTACTACTTAACTTCGCGGCCCATCACGGTCACCGCATCAACTCTGTGGCCTATCGCGGTCACCACCTGACTATGCAATGCATGGACATGCGATGTGTTCTCTTCACTGAAAACAGTATGCAAATAGCAGCTAAAAATCCAGCCACTCCATCACCACCTCAAACCATCTCAAACCATCTCAACAACTTCATTATCACCACATCAACAAAGAATCTCAAGAACCTTATCATCACCACCTCAACCATCTCAAAAAATTCCATTTAATTCATCCCAAGCCTTCCCCAATGTTTCCCCAACTCTTTAAGTACCTAAACCAATATTTAAAACTGGAATTTTTGAAAAAAAACCATCTGTATTCGAATACAGCTTCCTTGTATTCGAATACAGATGCTAAAACAGTGAAAAATCAAATTATGTATTCGAAAACGAGGTTGTCGTAGCCGAATAAAGATGTGAAGTCAGTGGCAAAAACAACAAATCTGTATTCTTTAAGACCCTTAAATTTTAATTAAAATTATGGAATTAATTTTAAGTGTATTTGGAGATATTTGTAAAATATTTAATATATGTATGTTTTGAGTAAATATATATATATAAATATTTATTTTGGATGATGAATAAAAATTATTGGATGAAGATTAAATTAATTTAATTATGAGTAATTAAATTAATCGGGCCGTTAATTGAGGATAAGTGGCTAATTACAAGACAATTAAGTGCTGAAGGATCCAACATTATTTTAACAATATTTTTGATTAGGTGGCACCTAAGTAACTCTATAAATACATGTGAGGAGGCAGAGAAAAATCAGAACTCCATACCTCCCCATTCTGCATGTAACAGTGCTGCATGTAACAATACCCTTTCCTCCCATTCTGCCTCCTGTTTTCTGAAAGCTGTTTCACGATTTCAAAAGAGAAAAAAAAAGAGAGAACTCCTCAAAGTGCCATTACTTGGACATCCAAGCACTGAAACACCAAAACACCAGTACAAAAGTTATTTCCCATACCATTACGGAGCTAAAGAACCTAGTTTCGTAGCAGCAAACGGAGGCTGCAGTTTCACCGATTTTTGGCGCGAAAACGGGAACGAGAGCAGAAACGAGAAAAATAGCAGAACACGCAACAAGGGTAAGGGCACCTTCCACTTTCTAGTTGCATTAGGGCTGTAAATGCATGTTGTTTCATTTCTGTTTTTGAAGAAAAACTGTTTTTTGAAATGACATTTTGAAAAATGAAGAAAATGCATTTTGTTGATACGTGATGGTTGTTGTTGGTTGAATGCATTAATGATGTTTTGATTATGTGGAAAAGTGGAAAAAATGTCTTATATGTTATTTTAAACATGATTAAAATGCATGTTCATAAAACTGTTTTGAAAATGGTTTTGAAATGCAAAAATGCATTCTGTTGATGTTTTGCTGCTTTGTGATGCTTGCATGTTATTCTGGTGTGTTGTGAAAGCTGAAATGCTTGCATGTTATTCTCATGTGTTGTGAAAGCTGAAATGCTTGCATGTTATTCTGGTGTGTTGTGAAAGCTGAAATGCTTGCATGTTATTCTGATGCGTTGTGAAAGCTGAAATGCTTGCATGTTATTCTGATATTGAGAAAGCTGAAATGATGTATGGTGTTTTGATGGTTTGAAAGTCTGGATGATTTTGTGTTAATCATTCTGATTCTGGTTCTTTTTCTGATGTTCTGATGTTCATCATTTTGGTTCTGTTTCTGATGTTCTAATGTTGATCATTCTGGTTCTGTTTCTGATGTTCTGATGTTGATCATTCTGATTCTGTTTATGTTTTGAGTGATTCTGATGATGTTGATGATTTAAAAAGAAAAGGGATTTTAATGAGGAAAGTATTGTCTGGAAAAAGTGTTGAATCTATTTTGATGTTTGGTTGTTTGTTTTTAAAAGAAAACAGTTTGAAAAGGGTTGAAATCTCAGGAAAATTTCACTGGTTTTCGAAGGTGTATTTGAATACAACATGTGTGTATTCGACTACAACCTGTCAAGTTTCTGTTTTACTTAAGTTTTCAAACATGTATTCGAATATGAGCCCCTGTATTCGAATACAGAGGAAGGATTTTTGCTTCTGACTTAGCATCTGTATTCGGTTACGACCATGTCGTATTCGAATACAAAAGTGGGATTTTAACACTGCATTCACATCTGTATTCGACTACAGGCATGCTGTATTCGAATACAGAATGCATATTTTCACAAGTTTCAGCTTCTGTATTCGAATACAATGGGTCTGTATTCGAATACAGATTCGTGTTTTTCCAGAAGCTCAGTTTTTAGCTTCTGTATTCGAATACAAGGAAGCTGTATTCGAATACAGATTCGTGTTTTCCAGAAAATCAAGTTTTAAACTCTACCTTGTGAATTCTAATGTGTTAGGAAACCTTGAGAAGGGTTAAAGTGATTTTAAATGTAGTTCTTGAAATATTTTTGAAGAGGAGAGGCTGATGTTTTGAAAACCTTTAATGACCTGGGAGAAAATGCTGAATTTTTCAAGGTTTGGTCTTCTGTATTCGACTACAGGCATGCTGTATTCGAATACAGAATGTTAAAATTGCAGTTTTTGGCTTATGTATTCGAATACAAGGGGTCTGTATTCGAATACAGATTCGAGTTTCCAGAAATTCCAAGTTTTTAAGAGTGTTTTGTAAACCCTGAGTGTTTGGGGAATGTTGGGATTGTTGTGGTAAATTAAAATGAAACTTTTGGTGATATTTTGAAGTTGTGGTGATGAAGTTTTTGAGACTTTACTGATGTAGTGAAAGATGTTGTTGTGTGCACTGAGACTGCCTCTGTATTCGAATACCAGATGGCTGTATTCGAATACAGAGTGTAATTCTGCACTGTTTTTGGCTTTTGTATTCGAATACACTGTATTCGAATACAGATTCGTAAAATTCCAGAAAATCCCAATTTTAAACACTGTATTTGAATTTTAAGAATTTGGGAAAACATTTCAAAATTTTAATGAATACTTGGCTGTTTAGTCATGTTTGTGATGATGATAATCCTGATTGTGCTGAGATATTTTAAATATGATGGAAAGGCATGAATTTTCTGATTTTGCATACTGTTTCCAGAGAAGTGAAATACTACATATTCATGCATTGCATAGTCAAGTGGTACCCGCGATGGGCCACAGAGTAATGCGCAACCACATGCTGATCTGTTGAGCGATTGCACGAGTGCTGGTCTGTTGAGCGACTGCACTAAGTACTGATCTGTTGAGCGATTGTACTGTGGTATATAGGTGCTGGTCTGTTGAGGGACTGCACTGGTACTGGACTGTTGAGCGTTTGTACCCTGAAATGCGCAGCCACGTGCTGATCTGTTGAGCGATTGCACGAGTGATGGTCTGTTGAGCGACTGCACTAGGTACTGATCTGTTGAGCGATTGTACCTTGGTATATGTGAAACGTGCTAGTCTGTAGAGCGACTACACGAGTGCTGGTATGTTGAGCGACTGCACTAGGTGCTGATCTGTTGAGCGATTGCACCTTGGTCTTGAGGGTCGTTAAAGTCAAACATATTGTGCTGGTTTGTTGAGCGACTGCACCTTGGTGATTCCAAGAAAATTGTATACATGAGCATATACATATTGCATTGAGGGATTGACCAGTGGGTCACGTTTGATTATATGATGAATGGTTGGAAATTGATGTGTGTGAGTACTGTGCAGAAACTGAATTTTTGATTTAAATGAATGTGATTTGCTGAGGTGTTGTTTGTACTTACCACATACTTCATAATAATTGGCTGTTGTTTTTGAAAAGGCATATATGTCATTAAAATTTCAAATGAGCATTATTATTTTCCTCATCATCATATGTTATACCATGGATATATTTGTTGCTGTGAAATATATGCTATGTGATTATTGTTAATTTCTGTCGGTGACCCTTGCTATTATATTGTGGAAATTGGGCTTTGCCCTCAGATGCCCCCCAAACCCATGCCACCCGTGGGTACCCGAACGACGGAAACGTTGTTAGACTTCCTTGATCGCTATTCACACACTGCTTGGGTATTTGACCCCATCTCAAGCAGGGCGACTTACACGGGGTGGTAGGAGAGGACGAGTAGGACCGACGGCGTAGAGGATTTCGTGGAGCGCACACATACGAGTATAGATTTTCCCGTGCCTTTCCGTCTGGTATTGGAGGCGCGCGGAATTTTCGACGATGCTGAGGAGTCCACTAGAGGGGTTGAGACGGAGGCCACCCTAGGTGTGGTGACTCCCAATTCGGTGGTTGGAGGAGAGGTACATGAGTCTGAGGCAGAAGGGAAGAATGAAGAGCCGAAGCCAGTAGTAGCTGAGATTCCGGGTCCGTCCAGGATCTCTGATGATTGTTATGAGATTCCGGCGCCGCCGAAGCGACTGAGACTATGTATTGATCTGACTTCGGAGGAGACCGACCCCTCTCTGTATGATGATGAGGAGGAGGAGGTCACGTCGTGGCGAGCGGCAGATTCGGAGGAGACTTGCTTGGGATGCGGAGGAAATCCGTGCTACTGTAGCTGTTGCGCATGATCAGTTAGACTTGATGTATAGGATTTGAGCTGGAAATGTATTTTGTTTTTATTTTGAAAAAAAAATTGTTGTACTACTTATTCCGCACTTTGATATTGTCTTTTGGGAATGCTATGACATTATTATCTTTCAAAAATGTCTTATTGTTTATTATTAAATTTCCAGAATTAAGTATTTATTGAGATTACGATGAATTTATTTTGTTACGTTCATCGATTAATCCACGGCGTACTATTTCACGAAAATCTTTGTTTTAATTAAATCTGGAAAATCATTTTATTATTGAGAAAAAAAATATGCACCGCACTGTATTTTAAACTCGGGGTGTTACAATTGTGGTATTAGAGCATTTGGTTAAAGTTTTGGGATAAAGCTCTGATTTAAAGTATTTGTTTTGAGTTATTAGCTGATCATGCATAAGAGCAAGTAGTTAAAGTGTCAAGTCTTGTGTAAGTTGTGGTGTGACTGAAGTGATTATGGTTTTGTAGGAAACAATGCCTCCACGAAGAGACGACATCACAAGAGCCAATGTCAGCCGGGAAGATAGGATGGCTGAAGCAATGAACAACATGGCTGCGTATGTTGCTGCACAGATGGCTGCCAAGACTCAACGCGATCTAGAGAAGAGAGAAAGAGAGATTCACGCTGCTGAATCTAGAGGACTAGAGGATTTTCGTCGCCATAATCCTCCCAAGTTCAAGGGTGATGAGGGTCCAGAAAGAGTGGACCAGTGGATCCAAGAGATGGAGAAAATCTTCGAGATGATTAACTGTCGGGCAGTGGTGAAAGTCAATTATGCCACGTACCTGCTGATAGGGGATGCAGAGTATTGGTGGAGAAGTACAAGATTACTGATGGGGTCAGCTCAAGAGAAAGTGAACTGGGAGTCGTTCAAGAAGAAGTTTTTGGACAACTACTTCCCGATGAGCACTAGGAGCAAGTTGGGTGATGATTTT
Organism: Cicer cuneatum; assembly: GCA_037974295.1. Classification (NCBI taxonomy): domain Eukaryota; kingdom Viridiplantae; phylum Streptophyta; class Magnoliopsida; order Fabales; family Fabaceae; genus Cicer; species Cicer cuneatum. Next base: position 31,498,488 of record JBBPBO010000004.1, on the reverse strand, counting down.
CTGAAATTGTACCAGGGGAATATGACAGTGGGAGAATACGCAGCTAAGTTTGAGTCGCTGTCCAGACATTTCAGATTCTTCCGGGAAGAAGTTGATGAACAGTTTATGTGTCATCGCTTTCAGAATGGACTGAAGTATGAGATCCAAGATTCGGTCCTACCCTTGGGAATTCAACGTTTCCAAGTGCTAGTGGAAAAGTGTAGAGAGGTGGAAGAGATGAAGAACAGGAGGGCCAACAGAGGAGGGAACTTTAACTCTGGAGGGCCTAGTCGGATACATAATCAGAACAATAAAGGGAAGCAAGTTGCCAAGCCGTATAACCGGCCACAAAACAACAAGAGAGGCCAGAATCGGCTGGGAAATTAGACTTTTGGACGGAAATTGGGACAAGGAGTCCGGTGTTATCGATGTGGAAAGGAAGGACATATTGCAACTGCTTGTACAGCGAGGGATTTGATGTGATTCAACTGCCACAAGCCAGGACACGTGGCGAGGGATTGCCGGGTTCCGAAGGTGGAGCCAACTGTGAACGCGACTAGGGCTACTCGTCCTACTGCTAGAGGCCGCGTTTATCACATGGGTGCTGAAGATAGAACTCAAGCCCAAAATTTAATCCAGCAAGATTGTGAGATTGCAGGTAACACACTAACTGCACTTTTTGATTCGGGGGCAACCCATTCTTTCATTGCTTTGGATTGTGTGCATCGTTTGAAGTTGTCTGTGTCTACTTTGCCTTTTGATTTGGTTGTTTCTACACCTGCTAAGACTTTGACTGTAAACTCTGCATGTTTACACTGTACTGTAACGATTCAGAATAGGGATTTCTTGGTCAATTTAATCTGTCTACCCCTACAATCACTCGAGATCATTCTCAGCATCGATTGGATGACCTATAACTACGTAGTTTTGGACTGCGCTTGAAAATTGGTTCTTTTCCCCGAACCTGGAATCGCTTGGTATTTGGCTGCTAACCAACTCAGAGTATCACTGAGAGAAGGAACTCAGGAATTTTTATCATTGGCTAACGTGGAGACCAAGATGGATGTGAACATAGAAGATGTGATATTAGTCAAAGAATATCCGGACGTATTTCCATCAGAAATTCCAAGATTACCCCCGGTAAGATAGGTGGAATTCTTCATTGATTTGCACCCCGGAACTGGACCTATTTCCATTGCGCCGTACCAGATGTCGCCATTGGAATTAAGCGAGCTTAAGGGTCAAATTGAAGGATTATTGGAGAAAGGATTTATCACACCAAGTGTGTCACCCTGGGGAGCTCTGGTGTTGTTGGTTAAGAAGAAGGATGGAAGTTCACGTTTATGTGTCAATTATCGGCAACTTAACAAGGTGACTATCAAGAATCATTATCCATTACCACGCATCGATGATTTGATGGACCAATTGAGGGGAGCAGCAGTGGTTTCAAAGATTGATTTGAAATTGGGATACCATCAGATTCGAGTAAGAGAAGGAGATATTCAAAAGACTGCTTTCAGGACTCGTTACGGACATTATGAATATCTCGTTATGCCTTTTGGAGTTACGAATGCACCAGCAATTTTCATGGACTATATGAATAGGATCTTCAGCCCGTTTCTGGATAAGTTCGTGGTGGTATTCATCGACGATATTTTGATTTATTCAAACGATGAAGAAGAACATGAAGAGCACTTACGCCAAGTTCTTGAAGTCTTACGCGAAAAGCAGCTGTATGCCAATTTGTCGAAGTGCGAATTTTGGCTAAAGGAAGTGAATTTCTTGGGACATGTGATAACGAGAGAAGGAATCACTGTCGATCTGGCAAAGATTGAGACAATTCTTGCCTAGAAACAGCCCCAGACTGTCACGGACATAAGAAGTTTTTTCGGACTAGCAGGATACTACAGGAGATTTATTGAAGGATTTGCTAAGATTGTAGCTCCTTTGACACAACTCACCAGAAAGAATCAACCGTTTGCATGGACGGAAAAGTGTGAGGAGAGTTTTCAGTTGCTAAAGGAAAAGTTGACAGCCTCACCAGTATTGGTTTTGCCACAACCAGAGGAACCATATGAAGTTTACTGTGATGCATCTCACCAAGGGTTGGGATGTGTTTTGATGCAACACAAGAAAGCTGTAGCCTACGCCTCAAGACAGTTGAAAACTCACGAGCGGAACTACCCTACTCATGATTTAGAGCTTACTGCGGTAGTATTTGCGTTAAAGGTCTGGAGGCACTACTTATATGGATGCACATTCACGGTGTTCAGCGACCATAAAAGTTTGAAGTACCTGTTCGATCAGAAGGAATTGAACATGCGTCAGAGAAGATGGATGGAGACTCTCAAGGATTTTGACTTTTCATTGCAGTACCACCCTGGAAAGGCCAATGTGGTGGCTGATGCATTGAGTCGGAAGAGTGTGTCAGTATCTTCAATGATAATGGCCAGACAACAAGAGCTGTGGGAAGCATTTAGAGATCTACATTTGGACGTAAAGTTTGCACCAGGAATGTTAAAGTGTGGAATGATAACAATTTCGAGTGGATTACTGGAGGAGATTGCAAACTTGCAAGATGACGCATTGATCCAAGAAAAGAGGAATCTGAGAGCGCAAGGACAAACAACTGAGTTCAGCGTCGGCACAGATGATATTCTGAGATGTAATGGAAGAATTTGTGTACCGGAAGTTGCAGAGATGAGAAGAGCGATTTTGGAAGAAGCTCATAAGAGTAAATTGAGTATTCATCCTGGAGCGACCAAGATGTACCAAGACTAAAGACATAATTTCTGGTGGCCAGGAATGAAGAGGGATGTGGCAGAATATGTATCAGCTTGTTTGACTTGTCAGAAAGCAAAAGTGGAACATCAACGACCTGTTGGAATGCTGCAACCTTTGGACATACCGGAATGGAAGTGGGACAACATTTCCATGGATTTCATAACAGGACTGCCCAAGATAAGGAAAAAGAATGATTCTATTTGGGTAATAGTGGATCGATTGACGAAGTCAGCACATTTCCTATCGGTAAGGACCACTTATAAAGTAGATAAGTTGACATAGATATACATCGCTGAGATTGTGAGGTTACATGGAGTGCCATCGAGTATAGTATCGGACCGTGACCCAAAGTTCACATCTCATTTTTGGGGAGCACTGCATGAAGTTTTGGGAACGAAACTGAAATTGAGTTCAGCCTACTATCCACAAACAGACGGACAGACTAAGAGAACAAATCAGTCCTTGGAAGATCTATTGAGAGCATGTGTGTTGGATGACAGAGGAAACTGGGATGAGGTGCTGCCATTGATTGAGTTCACTTACAACAACAGTTTTCACGCAAGTATTGGAATGGCACCCTACGAGGCTTTGTATGGACGCCAGTGTCAGACGCCTTTATGCTGGTATATGGACGGAGAGAGCATGGTTGTTGGACCTGAGATGGTAGAACAGACTACAGAGAAAATCAAGAGGATACAAGAGAAAATGAAGGCTTCGCAAGATCGTCAGAAGAGTTATGTGGACAAGCGTCGCAGACCTTTAGAATTCGAGCAGGGTGATCATATTTTCTAAGGGTTACGCCTACAACTGGTGTGGGCAGAGCTATTAAGTCAAGAAAGTTAACTCCGAAATTTATTGGACCATACCAGATTACTGCACGTATTGGACCATTGGCCTATCGGATTGCTTTACCTCCAATACTGTCCAATATTCATGAAGTATTTCATGTGTCACAGTTAAGGATATACATTGCAGACCCGTCACATGTGATCGAGCCAGATACAATTCAGCTGAGGGACAACCTGTCTTTTGAAGTATTGCCTGTAAGGATTGAAGACAGGAAGATTAAACAGTTGAGGAATAAGGAAGTCCCACTAGTCAAAGTGATTTGGAATCCGACTACTAGAGACGCGACTTGGGAACTAGAGAGTAAGATGAGGGAACAATATCCTCAGTTGTTTACTAATATGTAGTTTCGAGGACGAAACTAATTTAAGGGGGTAGTAATGTAAGACCCTTAAATTTTAATTAAAATTATGGAATTAATTTTAAGTGTATTTGGAGATATTTGTAAAATATTTAATATATGTATGTTTTGAGTAAATATATATATATATATAAATATTTATTTTGGAGGATGAATAAAAATTATTGGATGAAGATTAAATTAATTTAATTACGAGTAATTAAATTAATCGGGCAGGTTAATTGAGGATTAGTGGCTAATTACAAGACAATTAAGTGCTGGAGGATCCATCATTATTTTAACAATATTTTTGATGAGGTGGCACCTAAGTAACTCTATAAATACATGTGAGGAGGAAGAGAAAAATCAGAATTCCATACCTCCCCATTCTGCATGTAACAGTACCCTTTCCTCCCATTGTGCCTCCTGTTTTCTGAAAGCTGTTTTACGATTTCAAAAGAGAAAAAAAAAAGAGAGAACCCCTCAAAATGCCATTACTTGGACATCCAAGCACTGAAACACCAAAACCCCAGTACAAAAGTTATTCCCCATACCATTACGGAGCTAAAGAACCCAGTTTCGTAGCAGCAAACGCAGGCTGCAGTTTCACCGGTTTTTGGCGTGAAAACGGGAACGACAGCAGAAACAAGAGAAGTAGCAGAACACGCAACAAGGGTAAGGGCACCTTCCACTTTCTAGTTGCATTAGGGCTGTAAATGCATGTTGTTTCATTTCTATTTTTGAAGAAAAACTGTTTTTTGAAATGACATTTTGAAAAATGAAGAAAATGCATTCTGTTGATACGTGATGGTTGTTGTAGGTTGAATGCATTAATGATGTTTTGTTTATGTGGAAAAGTGGAAAAAATGTCTTATATGTTTTTTTAAACATGATTAAAATGCATGTTCATAAAACTGTTTTGAAAATGGTTTTGAAATGCAAAAATGCATTCTTTTGATGTTTTGCTGCTCTGTGATGCTTGCATGTTATTCTGGTGTGTTGTGAAAGCTGAAATGCTTGCATGTTATTCTGATGTGTTGTGAAAGTTGAAATGCTTGCATATTATTCTGGTGTGTTGTGAAAGTTGAAATTCTTGCATGTTATTCAGATGCGTTGTGAAATCTGAAATGCTTTCATGTTATTCTGATATTGAGAAAGCTGAAATGCTGTATGATGTTCTGATGGTTTGAATGTCTGGATGATTTTGTGTTAATCATTCTGATTCTGGTTCTGTTTCTGATGTTCTAATGTTCATCATTCTGGTTCTGTTTCTGATGTTCTGATGTTGATCATTCTGGTTCTGTTTCTGATGTTCTGATGTTGATCATTCTGGTTCTGATTCTGATGTTCTGATGTTGATCATTCTGATTCTGTTTTTGTTTTGAGTGATTCTGATGATGTTGATGATTTAAAAAGAAAAGGGATTCTAATGAGGAAAGTATTGTCTGGAAAAAGTGCTGAATCTGTTTTGATGTTTGGTTGTTTGTTTTTAAAAGAAAACAGTTTGAAAAGGGTTGAAATCTCAGGAAAATTTCACTTGTTTTTGAAGGTGTATTCGAATACAACATGTGTGTATTCGACTACAACCTGTCAAGTTTCTGTTTTACTTAAGTTTTCAAACTTGTATTCGAATACGAGCCCCTGTATTCGAATACAGAGGAAGGATTTTTGCTTCTGACTTAGCATCTGTATTCGACTACGACCATGTCGTATTCGAATACAGAAGTGGGATTTTAACACTGCATTCGCATCTGTATTCGACTACAGGCATGCTGTATTCGAATACAGAATGCATATTTTCACTAGTTTCAGCTTCTGTATTCGAATACAATGGGTATGTATTCGAATACAGATTCGTGTTTTTCCAGAAGCTCAGTTTTTAGCTTCTGTATTCGAATACAAGGACGCTGTATTCAAATACAGATTCGTGTTTTCCAGAAAATCAAGTTTTAAACTCTACCTTGTGAATTCTAATGTGTTAGGAAACCTTGAGAAGGGTTAAAGTGATTTTAAATGTAGTTCTTGAAATATTTTTGAAGAGGAGAGGATGATGTTTTGAAAACCTTTAATGACCTGGGAGAAAATGCTGAATTTTTCAAGGTTTGGTCTTCTGTATTCGACTACAGGCATGCTGTATTCGAATACAGAATGTTAAAATTGCAGTTTTTGGCTTCTGTATTCGAATACAAGGGGTTTGTATTCGAATACAGATTCGAGTTTCCAGAAATTCCAAGTTTTTAAGAGTGTTTTGTAAACCCTGAGTGTTTGGGGAATGTTGGGATTTTTGTGGTGAATTAAAATGAAACTTTTGGTGATATTTTGAAGTTGTGGTGATGAAGTTTTTGAGACTTTACTGATGTAGTGAAAGATGTTGTTGTGTGCACTGAGACTGCCTCTGTATTCGAATACCAGAGGGCTGTATTCGAATACAGAGTGTAATTCTGCACTGTTTTTGGCTTCTGTATTCGAATACAGATTCATAAAATTCCAGAAAATCCCAATTCAAAAATGTTAATGAATACTTGACTGTTTAGTCATGTTTGTGATGATGATAATCCTGATTGTGCTGAGATATTTTAAATATGATGGAAAGGCATGAATTTTCTGATTTTCCATACTGTTTCCAGAGAAGTGAAATACTGCACATTCATGCATTGCATAGTCAAGTGGTACTCGCGATGGGCCACAGAGTAATGCGCAACCACGTGCTGATCTGTTGAGCGATTGCACGAGTGCTGGTCTGTTGAGCGACTGCACTAAGTACTGATCTGTTGAGCGATTGTACTTTGGTATATAGGTGCTGGTCTGTTGAGCGACTGCATTGGTACTGGACTGTTGAGCATCTGTACCCTGAAATGCGTAGCCACATGCTGATCTGTTGAGCAATTGCACGAGTGCTGGTCTGTTGAGCGACTGCACTAGGTACTAATCTGTTGAGCGATTGTACCTTGGTATATGTGAAACGTGCTGGTCTGTTGAGCGACTGCACGAGTGCTGGTCTGTTGAGCGACTGCACGAGTGCTGGTCTGTTGAGCGACTGCACGAGTGCTGGTCTGTTGAGCGACTGCACGAGTGCTGGTCTGTTGAGCGACTGCACTAGGTGCTGATCTGTTGAGCGATTGCACCTTGGTCTTGAGTGCCGTTAAAGTCAAACATATTGTGCTGGTCTGTTGAGCGACTGCACCTTGGTGATTCCAAGAAAATTGTATACATGAGTATATACATATTGCATTGAGGGATTGACCGGTGGGTCACGTTTGATTATATGATGAATGGTTGGAAATTGATGTGTGTGAGTACTGTGCAGAATCTAAATTTCTGATTTAAATGAATGTGATTTGCTGAGGTGTTGTTTGTACTTACCACATACTTCATAATAATTGGCTGCTATTTTTGAAAAGGCATATATGTCATTAAAATTTCAAATGAGCATTATTATTTTCCTCATCATCATATGTTATACCATGGATATATTTGTTGCTGTGAAATATATGCTATGTGATTATTGTTAATTTCTGTCGGTGACCCTTGCTATTATATTGTGGAAATTGGGCTTTGCCCTCAGATGCCCCCCAAACTCATGCCAATCGTGGGTACCCGAACGACGGAAACGTCGTTAGACTTCCTTGATCGCTATTCGCGCACTGCTTGGGTATTTGACCCCATCTCAAGCAGGGCGACTTACACGGGGTGGTTGGAGAGGATGAGTAGGACCGACGGCGTAGAGGATTTTGTGGAGCGCACACATACGAGTATAGATTTTCCCGTGCCTTCCCGTTTGGTATTGGAGGCGCACGGAATTTTTGACGATGCTGAGGAGTCCGCTAGAGGGGTTGAAACGGAGGCCACCGTAGGTGTGGTGACTCCCAATCCGGTGGTTGGAGGAGAGGTACATGAGTCTGAGGCAGAAGGGAAGAATGAAGAGCCGAAGCTAGTAGCAGCTGAGATTGCGGGTCCGTCCAGGATCTCTGATGATTGTTATGAGATTCCGGCGCTGCCGAAGCGACCGAGACTATGTATTGATCTGACTTCGGAGGAGACCGACCCCTCTCTGTATGATGAGGAGGAGGAGGAGGTCACGTCGAGGTGAGCGGCAGATTTGGAGGAGACTTGCTTGGAATGCGGAGGAAATCTATGATACTGTAGCTTTAGCGCATGATCAGTTAGACTTGATGTATAGGATTTGAGCTGGAAATGTATTTTGTTTTTATTTTGAAAAAAAAAATTGTTGTACTACTTATGCCGCACTCTGATATTGTCTTTTGGGAATGCTATGACATTATTATCTTTAAAAAATGTCTTATTGTTTATTATTAAATTTCCAGAAATAAGTATTTTTTGAGATTACGATGAATTTATTTTGTTACGTTCATCGATTAATCCACGATGTACTATTTTATGAAAAACTTTATTTTAATTAAATCTGGAAAATCATTTTATTATTGATAAAAAAAAAATGCACCGCACTGTGTTTGAAACTCGGGGTGTTACATATTCGAATACGACAGGGTCGTAGTCGAATACAGATGCGAATAGAGTGGCAAAATTACAATCCTGTATTCAAATACGACAGGATCGTCTCGAATTCACCTCGATGATCACTTTTGATGGTTATGATCTTAATACCTTGTTCATTCATAACTTGCTTACAAAAAGAAATAAATACTCTGTGAGATTCATCTTTGTTCTTTAAAATTTTTACCCAAGTCCACCTTGAGTAATCATCAACAATTACAAAACCATATTTCTTACCACCGAGAGAAGCTGTTTGAACAAGACCAAATAGATCTAAGTGAAGCAGTTCAAGATGTTGAGAGGTAGAGACACATTTTTTAGTTTTAAAAGAGCTTTTAGTTTGTTTACCTCTTTGACATGCTTCACACAGAATCTCAGTTTTGGAACTTACCTTGGGAAGCCCTCTTACTAACTGGAGTTTGCTCAATTCGAATATAAGCCTAGGGTTTGCATGCCCTAACCTTTTGTGCCAAATCAGATTCTGCTCACTCACAGACAATAAGCATTTAACCTGTTGCTTAGCAAGACAGAACAGATCAATTTTATAAACATTATCTTTCCTAGTGCCAATAAATAAAACCGACCCATCAAGTTGACTAACAGCTTTGCAAGTTTTTTGATGAAAGATAACATCATAATTGCAATCACTTAATTGACTTATTCTCAGAAGATTATGTTTTAGCCCTTGAACTAACAGAACATTTTTAATAGACAAGGGAGAAAAAGTGTTACCAACAGTTCCTGTACCAATAATCTGACCTTTCTGGTTTCCTCCAAAAGAAACTTTGCCTCCATTCTTCATAATCAGATCCTGAAACATAGATTTGTCTCCTGTCATGTGCTTGGAGCAGCCACTATCAAGATACCAAGTTTTGTGTTGCTGATCAGACCTTGCCTTTTCTCTATCAGAATCAGAGTCAGACTCAGATTTAGACTTAGCTTCTGTTCGAGCCATTAGAGGCAGTTCTTCTTTTGGTCTGTTTGAGCAGTTTCCTTGATTCTGCTTTGGTTGATAAACCATGTTCCTCTGATGATTCTGGAACATGTTTTGATTCTGGTAATTTTGGTGAATCCAATGATTCTGATAACCTTGATGATTCTGGTGATTTGGGTGAATCTGGTGGTTCAGATGAGTTTGGTAATTCTGGTGATTCTGGTAATTCCTGATCTGAATCTGGTTCTGGTTCCAGCGTTGATTCTGATTCTGGTTCCAGTATTGATTCTGATTCTGGTTCGAGAGTTGATTCTGGTTCCAGTTCTTGTGCTTCTGGTACTGATTCCAATTCTGGTTCTGGTTCTAGTTTCTGTGCTTCTGATACTGGTTCCAGTTCTGGTTCTGGTTCTGGTTCCAGTTCTTGTTTTGATTATGGTTCCAGTTTTGATTCTGGTTCCAGTATCCCCACACAACCAAAACATCATTGATGTATCAACCAAAACAGCAACAACACAGATCATAAAAAAAAAACATCAACAACATGCATTTTCATCATTCATAACAACATGCACAATAGTTTCATTTTCAGACCAGAAAAATAAAATGTAATCACACATCAACATGCATTTACAGCCCTAAATTCAATCTAGAAAGTTGGAAGGTGCCCCTTACCTTAGTTACGTTTTCTTTGCTTGTTCACGTTACTACGACAAAAGTCGGCGAAACTCCCGTTCGCGTCGTCGCTACCAAAGTTAGTTTTTTGGATTTCCAAGTAATTTGACTTTTGAGGATGCTCTTTTGTTACCACCAACACAAAAACAGAATAAAGAGAGAAAGAAGGAAACTGGCGCATGTAGTGAGGAAGGAAGGAAATGTTTCTGCTTTTGTTCTTGCTTCTCACTTACATGTATATAGGCATATAGGTGTCACCTCATCCAACACAGTAATATTATAATATTCCTTGACCATCAAATACTTAATCACTATCGTCGTAATTAACAGATAACATCTTAATTAACTGCGCGATATTTAATTACTCGTAATTTAATTAATTTATCCTTCATCCAATAATTTTAATCCAACCTCCATAATAAATATTTATATATATATATATGTAAAAATATACATATACCAAATATAGTGGGACTTCCTTGTTCCTCAACTGTTTAATCTTCCTGTCCTAAAAAATGAGACAGGTTATCCTTCAGTTGAATTGTGTGTGGTTCGATCACATGTGACGGATCCGAAATGTATTTCCTTAACTGCAACACGTGAAATACGTCGTGAATATTGGACAGTATTGGAGGTAAAGCAATCCGATATGCCACTGGTCCAATTCGTGCAGTAATCTAGTATGGTCCAATAAATTTCGGAGTCAACTTTCTTGATTTAATAGCTCTGCCAACTCCAGTTGTAGGCATGACCCTTAGAAACACATGATCACCCTTCTCAAATTCCAAAGGTCTGCGACGCTTGTCAGCATAACTCTTCTGACGGTCCTGTGAGATCTTCATTTTCTCTTTGATCCTTTTGACCTTCTCTGGAGTCTATTGCACCATCTCAGGACCTACAATCATACTCTCTTCGTCCTTATACCAACATAAAGGCGTCTGACACTTGCGTCCATACAAAGCCTCACATGGTGCCATTCCAATACTTGCATGAAAACTATTGTTGTAGGTAAACTCAATCAATGGCAATACATCATCCCAACTCCCTCTGTCATCCAATACACATGCTCTCAATAAATCTTCCAAAGTCTGATTCGTCCTCTCGGTTTGTCCGTCAGTTTTTGGATGGTATGCCGAACTCAATTTCAGTTTCGTTCCTAACGCTTCATGCAACGCTCCCCAAAAATGAGACGTGAACTTTCGATCACGGTTTGATACGATACTCGATGGTACTCCGTGTAATCTCACAATCTCAGCAATGTAGATTTCCGTCAGCTTATCTACCTTATAAGTGGTCCTTACCGGTAAGAAATGTGCAGATTTCGTCAATCGATCCACTATTACCCAAATCGAATCATTCTTTCTTGTTGTCTTGGGCAATCCAGTTATAAAATCCATGGAAATGTTATCCCACTTCCATTCCGGTATGTCAAAAGGTTGCAATATTCCAGCAGGTCACTGATGTTCCACTTTCGCTTTCTGACAAATTAAACAAGCCGATACGTACTTTGCTACATGCCTTTTCATTCCTGGTACATCTTGGTCGCTCCAGGATGAATACTCAATTTGCTCTTATGAGCCTCTTCCAAAATCGTTCTCCTCATATCTGCAACTGCGGGTACACAAATCCTTCCATTACATCTCAGAATATTATCTGGTCCAATCCTGAACTCAGTTGTCTTTCCTTGCACTATTAGGTTCCTCTTCTCTTGGATTAGTGCATCAATTTGCAGGTTTGCAATCTCCTCAAGTAGACCACTCGAAATTTTTATCATTCCACACTTTAAAATTCCCGCTGCAAACTCTACGTCCAGGTGTAAATCTCTAAATGCTTCCCACATTTCTTGTTGTCTAACCATTATCATTGAAGATACTGACACACTTTTCCTACTCAATGCATCAGCCACCACATTGGCTTTCCCTGGGTGGTACTGCAATGAAAAATCAAAATCCTTGAGAGTCTCCATCCATCACCTTTGGCGCATGTTTAATTCTTTCTGATCAAACAAATATTTCAGACTTTTATGGTCACTGAATACTGTGAACGTGCATCTGTATAAGTAGTGCCTCCAGATCTTTAATGAAAAAACTATTGCAGTAAGCTCTAAATTATGAGTAGGATAGTTTCGTTCGTGAGTTTTCAACTGCCTTGAGGCGTAGGCTACAACTTTCTTGTGTTGCATCAAAACACATCCCAAACCTTGGTGAGATGCATCACAATAAACCTCATAGGGTTCCTCTCGTTGTGGCAAGACCAATACTGGTGAGGTTTTCAACTTTTCCTTAAGCAACTGAAAAATTTTCTCACACTTCTCTGTGCATGCAAACGGCTGATTCTTTCTGGTGATTTGTGTCAATGGAGCCACAATCTTCGCAAATCCTTCAATAAATCTTCTGTAATATTCTGACAGTCCGACAAAACTACGTATGTCTGTGGTGGTCTGAGGTTGTTCCCAAGCAAGGATTGTCTCAATCTTTGCCGGATATACAGTGATTCCTTCTTTTGTTATCACATGTCCCAAGAAATTCACTTTCTCTAGCCAAAACTCGCACTTCGACAGATTGGCGTACAATTGCTTTTCTCGTAAAACTTCAAGAACTTGACGTAAATGTTCTCCATGTTCTTCTTCATCCTTTGAATAAATCAATATATTATCGATGAACACCACAACAAATTTATCCAGGAATGGGCTAAAGATTCTATTCATATAATCCATAAAAATCGATGGTGCATTCGTAACTCCAAATGGCATAACGAGATATTCATAATGTCTGTAACGAGTCCTGAAAGCAGTCTTTTGAATATCTCCTTCTCTTACCCGAATCTGATGGTACCCTGACTTCAAATCGATCTTTGAAAACACCGCTGCTCCTCTCAATTCGTCCATCAAATCATCGATGCGTGGTAAAGGATAACGATTCTTAATAGTTACCTTGTTAAGTTGCCTATAATCCACACATAAGCGCGGACTTCCATCCTTCTTCTTAACCAACAACACCGGAGCTCCCCATGGCGACACACTTGGTCTGATAAATCCTGTCTCCAACAAACGTTCAATTTGACCCTTAAGCTCGCTTAATTCCAATGGCGACATCCGTTACGGCGCAATTGAAATAGGTCCATTTCCTGGGTGTAGAACAATGAAGAATTCCACCTCTCTTACTGGTGGTAATCCTGGAATTTCTGTTGGAAATACATCCGGATACTCTTTGACTAACACCACATCTTCTATGCTCACATCCATCTTGATCTCCACGTTAGCCAATGATAAAAATTCTTGAGTTCCTTCTCTCAGTGACACTCCGAGCTTGTTAGCAGCCAAATACCGAACAACTCCAGGTTCTGGAAAAAGAACTAATTGGCGAGCACAATCCAAGACTACATAATTATGCGACATCCAATCCATGCCGAGAATGATCTCGAGTGATTGTAGGGGTAGACGGATTAAATTAACCAAGAAATCTCTATTCTGAATAGTTACAGGACAGCGTAAACATGCAGAATTTACGGTCAAAGTCTTTGCAGGGGTGGAAACAACCAAATCAAAAGGTAAGGAAGACATAGATAGCTTCAAACGATTCACACAGTCCATAGCAATGAAGGAATGGGTTGCCCCTAAATCAAAAAGTACAGTTAGTGTGTTACCTGCAATCTCGCAGGATTAAATTATGAGCTTGACTCCCAGCTTCAGCACCCATGTGATAGACGTGTCCCCTAGCAATAGAACGAGTAGCCCTAGTTGCGTTCACTGTTGGTTCCACCTTCGGAACCTTGCAATCTCTAACAAAATGTCCTGGCTTCTGTCAATTATAACATGTAGGATCCTTTGTGGTGCAAGCAGTAGCATAATGTCCCTTTTTCCCACATCGGAAACATCGAACCCCTTGTCCCAATTGTCGTCCAATATTCTGGTTCCCTAGGCGATTCTGACCTCTGTTGTTGTTCTGTGGTCGGTTATATGGCTTAACCACCTGCTTCCCTTTACTGTTTTGATAGTTCATCCGGTTGGGCCCTCCTGAATTAAAGTTCCCTCCTCGGTTGGCCCTCCTATTCTTCATGTGCTCAACCTCTCTACACTTCTCCACTAAGACTTGGAAACGTTGAATTCCCAATGGTAAGACCGAGTCTTGAATCTCATACTTCAGCCCACTTTGGAACTGATGACACATAAATTGTTCATCCACCTCTTCGCGGAAAAATCTGAAATGTCTTGACAAAGATTCAAACATAGCTACATATTCACCCACCGTCATGTTTCCTTGGTACAATTTCAGAAAATCATCACCCAACTTAGTCCTAGTGCTCATCGGAAAGTATTTGTCCAAAAACTTCTTTTTGAACGACTCCCAGTTCACCTCCTCTTGAGCTGATCCCATCAGAAGTCTAGTACTTCTCCACCAATATTCTGCATCCCCTAGTAGCAGATATGTAGCATAGTTGACCTTTACCGCTGCCTGGCAATTAATCATTTCAAAAATTTTCTCCATTTCCTGAATCCATTGGTCCGCTCTTTCTGGACCTTCATCACCCTTGAACTTTGGAGGATTATGACGACGAAAATCCTCAAGTCCTCTTGATTTAGCAGCACAAATCTCTCTTCAGCACACCACAACTATACAAGACTTGACACTCTAACTACTTGCTCCTATGCATGATCAGATAACGACTCAAAACCAACAATCTAACCAGAGCTCTAACCAAAACTTTAACCAAAAGTTTAACCAGAAATTTAACTAAAAGCTTTGATACCAAACTGTAACACCCCGAGTTTTTAAACAGCGCGAGTGTATTTTTTTTTTCAACCAAAATCAATAAGAGAATTTTTAAATTAATTCAAAAGAATTAAAAGAAAATAAAATAAAATTATTTCATAAAATAATACTTCATGATTCAAATGACGAACGTAATTAAATAATTACGTCATAACTTTAACCAAGTAAATTAGTTTTGGGAAATTGATTTTCAAAATATACTAAAATAAAGATACATCAAAAATTGTATCCTGGACCCACCAAAACATTATCAGAGTGCGAAAAAATATACAATTATCCCAAAATAAATAATTACATCCACCGAGCTCAAGACCCTATACAACAAGTCTAAACTGATCATGCACTAAAGCTACAGTAGCACGGTTTCCATCGCATCCTCTACAAGTCTATTCTTCACCCAACTGTCCGTCCCTCTGCCTTGTCCACAACTACGCCGTACGTGAAGATCAAGGAAAACTAAAGACGACTCCGTTGTTAATGTAACCGTCGGAGGTACGGGTTTGAGTATCATTTGAGGGCAAAGCCCAATTTTCCACAATAATAGTAAAGGGTCACCGACAAAAAAAAAATTACCACATAGCAATTATTTCTAAGATAACAATGTACAAACATGGCATGCTCAAATGATATAACAACAGTAATGATGAAGTATGCTTACTTATGAAATGTATACATTAACATCTTCGTGAAATAGCCAATTTACATATTAATTATATTGCAAGTACAACAAAATCAGCGATCACAAACACCCATTTGGCACTCAAATTTCAATAGATACTTGCCACCCTCGGTTTCAACTCATCAACCCATATTAAACCATGACTCACAGCCAACCACCCCGATGCAATATGTAAATGCCAATGTACACAACTCTTGGAATTTACAAGGTGCAGTCTCTCACGGACCAACACGATTTTACAAATGGAATGGACCGTCAAATCCACGCGGAACCATTCTGTATCCCGGATAGAATAGACCGTCTAATACACGCGGAACTACTCTAAACCCGGATAGAATAAACCGTCTAATACACACGGAACTATTCTACAACCCTTCACGGTTACTACATTGACGTGTATTAGCCTCTCACAGGCCAAATACACAGAAGTTAAATCCTCGCACGGATAGAATGGACCGTCTAATACATGCGGAACCACTCCGTAGTCTGAGTAGAATAGACCGTCTAATACACGCGGAACTATTCTATAACCCATGGTTACTACTTAACTTCGCGGCCCATCACGGTCACCGCATCAACTCTGTGGCCTATCGCGGTCACCACCTGACTATGCAATGCATGGACATGCGATGTGTTCTCTTCACTGAAAATAGTATGCAAATATCAGCTGAAAATCCAGCCACTCCATCACTACCTCAAACCATCTCAACAACTTCATTATCACCACATCAACAAAGAATCTCAAGAACCTTATCATCACCACCTCAACCATCTCAAAAAATTCCATTTAATTCATCCCAAGCCTTCCCCAATGTTTCCCCAACTCTTTAAGTACCTAAACCAATATTTAAAACTGGAACTTTTGAAAAAAACCATCTGTATTCGAATACAGCTTCCTTGTATTCAAATACAGATGCTAAAATAGTGAAAAATCATCATTTTGTATTCGAAAACGAAGTTGTCGTAGCCGAATACAGATGTGAAGTCAGTGGCAAAAACAACAAATCTGTATTCGAATACGACAGGGTCGTAGTCGAATACAGATGCGAATAGAGTGGCAAAATTGCAATCCTGTATTCAAAAACGACAGGGTCGTAGCCGAATACAGATGCTAAGTCAGAAGCAAAAATCACCTATCTGTATTCGAATATAGAGTGTCATATTCGAATACAAGTTCAAAATTTGAGTAAAACAGGAATTTTGCAGGAATTTATTCGAATACTCCAATGTCGTATTCGAATACACCTTCGAATACAGTGAGATTTTCCAAAAAACTTCAACATGTTTTCAAACTATTTTCTTTGAAAAACCAACACAACACCAAAACATAATCACCATTCTTTTGAACCACAAAACTCAGAACATTTCTCAACACATATAAATGATTCTACTCATCAACACAACAACAACAGATTTCCAGAAAACCTCCACCCATTTTAAAATCCTTCTCTGTTGAAAACCACCCTCAACACAAAAATGTTAACAACACCACAGTTTCATCAACACATGCATTTTGATCATCCCCAAAACGACATGCAAAACACTTTCCAGTATCCACACACAACCAAAACATCATTGATGTATCAACCAAAACAGCAACAACACAGATCATCAAAATAAAGCATCACCATCATGCATTTTCGTCATCCATAACAACATGCACAACTGTTTCATCAACACAAGCATTTTGATCATCCCCAAAACGACATGCAAAGCACTTTCCAGTATCCCCCCACAACCAAAACATCATTGATGTATCAACCAAAACAGCAACAACACAAATCATAAAAAAAACATCAACAACATGCATTTTCATCATTCATAACAACATGCACAACAGTTTCATTTTCAGACCATAAAAATCAAATGTAATCACACATCAACATGCATTTACAGCCCTAAATGCAATCTAGAAAGTTGGAAGGTAGCCCTTACCTTAGTTACGTTTTCTTCGCTTGTTCACGTTACCGCGACAAAAGTCGGCGAAACTCCCATTCGTGTCATCGCTACCAAAGTTAGTTCTTTGGCTTCGTAACAATGAGAGGAACAACTTTCGTTCTTGACACTTTCTAGTTCGGTGCTTGGATTTCCAAGTAATTTGAATTTTGAGGATGCTCTTTTGTTACCACCAATACAAAAACAGAATGAAGGGAGAAAGAAGGAAACTGGCGCATGCAGTGAGGAAGGAAGGAAATGTTTCTGCTTTTGTTGTTGCTTCTCACTTACATATATATAGGCATATAGGTGCCACCTCACCCAACATAGTAATATTATAATATTGCTTGACCATCAAATACTTAACCACTCTAGTCGTAATTAACAGATAACATCTTAATTAACTGCCTGATATTTAATTACTCGTAATTTAATTAATTTATCCTTCATCCAATAATTTTAATCCAACCTCCAAAATAAATTTATATATATATATGTAAAAATATACATATACCAAATATTTTACAAATATTCCCAAAATACACTTAATCTTGAATCTATAATTTAATTTTAAATTTAAGGGTCTTACAGGTATCCTCTGGTGATATCTTCTAGCCATATCTTCTGGTGACATTTTTATCTTATGGTGACGTCTTCCTCTGATGACATCTTCTGCTTCTGATTTGTATCTTCTGGAGGTATTTCTGGTTATATCTTCTAGAGGTATCTTCTGCTGACGTCATCCTCTGGTGTATCCTCTGGTGACGTCATCCTCTGATTTTTCGTATCCTCTGATTTTTCATTTTTCTTCTAAGTCAAAATATGATTTTCATAAAATACTTTTGTTAACATCAAACTTTAATTCAAAGAACCAACTTGGTTCCAACATGCTTGTAAGTTGACAAATGCAAATAGTAATTACTACACATGAACCATGTCATAATTGCACCGTAAAGCAGAAAAATAGTTGTTTTAAAATCTATATCTGCTTGCGAAACGGTTAAACTTAATGATTCTTGTTGATTAATTACCTTAACAGTTTTGATTATCTCAACAATTCTAGACTGATTTTTCTTAATCATTTGAATGTAAATAGGTGTATTTGATTCCTTTGCACTCCACTCCTTGCTTTCTATTTCTTGCTTTCTCTTTTTTCAAAAACTTTCTTGCATTCAATTATCTTTCTTAACTTCAATTTGTTTTATCTACACTTTGGTGTAATTACTTATATCTCTTGTTATAACATTATTGGGTGCAGTCTTGTCGCGGCCTAAAATTTTGAGTGTTTCTCAAATTCAATGAAATCGTCACCGAAGTTTATTTTAAAATAGGGAAAACATTTGAAAACATTTAAAAA
This sequence comes from Cicer cuneatum, assembly GCA_037974295.1. Classification (NCBI taxonomy): domain Eukaryota; kingdom Viridiplantae; phylum Streptophyta; class Magnoliopsida; order Fabales; family Fabaceae; genus Cicer; species Cicer cuneatum. The sequence goes on along the minus strand of JBBPBO010000004.1, from coordinate 31,479,675 downwards.
TTAGAAAAATGGTCTTCGAAACCAAATTTTAGATTTGGGAGTCGATTATGCCTAGGAAAGGTATTAGCACACCATCGACATCCGTTACCCTCATTTGATTTATTATGATTGGTATTTGTTCTTGTTTTGAATTAGTGTATTCTTCTATAACATATTTGTAGCTTCGATGTTTTCTTTCATATGCATCTATTTTAACTCTATTTGGACTTCTATAACTCTAAATATGATTAAAATATAGAACATGTGCAATGTGTTTTCACCGAAATTAAGCATTGCACTAAACCAATGAAAACAATGCAAAACTACACAAAATAGTTGATTAATTGATAAAATAAAAGCATAAACTCCTTATTTAATCGACGAACCATTTATTAAAACTCTTAAACAAACATTAAATTGAAAGAAATAAGCTAAATTCACTCAAAATGAATCTAAAAATAATGATTGTTGAAGGTTCATCAATTACTCCGTTTTCGAGATATCTCTTTTCTAGTGTTCGTTTAGTATCCTATTTGTAGGTTTGAGCTAAGTTTACTTTTTGAGCTCATACGAGATGGAAGGCTTGAATTGCCTGATGTGTGTACAAGCAACATCGAGTTATCCATCTCACTCAAATTCGAAACTTAAAATTTTAGTATAACAGATGCCTCCCAAAAATGTTATTTGTCAAAATTTATGTGACATTAACGTTTTTTGACTTCGATATGGTGAAACTCAATGTACTTCGAGTTACTCAGAGATAAACATCATAATTGCAATACACACGCCTCATTAACTGCTCCTTGACATGTGGTGACGTGTCAGATTTTTAGTGCTCGGTATTTTTGGAGTCTTTCAAATTGTACTTTTCATACCTTGTGGTATGCTTATGTAAGACCCTTAATTTTAAATTCTAATTTATGCAATTTTAGGGTATTTTGTGTTCAAATTGTTTAGGTATTTAGCTCAATTTTAAATTATTTTATGAATTAAGTACCAAAAATATATTTTGAGAGTTTGTAATATGTTTAATATATAAATATATTTATATATATATATATATATATATTTTTTTTTTTTTGAAACCCGATTAAAATTATTTGTCGAAGAATAATTTAATTATATTACAAGGAATTTAATACCGGGCAGTTTATTTTTTAAAAAAATTTTATCTGTCAATTGAGTTGCAATTTTTATCAAAATAGATTGAGATGTGAGTGAAGTGATGTGTGTAAGAGTATTTAGATATTTGTGGATCGGTTTTAATTATAATATATATATATATATATAGTTAGTCATAAGTAATCTATATATATATATGTATGTGAGAGGCCAAGTAAAAGAAAAACAAAAAGAAAAACAATTTCTCCTGTCTCGCGAGTTTCTTCTTCTTTCTTCATCTGTTTCGCAAACTAAGTGTTGGTAAAAAAACCGCAAACACAAACCCTCATTTATCTTCTAGATCTAAGCTTCCATTTGAGAAGTGTCAGGAGGGTAAGTTACTTCTCTCCACACTACGGTGCTTGTGAGCTAACTTTTGAGGTGTCGACGCGAGCGAGAGTTTTCTCCGTATTTGATCGCGCTAGAGGAAAACGGTTGAGAAAGCGATAATGAAGGTAAGTGCTCCTTCCAAATTTTTAGTTTGCATATAGGGACTCTATATGTGTGATTGATGGATGATTAATGTAAGACCCTTAAATTTTAATTAAAATTATGGAATTAATTTTAATGTATTTGGAGATATTTGTAAAATATTTAATATATGTATGTTTTGAGTAAATATATATATATATATATATATATATATATATATATATATATATATATAAATATTTATTTTGGAGGATGAATAAAAATTATTGGATGAAGATTAAATTAATTTAATTATGAGTAATTAAATTAATCGGGCAGTTAATTGAGGATTAGTGGTTAATTACAAGACAATTAAGTGCTGAAGGATCCAGCATTATTTTAACATTATTTTTGATGAGGTGGCACCTAAGTAACTCTATAAATACATGTGAAGAGGCAGAGAAAAATCAGAACTCCATACCTCCCCATTCTGCATGTAACAGTGCTGCATGTAACAGTACCCTTTCCTCCTATTCTGCCTCCTGTTTTCAGAAAGCTGTTTCACGATTTCTAAAGAGAAAAAAAGAGGGAACTCCTCAAAGTGCCATTACTTGGACATCCAAGCACCGAAACACCAAAACCCCAGTACAAAAGTTATTCCCCATACCATTACGGAGCTAAAGAACGCAGTTTCGTAGCAGCAAACGCAGGCTGCAGTTTCACCGGTTTTTGGCGCGAAAACGGGAACGACAGCAAAAACGAGAGAAGTAGCAGAACACGCAACAAGGGTAAGGGAACCTTCCACTTTCTAGTTGCATTAGGGCTGTAAATGCATGTTGTTTCATTTATGTTTTTGAAGAAAAACTGTTTTTGAAATGACATTTTGAAAAATGAAGAAAATGCATTCTGTTGATATGTGATGGTTGCTGTTGGTTGAATGCATTAATGCTGTTTTGTTTATGTGGAAAAGTGGAAAAATGTCTTATATGTTATTTTAAACATGATTAAAATACATGTTCATAAAACTGTTTTGAAACTGGTTTGAAATGCAAAAATGCATTATGTTGATGTTTTGCTGCTCTGTGATGCTTGCATGTTATTCTGGTGTGTTGTGAAAGCTGAAATGCTTGCATGTTATTCTGGTGTGTTGTGAAAGCTGAAATGCTTGCAGGTTATTCTGATGTGTTGTGAAAGCTGAAATTCTTGCATGTTATTCTGATATTAAGAAAGCTAAAATGTTGTATGATGTTCTGATGGTTTGAAAGTCTAGATGATTTGGTGTTAATCATTCTGATTCTGGTTTTGTTTTTGATGTTCTGATGTTGATCATTCTGGTTCTGTTTTTGATGTTCTGATGTTGATCATTCTAGTTCTGTTTCTGATGTTCTGATGTTGATCATTCTGGTTCTGTTTCTGATGTTCTGATGTTGATCATTCTGGTTCTGTTTCTGATGTTCTGATGTTGATCATTCTGATTTTGTTTCTGTTTTGAGTGATTCTGATGATGGGGATGATTTTAAAGAAAAGGGATTTTAATGAGGAAAGTATTGTCTGGAAAAAAGCACTAAATCTTTTTTGATGTTTGGTTGTTTGTTTTTAAAAGAAAACAGTTTGAAAATGGTTGAAATCTTAGGAAAATTTCATTGGTTTTCAAAGGTGTATTCGAATACAAGGGGTCTTTATTCGAATACAGATTCGAGTTTCCAGAAATTCCAAGTTTTTAAGAGTGTTTTGTAAACCCTGAGTGTTTGGGGAATGTTGAGATTGTTGTGGTGAATTAAAATAGAACTTTTGGTGATACTTTGAAGTTGTGGTGATGAAGTTTTTGAGATTTTACTGATGTAGTGAAAGATGTTGTTGTGTGCATTGAGACTGCCTCTGTATTCGAATACCAGAGGGCTGTATTCGAATACAGAGTGTAATTCTGCACTATTTTTAGTCCTCTGTATTCGAATATAGAAAAGTTGTATTCGAATATAGAGAAGCTGTATTCGAATACAGATTCGTAAAATTCCAGAAAATCCCAGTTTTAAACATTGTAATTGAAAAGCATGAATTTTCATATTGTTTCCAGAGAAGTGAAACACTGCATATTTATGCATAGCATAGTCAAGTGGTACCCGTGATGGGCTACAGAGTAATGCGCAACCACGTGCTGATCTGTTGAGCGATTGCACGAGTGCTGGTCTGTTGAGCGACTGCACTAAATACTGATCTATTGAGCAATTGTACTTTGGTATATAGGTGCTGTTCTGTTGAGCGACTGCACTGGTACTGGACTGTTGAGCGTCTGTACCCTGAAATGTGCAGCCACGTGCTGATCTGTTGAGCGATTGCACGAGTGCTGGTCTGTTGAGCGACTGCACTAGGTACTGATCTGTTGAGCGATTGTACCTTGGTATATGTCAAACGTGCTGGTTTGTTGAGCGACTGCACGAGTGCTGGTCTGTTGAGCGACTGCACTAGGTGCTGATCTGTTGAGCGACTGCACTAGGTGCTGATCTGTTGAACGATTGCACCTTGGTCTTTATGGCCGTTAAAGTCAAACATATTGTGCTGGTCTTTTGAGCGACTGCACCTTGGTGATTCCAAGAAAATTGTATACATGAGCATATACATATTGCATTGAGGGATTGACCGGTTGGTCACGTTTGATTATATGATGAATGGTTGGAAATTGTTGTGTGTGAGTACTGTGCAGAATCTGAATTTCTAATTTAAATTAATGTGATTTGCTGAGGTGTTGTTTGTACTTTCCACATACTTCATAATAATTGGTTGTTGTTTTTGAAAAGGCATATATGTCATTAAAATTTCAAATGAGCATTATTATTTTCCTCGTCATCATATGTTATACCATGGATATATTTGTTGCTGTGAAATATATGCTATGTGATTATTTGTAAATTTCGGTCGGTGACCCTTGCCATTATATTGTGGAAATTGGGCTTTGCCCTCAGATGGAAACGTCGTTAGTTTCCCCTTATCTTTACGTACGGAGTATCCGTGGACAACGCAGAAGGACGGACGGTTGGCTGAAGACGAGACTTATAAAGGATACGGTGGAGACCGTGCTACTGTAGCTTAGTGCATGATCAGACTAGACTTTTGTATAGGGTCTTGAGTTTTGGGAAATGTAATTTATTTTGGGAATTGATGTATGACTTTTCCGCTGTATTTTCTGCACTCTGATACTGTTAGTGGCCACATGCCGGGTGTTCTCTTTTGAAATGAACTGATGAAAATTTTATTTTAATTCCCTTGACATTAATTTTGGAAAACTCATTTTAATTATTTATTGAAAAAAAAAATACACTCGCGCTGTGTTTTAAACTCGGGGTGTTACAATTAATGTGTGATTGCGTGATAATAAATTTCGACATGAATATGTAATACATTTTGAGTGAAAATATGGTTTGTTACCTACTATAAATTTTGTTAATGCTTGAAAGAGCAAACACGAGAAGGGGGGTTGAATTGTGTTTGTCAAACATGAATTCTTTTGTTGTTTTGTTGAATGTTGATGCAAGTTATCGGATGAATAATTGATCATACTTAGCAGCGGATAATAACAACATAAGAACACAACAATTTATCCTGGTTCACCATTAACTTGGCTACATCCAGTCCTTTCATCCTGAAGGCTTTAATCCACTAATTCAAAACCTTTGAATTATAGCACCTGACCCTCCAAGTCAGTCTTCTCAAATAGCCTGACAAGCCCAGACTTTTGAGGAACGAAAAACAACACCTTGACTCTACAAGTCAAGTCTTCTCCTACCAATATGAAAACCTCAGATTGAAGAAGGAATTTGCACCACTATCGGATTATATTACAAAGGTTGGAACTATGCGAATTTGCTTCTGGAAAGCTGATTGTTGGGCTGATTATTGCACACTTTTGTTGCTTCTAGAAAGCTAATTGTTGCACTGAATTTCTCTCTCGAAAAACACTTAGAAAATATTGCTTTTGCACTCAAGTGATTCTCTATTTTGAACTCTCAGATTGTGTTGAATATGAAGCTTGAGTTCTTGTGTTTTTCGATGCTTGATGCTGCTGCCTGAAGCCTCCTTTTATAGCTGCAAATAGGGCTTTGTCCAAGCTTAAATTCGAAATAAATCTAGCTCAGATTTCCTTCGAAAATTCTGTTGGCCAATCCTGTTTCATTTAAATTAAAACCATATCTTTTTAGCTTCAGATTGAACTTGAAAATTCTGTTGACCAATCTTATTTCTTTTAATTTCAAATCATATCTTTTTAAACTTCAGATTGCATTCGAATTTCTTCAAGTCTTCAATGATTTTTTTATTCAAATCCCCTTAATACTTTGATCAAAATTTAATCACGTCTTCTTCGAATTTTAATTATGTCTTTGCTTATTTGCATCATGATTTAAATTCTGGACTGTATGATCCTCTAATCTCGGCCAGCTCTGGACCATGTAATATGATATATACCAATTATGTGATCCTCTGATCTCGACCAACTCTGGTCCATGTAATCTGATCTGTACCAATTATGTGATCCTTTGATCTCGACCAACTCGTGACCATGTGATCTGATTTGTACCATTTTGTGATCCTCTGATCTCGACCAATTCTGGGCCATGTGATATGATTTGTACCATTCGGTGATCCTCTGATCTGAACCATTGATCTTCTAATCTGGACCATTGATCTTTTAATCTGACATTTATCCTCTGATCTGGACTAAGTCTTGATTAAATCTGAACTAAGTCTTATGTTCTGGACAATTATATCTTCTTATCTGGACCAAATTTGGATCAAGTTTTATGTTCTGGACCATGCTATCTTCTGGTTTGGACCAAGTCTTTTGTTCTGGACCAGCTATCTTCTGGTTTGGACCAAGTCTGGATTATGTCTGGTCCAAGTCTAGATTGAGTCTTATATTCACGACCATGCTATCTTCTGGTCAGGACTAAATATGGACCAAGTCTGACTTATGTTTCCTTCTGGTATGGAACAAGTCTCCCTCTGACAAGCTTCCTTCTGGTCTGGATCAGGTCTTCTTCTACACTCTGCTTCCTTCTGATTTGGGCCAAGAAAGATATTCTCTGATGATGTTATTTGTTTCTTCCCTTTGATGATATCCTCTTATTGATGTTTGCCTTTGATGACATCCTCTGGTATCCTCTGGTGACATCCTCTGTATGCTCTGGATGCACCCTCTGGATGTTTCCTCGTGTATCCTCTGGATGTTTCCTCTGGCCGAACCTTCTGGTGACATTTTTGTCCTCTAATTGTTTCCTCTGGATGTATCCTCTGGTGGTGTCATCCTCTGATTTTGCATAGCCTCTGATTTGTTCTTCTAAGTCAAAATACAATTTACATAAAATACTTTTGTTAACATCAAAACTTTGATTGAGAAAAACAACTTGGTTCCAAGAATCTCCCCCTTTTTGATGATGACAAAACTTTGTATTTTTGATAACATTCTTTCTTTCTTTTGACTTTGACTCCCCCTAGGACTAAGCTTTATTTTGACTGTTTCTCCCCCTAAGTCTAATGCCCCAGATTCTTTATCAAATACATGTTCTCCTCCTTTGTCATCAGACAAAATAGTTTGAAGGAAGAAAAAAGATCCTCTATTTTTTCTTCTTCATCTTATGTTTTTTTTTATTTTGAAAAATAATACACGAAAATAATAATTAAATAACATAAAAAATCAACTAAGCTATTTGTCAGGGATGAAGGTAAGGTTAAGGTTTTTCTTGATCAAGTCAAACCTATCTTCAGGTAGTGGTTTAGTGAATATGTCAGCCCATTAATGGTCAATGTCTACCAATTGGATGTTGAGTGGCCTTTTTTGAACATAATCTCTGATGAAGTGGTGTTTGATCTCTATGTGTTTGGCTCTAGAATGAAGGATATGGTTTTTGGTTAGGTTGATGGCTGAAGTGTTGTCACAATATCCACTAAGTTGATATGTAGGAGTTTCTTTGTAGAACAGGGTGAGATTGGTAGTGCCTTTTAGGTATCTCTGGAGGATTTTTGGCCTTAGTCATCCTTTTTCAAGTGACTGGTAGGGTGCATTTAGGTAGCCATAGGTTTGCAGTCACTCATCTTAAACTTCTTGAGAAGCTCTTTTGTATATTTTGATTGATGAATGTATATACCTTTTTTGACTTTGCTGAATTTGTATTCCTAGGAAGAACTTGAGTTCTCCCATCATGCTCATTTGAAATTCCTGCTGCATCAATTTAGACAATTCTAGCCATTGGAGCAAAAGTCTCAGTGTAGTCAATACCTTCTTGCTGACTGTAGCCTTGTGCAACAAGTCGTGCCTTATTTATGAAAACTTCTCTTTTTTCATTCAGCTTGTTTCTGAAAACCCATTTGGTTTCAATAATGTTCTTTTCTGGTCTTGGAACTAGATTCAAAATATCATTCATTTAGCTCTTCTTGCATTGGTAGACTCCATCTAAATCCTTCTTCTCTTCAGATTTATCCTCTGAAGACTTGCCGTATCCTTGCTTGTAGCTTCTGCTTTTTCAAGTTCTTTTGCCTGCATCAGCTTCTGGTTCTAGTAAATCAGTATCAACTTCCTTTGGTTCTGGTAAACCTGCATCGGCTTCATCTTGCTTTGACTTTTCAGGTCAAGCTATTTGTCATATAACATAATACTAATAATTTAAAAGTGAAATTAATACGACCAGAACACCAGTTCTGCTTCTGGTTGTTTCTGCTTGTTTTTGAAACCCCAAGAATGCTGTTTCTGCTGAAGTGTTCATAATATATGGGTCACTTGATTCCTCTGATAGTTTGAGAACCTATATGTCACAGCTTCAGTTTCATTTTGAAAATCCTCTTGTTTCTGATTTTTAGATTTTGAATCTGCATATTCTGTGATTAGAGGGTCTGGATGAAAGGATTTGCATGTCCTTCAAGATTTGTAGTCTTCATGAATTTCACTGAAGTGTTCAAAGAACTCTCCTGATTTTGATTCTTCTCTTTCTGTTGATATATCAAGTTCCTCTGATAATTCTGGAACTGATGATAATTCTGTTTCTTCTGGTAGTTCCAATTTTGTTGATATGTGTGCTTCCTCTGTCTGTTTTGATATTTCCTGTTCTTCATATAGTTTTGGTTCTGATAAGCATTGTATTTACCAGTTCTTCTTCCACCAGAGTCCCTTTGTTTCTGCTTGGTAAGTGCTGGAACATAGACCTTTTTCCCTTCATATATTGCCAGCATCCTTTGACCAGACACTATGACTGGTGTTTCACTTCGGTTGCTCAGAACATCTGCAACATAAACAATTTTATCTTTTGGTACCCAAATCTGGTTGGGTCCAGGTTTGTTTGTCTTGAAAGGTTTCTTGTCTTTCCTTAATTTTATCATGGGACAAGACGATTTGGAGTGACCTTTCTTAGCACAAACAGCACATAAAACATCAAAGGGAATAAGTTTAGTTACAATTACAGATTCATCAAATCATATGCCTCTTTTACCATTGTTACTAACTACATAAATCATAGAAGCATATTTGCTTCTTTCCATACCATTAGCAATAAAATCTTGTAAAACTTGTTCGTCCATATCAGAATTACATACAATATTTTTAATTGATGTTGAACAAAGATTACTTTCTAGAGTTAGGTTTTCAGACTTAAGCTCACAATATCATTTTTAAGAGTTGCATTTTCTGTTTTACATTCTGCATTTTGATTCTTTAAAACATCAATTTCTTTGGTTAGAGTTTTATTTTCTTCCCTAAGTGTTTTTAGTTTTAAAGACAGTTTGTTATTTATAGTTAAAATATCATTCATTGCAGTAATTAAACCAGATCGAGTGAGTTCAGAAAATACCTCTTTTTCATCTTCTGATAATTCACTTCCAGAATCAAATTATGTATCGGATCCAGAGGCAGCGTCTGTATGAGCCATCAGAGTCAGTTCTGTTTCTGATTCACTTCCAGAATTAGATTCTGGGTTGGATCTAGAGGCAGAGATGGTGTAAGCCATCAGAGCCAGTTCGGTTTCTTCTGATTCACTTCCTGAGTCAGATTTTATGTTGGATCCAGAGGCAAAATTTATGTGGGCCATCATGGCTGATTCTGCTTCTTCAACTTTAGAAGATTCATCAGAATCATCCCATGTTGCCATCAGATTCTTCTTCTTGGGTCTGGAGTCTTTCTTCTGATTTTTCTCTTTCTCTAGATTTTTACATTCTGACTTGATGTGCCCAGGTTTATTGAATCCATAGCAGATGATGCTCTTCTTGTCTTGTTCATGTTTTCCTCTGGGGAAACTTCTTCCTTTTGTTTTGCCACATCTTCATAATCTTTTTGGTTATGAAGGTAATGTCTTATGCTTCTGATTTCTTATTCTGGTCCTCAGAATCACTGTCTTCTGATTCTGATTCTGTTTTTGCTTCTACTTTTAGAACTTTCTTCCATTTGGACTTTAAGGCTTGGGTTCATCTTCTTCCAACTCTATTTCATGGGACTTGAGGGAGCTGATTAATTCTTACAGCTTCAGAGTGCTCAAGTCCATTGCTTCCTGAATAGTAGTGACCTTTGGTCTCCACTTGTTTGGCAAACTTCTAAGAATTTTCTTGAGTACTCTTAATCCTGAAACTAGAGTCTGAAATCTGGAAAACATTGCTTCAATGTCTTCATCTTCTTCCATCTTGAACAGCTCGTACTTCTTGACTAGAATGTTGGCCTTTGCTTCTTGAACTTGCTTGATGCCTTCCTAAGTTAGAACCAGACTATCATAGATGCTCTTTGCTGTTTCTTTGTTAGTGCACTTGTCAAACTCCTTGAATGGGAATACATTGATCATGAACGTTCTAGATTTGTGATGCAACTTGAACATCTTCCTCTGGTCAGCATTCAAATCTTTCTTGGGAACTTTAACACCATCAGCATCTTCTAGAGCAGTATAGCCATCTTCCACCATGACCCAAAGTTCGGGATCTTGTGATAAAAAGAAACTCTTCAGCCTGTCCTTCCAGTACTTGAACCGTTCCCCATCAAACATAGGTGGTATGTTAATGTTTCCTCCAACAGCTTCTTCATTGATTCCAGACATGTTGAACCCTTGGATCTTTCCTCAAACACTGTAAAGTGCTCAGTCTTGAGACCGAGCTTTGATACCAATTAGAGGTGCAAACACGAAAAGGGGAGTTGAATTGTGTTTGTCAAACTTGAATTCTTTTGTTGTTTTGTTGAATGTCGATGCGAGTTACCGAATGAATAATTGATTAGACTTAGCAGCGGATAAACAACATAAGAGCACATCAATTTATCCTGGTTCACCATTAACTTGGCAACATCCATTCCTTTCATCCTGAAGGCTTTAATCCACTAATTCAAAACCTTCAAATTATAGCACCTAACCCTCCAAGCCAGTCTTCTCAAACAACCTAACAACCCCAGACTTTTGAGGAACGAAAACAACACCTTGACTCTACAAGTCAAGTCTTCTCCTACCAATCTGACAACCCAGATTGAAGAAGGAATTTGCACCACTATCAGGTTAGATTACAAAGGTTGGAACTCTGCGAATTTGCTTTTGGAAAGCTGATTGTTGGGCAAATTATTGCACACTTTTGTTGCTTCTGGAAAGCTGATTGTTGTACTGAATTTCTCTCTCGAAAACACTTAGAAAATATTACTTTTGCACTAAATCTGGACCAAGTATGACTTATGTTTCCTTCTGGTCTGGAACAAGTCTCCCTTTGACAAGCTTCCTTCTGGTCTGGACCAGGTCTCCTTCTGGACTCTTCTTCCTTCTGATCTGGGCCAAGAAAGATATCCTCTGATGATGTTATTTGTTTCTTCCATTTGATGATATCCTCTAATTGATGTTTGCCTTTGATGACATCCTCTGGAGGTATCTTCTAGTATCCTCATGTGACATCCTCTGGTATCCTCTAGATGTTTCCTCTGGATGTTTCCTCTGGCCGAACCTTCTGATGACATTTTTATCCTCTGGTTGTTTCCTCTAGATGTATCCTCTAGTGGTGTCATCCTCTGATTTTGCACAGCCTCTGATTTGTTCTTCTAAGTCAAAATACGATTTACATTAAATATTTTTGTTAACATCAAAACTTTGATTGAAAGAACCAACTTGGTTCCAACATTGCTTACTACAAATGTTCATATTTTGGGTCATTGATTGACTTAATAGGTTAGGTTTGGGATTATTTTGATATATGATTCTTTTTCTTTTCAGCGAGAAAAGTTGCAAAAGTGTGATTGATGGAAGTTTTTATATTATTTTTTATTAATGGTTTTTAACAGCTACAATGGACTTGTTGCTGGAAAAAGAATGTCATGCCCTAAAACCTTGTTCACTTTGAATCATTGGCGCTAAATTATAGTGAAGTTCATGATAGCATGTTTTAAGTTCTTTTGACGATAAAATTAAAGAAAGCGAGAAAAATTGAAGAGAAAATTCTGAAAGCTTAAAATTCTGTACTTTTGAATGTTATGCTGGTACTATTGAGAGAGTATGTGAAATTATTTAGAGGGGCATAAATGTCTTTTTAAACACTGCTGAGTAATGAAATTATGATATCTATCACTAACCAACTAACAGACTAATCTACAGCTATACAGATGACTAGAGAGCACAAATGTAGAAACTATCATCCGCTACAACAAAAACTGCACTATTATTGTAACAACTTGGATTAAGATTACTTTTAAAATTTACTTAGTTGGTTCATTTCATTTTAGCTTTCTTTTCAGCCCTTCAACATAATTTTTTATAGTTGTTAATCAGGATATTTCAGCTTGTTTTCTTAGTTGTTCGTGAATAAAATTGAACCTAAAGTATGCTACTATTTTGTTTAATGCTAGTATGTTTCATATAAAACATCAAGCTGATGATTTCCAATTGGAACATTAATTGAGATTATTATGAACATAAAAAAAAATACTACAATAAAATTATAAATGGCAATGTTTGACTGAGAAGATATATTCTTTTATTGTTAAGTTAACATTGTATAGTATGAATTTGTAGAGATTAAGTTGAGGTGATTTATGTGTGATTTAGGTGTGATAGAGGAGTGTAATTGTGGAAATTAAATTTGATGTGATTATGTATTCATAACTGATAATATGTGCGTTATGAATTTTATCGAGAAAAAAAATGTTCTGAGTATGCTCCGGGAAAAGTTTGAAAAATCGTTAGTGTTAATGAGTATTAAAAATGGGAAATCTTTTAATAGATGCATTTACGTAATGATTATGGTGAAAAAAGTCAGAGTACGCTCATGCATTTCATAGCTTGTGGTGAATGTGATGGGCCACAGTGTCAGTGATGACTGTGATGGGCCACAGTGTCAGTGATGACTGCGATAGGCCATGGTGTTAAGTGGTGACTGTAATGGGCCGCAATGTTAAATGGTGACCGTGGTGGGCCACGGGGTGGTTCCATGTGATAGTTGGTCCATCTTATCCTTACGAGGATTTAACTGATGTGTAAGGCCTGTGATAGGCTACAGTCTAGTAAATCATGCTAGTCTGTGAGAGACTGCACCTTGGTAATTAGTACTAAGGCCTGTGATAGGCGGTACAATTATGACTTACGTCCCTCGAGGAGGGTTTTGTTTTGGAAATTTCGGAATCATGTGCATTGGGATATAAACATTACATTAGGGTGCTTGGCACATGAGTCATGTTTGTTATAACTTGATATTTATATATACATACACGGTTGTTGTTTGTTATCATGCCGTAATTGCTAAGTGTTATTGCTTGTTTTATGACGTAATTGTTAAATGTAATTCATTAATTTCGGTTGGTGACCCTTTACATTATTGTGGAAATTAGGCTTTGACCTCATATGATACCCGAGTCCGTTCTACCGGCTGTTACCCTGACGATGGAAACATCGTTAGACTTCCCTGACCGACATTTGCCGACTACTTGGGTATACAACCCCATCTCAAGAAGGCTACTTATACAGAGAGAGTGGTGAGAACAAGTAGGAGAGTTGGGGTAGTGTTTCACGTGGAGATCACTCACGAGAGGATTGACTATCTTGTACCTTCAGGATTGGTGCTCGGGGTGAATGGGGCGTGGGAAGATGTAGAGGATACTTCAGCTAGATGTGAGACGGAGGCCACCGTAGGTGTGGTGACTCCCATTGTAGTAGTAAGGGATATAGTACTTGGACCAGGAACGGGCGAGATGGATCAGGGGTCGATGTCGGTGGGAGAAGATATTCTAGGTCCGTCTAGGCTAGTCGAGGACCAGGGTTTTGTTGATGGATCACATGTACCTTGGTTGGAGTCACCGCGGATCGAGTCTGAGCTTCCACTCCCGGTGAACAATTCCCTACCGTCTGTCACTGTAGTGGTGGACTGTTTTGAGATTCCAGCGCCGTCGAAGCCACCTATCTCGTGGGTGGATCTGACTTTTGAGGAGACTGATCCTTCTTTGGCTGATGAGGGGGAGGAAGTTACTTCGAGGAGAGATACAGCATCATATGGGACTTGTGCAGAGTATGGAGGTCACCCTTGTTAATGTAGTAGTTAGTGGATCATCAGATTAGTTTTTTGTTGTATAGGGCCTTAGTGTCTTTTTGTGGTTATACTTATTTTGTTTTGGGATGACTATACTTATGACGTTCTTTGACAGTTGACTTTTGTTGGGGGGTCCATGTTTCATTTTTTTTTCGTGACCATGGGGGGATAGCTTTCTTGGAGCAGTACTTCTGTGCAGGTGTCTGTCGAGAATACCCCAAGGGTATGAGCGATGTCTGATAGGTCTCATATCCCCGGTGTATTTTCGATTTGTATATTTTGGATTATTGTCCCAAAAACTATTTTAGCTTGTTTGTATATATGATGTAATTAGTTATTACTCTTGTCGTTTTGTGTTACGATGTATTATTTTAGTAAGTGGTTTTAAAAAAAATGCATTCGCGCTATTAAAAATCGGGGTGTTACAGCTTACATGACTCTTTTCGACATGATTGCTATTACAGGTGTTAAAACAACAGGTTGAGTCTTAACCCGCTGATTTGGTTTTTCGAACCAGTATTATCACCCTCGAGTAATATTAAATTCATCCAGAACAATAATGCAAACTAAGGTAATGTCTTTTATACTAGCTCCACCACTCTTTCTTTTCCTCAAAATTAATTTCCATAGGAAAACTCTTCCTTCCTTTAGCTAGACCTTTTCATGAGGAGGGAAGTGTCAGTTTGAGCAAGCTTCTTTCAGCTCAAATTTTCTAATGTCTTGGCTTTTGCAATTATAGTTGAATGCCATTTATCCTCTAAGTTTTCATAATTTAAGTGTTTCTCTACCTACTCATACACTGTATGGTCAAAAAGTGGTTCTTCTCACCAAAATCATTTCTCCTATCGAGTTTATTTCTTCTTTCAATCAGTATTCCAAATGGTTTCTTACTTTAAACAAACACCAATCTTGTCTTGACCTTTTTTCTGATATAACCATGTGACATGTTGTGTTCACCCAAATTCTCCCTTGTGAAACTGTTGGAGCACAAAGTGAAACCATTGAGATATGAAGGGACTTTTTAATTGGTAGAATGCACCCTTTAGGTCCAAGTGATAAACAAACTCGAATATTAACTTATTGGCCCTAACTTCTTTCAAGGAAATTTGTTATTTCCCAAATGCTACCCAGCTCTATCATTTTAACTACCAAATATATTTCGTCGTTTGGCAAGTTTTCTTGGTCTTCCTTCGAGCTCAGTGAGAAAAAGAAAAAAAAGTTAAAGTTAGAGTATTGTCCCATACCCGTTGTCAACTATTTTTACATTACAATTAGCTTCGACACATAGTGGAAATCATATTTCAACAACATTTCAAACCCCTTTGATGATTGCTTTAGCGGAAATCATATTTTAACAACATTTCAAAGCACTTCGATGATTGCTTCAAAAGTCAATTTACTGATACTTCTTCTTTGTAGACAGGTGATCCCAATGCCAAGGGCTCAGGTATGCATCTCGAGGAAATTATCAAATTCGAGAAATATTTTATGACAACTTACAACTTTAAAGAACTTAGTAGAATTATGAAATACGTTGTTGAAGTTATACTAGAGAAGATTAAGGTTAAGAACGAAAACTCAAATTTGATATAGAAATTTAAAACTAAATCTCCAAACATTAGTGAATTCAAATTATTTTATCCTAAATTCCCGGTTTTACTGAATCCTCCATTTGGAGTGGCAAAACCCGTTCTTGAGATGCATTGAAATGGTAATAATATTCAAAATTATAAATAGTTTATATAATATAAAATATTATAAACAATGATTGACGTCTAGCAATGCATTATTGCTACCCAAATCATGAGAAAAACAGACGATTTAAACCTTACCGTGACCACTATTTATTGTACAGTAATTGTCCCTTCATCTAAATGCCTAATTGAACCCAAGTCACAATATGTGTCATCCTTGCGATGCGTAATTCTTTATTTCTAAATCCTAAAGTAGACGCATAAAACTAATGGATCCAATATCACATATTAATCCATTTTAACATGGTCATGCATTTCCACGGTCTCACTTTATCGTGTGAACCAAGACATAACTCATGTTATGTATGAGGGATGAATCCTATCTATATCACTCACACCCCTCTACGCGTGGTTCATTGCAAGCCCAATAACCACCTTTATGATTGTATTGTTACAGACAACGTTTGATGGTCTTAAAGCCTACAACTCCTCATGTAGGTATCATAATGACTTCAAGTCGAATGACTACTCACTAGGTCGCATAGGAATCGCCAATGACACTTACTCTACATTTTTGTAGCATTTTCATGGCAGGTCAATCCAATATAAATATTGCACCTAATATTTATACTTATGTGACAACTTGATATCTCATATCCATGAGCCATGTGATGTGATCATCAATCTACTCACATAATAGTCTCGATGAATTATTGTCATCGTAATTAACAATATTACTTTGACTATCGATACTTTAATAATAATGTTCTAATGTGCAATACGGTTTCACGATCAAGTCACACTTGATGTTCTATTAAATGAGTTATCTATTCTAAGGAATTTATTATATTATATTGTTAATAAAATAATAAATGATGTCTTGTACATATAACCAAAATGAGATATATGATTTAAATCCATGATACCAATAATAATCTATATAAAATAGATTGGTACTAGGACTTACACCAACAATGGCCTGCATAACGAGAGATTGTCAAGAGGCTAGTAAAAATCGAAAATTATTTAAGATAGTGACTAAAGCCTAATTATGACATAACGATGGTAAACATGGTGAAACATAACTATTATACAAAATAAACATTGAAAACCACAAAGTAAAAGCTATAAAAAGTGTATCAAAATATGTTGATCATCCTCTTATGCTACTTCTCCCTCGAAAAAGTCGAAAGAAAGAGAAGAATAAAAAAAGAAGGTTTAGAGATCGAAGGAGAAGTATCCTTGAAGCAATCCCTTGATGACACTAACTTTGAATATGTTGTGAAGTTAGATGGTTTTTCATTTCCCTCAAGAATGGTAGGTGATTCAACCAGTGCGGGTTTCAATGTGGGCACCTTCTTGAGAAAGCTTGAATAAGATGCTCATGTTGCCACAGATGATCAGATCTCATCTTTTACCATTTCAAAGGATTATGCAATACAAGGGTTCCATGGTACCAAGGTTTCAAAGCTGCATGAAATACGGCTAGATTCAATTGCACTCGAAAGAGATCTTTCAAAGAACTATTCTTTAACCTTGCCCCTTCCAGCCTCTATTAGTCCTTTCAAACATAAAATCTTCACTTCAAAGTTTGTTCACTACCCAAAAATTCAAAGGTATGAAGACAATGATTGAAATAATAGAAGAAATGTCGAACCCAACAATGACTTAGGGGTAGAAATAGACAACAAAGTCAAAGAGACCAATATGTCAAAGTTCATCTTCAGGAAGTTACACAAACACAAACATAGATTGTAAATCAAAAAGAGAAACTTAGCACTAATGTTGCACAAGACCTTGAGTTGAAGAAGGAGACCATTAAGCTAAAAAACAAGATCAAAGAATTGGATGCTGAAGGAAAGTTGATGTTTCCAAATCGAGAATTGGCAAAGAAAAACTTATCTTCAGTTTTATCAAAGATGGTTGCCTAAGCTTCCGACTTAACAACTCTGAAGGCCAAAGTGGAAAATGCAGGAATCTATCTGGAAATTGTGGAACAAAAACTTGTTTACTTGAAGAATGTTTATTTTCCCTATAAACAAAATCCACCATTTTAATTTGATGAGATATCATTACTCTTTTTATGTTTTGTTGTAATGTTATCGAATTTACTTGTAATGACTTATTTTATTAAGACACATTAATCATTCAATAATTATCAACTTGATTAATTTAATGCTTATCTCATGGATGTTAGGTTAAAAGTACTACAGATATTGCCGGTTGATTGACAAAATTCGATTAATTGAATTTAATTCTCAAATTAAATAAATTATTTGAAAATACTTTTCAATGACAAAAGAACCTTCTTAATTTCAAGACCACTTACCATAACCACGTGTAATTGATCATACATTATGTTCCAATAGTCTTGTATAGACAAATCATTATGCCTTTGCAATCTTAATGATTGCAAATTTATTTCAACTGGTAAAATTGTAGCCTCTTTAGGTGAATTTCTACCAATAGGCAACACTGATTATAAAATAAGTATCATTTATTTATTTAAGGTTTTTGTAAAACCAAACTTGCATCCAGTCCAATAAGGACTGAAAACCGCACTGCCACAAAACCACGCAACAGACCGATATAACGGCTAAAAACCAGCGGTTTAAGCAGTTACACTAGTGGGACCGCGTTTTTGCCTTTGACTCACTTAACGTACAACCTTCTTTTTATATAACCAAAGCATCAATCGACGTGGAACATTTTAGTATCTTCAATGGCAAAGAAATCCTACTCTCAGCATTAGAAGCATGGCTTAACCGAAGAATGTCATGTTAGTTAATCACAGCAAGCATGAGCCAATTTTTCTCAGCAAGAATGTCATTGGTATTTGAAAAGCATCATAGAATATAAAGTCTTTTATTCACATTTACATACTTGAAATTCTCTCATCACTTACCAGAATCAGTCTGATTAAGTTCTTATTTACTCTGATACATTTGTACTGAATTCTTTGTAAAGAATCGAATCTCAAACAAGAGTTGAGACATCTCATATTCTAACAAAACAATCTCATCATTATTGTAAAACTCAAACTATAAGAGTTAAGTATAATTTGGGGTACATTGTACGAAATCCGATCAAAGTTGGTAGGTGATTTGATTAATCTCTTTCTAGGTGGAATTAGATTAAAGTCTGTAACAAAGATCAAGGTTGATCTAAGCTAGGTGGTGTAAAACCAAGAAGGTTCTTGTTTTAAACACATAGTGGAAAATCTCACAATTGTGAGGATTGGACGTAGCCCAAGTTGGGTGAACCAAGATACAATCGTGTGTGGTATCTCTTATCCTTTATCACCTTATTCAGTTTGATTGTTTTTAAGATTAAAAAAATATAAACTGTTGTCTGTTTTACAACTAATCAAGAACGTTCTCCGTTTATCTGCTTTCTTAACCCACAACATTCTTGAGTTCAAATCTTAAGTTTTTTCAGGAAATTTTAAAAAGGGGGATTTACAATTCAAACCCCCTTCCTTGTAAATCAATTTTGCTACTTCAATTGGCATCAGAGCACGGTCTCTAAAAAGAACACCTAACAAGTGTTAGAGAAAAATATCTAGAAAAATGTCCAAAGCAAAATACATTGTTGAGGGAGGATCCTCAAACAGACCACCATTCTTTGATGGTACTGATTACTATTTTTAGAAAAGCAAAATGCAATTGTTTCTTAAATCACAAGACACATGCATGTGGAATATCATAATCAATGGAAATCATATTCCAAGAATGAATCAAGAAGATTTAACTTCAGCAGAGAAGAAAGAAGCAGACTGGACTGCAGATGATAAAGCTAAGGTACTCTTAAATTCTAAAGCTCATTTATTCTTATCGTGTGCTTAGAGCAGGGAAGAAAGTGAAAGAGTAGACGAATGTGAAACTACTAAAGAAGTATGTGACACATTGCAAACTCACCATGAAGGAACAAGCCATGTCAAAGAAACAAGAATAGACATTGGTATAAAAAAAGTTGAATTATTTGAGATGCAAGAAGGAGAAACTATTGATGAGATTTACGCAAGATTCACAACAATAGTTAATGAAATGCGTTCCCTTGGCAAAGCTTATTCAATACAAGACAGGGTGAGAAAGATCATGAGATGTCTTCTAATTGTATGGAGACCAATGGTAACAGCTATAAGCCAAGCCAAGAATCTTGAAACACTTCCCCTGGAAGAACTAATAGGGACATTAAGAGCACATGAAATACTGCTACAAGAAGATAAACCAGCCAAGAAAGGCAAAGCAGTGGCTCTGAAGGCATCTCTAGAAAGCATCATACTACAAACTGATGAAGAACCAGAAGAAACTGGACAAGAAGATGCTGATGAAGAAATTGCTCTTCTCACCAAAAGAATACAGAGAATGATGAGAAGGAGAGATCAAATCAAGAAGGGATTTCCAAATAAAAATCCCAAAACAGAAACAGACAAAAGCCAGATTACATGTTTTGGTTGTAATAAATTAGGACATTACAAAGTTGAATGTCCCTTGAATAAGAAAACACCAAAACGATTTCCATTCAAAAAGAAATCAATGTTGGCCACATGGGATGACTCAGAAGAATCAGACACAGAAGAAGGTGAAGAAGCCAACATATGCTTGATGGCAGATACAGAAGAAAATGAGGTAACAAATTCTGACCCTTGCTCTTTGTGTGAACTAATGGGAAAAGAAGTCGACAATTTGCTGAATGATTCAAAATTCCTCATTCAAAAATGTAGCTCTTTAAAAGAACAAGTTTTTAAAGAAAAAGAAGAAAAAGAAAAGGCTCAGGCTATGATTGATATTCTCAAGAATACCGTTCAAGAACTGAGAGAATCAAAACAGCAAAGTTGTGAGAATCAGAAAGGTCAAGAATGTTCTGCAGCTAAAATGGAGAACGTTCTCCTTAAATCTGAAAATGAAATTTTAAAAACTGATTTGCTAAATTTTATTAAAGCTACTGAAACATTTAAAAAAATCATGGGATCACAAATAGGAATATTTGATAAAGTTGGTCTTGGTTTCAATCAAACTCAAAAAACCAAAATGTATGAAAACTTTTTTATTTCGGAAAGCAAGATAGAAAAATGTAAAACCAAATGTTCATACTGTAAAAAACTTGGACCTTTGGAATTTGCTTGCTACTTTAAAAAATGCGATGAAAAGATTTAGAGCAGAAGGATGGTTAAAAGGAAAGAAAGTTCTGCAAATAGAGATCCAATTTTGAAAAAACTGCAAAAGGGAGAACATTCTCCAAACTATTGTCAAAACGGAGAAAGTTCTGGAATAAAAACTGAACTTTCTCCAGAAAGTTTGAAAAAAAGAGAACGATCTAGAACCTTTACAAAATCAAGATTAAAACCTTTTAAAACTGATATTTCAAAATAAATACCAAGACCAACAGTTACATGCTCTTATTGTCTCAAATTTGGTCATCAAGAGTCAACATGCTATTTCAAAAAGAAAGAAATTATTAAGACTAACTCTCAAGGACCCAAGACAAATTGGGTACCTAAAGTGAATGTAAACTCTTATGCAGGCTGGATTTCAAAGTGTTTCATGTCCTTCATTAAGAAAGATGGAAGATCAGTTACTTTTGGCAACAACAATCAAGCTCAGATCAAAGGTAAAGGAACTATTGGTAAGGCAAACTCTGCTCAAATAACTGATGTTCAATAAGTTGAAGGTTTGAAACATAATCTTCTAAGTATAAGTTAGTTATGTGACAATGGTTTTGAAGTTATCTTCAAACCAAGAGTATGTGAAGTTAGAAAAACAAATTCTGGAGAGGTGTTATTTTCTAGAAATAGAAAGAAAAATTTATATGTTCTATATCTTGATGAATTACCAGATGAATCCTGTTTTATGTCAATCGATAAAGATAAATGGATATGGCATAAAAGAGCTAGACATATAAGTATGAAAACAATTTCAAAAATCTCTAAACTCGATTTTGTTAGAGGATTGCCCAAACTGAATTTTGATAAAAATAGAATTTGTGAAGCTTGTGCAAAGGGAAAGCAAGTCAAGAGTTTTTTTCATTTAAAAGATTTTATAACTACAAATCGAACTCTTGAATTACTTCAGATAGATCTTTTTGGGCCAATCAAAACAACAAGTCTAAGAGGAATGAAATATGGTTTTGTTATTGTTGATGATTTCTCTAGATACACTTGGGTACTGTTTTTAAAACAAAAGGATGATGCATTTGATGAATTTAAAACATTTTGCCAAAAGGTACATAATGAAAAAGAATCCAGCATCATTTCTAAAAGAAGTGATCATGGAGGAGAGTTCATAAATGCCTCTTTTAAAAACTTCTTTGATGAATGTAAGACCCTTAATTTTTAAATTAAAATTATGGAATTAATAGTAAGTGTATTTTGGGGATATTTGTAAAATATTAAATATATGTATGTTTTGAGTGAATATAGATATATAAATATTTATTTTGGAAGATGAATTAAGATTATTGGATGAAGAGTAAATTAATTTAATTACGAGTAATTAAATTAACGGACAGTTAATTAAGGGATTATCGGCTAATTGCGAAAAGACTAGTTAACTGCTGAGTATCAGACAAGTGTCGGGTGAGGTGGCACCCACACAAGCCTATATATAGGAGTGAGAAGGATGGGTAAAATCAGAACACCATTCCTCCTCCATACTGCATGTAACAGTACCCACCTTCTCCCTTCCCTTCCCATTCTGAATTCTGTTCACGATTCAACAAAAAAAAAGAAGAGTGAGTTCCTCAAAAGTGACATTAATTGGAAATCCAAGCACCAAACCAGAAAACCCCCAGTACAAAAGTTGTTCCCCTCATCATTCCGGAGCTAGAGAACCCATTTTCGTAGCAGCAAACGCAAGCGGGAGTTTCGCCGATTTTTGACGCGTAAACGGGAACGAAAACAGAAAAACGTGAGCAGTAGCAGAAACGCAACAAGGGTAAGGGCACCTTCCACTTTCTAGTTGCATTAGTGCTGTAAATGCATAACTTTCATGACATTACTGATGTTTTCATCATTGTTTAAAGAAAAACTGTTTTTGCAATGACATTTTGAAAAATGAAGAAAATGCATTCTGTTGATGTGTAATGATTCTGTGATGGTTGCTGTTTGGTTGAATGCAGTAATGTTGTTTTGTTTGTGTGTGGGAAAGTTGAAAAATGTCTTGCATGTTGTTTTGAAGATGATCAAAACGCATATTTATAAAATTGTTATGCTGGTTGTTATAAAATGCAAAAATGCACTTTGTTGGTGTTTTGGTGTACGTGATGCTTGCTGTTTGGCTGAATGTATTAATGTTGTTCTGTTGGTGTGAGAAAGCTGAAAATGCTTTGCATATTGTGATTGCTTGTGTAAGAATGCTGGAAATACTCTGCATGTTCTGTTTGGGGGATTTAAGCAAAACTGTGATGTTGCTTTTGGTGTTGGTGATTTTGTTTCTGTTTTGTTGAAGAAAATCTGGTGTTGCTGATGTTTTCAAAAGAAAAGGATTTAAAATGGTGAAAGTGTTTTTCAGGAAAAGCTATATTGATGAAAAATGTCTGAGTTTTGTGGTTTGCAAAAGAGTGGTAAAAATGTTTTGGGGTTGTTGGTTTTTCAAAGGAAAAAGTTTGAAAATATGTTGTAGTTTCAGGAAAATTTCACTGAATTCGAAGGTGTATTCGAATACAGGTTGAGTGTATTCGAATACAACCTGCCAAGCTTCTGTTTTACTCATGTTTTCAAACTTGTATTCGAATACGGGCCCCTGTATTCGAATACAGAGGAAGGATTTTTGCTTCTGACTTAGCATCTGTATTCGACTACGACTCTGTCATATTCGAATACAGAAGTAAAATTTAAACACTGTATTTGCATCTGTATTCGACTACGACAGTCTCGTATTCGAATACAGGATGCTGACTTTCACAAGTTTTGCTTTTGTATTTGAATATAAGGGAGTTGTATTCGAAATACAGATTCGGGTTTTTCCAAAAACTCAAGTTTTAGCTTCTGTATTCGAATACAAGGAAGCTGTATTTGAATACAGATTCGTGTTTTTCAGAAAATCAAGTTTTAAATACTGCCATGGGAACTTTAAAGTGTTGGAAAACATTGGAAAGGTTTGAAATGATTTAAAATGGAGTTTTTGAAATAGTTTTGAAGAGGAGATGATGAAGTTCTTGAAACCTTTAAAGATTTTGGAGAAAATGCTGAGTTACACTGTTTTTGTCTTCTGTATTCGAATACAAGTATGCTGTATTCGAATACAGAGTGTTAAATTTGCAGTTTTTAGCTTCTGTATTCGAATACAAGGGAGCTGTATTCGAATACAGATTCGTGTTTTTCAGAAATTCAACATTTTAAAATTAAGAAGGTTTGTGACAAATTAAAATGGGGTTTTTGTGATAGTTTGAAGTGGTAATGATGAAGCTTTTGAGACTTCTACTGAAGTTCTGAAAATACTGACTTTTACACTATGACAGTCTCTGTATTCGAATACAAGAAGGCTGTATTCAAATACAGAGTGTTGATTCTGCACTGATTTGGCTTCTATATTCGAATACAAAGAAGCTGTATTCGAATACAGATTCGTATTTTCCAGAAATCTCATTTTTTAAACACTATTTTATGAATGTTAAGAGTTGGGGAAAATACTTATGATAATTAAGAAGGGAATTTTGAGATAATGTAAAGTGATAATGATTGCTTGAATGTTAAATCATTGATGTGTTGATGATGAAATTAATTGTGTTGAGAGGTTTTGGGGAAAATGATGGAAATGTTGAATTTTCCTGATAATGCATATTGTTTCAGAAAAGAGAAAACACTCCATATTCATGCATTTCATAGTCAAGTGGTACCCGCGATGGGACACAGAGTAATGCGTAAATGTGCTGATCTGTTGAGCGATTGCACGAGTGCTGGTCTGTTGAGCGACTGCACTGGTACTGGTCTGTTAAGCGACTGCACTGGTACTGGTCTGTTGAGCGACTGCACTGGTACTGGTTTGTTGAGCGATTGTACCCTGAAATGCGCAAAAATGTGCTGATCTGTTGAGCGATTGCACGAGTGCTGGTCTGTTGAGCGACTGCACTGGTACTGATCTGTTGAGCAATTGTACCTTGATATATGTTAAACGTGCTGGTCTGTTGAGCGACTGCACGAGTGCTGGTCTGTTGAGCGACTGCATTGGTGCTGATCTGTTGAGCGATTGTACCTTGATATATGTTAAACGTGCTGGTCTGTTGAGCGACTGCACGAGTGCTGGTCTGTTGAGCGACTGCACTGGTGCTGATCTGTTGAGCGACTGCACCCTGGTCTTGAGGGCCGTAAAAGTCAAACATATTTAAATTATGCTGGTTTGTTGAGCGACTGCACCTTGGTAATTCCAAGAAGTTGAATACATGAGCATATACATATTGCATCGGGGTGATTGACTGGTGGGACACGAAATTAGTTATGTGATGATGATTGGAAAGTGATGTGTGTGTGAGTACTTTATGAAATCTGAATGTCTGATAAATGATTGTGATTGCTGAAGTGTTGGCTGTACTTACAACATATTTCCCATATTAATTGGTTGTTGTTTGAAAAAGCATATATGTCATGAAATTTCAAATGAGCATCCTTAATTTTCATCATTGTCATATGTTATACCATGAGTGTATTTGTTCTGTGATATAAATGCTATGTGTTTAATTGTTAATTTCGGTCGTTGACCCTTTACTATTATTGTGGAAATTGGGCTTTGCCCTCAGATGTCCCCCAAACCCATGCCACCCGTGGGTCCCGAGACGACGGAAACGTCGCTCGATTTCATTGATCGATCCGTGCCTACTGCTTGGGTATACGACCCCATCTCAAGCAGGGCTACTTACACGGGGAGATTGAAGAGGACCTGTAGGACTCGCGGAGTGGTGCAGTACGTGAAGCACAGCTATGCGAGGATTGACTTTCTTGTGCCTTCCCGTTTGGTATTGGAGGCGCACGAAATTTTTGATGATGCGGAGTAGCCAGCTAGAGGGGTTGAGACGGAGACCACCATAGAAGTGGTGACTCCTAACCCGGTGATTGGAGGGGATGTACGTGATTCTGAGGCAGAAGAGAAGAACAAAGAGCCGAAGCCAGTGGCAGCTGATATTCCGGGTCCATCTAGGATATCAGATGAATGTTATGAGATTCCGACACCGCCGAAGCGACCTTGATTGTGCATTGATCTGACTTCGGAGGAGACTGATCCCTCTCTATATGATAAGGAAGAGGAGGTTACATCGAGGTGAGCGGCGGAGTCGGATGAGACTTGTTTGGGATGCGGAGGAAATCCGTGCTACTGTAGCTTTAGTGCATGATCGGTTAGATTTGATGTATAGGATTTTGAGCTTGAAAATGTAATTTTCATTACTTTGGAAATTATTGTACTACTTTTCCGCTGAACTATTCTGTACTCTGATAATTTCTTTTGGTATGATATGAAAGTGATCTTTTGAAATGTATTAAGGTTTATTATTAATTTCCAAAGATAAGTACTTAGTGATATTTCAGATGAAACTAATTAATTACGTTCATCGATTAAATTACGACGTGCCATTTTATGAAATGAATTAGTGAAAACATTATTTTAATTCTTTTTGGATTAAATCTGGAAAATCATTTTAATTATTGATTTAAAAAAAAAATACATTCGCGCTGTGTTTTAAACTCGGGGTGTTACAATGAACTTGGCATTTAACACAATCTATCTTGTGCAAGAACTCCACAACAGAATGGAGTTGTTGAACGAAAAAATAGAACACTTCAAGAAATGGCAAGAACAATCTTAGAAGAATCAAATGTTGAAAGATATTTTTGGGCAGAAGCCATTAACACTTCTTGCTATATCTTAAATCGTGTATCTATTAGAAAAATCATTAACAAAACTCCTTATGAAATCTAGAGAAATAGAAAACCAAACATTTCATATTTTCACATTTTTGGATGTTATTGTTATATTTTTAAACAACAAATATGTCCTTGGAATGTTTGATGCAAAATCAGACAAGGCAATATTTTTGGGGTATGCAACTGACTCCAAGGGATATTGAGTATTTAATCTTAGAACCAAGGTTGTAGAAATCAGCATGCACGTGTTATTTGATGAGTTTGATGATTTGGATCTAAGTAAAAAGGATGAGGAAGAGGAAATCCAAACTGGTGTGCAGCAACAGAATGATGTGCAGGAAACCGACATTGATAAACAATCTCCGTTTCATTCTCCACCAAAAAGCTGGAGAACAATTGAAGGACATCCTCAAACTCAAATAATTGGAGAAACAGCTGATGGAATTCGAACAAGAAGATCATTTAAGAATGACAAATGCAGCATGGCAATGATATCCTAGATTGAACCCAAATCCATTAAAGAAGCAATAATAGATCAATCTTGGATAGAAGCCATGAAAGAAGAATTACTTCAGTTTGAGAAAAATGAAGTATGGACTTTAGTCCCTGATCCACAAGACCAAACCATCATTGGTACAAGATGGGTATTTAGAAACAAACTCAATGAAGAAGGCAAGGTTATTCGCAACAAAGCAAGGCTGGTCGCGCAAGGCTATAATCAACAGGAAGGTATTGATTACGACGAAATGTTTGCCCCTGTTGCAAGGTTAGAAGCTATTCGTATACTTTTTGCATATGCATCTCATAAGTTTGTTAATTTATTTCAAATGGATGTTAAAAGGTGCATTTTTAAATAGCTTTTTAAATGAACAAGTTTATGTGCGACAACCTCCTGGTTTTGAGGATAAATCAAAACCAAACCATGTTTTTAAACTTACCAAAGCTCTATATGGTTTGAAACAAGCACCAAGAGCTTGGTATGAAAGATTAACTTCCTTCTTAGTATGAAACATTGACACTGCACTTTTCAAGAAGAATGATAAAAATGATTTACTCATAGTTCAAGTGTTTGTTGATGATATAATCTTTGGTTCAACCAATGAAAAAATATGTAATGCTTTTTCAAAACTCATGCAAAGTGAATTTGAAATGAGTATGATGGGGGAGTTAAGATACTTTCTTGGTTTACAAATCAAGCAGCATGATGATGGCATTTTTATTGGTCAAGAAAAGTATACAAAAGACCTTTTAACAAAATATAAAATGAATGAAGCCAAAATCATGACTACTCCCATGCATCCATCTTCTTCATTGGACAAAGATGAAAATGGAAAATATGTTTCTGAAAAAGAGTATAGAGGCATGATAGGTTCTTTGTTATATCTAATGCGAGTAGGCCTAATAATGTATTCGCGGTAAGATTATGTGCTAGATTTCAATCCGCACCCAAAGAATCACATTTAACAGCAGTAAAACGCATCTTCAGATATCTTGTTGGTACTACTGATCTTGGCCTTTGGTATAGAAAAGGTTCACATTTTGATCTTGTAGCTTATTGCGATGCTGATTACGCTGGAGATAAAATTGAACAAAAAAGCACAAGTAGAGCATATCAGTTCCTGGGTGAAGCATTGATAAGCTGGTCTTGTAGGAAACAAAACACAATAGCCTTATCAACCACCGAAGCTGAATATGTTTCAGCATCAAACTGCTGCTCACAAGTAATTTGGATTAAAAATCAACTAGAAGACTTCTCTGTAAGTTACTCAAGTATTCCAATTTATTGTGATAATACTAGTGCTATCAATTTATCTAAAAATCCTATACAGCACTCACGATCAAAACACATTGAAATTAAACATCATTTTATTCGTGATCATGTTAACAAGAAAAACATTGAATTAATCTTTGTTGATACACAAAATTAGCTTGCTGATATATACAAAACCTTTAGTTGATGATAGTTTTAATTCAGTTAAAGAAAGACTGAAAATCATGAGAAATCCAGAGAAATCTCATTAAAATTCTGCTTCTACAGAAAACGGAGAACATTTATCAATCTCCATTTTTCAGTCATCTTTCTCCGTTTGAGAAACAACTTTCTCCTCTGCGTGTCACTTCTTCTCTGCGCAGGCAAAACGAAAAAGGGGAGTTCTTGTCCCCTACCTCCAAAAAACGCCTTGACACACTGTCAATTGATGCGTTGCATCCCCTCATCATCCGTCCCTTGGTTTTCACTCATCATTACTTATTTCTTTCTAAATAAGCAACATTGTCTCTGAAGTTTCTCACGAACCCTTCAAAATCCTTCTCTTCATCTTCCTCTAAACCCTTCTTTCTCTCTGAAAAATTCAAATGGCAAGAATGAAATCATGTGCTTGCAAAAATGCGTATACTAAATCACCATCACCACCACCCTCTTCTCCGTTTCACAATCGCTCACCTTCTCCACCACCCAGGCCTTCTCCCATTAAAATGTCCTTCTCATCATCAGACTCTTCATCTTCGTCATCAAGGGAATCAAGTCATATTCCTCTCCCTCTTAGACCACTTGCAACTGTTTTCCCTCCATCTCACTCTCAATCTCTACCAAACATTGCTCAATGACGGTCTATGAGAATTCTTGCTGGAATAGGGACATCAAAACCTAAAAAGACTGATTCTCCCATGTTTATAATCTCTAACAGTGATGAAGAAGAAACTGATGTTCCTTCTTCCAATGTCCCTCTAGAAACCTCTCATCAAACAACTCAAACACCCCCAACACAAAGGCAAACTATGTCTTCTGAACCTTCTTTTACAACTCTTCCTAACCAAAAGAGGAAAAATATAGATGAAATTTTCTCTCCATCAAAGCCATCTCAACCTCTTTCAAAAATCATGAAGAAGAAATCCACTGTAACACCCTGAGATTAAAACACAGCGCGAGTGTATTTTTTTTTACCGAAATTAATAAATGAATTTTTAGAATTAATTCAAAGGAATTAAAATAAAATTAAGTCATTTAAAATAATTTGTCGTAATCCAAACGACTAAAAGTAATTAATTAATTGCACCATGTATATAACCAAATAATATAATTTTGGAAATTTGTTCTTCGAAATATATAATAATAATACATCAAAAAGCTGTCCTGGACCCACCAAAATATTTATGAGAGTGCGGAAGAAAAAACAGTGGAAAAGTTATACAATAATCCCCAAAATAACCAATTCCATTTCCCACACTCAAGACCCTATACAAAAGTCTAGTCTGATCATGCACTAAGCTACAATAGCACAGTTTACACCGCATCCTCTGCCAGTCTCATCTTCACCCAGCTGTCTGCCCCTCTGTGTTGTGTACAAATACGCCGTGCGTAAAGATCAAGGAAAACTAACGACGTCTCTGTCGTTAGTGTAACCGCCGGTAGGAAGGGTTCGGGTATCATCTGAGGGCAAAGCCCAATTTCCACAATAATAGTAAAGGGTCACCGACCGAAATTAACAAATAATCACATAGCATATATCTCACAGCAACAAATATATCTATGGCATATCATACAACAATGATGCAAAATAATGATGCTCATTTTGAAATTTCATGACATGTATACCTTTTCAAAACAGCAACCTATTATTATGAAAAATATGTGGTAAGTACAGCCAACACTTAAGCAATCACAATCATTTATCAGAAAATGAGATTTCATCAAGTATTCACACACATCAATTTTCAACCATCATCATATAACCAAATCGTGACCCACCGGTCAATTCCCCAATGCAATATGTATATGCTCATGCATACAATTTCTTGGAATTACCAAGGTGCAGTCGCTCAACAGACCAGCACAATTTAAATATATATGACTTTAACGGCCCTCAAGACCAGGGTACAATCGCTCAACAGATCAGCACCAGTGCAGTCGCTCAACAGACCAGCACTCGTGCAGTCGCTCAACAGACTAGCACGTTTGACATATACCAAGGTACAATCGCTCCACAGATCAGTACCTAGTGCAGTCGCTCAACAGACCAGCACTCGTGCAATCACTCAACAGATCAGCACGTGGTTGCGCATTTCAGGGTACAGACGCTCAACAGTCCAGTACCAGTGCATTCGCTCAACAGACCAGCACCTATATACCAAGGTACAATCGCTCAACAGATCAGTACCTAGTGCAGTCGCTCAACAGACCAGCACTCGTGCAATTGCTCAACAGATCAACACGTGGTTGCGCATTTTAGGGTACAGACGCTCAACAGTCCAGTACCAGTGCAGTCGCTCAACAGACCAGCACCTATATACCAAGGTACAATCGCTCAACAGATCAGTACCTAGTGCAATCGCTCAATAGACCAGCACTCGTGCAATCGCTCAACAAATCAGCAAGTGGTTACGCATTACTCTGTGGCCATCGCGGGTACCACTTGACTATGCAATGTATGAATATGCAGTGTTTTCTCTTCACTGAAACAGTATGCATTATCAGGAAAATTCAACCTTTCCATCATCTTTCAAAACATCTCAACACAATCAATATTATCATCATCACAATCATGATTAAACAGTCAAGTAATCATTAACACTTTGCGTTATCTCAAAATTCCATTCTTACTTATCTTAAGTCTTTCCAATGTTTCCCAAACTCTTAAAATTCATAAAACAGTGTTTAAAACTGAGATTTTTGGAAAATACGAAGCTGTATTCGAATACAGCTTCTCTGTATTCGAATACAGTAGCCAAAAACAGTGCAGAATTACACTCTGTATTCGAATACAACTCTCTTGTATTCGAATACAGAGGTTGTCCCAGTGTAAAAATCAGTATTTTTCCACCACATCAGTAAAGTCTCAAAAACTTCATCACCCCCACTTCAAACTATCACAAAAGTTCCATTTTAATTCATCATAAACCTTCCCAATACTCCCCAACACTTAGGGTTCATAAACAATGTTGAAAAGCTAGGAATTTCTGAAAACCCGACTCTGTATTCGAATACAAATTTCTTGTATTCGAATAAAGAAGCATGAAACTGCAATTTTAACATTCTGTATTCGAATACAGCATGCCTGTAGTCAAATACAGAAGACAAAACATTGAAAGTTCAGCATTTCCTCCCAGGTCATTAAAGGTTTCCAAAACATCATCCTCTCCTCTTCAAAACTATTTCAAAGACTCCATTTTAAATCATTTTAACCCTTCTCAATATTTCCCAACAATTTAAAATTCACATGACAATGTTTAAAACTTGATTTTCTGGAAAACACGAATCTGTATTCGAATACAACTTCCTTGTATTCGAATACAGAAGCTAATAACTGAGTTTCTGGGAAAACCCGAATCTATATTCAATTACATATCCCTTGTATTCGAATACAGTAGCTGAAACTAGTGAGAATCTGCATTCTGTATTTGAATACATCATGCCTGTAGTCGAATACAGATGCGAATACAGTGTTAAAATTTCACTTCTGTATTCGAATACGACATGGTCGTAGTCGAATACAGATGCTAAGTCAGAAGCCAAAATCCTTCCTCTGTATTCGAATACAGGGGCTCGTATTCGAATACAGGTTTGAAAACTTAAGTAAAACAGAAGCTTGACAGGTTGTATTCGAATACACACATGTTGTATTCGAATACACCTTCGAAAACCAGTGAAATTTTTCCTGAGACTTCAACACATTTCAAACTGTTTTTTTTTTTAAAAAAACAACCAAACATCAAAACAGATTCAGCACTTTTCCAGAAAACACTTTCATCATTTAAAATCCCTTTTCTTTTGAAAACATCAACAACACCAGATTTTCAACAACAGACCAGAAACAGAATCCTCAACACCAAAAGCAACATCACAGTTTTGCTGAAATCCCCCAACAGAATATTCAACTCAAAATAGAACATATATTTCCAATTGTTTACATTTTGAGCATTCTTAAAGCAACATGCAACGTATTTCTAGCATTCTCACACAACCAATCACAACATGTAAAGCATTTTTAGCTTTCTCACACATGCAGAACAACAATGTTGTATTTCACAGATCATCAAACATCACAGAATGAAATTTTCAGGTTTTAAAACAACATGCACATAGTTTTCTCAACATTCATTTTGATCAACTTCAAAATAACATGCAAGACATTTTTCAGCTTTTCCACACAACCAAAACAGACAGGTTGTATCAGCAAAACAGCAACATCACAGATTATTTAAAACCTCAACAGAATGCATTTTCTTTCATCTTAAAAATGTCATGCAAAACAGTTTCTTTTTCAAAATAGAAACTCAAATATAACCACACCTCAACATACATTTACAGTCCTAGAATGCAACTAGAAAGTGGAAAGTGCCCTTACCCTTGTTGTGTTTTCTGCTTCTGCTCACGTTTCTGCTTTCGTTCCCGTTTACGCGTCAAAAACCGGTGAAACTGCCGCTTGCGTTTGCTGCTACGAAACTGGGTTCTCTAGCTCCGTAATGATGTGGGGAACAACTTTTGTACTGGGGATTTTCTGGTTTGGTGCCTAGGTTTCCAATTAATGGCACTTTTGAGGAACTCCCTCTCTTTTCTTTTTGAAATCGTGAACTGGAAGCAGAACAGAATGGGAGGGAAAAGGGGTACTGTTACATGCAGTATGGGCAGTGAGGGAGGAGGAATGGTGTTCTGATTTCACCATCCTTCTCACTCCTATATATAGGCTTGTGTGGGTGCCACCTCACCCAACACTTGTCTGATTTTCAGCACCTTACTCGTCGCGTCGCAATTAGCCACTAATCCCTTAATTAACTGTCCGTTAATTTAATTACTCGTAATTAAATTAATTTTTTTCATAATCCA
The DNA here is from genome assembly GCA_037974295.1 of Cicer cuneatum. NCBI lineage: Eukaryota > Viridiplantae > Streptophyta > Magnoliopsida > Fabales > Fabaceae > Cicer > Cicer cuneatum. Next base: position 31,446,248 of record JBBPBO010000004.1, on the reverse strand, counting down.
ATAATCTTAATTTATCTTCCAAAATAAATATTTATATATATATATATATTCACTCAAAACATACATATATTAAATATTTTACAAATATCCCCAAAATACACTTAATATTAATTCCATAATTTTAATTTAAAAATTAAGGGTCTTACATCCACCATCACCCTCTCTCAATTTCTTGCTAAAAAGAAATTAAAGAACCCTTAGAGAAGCAAATCAAGGGCTCCAAAACAGACCAAACAGAAGTCTTCTTCGTATGTTGAAAAAACTCTAGAACGTTCCTCAATACCTGAACGTTCTCCGGTTTGTGAACAATCTCCTTCTGCCCCCAAACTTCTCCTCTCCACAACACCAACAACATTCCTCTGATTCCCTCCTCTGCATCTAAGTTGTACAAAGAAAATTGGGCTCAACGCCCTATTGGAGTGGGAAGAGTTGTTATGTTTGACAACCTGATTGTTGATGGAAATGATGTAAAACATCACACTGATGTTTTGGGCTGGAGCTCCTTTCTTCAGATATCATAATGTTACTACCCAGATGTCATCAAGGCTTTCAATTGTCAAGCAAGAACCTTCTCTGACAAGTCCCTGATCATCTCAAAGGTCAAGGGGATAGAGATAAACTTAACTCCAAAATCCTTGGCCTCCATCCTAAACATCCCTACTGAATGCTCTACTGTTTATGGAGATAAATGGTATGGAGCTCTAAATTTAAACAAGACAGAGGTGTTCTCTGATCTTTTCCAAGAAGGGTCTACACGTCAGCTTTCAACTTTCCTCAAACCCCTTCCAAAAATTTTCAACAGCATCAGCCACCATACCATACTTCCTCACTGTGGAAGTCATGAGTATGTGTCAGACAATGATGCTCTTATAATCCATCATCTCCTAAACTACAAACGCCTTAACCTGTTGGAACCAAGTTGGTTCTTGCAATTAAAGTTTTGATGTTAACAAATGTATTTTATGAAAATAATATATTTGACTTAGAAGAAGAATGAAAAATGTCATCAGAAGATGACGTCACCAGAAGCAGAAATCAGAGGATGATGTCACCAGAAGATGACATCACCAGAAGCATAAATCAGAGGATGACGTCACCAGAGGATATCTTCAGATGAATCTGTCTGAGAAAAATGATCGAAACAGAATTGGAGAAAAAGGCTCAAAACAGAATCTGAGAAAAATGCTCAAAACAGAATCTGAGAAAAATGCTCAAAACATAAGCGAAGCAAAATGCTCAAAAACATATCAGTGAGCAAAAGACTCAAAACAGAATCTGGGCAAACTACTCCAGAATATTCTCAAAACAGATTAATCGAAATATACTCCAGAAGTAAAGCATTAGTGAAGTTCTAAAGTTCAACTATAAATAGAGACTTAATGCTGAAGAATAAAGTATCGAAAAACACAAGAACTCGAGCTTCAATTCAAGTTATCTGAGAGTTCAAAAGAGACAAACACAAATGAGCAAGAGCAATATTTTCTAAGTGTTTTTGAGAGAGAAATACAGTGCAACAATCAGCTTTCCAAAAGCAATAAAAGAGTGCAAGAATAAGTGCAGCAAACAGCTTTCCAGAAGCAACGTTGCAAAGTTCCAAACCTTTATTATAGTGGTGTAGATTCCTTCTTCAATCAGGGGTTGTCAGATTGGTAGGAGAAGACATGGCTGGTTTAGTCAAGGTGTTGTTATTCCTCAAAAGTCTGGGGTTGTCAGGCTGTTTGAGAAGACTTAGCTGGTTTAGTTACTATGTTGTTATTCCTCAAAAGTCTGGGGTTGTCAGGCTGTTTGGGAAGACTGACTTGAAGGGTTAGTGGTGTTGTAATTCAAAGGAGTTTGAATTAGTAAAAAGGCCTTCTAGAGGAAGGGATTGGACGTAGCCTAGTTAACGGTGAACCAGTATAAATTGTTGTGTTATTATTATCCGTTGCTGAATCTGATTAGTTATTTATCGAATAATTCAAATCAATATTTAACAAAATAGCAAAAGTAATTTAAGTTTGACAAACACAATTCAACCCCCTTCTCGTATTTGCACCTTCAATTGGCATCAGAGCTCGGTCTCAAGGCTGGGCACTTTATAGTGTTTGAGGAAAGATCCAAGGGATCAACATGTCCGGATTCAATGAAGAAGCTACTAGAGGAAACATCAACAGACCACCTCTGTTTGATGGAGAACGATTTGAATACTGGAAGGACAGGATGAGAAGTTTTTTTATTTCACAAGATCCTGAACTTTGGGACTTGGTGGAAGATGGTTATACTGCTCTAGAGGATGCTGATGGTATTAAAATTTCCAGAAGAGATATGGATGCTGATCAGAAGAAGATGTTCAAGTTGCATCACAAATCCAGAATGTTCATGATCAATGCAATCACGTTCAAGGAGTTCGACAAATGCACTAACAGAGAAACAGCGAAGAGCATCTATGATAGTCTGATTCTGACTTACGAAGGCAGTAAGCACGTCCAAGAAGCAAAGGCTAACATTCTAGTCAAGAAGTATGAGTTATTCAAGATGGAAGAAGATGAAGACATTGAAACTATGTTTTCCATATTCCAGACTCTAGTATCAGGATTAAGGGTACTAGAACAGAGCTACACTACTGCTGATCATGTAAAGAAACTACTTAGAAGTCTGACAATCAAGTGGAGACCAAAGATTACTACTATTCAGGAAGCTAAAGATCTGAATACTCTAAAGCTGGAAGAATTAATCAGCTCTCTCAGATCACATGAAATTGAGTTGGAAGAAGATGAACCCAAGAAGAAGAACAAACTCTAGCCCTGAAATCCAAGCAGAAAAAGACTCTGAAAGCAACATCAGAAAATAGTGATTCAGACGATCAAAGTCTGAACTCAGAGGAAGAAGAAATTGCTTTCTTATCCAGGAAGTTCAGAAAGATGTGGCATAATAGAAGGAATAAATTTCCCCAGAGATATTCCAATCAGTCCAACAAAGGAAGTGATGATACAAATACCAAGAAAGGTATCATCTGCTACGGATGCAATGAATCTGGATATATCAAGTCAGAATGTCCAAATATGGAGAAAGGGAAGTACCAGAGGAAAGATTTCAGAACTAAGAAGAAAAGCATGATGGCTACATGGGATGATTCTGATGAATCTTCTGAAGATGAACATGCAAATTTGGCTATGATGGCTCACACCAACTCTAGATCCAACACATAATGTGATTCTGGAAGAGAATCAGAAGATGATGAAACTGAGGTATATTCTGAATTCACTCGATCTGATTTGATTACTGTTCTGAATGATTTTTTAAACTGTAATTACAAATTATCTTTAAAAATGAAAACTCTTAAGAAAGAAAATACAAATCTAACAGAAGAAGTTAATGTTTTAAAAAATCAGACTGCAGAATTTAAAACAAAAAGTGTCATTCTTGAAACTGATATTGCAGAATTGAAAGCAGAGAATGTATGCTTGAAAAACAACTTTGCTGAACTTAAAGATGAAAGTTTAAATCTGAAAAATAATCATAATTCAACAGCAATTGAAAATACCACAAGTAATTCTGATATGCATGAACAAGTTCTTCAAGAATTTCTTGATAGTGGTATGGAAAGAAACAAATATGCTTCTTTGATTTATGGAGTCAGTAGGAACGGAAATAGAGGTATAGGATTTGAAGAAACAATAATTAAACCTAAACCTATGTTTAAACCTGTTCCCTCTAATATAGTGTGTATTGTTTGTTACATGAAAGGTCATTCCAAAGTGTCTTGTCGTATGCTAAATACAAGGGAAAACAAGAAACTTTTCAAGACTAACAAACTTGGACCCAACCAGATTTGGGTACCAAAAGATAAAATTGTCTATGTTGCAGATGTTCTAAGCAACCAAATTGAAACACCAGTCATGGTGCCTGGTCAATGGATGCTTGCAATATATGAAGGGAAAAAGGTTTATGTTCCAACATATACCAAGCAGAAGCAAAGTAACTCTAGTGGAAGAAGAACTGGTAAATACAATGCCTATCAGAACCAAAACCATAAGAGGAACAGGAAATACCAAAACAGACAGAGAAGTCACACATATCAACAAAACTGGAACTACCAGAGGAATCAGAATTATCATCAGTTCCAGAACTATCAGAGGAACCTGATATATCAGCAGAAAGAGAAGTGCTAGTATCTGGAGAGTTCTTCAAACACTCCAGTAAAATTCATCAAGACTACAAACCAAGAAGGGAATTCAAATTCCTTCATCCAAACCATCTAATCACAGAACATACAGATTCAGAATCTGAAAATCAGAAACAAGAGGATTTTCAGAGTAAAATTGAAATTGTTGACATAGAGGTTACATTTTGCTGTAAATACTATTATTGTTTGATATTTATGTTTAATGTGATAACAAAAAGCTTGATCTTAAAAATCAAAGCTAGATAAGTATTCTGCAGGTTGTCAAACTGTCAGAGGAACCAAGTGATTCACGTGATGTGAACACTTCAACAGAAACAGTATTTCAATGGTTTCAAAAACAAGCAGAAACCACCAGAAGCAGAATTAATGGTTTGGCTGTATTAAGTTCATTTTTAAATTATTTGATTTGTATTATGTTATATGACAAATATCTTGATCTGAAAAGTCAAAGCAAGATGAAGCTGATGCAGGTAAACCAGACCTAGAGGAAACTGATGCTGGTTTACCAGAACTAGAGGAAACTAAAGCTAGTTTACCAGAACCAGAGGAAACCGATGCAGGTTTACTAGAACCAGAAGCTGATACAGATCTACCAGAACCAGAAGATGATGTAGACAAACCAAGAGAGCTTGAATAGATCGAAGATGAAAGAAGAACCTGACAAGTCTTCAGAGGATAAATCTGAAGATAAGTAAGAAAAAAAAATAGATCACTCCAAGACATGGCCAAAACTATGTTAAATGATTTAAATGTTGCAAAACATTTTTCAGCTGAAGCAATCAACACTGCATGTTACATTCAGAATAGAGTTTTTATTAGGTCTACGTTGTTTAAAACACCATATGAATTATGGAAAGATTTAACAAAATCAGAGGAAGCAGAAACAGAAAAACCAGCAGAAGTAGATAAACCAGCAGAATTCGGAGAAGTGAAGGATACAAGCAAGTCAGAAGCATGTGACACATTTTCAAAGGATGAATCTGATCAAATCAGAACTAGTCATGAGAAATCAGAAGAGAAACTTGGATGGAAATATCAATCATCTCTTCTTGAAAATCTGATCATTGGAAGTGGAAGTGATTCTTTAAGAACCAGATCATCATTAAAAGATATAAGTCTGTTTGGTTTAATCTCATCGATTGAGCCTACATCTGTTAGTGAAGCATTGGCAGATGATGGATGGATTATTGCAATGTAGGAAGAGTTAAATGAATTTAAGAGGAATGATGTTTGGGATCTAGTTCCAAGACTAGAGAAGAACATTGTGGGAACCAAGTGGGTCTTCAGAAATAAGCTAAATGAAAAGGGTGAAGTAGTCAGAAACAAGGCAAGGCTTGTGGCACAAGGTTACAGTCAATAAGAGGGTATTGATTACACTGAGACATTTGCTCCAGTGGCCAGGTTAGAAGCTATTTGTATCTTATTGTCCTTTGCTGCCAATAATAATTTCAAATTATTTCAAATGGATGTTAAAAGTGCTTTTCTCAATGATTATTTGAGTGAAGAGGTATATGTTAAACAACCTCCAGGTTTTGAAAATTCTAAATTTCCAAACTATGTCTTTAAACTGAGAAAATCCTTGTATGGGTTAAAACAAGCACCTAGAACATGGTATGATAGACTCAGTAATTTCTTACTTAAAAATAACTTTGAAAGAGGACAAATAGATAATACTTTGTTTAGCAGATCAATAGAAAATGATATTTTGATCATTCAAATTTATGTTGATGATATTATTTTTGGATCTACTAATGGCATTCTTTGTCAAGAATTTTTTGAATTAATGCAGCATGAATTTCAAATGAGTATGATGGGAGAACTTAAGTTCTTTCTAGGAATATAAATTCAACAAAGTTCAGAAGGTATTTACATTCACCAAACTAAATATACAAAGGAACTTCTCAAGAAGTTTAAGATGAGTGATTGCAAACCTATGACTACACCAATGCATCCTACTTGTTCACTTGATAAAGATGAATCAGGAACAAAAGTTGACCAGAAAATCTACAGAGGAATGATAGGATCATTACTCTACCTTACTGCTTCTAGACCTGATATCATATTTAGTGTGTGTGTGTGTATGTGCTCGATTTCAATCTGATCCTAGAGAATCTCATCTAACTACTGTTAAGAGAATCCTTAGACACCTAAAAGGCACTACCAACCTCACCTTGTTTTACAAGAAAACTCCTACATACAAACTGAGTGGATACTGTGATTCTGACTATGCTGGAGATAAACTTGAAAGAAAAAGCACCAGTGGCTATTGTACCTTTTTAGGAGACAATTTAATTTCGTGGTCCAGTAAGAGACAACACACCATTGCCATGTCAACAGCAGAGGCTGAATACATTTCAGCAGCTGGCTGCAGCTCTCAACTACTCTAGATGAAGCATCAACATGAAGACTACAAAATATTAGAATCCAACATATCCATCTATTGTGATAACACCTCTGCAATTTGCCTAACCAAAAACCCTATCCTACATTCTCGAGCCAAACACATAGAGATCAAACATCACTTAATCAGAGATTATGTTCAAAAAAGGGTACTTAACATTCAATTTGTAGACACTGATCATCAATGGGCTGACATATTCACTAAATCACTACCTGAAGATAGGTTTGAATTCATCAAGAAAAACCTTAATCTTATCTTCATCCCTAACCTAATAGCTTAGTTTAATTTTTATGTTAGTTTATTTTTCATGTACTTTTATAAAAAAAAAAAAATAGAACATCTCTTTTCTTCATTCAATCCTTTTTGTCTGATGACAAAGGGGGAGAAGATGTAATATTTGATAAAATATCCGAGGGAGAAGATGATGTATTTGAAAGAAGGAGAAGATGATGTATGATGCATTTGATATCTGGGCATTAGACTTAGGGGGAGAAAATATAAAATGAAGCTTAGTCTTAGGGGGAGTCAAAGTCAAAAGAAAGAAAAAGTATTATCAAAAATATATTGTTTGTCATCATCAAAAAGGGGGAGATTGTTGGAACCAAGTTGGTTCTTGCAATTAAAATTTTTAATGTTAACAAATGTATTTTATGAAAATAACATATTTGACTTAGAAGAAGAATGAAAAATGTCATCAGAAGATGACGTCACCAGAAGTAGAAATCAGAGGATGATGTCACCAGAAGATGACGTCACCAAAAGCATAAATCAGATGATGACGTCACCAGAGGATATCTTCAGATGAATCTGTCTGAGAAAAATGCTCGAAACAGAATTGGAGAAAAAGGCTCAAAAACAGAATATGAGAAAAATGCTCAAAATAGAATCTGAGAAAAATGCTCGAAACAGAAACGGAGCAAAATGCTCAAAACAGATCAGTGAGCAAAAGACTCAAAACAGAATCTGAGCAAACTACTCCAGAATATTCTCAAAATAGATTAATCGAAATATACTCCAAAAGTAAAGCATCAGTGAAGTTCTAAAATTCAACTATAAATAGAGACTTAATGCTGAAGAATAATGTATCAAAAAACACAAGAACTCAAGCTTCAATTCAAGTTATCTGAGAGTTCAAAAGAGACAAACACAAATGAGCAAGAGCAATATTTTCTAACTGTTTTTGAGAGAGAAATACAGTGCAACAATCAGCTTTCCAGAAGCAATAAAAGAGTGCAAGAATAAGTGCAGCAAACTGCTTTCCAGAAGCAACGTTGCAAAGTTCCAAACCTTTATTATAGTGGTGTAGATTCCTTCTTCAATCTGGGGTTGTCAGATTGGTAGGAGAAGACTTGGTTGGTTTAGTCAAGGTGTTGTTATTCCTCAAAAGTCTGGGGTTGTCAGGCTGTTTGGGAAGACTGACTTGAAGGGTCAGTGGTGTTGTAATTCAAAAGAGTTTGAATTAGTAAAAAGGCCTTCTGCAGGATGGGACTGGACGTAGCCTAGTTAACGGTGAACCAGTATAAATTGCTGTGTTATTATTACCCGCTGCTGAATCTGATTAGTTATTTATCGAATAATTCTAATCAATATTTAACAAAACAGCAAAAGTAATTTAAGTTTGACAAACATAATTCAACCCCCCCTTCTCGTGTTTGCACCTTCACAACCTTCCTCACATCATCATCCCTCACATGATAGCTGCAGCAAATAAGGACTACAGAAAAAACATTGTACCTTATGGGATGATTCTGACCAGAATCTTCAAGCACTTTCAAATCCCTCTCAGCAATGAAAAGAGTCTGATCAAAATCTCCAAGTTTTCTTCAAAGAATATCTCTCACATGAAGAAAACATCTTCTGAGACAAGTGTTCCTTCATCATTCTTTCCACCTTCACTAAAAAGGAAGCGCTCCTCAAGAAGAAGATCTGCTGCTCCAACTCCATCCCCAGCCTCACCACAGCCCTCACATGAACCTCCTGAAGCAGTAGTAGAAACTGCTCAAGAATGTTCGGCTGAAAATCGAGAAAGTTCACCTGCCCAACCAAACCATCTCCACACTTTCTCTGTTTTTCCCCAACCTTCAACCTTATCCTCAACAGAATTTCTCCATTACTTCCAGTCACCCAGTGACGACATGTGCACCTCCTTCCCAACCAACACGTTTCCTCTATGTCACCATTATTCATTTCACCACAGAAAACAGTCCCTCACTCTTTAGGATAAGTCAATTTTTGACTTTTTTTGATACACCTGGACCCTCCATTAACTAGAAATCCATCTCTAATCCCACACCACCTGCCTCCAATCCTTCAACCTCCACTCATCCTGCCCCTTCTATGCCTCTTCCTCCTCCACCAAAAGAATCTACAAATTCTAAGATCATGGCTGCCCTTCAAACCATTATGGCACGCCAGACTCAGCAAGATTTAGAGTCCACCCTACTGCGCACCTGGATGACAGAACAACTTGCTCCAACAACTTGGACTTGTTCATCCTTCTCCTTATCCTCAATCTGTTGTTGATCCTGCCAAGTCCTCTTCTTCTGAAGGATCTTCACCATCTTTGGCATCTTAGGATCTTTTTCTCCTTCCTTTTTGTTATGACAAAAGGGGGAGAATTAATTTGAAGATTTTAGATTAAGTTTAAGCTTTTTGTAATTAGATAGAAGTCCTTTTTCTATATGGTACTTCTGTATATCTTCTGACTTAATCTCATTATGTAATTATTAATTGATGTCATCTAATGAAAAGTCTTTATTATGAATCTATTTGCTCTTGAATTTACATGATTTATCTTTTGTCAAAATTAAATCACTGCACAAATTGAGGGGGAGCTTTCAAGCTCTTTCAAAATTAGAATCAAAATTAAAATCTAAATTAACATGTTTATCATCATCAAAAAGGGGGAGATTGTTAAGACAAACTCTAATTTTAAAGTTTTGATGAAAATAAACAAAGGTTAATTAAAGATCGTTAATTATGATTCTAAATGTATTGTTAATTTAACTTGTGCTTTTGAGTGTATTAATTCAAAGATAGGTTTCAAAAGAATCAAAGAAATCAGCATAAACATAGGCAGATAACATTCTTGACATATTCTGGAAAACGGAGAATGTTCCCAGATTCAAATATGGTCATGACAGCATAAAGAACCATCAATCTCCATCATTTACACAAATTTTTTGGCTCTGGAAGTTACATGGATATGATCACTACATGGCAGGGAACACATAGGATCTATTCAAATCAAAGAGGACATTTGAATTGCAAAAGAAAAAGACTTTCAAACAAACTTGTCCAGACAGTTCTGGAAATGACTGTCAAGACTGTTAAACAATCTTGAAGTCAAGTCAGTTTCTAGTATGGCCAGAAAAAATGTCCAGATTGATTATCATTCTCCAAGATACTTAAAGTTCAAAAGTCCAGATTGATCATCAATCTCCAGTCAGTTTTTAGCAGCTTCAGTACAAGCTTCCTACATCAAGTTTTCATGATCTTTACCAATATGTTTTAATTGATCAAAAGCTCCAGTTCAAGCCTGAAATATTATCACTTATCTGAAGCATTAAAGGATCATTAATTACTCAAGAAAATCTGATCTAAAATGCAATACACAGCCCAGTCAAAACAGAAAATAAAAATAGTCAAATGTTGGATTATTTTTATTCAGAAATATTGCCTCTGGTCAAGCCTGACAAGGGCACTACCAATAGCTCTATTGACCTCCATTTAATGCTCTCAAGCCTATAAATGGAAGGCCAAAGTGTTGGAACCAAGTTGGTTCTAAGTCTTAGGATTTTGATGTTTACAAAAGCACTCAATGTAATCTTATTTTGTACCTTGAATTATTACATTAAATACAACCAGAAAATGAAGTTTGCAGAGGCAGAAGATGAAGGTGCAAACACGAGAAGAGGGGGTTGAATTGTGTTTGACTTAACTTGAATCTTTTTCTGTTTTTATACTTTCAAAACAAAACTTAATGTATAATTAAAAACAGAGTTAGCAGCGGATAAAAATAAAAATAAAACTCACAGATTTTATACTGGTTCACCGTTAACGAGGCTATGTCCAGTCCCTTCGCCTTGAAGGATTTCACTAATTCAATCTTGAATTACAACCTTGCTACTGACCCTCCAAGTCAGTCTTCTCAAACAGTCTAACAATCCTAGACTTCTTTGAGGAAAAACAACTTCTGTTCTTCAGCCAATCTGACACCCCAGATTGTAGAAGAATTCACAACACTATGAATCTAATTGCTAAGTACCTTGCTACCCTTTCTGAATCCCTCAGTTTATAGACTCTACTTCAACAACTTAGATACAACCCTATCTAATTGCCAAGTAACCTGCTACCTCTACTGACTCCCTCAGATTGTAGACTCTACTTCAACAACTTAGATTTGCCACAGTGGAAAGAAAATAACCGAGTACTTGCTTCTTGAAAGCTGAAACTCACAATTGACTTATATGAAAATTTGAGAGTGGTTGCCTCTTTTATGATTTTCGATACTTTATTCTTCAGCATTAAGTCTCTATTTATAGTTTAACTTTAGAACTTCACTGATGCTTTACTTCTGCAGTATATTTCGATTAATCTGTTTTGAAAATATTCTGGAGTAGTTTGCTCAGATTCTGTTTTGAGCCTTTTTCTCCAATTCTGTTTTGAGCATTTTTCTCAGATTCTTTAATCCTCATGATCAAATATGCACCCTTGGATCTTCATGCGATATTCCACAACTGGACCAGCCTATTTTATATTCTGTGATCCTCTGATTTCGGCCTTTCCTGGACGCGCACCTGATATGCTAAAATCCTCTGAATTCGGCCTTTGCTGGAATGCACAGTCTGTCCCTCTAATTTCGGCCACCACTGGGCCATGGTCTGATTTTCTAATCTGGACCATCACTGGACCAAATAATTATTTCTAAACCATTGATCTGGAAATTTTTACTCTGATCTGGACAGATTCTGGACTTTGGTCTGGAACAAACTGAAATTAACTTGAACAAAAAATATTTCAGTCTGGACATTTTACCTTTAATTTTGGACCAGGTCTGGATTGATTCTGGAACTCATTTCTTTTGGTCTGGACTTAGTTCCATGCCCTGAATCATGCTATCTTATGATCTAGGCCAAATCTGAATTGATCCTTTTGTTCTGGACTCATAAACATACCTTCTGGTCAAGTCTGGAACAAGTCTGGACTGTGTAATTTTTCACTGCCAGGCCATCTTCTGGTCAGAATAACTTCTGGAATAAAATTGATATTTGACTACTGTTTGTCTGGAACAACTCTCCTTTTGGCAGGCTTTCCAATGGTATGATCCATGTTTCATTATGATTTTTCTTGCTTCTGTTCTGGGCCACCAAACATATCCTCTAGTAATGTTTTGACATCTTGGAACATCTTCTGGAAATTCCAGAATTCATTTTCCTTTGATCTCTGCTTCTGTTTCCTTCAGTTTTTGGGGCATTTAACTTAATAATTCAAAGTACAAAATAAGTTTACATTGAGTACATTTGTAAGCATCAAAATCCTAAGTACTTAGAACCAACTTGGTTCTAACAGAAGATGCATTCAGAATGCATCCTGGAATTACCAGAAGATACTCCAGGATCACCAGAAGATATCTTTGCTGGCCCAGATCAGAAGGAAGCAATGTCAGAAGAAGACCTGGACCATACCAGAGGAAAGCCTGCCAGAGGGAGAGTTGTTCCAGACCAGAAGGAATCAAATGTCAGATTTAATCCAAAAGTTATTCTGACCAGAACATGGCCTGGCAGTGAAAAATTAAAACAGCTCAGACTTGATCCAGATTCAACCAGAGGATAAGTTAATGAGTTCAGAACAAACGAATTAATCCAGATTTGACCCAGACCAGAACATAGCACGGTTCAAGGTATGAAACTAAGTCCAGACCAGAAGAAATGATCTCTAGAATTGATCCAGAACTGATCCAATACAGAAGGTAAAATGTCCAGACTGAAATATTATTTGTCCAAATTTAATTTCAGTTTAATCCAGAACAAGTCTAGAATTGGTCCAGATCAGAGGGAAGATTTTCAGATCAATGGTTCAGATTTAAGTATTCGGCCCAGCGGTGGCCGAGATCAGAAGATCAGACCATGGCCTAGTGTTGGCCGAAATCAGAGGGTCGGGATGTGTTGTCCAGCAATGGCCAAGATCAGAGGATTATAGCATATTAGGTGCAAGTCCAGGATGGCCGAGATCAGAAGATCAGAGGGTTAGGAAGTGTGGTCCAGGAAAGGCAGAAATCAGAGGATCACAACATATCAATTAGTATGGTCCAGATGTGGACTAGCGCAGAAGATCAAATGGTTCAGATTTAATCAGGAGGATTAACGATGGAGATTTTAATTTACTTTTATCAAAGTATTAAAAAGATTTGTTACAAAATAAAGTGGAGTATTGTGGAATTCAGGAGCTGTGGCGGGAAGCAACTAAAAGATTTGATTGGCCAGTTGTTTTTGAAAGAAATCTAAAGCTTAAAAAAAGATATGTTTTTTATTTAATTGAAGCCCAATTGGTCAAGTTATTTTTTCAAAGAATCCAGCAAGATTCAGCTCGAATTTAAGCATTGGAAGAGGCCCTAATCTGCATCTATAAAAGGAGGCTCAAGGCAGAATACTTATCATCGAAAATCACAAAAGAGTCATACACTTCCAAAGCAAACACTCAAGTTTTCAGTGAGGTTAATTGTGAGTTCTAGCTTTCAAGAAGCAAGCACTCGTGTTATTTTCTTTCCCTTGTGTTAGATCTAAGTTGTTGAAGTAGAGTCTACAATCTGAGGGAGTCAGAAGGGGTAGCAGATTACTTGGCAATTAGATTCAAGGCGTTGTAATTCGTTCTACAATCTGGGGTTGTCAGATTGGCAGGAGAAGACTTGACTTAGGAAGTCAAGGTGCTGTATTCCTCAAGAGTCTAGGATTGTTAGACTGTTTGAGAAGACTGACTTGGAAGGTCAGTGGAACTGTTGTAATTCAAGGTTTGAATTAGTGAAATCCTTAAAGGTGAAGGGACTGGACGTAGCCTCGTTAACGGTGAACCAGTATAAAAATTCTGTGTTTTATTTTTACTTTATATCCGCTACTAACTCTGTTTTTATTCATACATCAAGTTTTGTTTTAAAAGTGTAAAAACAGGAAAAGTATTCAAGTTAGTCAAACACAATTCAACCCCCCCTTCTCGTGTTTGCACCTTCACAAAGCTCAAGGAAAACGCAGAAGTTCGAGTGCTAACAAGTCACTCAAAATCATTCACATTTACATACTTGAAATCCTCTCATCACTTACAAGAATCATTCTGATTAAGTTCTTATTTACTCTGAGACATTTGTACTGAATTCTTTGTAAAGAATCGAAACTCAAACAAGAGTTGAGACATCTCAGATTCTAACAAAACAATCTTATCATTATTGTGAAACTCAAACTATAAGAGTTAAGTATAGTTTGGGGTAGATTGTAAGAAATCCTATCAAGGTTAGTAGGTGATTAATTAATCTCTTTCTGGGTGGAATTAGATTAAAGTCTGTAACAAAGACAAGGTTAATTTAAAGTAGGTGTTGTAAAACCAATAAGGTTATTGTTTTAAACACTTAGTGGAAAATCTCACAATTGTGAGGACTGGACGTAGCCTAAGTTGGGTGAACCAGGATACATCCGTGTGTGGTATCTCTTATCCTTTATCTCCTTATTTTGTTTGATTGTTTTTAAGATTAAAAAATATAAATTGTTATCTGTTTTACAACTAATCAAGAACATTCTCCGTTTTTCTGATAAACCAAGAATGTTCTCCGTTTTTCCACTTTCTTAACCAAGAACATTCTTGAGTTCAAATCTTAAGTTTTTTTAGAAAATTTTAAAAAGGAAAATTTACAATTCAAACCCCCTTCCTTACAAATCAATTTTGCTACTTCGGAGCACATATTTTAAGAAAATGTTTAGTTATGATAATTCTAATGATAAAATAAGTTTCATTTATTAAAACACTTCTTATTAATAGCCCTTCAACCTTATTTATAACCAAAACTTTCTCACATATCAATAATTTTTTTATAATTACTAAAATATCCTTTATTATATTATTTATTACCTCCATCCCTAAATATAAGACCTTTTTGAGAGTTTTCTTTTTTTTTTTTACAATATTTTCTCTAAAAACCAAACTATTATTTTATTACTAATATACCTCTAATTAATTTACATCATTTTTTTAATCAACAATAAATATTATAATAGAAATAATAACTAATCCTCTCTTTTAAAGAGTAAACTTGTAAAATCAATATCAAATTTTAATAAATTTTATATAACTACCACTTTTTAAGTTCCGGTAATTTTATAAAGGAATCTTATAAATATTGACTAATATTACATTAAATCTGCGTTTGAGGTACATATGCGCTTATTTTAAAAAAAAAAACAGGAGAATCGATGAGAGATATTTTCGGAACAATGATGTTAAATAGAGTTGAGTTTGATGACTTATGTTTATATTTGAGGTAAATTAATTATGACTTTGTTTATAAATAAGGCCGGTGGGGTAGTTAGGTAGTAAAATATTTAAATGAGTTGAAATTCAGTAAAAAAAAATAGTATTTCATTGATTATATAAAAGAGACAAATAATGCGGAAAAAGAAATTACAAATGAGAAACATATGTTGAGACAAAAAGATTAGTATTTTTTACTGGAACTATTATTATAATTTATTTATAGATATTAATTCTTTTGTCCTTTAATAATTGACCATTTAAAAAAATTATTTGAAAATTAAATGATTTAATTATTTTGAGATGAAGAAAGTCATAAATTAGTAGTTATGTTAAGTCCTACTTATTTTTTTGTAAATGTCATATTTTTTTAAATGTGTGTTGACTCTACTTTGACAAGAGACTTCTTATGTAAACCAATAGTATGAAAAAAAGATAAAATGTTAATTAAAAAATAATAAAAACATTTTCTTTGCTTTTTAATTTTAAAAAAAAATACAAATAATTACTTTATTCAAAAAAGATTTATCTTCTCGTTATAATAAATTAAACCGACAAATTTTAAAAAATAAAAATATAAAATATTTAAAAAAACTAAATACCCTCTTAATATCCCGACTTTGAATTCTTAATGGTAAGTGGTCAACTTGGCGAACCTACCAATACAATCCGTGCGACTGGAAATTCAAACTTCGCTAGTGATCGACACAATGAAAGTAAAAATACGAAACCGATCGATTTATTGTCTTTGAACATATAATTTGCTTTTCGACGGTGCAATGTGTTCGGTGAGAGGTATTAATTGGTAGTCTTATCATGTAATACTTCTGTCAAAATAACTCTCCTAGCTTCTGGTAAAACTCTATGGACACACTTAAAATAAAATAATATACATACTATTATATTACTACAAAATCAGCATTCATATAAAAAAGCCTATTTTTTTAAAATAAAATAAAATCTTTTGGTCGGCGTGGCTTTTTAGCAAGAAAAAGTTATGGCCGTTTTTTCGGTTTTAGTTCTAGTAATTTAATTTTATGCAGTTGGTTTTTGAACTAGGAAAGGTTACAAAATCTGTAATTTAATATTTTTCAATACTTTTGACATGCGTGTATGGACGTCCTTTTTCAGTCCTCAGGGGTTAATACTTCATAGAACGTTTCTTAAAAAAAATGATGTGTTCACTCACGTGAGTAAATTGACCAAATCCAGTTAGCGATGACAAAACACTGAAACAGAATTATGTGAAAAAAAGGACTAGTTTATTTTTTTGGTAAGCTGAAAAACAGGACTAATTGATGCTGGATTAGTTGCATTATTTTATTTTGGATTAGTATAGTGAGATTAACTTTTTGTGTACTATTTAGATCAATTTTATTTTAATTATATTTGTTTTACCTCATTGAATATTTTTTTATCTATTTCTCTCCTATCAAATTTTTTAAAATCGTTAGTAGACAAAAAATATCATTTTAGAAATTTTCGGTAGTTAAAAACAAATTTTTTTGTTATCTAAATTTCTAATAGACAAAAATATTATTTTTTAAATTTCTTATAATCAAATAAATTTCTTTTGAAATTTTTCGATAGAAAAAAAGACTATTGACAAAAAATTTTGCTTATTAAATTTTTTCGTTTCCAAATTTATATCAAAATTTTTTAAACAAAGATAAAGATTAAAAGAAAAAGTTGAAAAAAACTTGTCTATTGAATTTTTCGTTTTCGAAATTTGCAATAGACAAGAAAAAGTTGAAAAAAAATTTAGCTACTAAATATTTAGTTTTTGAAATTTACAATAGACAAAAAAAATCGATTTCAAAATTTTGGGTAGGCAAAAAATAAGTTGAAAAGAAAATTCAGAAACTAGAAAATTTAATAAATAAAATTTTATATAGTTCAAATTTTCCAATAGTTATTTTGTTAATCGAAAATTTTAAAAATCAAATTTTTTTATTGAAAATAATTATCAAAAATTTAAAAACGAATTTTCTAATAAACAAAATAACTATCGAAAAAATTAAAATAATAAAATTTTTTTTCAAGAATTTCAAAGGTAGTTTCTCTTTTTGTTTCAGATAATATAAAATATCTAATTTTTATCATCAGGAATATTTATTTGTTTGTGTTGCAATTAGAATTAGAAATAGTGTCGCGGCCTAAATTTCAAGTGCTTCTTGAATTCAATGGAGTCGCCACCAAAGTTTATTTAAAATAGGGAAAACATTGAAAAACCCTTAAAAATGAAAAAATGATCTTCGAAACCAAATTTTGAGTTCGGGAGTCAATTATGCGTAGGGAAGATATTAGCACCCTACGACATCCGTTAAAATATGGTTACCTATTGTGCAAAATTAATATTAACTTAAATATATTTATTTCTCTTTATATTACATATGAATATCAATTATTTATTTTAATGTGATTTTGAAATAAATATATACTTAAGAAAGAAAGGGAAAAAAGAAAAAAATTTATTTAATGTGCTTGATAAAAGTGTGATCTTGCTCCTACGTATCTCCCAATGCGATGGAGAAATCAAAGCTATGTAATTCTTTGGTAGAAAATGCAGATGTGTTGATTGCTTTTAAAGAAATTGTGTTCATTGTTGATATAAAAAAAATATTTTGACAGAAAGAAGGTTTGTTTGATTTGAATAATTATTTTGAAAAAAAACGAGTTTTAAGACTATCAAATTGCACAACTCGTGTCTCAACAACTCAAGGAGTAAAATGATGTCTCAACAAAACTATAAAATTGTTACAAAGAAAAGTATAATAGTTACCACACAAGTTAAATATATGTTATACTCTTTGATTTTCTCTAATTGTATCTTTGTTGTTATCTTGAATTGTTGTATTCTTCCTTAACTCATTTCATGCTTCATTTATCTTACCAACAAAAACCTTACTAGCTTAAAATATGAAAACTGAAAACTTTCAAAAAAAAACTGTCCTCCCTTATTTAATTTTTTGCTCTCAATTTTATAGACAAGAGTGGTTAATCTTGGTATCCATGGGATATAATTGAGTTCTGGATTATTGTTTGTTTTTGCAGAAAAATTGGTTTTGTTCAGCTATGTTTGGAAAAAAGAGAGTGCACTTTTTTAATTACTTGTATACATGATAAAAGTTGTAGTCATTTAAGGAAAAAAGAGAAAAAGTAAGAAAGGCTAAATGAGGATTGGAAAGATAACGTGTACACAAAAAAAAATGTAACTTAAAAAAGAAAAGCAAAAGAGGCTAAAAAGAGTTAGAAAGGTGGCATGTATTGTTGTAAAAGTGAAAGACATGAAGGCTGAAAAGGCTGCCCTAAAACAAAAGATAAAAAGAACAAAAATAAAATAAAAAATAAGAAAGAACCATAACTACAACCAAAGGATACCATCTGAGGCAAAAAATTAGAGGCAGAAAACAGAGGATATCATCAAAAGTAGAAATCAAAAACAGAAATCAAAAGCAGAAACCAGAAAGTCGAAGCAGAAAGCAGAAATCAGAAGATAAAACTTTTTTTTTTAGGGGGACAAAATTGAGGTACTACAAATAGTATCTATTAAATTTACAAATTATGAGGATTGGTATGAGAGCCTACTCTAATCTTAATTGTTTCGCAACAAATAAACTTGATCGTTATTTCTTTATTCCGTTCATGTTCTACAAACAAGTTTTTTTTCTTCTTAATATAATGCAAACGAGTCTATGCTAATTAAACTGAACGGAAACAGAATTGATTTTTCCATTATTTTGTTTTGATTCATGATCCTAATTGCTTCCTGATCATGTTTTATTTTTATTCTAATCATATAAAGAGATTATGTTGTTTTATATTCCTTCATCACATGCTCAAATTATGTACATATTCATATTTTGGGTTTCATTTGTTCCTTTATTATTATTATTATTATTATTATTATTATTATTATTATTATTATTATTATTATTATTATTATTATTATTATTATTATTATTATTATTATTATCTTGATATGCTTATTCATTTGTAGAGCTGCACTATATTGTTTTTGGTTTTTTGGCAAAATGAAACAAAATTGATTTGTTGTTTTAATGTATGCATTCAGGTTTTATTTAAAATATTATATTAAGATGTAAAGAAACTCAATCAAGACTTGCGCTATATTTTTTTTCTTTTTTATGAGAGGTTCCCTGTTCGACATGTGTATGTTGTTTTGTTTAATTTTTTATGGTTGCAAATTTGTGCGATATAGTAGCAATTTTGTCCCAATTTAAGCTTTGTTCGATTATTCTTGACTTTCGGTCTAATTCTTTTTATGGTATTCAGTTCTTCAATTTTCATGAGTTTTTATTTTATTGTATGTGATATAGAAACTGGAATAAGACACCAACAATTGAACATATGAACTTGTGAAAGCCTGATTCTAATTGATAATTGTTGTTGACGATAATATTAATAATAATATTTAATTGTTTGTGACAATAATATCATTTAATAATAATTGTATACTAAATGATCTTTATAATTTGATTCGAAATTGATTTATTCATTGGTAGTGCATGTATCATCGGTTTTTTTTTTTTTAATAATAGTATTGTATTTATTTTCAATCCAATGGATAAATATCATACTAATTGATATATTTATTATCTATTGATGAATTGATATTCTATTGAAAGCGATTGTACATTTATTTATGATAGTGAAGCTAATGAACTAGCTATTGAGAGAGACAATCAAATCAATTTAATATGATTTAAAGTACATTTTTATGATAAGGGATGAAGAAGATATATTTTAAAATATGTATATTTTTTGCCAAATTTTTTTGGAAACTTTTTGAGGAAAGCAAAATTGGGTTCAATATTTCATTTTTGTATATGATAGTTTTAGTGAAACAAAGTTGATATTGTTGACCATTAAATATCTAATTAATGGTATTAGTAATTCTGGTGTTTTCCCTTATCTCATAATGAATTGAAAGATTTTTTTGTAATATAATTTCGAACGTGTTTTAGGGTTCCGAAAATTTGTAAAGTGAGAGAATTTTTTGAAATTGTTGATTTTTTTTTTTTTTGCAATCTTATTCAGTCTTATGTAATCTTAAATAATTGGAACTAATATTGAACTAATTTGGAACTTTTGCACGATTGTGCACTCGACTATCATGAAGACAAATTGTGATACAATCTGATTGCAAATATGAAGAAGTTTGTTAAATGATAGGTTATTTTCCTTTTGAAATTATAATATGTGCAAATATATGAAGTGTTGTTTTCCAGAATATTAACTCAATAATAATTAATTGATTCATCTTTATATATTCAACTTATATTTATATCATAATTTATGGCAGGAGTATTTTAAATTTAATTATTTTAAAAGTTCTAATTCTGGATAAATATAAATTATTCTATATATCATAATATATTCTTGACTCTACAAATAATAATATTTATTATTATACTCTTTCTTTCACATATAGATTTTAAAGTCATAATTTATGACATGCTAATTTAAAAACTTTTAAGCATGCCTTACTATGATTTCAACATGACTTTAGTTGAATATTCTTTTAAATATAAATTAAATACCCTCTTAATTTATCCATGATATTAATGTATCATATTCTATAAACATAATCATTCTTAATCTGTATATGTGTAATTCACCTTTCGTGAGTATAGTTGTATGAATTCTGTTTTGATTAAATAATTAAATTTATTTTAATTATAACTAATATTATTGATAATTATCACACATGATCGGTGTGTTTTTTGTTAATATAATTTTATTATTATTCAATGTACTTTTAGTTTTATACTTATATTAATTATAATTCGAGTACTTTATCGATATTAGAAATTATAATATAAAATTTGTACATTGTGTTATTATACTTCTTCTTTATTACTCTTAAGACCCTTAGTTGAGATTAAAATTAAATAAGAAATGTTATTAAAAGACATGTTGTACTTCATCTATATTTTATGTAATATAATATTATTTTTAAAAATAAAAAAAAAATTATATTCAATTATTTTAATCCAATAATATATATATATATATTAGATTGCAATTCTTTATGTATTATGTAAGTAGTAGACATACCATATCGGTGTGATATTCCTTAACATGATCATTGTCTAATAGAGAAGATAAATGAATTTTTTTTTAAACATTCAAAACTCTTAGATTGATAACTCGACTATCACTTTTTTATCAAGTCGGAGAGTCGTACATACTAGTTATCTAAATATGATTATCCTTCCCAAATGTATATTGTTGGAACCAAGTTGGTTCTAAGTACTTAGGATTTTGATATAATCTTATTTTGTACTTAGAATTATTATATAAAACGTCACCAGAGGATGATGTCACCGGAAGCATAAATCAGAGGATGATGTCACCAGAAGCAAAAATTAGAGGATGACGTCACCAGAGGATGTCACCAGAAGATGACGTCACCAGAAGCATAAATCAGAGCATGATGTCACCAGAAGATGACGTCACCAGAAGCATAAATTGGAGGATGATGTCACTAAAAGATGGCGCACCAGAAGCAAAAATCAGTGGATGACGTCACTAGAGGAATCTGTTAGAGAAATATGTTACAGAAAAATGCTCAAAATAGAAATGGAGCAAAAGACTCGAGAAACAGAATCTAGCTAAAAATATGCTTAAAAAAAATATGAGAAAAATGCTTAAAACAGAATTGGAACAAAAGACTCGAGAAACAGAATCTAGCTAAAAGTATGCTCAAAACAGAAGCGGAGCAAAATGCTCAAAACAGATTAATCTAAATACACTCTAGAAGTAAAGCATCTGATGATTCTGGTGTGAATCATTGTGTTTTGCTTCTGATGATTCTGGTGTGAATCATTCTGTTTTGCTTCTGATGATTCTGGTGTGAATCATTATGTTTTGCTTCTGAAGATTCTGGTGTGAATCATTCTGTTTTGCTTCTGATGATTCTGGTGTGAATCATTCTGTTTTGCTTGTGATGATTCTGATGTGAATCATTCTGTTTTGCTTCTGATGATTCTGGTGTGAACCATTCTAATTCTGGTTCTGTTTCTGATGTTGATCATTCTGGTTCTGTTTTTGGCTTCTGTATTCAACTACAGGCATGCTGTATTCGAATACAGAATGTTGAAATTACAGTTTCAGCTTATGTATTCGAATAGAACGGATCTGTATTCGAATACAGATTCGAGTTTTCAGAAATTCCAAGTTTTTCAACATTGTTTTGTGAACCCTACGTGTTGGGGAGTATTATGAAGGTTTATGACGAATTAAAATGGAATTTTTTGTGATAGTTTGAAGTGGGGGTGATGAAGTTTTTGGGACTTTACTGATCTAGTGAAAAATGTTGATTTGTGCACTGAGACTGCCTCTGTATTCGACTACCAGGGGGGCTGTAGTCGAATACAGAGTGTTAATTCTGCACCTTTTTGGCTCCTCGTATTCGAATACAGAGAGGCTGTATTCGAATACAGATTTGTATTTTCCAGAAATCTCAGTTTTAAACACTGTTTATTGAATTTTAAGAGTTTGGGGAACAATGGAAAGACTTGAGATGATTAAGTATGGAATTTGTGAGATAATGTGAATTGTTAATGATTGCTTGACTGTTTAATCATTGATGTGGATGATGATATTGATTATGTTGAGATGTTTTGAAATATGATGGGATGGCATGAATTTTTTCTGATTTTGCATACTGTTTTCAGTGAAGAGAAAACACTGCATATTCATGCATTGCATAGTCAGGTGGTGACCGCGATGGGCCACAGAGTTGATGCGGTGACCGTGATGGGCCGCGAAGTTAAGTAGTAACCATGGGTTATAGAATAGTTCTGCGTGTATTAGACGGTCTGTTCTATCCGGGGTCAGTAGTTCCGCGTGTATTAGACGGTCTATTCTACTCGGGCTACGAAGTGGTTCCGCGTGTAATAGACGGTCCATTCTATCCGTGCGAGGATTTAACTTCTGTGTATTTGGCCTGTGAGAGGCTAATACATGTAATTGTAGCGACCATGATGGTTATAGAATAGTTCTGCGTGTATTAGACGGTCTGTTCTATCCGGGTTTAGAGTAGTTCCGCGTGTATTAGACGGTCCATTCCATTCGTGAAATTGTGCTGGTCTGTGAGCGACTGCACTGGTACTGGTCTGTGAGCGACTGTACCTTAGTATGTGTATAATGTGCTGGTCTGTTGAGCGACTGCACGAGTGCTGGTCTGTGAGCGACTGCACCATGGTAATTCCAAGATATTGTATACATGAGCATATACATATTGCATCGGGGTGATTGACTGGTGGGTCACGATTGGGTTATGTGATGATGATTGGAAAATGATGTATGTGAGTAAGATGAGGGAATGCTGAAGTGTTGGCTGTACTTACAACTTATTTTTCCATCTTAATTGGTTGCTATTTTGAAAAATACATGTCATGAAATTTCAAATGAGCATCATTATTTTCATCATTGGTATATGATATGCTATGTGGTGTGAATCATTCTGGTCGGTGATTATTTGTTATGTGATTATTTGTTAATTTCGGTCGGTGACCCTTGCTATTATATTGTGGAAATTGGGCTTTGCCCTCAGATGATACCCAAACCCGTCCCATCGACGGTTACACTA
Source organism: Cicer cuneatum (assembly GCA_037974295.1). Taxonomy (NCBI): domain Eukaryota; kingdom Viridiplantae; phylum Streptophyta; class Magnoliopsida; order Fabales; family Fabaceae; genus Cicer; species Cicer cuneatum. Next base: position 31,422,548 of record JBBPBO010000004.1, on the reverse strand, counting down.
ACGACGGAGACGTCGTTAGTTTCCCCTGATCTCTACGTACGGAGTATCCGTGGACAACGCAGAAGGACGGACAGTTGGCTGAAGACGAGACTTGTAGAGGATACGGTGGATACCGTGCTACTGTAGCTTAGTGCATGATCAGACTAGACTTTTGTATAGGGTTTTGAGTTTTCGGAAATGTAATTTATTTTGGGAATTAATGTATGACTTATCTGCTGTATTTTCCGCACTCTGATACTGTTTAGTGGCCACAGGCCGGGTGTTCTCTTTTGAAATGAACTAATGAAAATCTTATTTTAATTCCCTTGACATTAATTTTGGAAAACTCATTTTAATTATTTATTGAAAAAAAAAATACACTCGTGTTTTAAACTCGGGGTGTTACAATTGTGGTAGCAAAGCATTTGGTTTAAATTTTGGGATAAAGCTCTGATTTAATTATTTGTTTTGAGTTATTAGCTGATCATGCATAGGAGCAAGTAGTTAAAGTGTCAAGTCTTGTGTAAGTTGTGGTGTGACTGAAGTGATGATGGCGTTGTAGGAAACAATGCCTCCACGAAGAGACGACACCACAAGAGCCAATGTCAGCCGGGAAGATAGGATGGCTGAAGCAATGAACAACATGGCTGCGTCTGTTGCTGCACAGACGACTGCCAAGACTCAACGCGATCTGGAGAAGAGAGAAAGAGAGATTTGCGCTGCTGAATCTAGAGGACTAGAGGATTTTCGTCGCCATAATCCTCCAAAGATCAAGGGTGATGAGGGTCCAGAAAGAGCGAACCAGTGGATCCAAGAGATGGAGAAAATCTTCGAGATGATTAACTGTCGGGCAGCGGTGAAAGTCAATTATGCCACGTACCTGCTGATAGGGGATGCAGAGTATTGGTGGAGAAGTACAAGATTACTAATGGGGTCAGCTCAAGAGGAAGTGAACTGGGAGTCGTTCAAAAAGAAGTTTTTGGACAAGTACTTCCCGATGAGCACTAGGACCAAGTTGGGTGACGATTTTCTAAAATTGCACCAACGAAACATGACGGTAGGAGAATATGCTGCTAAGTTTGAATCTCTGTCCAGGCATTTCAGATTCTTCCGGGAAGAAGTTGATGAACAATTTATGTGTCATCGCTTTCAGAATGGACTAAAGTATGAGATCCAAGATTCGGTCCTACCCTTGGGAATCCAACGTTTCCAAGCGCTAGTAGAGAAGTGTAGAGAGGTCGAAGAGATGAAGAACAAGAGGGCCAACAGAGGGGGGAACTTTAATTCTGGAGGGCCTAGTCGGATGCACAATCAGAACAATAGAGGGAAGCAAGTTGCTAAGCCATACAACCGAACCCAGAACAACAACAGGGGCCAGAATCGCTCGGGGAACCAGACTTTTGGACGACAATTAGGACAAGGGGTTCGATGTTTCCGATGTGGAAAAGAGGGACATTATGCTACTGCTTGTACCACTATGAGTCCTTCATGCTACAATTGCCAGAAGCCAGGACATTTTGCTAGGGGTTGCAAGGCTCCAAAAGTAGAACCAGCTGTGAACGCGACTAGGGCTACTCGTCCCACTGCTAGAGGACGCGTTTATCACATGGGAACTGGAGAGTAAGATGAGGGAAAAATATCCTCAGTTGTTTACTGATATGTAGTTTCGAGGACGAAACTAATTTAAGGGGGGTAGTAATGTAAGACCCTTAAGTTTTAATTAAAATTATGGAAATTAATTTTAAGTGTATTTGGGGATATTTGTAAAATATTTAATATATGTATGTTTTGAGTGAATATATATATATATATATATATTTATTTTGGAAGATGAATTAAAATTATTGGATCAAGAATAAATTAATTTAATTACGAGTAATTAAATTAATCGGACAGTTAATTAAGGGATTAGCGGCTAATTGCGACGAGATTGGTTAATTACTGAGGATCAGACAAGTGTCGGGTGAGGTGGCACCACACAAGCCTATAAATACGAGTGAGAAGGATGGTGAAATCAGAATACTATCCCTCCTTCCTCACTGCCCATACTGCATGTAACAGTACCCCATTTTCCCTTCCATTATGTTTCTGTTTTCTGTTCCAGTTCACGATTTCAAAGTGAAAAGAGGGAGTTCCTCAAAAGTGCCATTACTTGGAAATCCAAGCACCGAAACACCAAACCCCCAATACAAAAGTTATTCCACACATCATTACGGAGCTAAAGAACCCAGTTTCGTAGCAGCAAACGCAGGCGGGAGTTTCGCCGTTTTTGACGCATACACGTGAGCAATAGTAGAAAACGCAACAAGGGTAAGGGCACCTTCCACTTTCTAGTTGCATTTTAGGACTGTAAATGTATGTTTGAGGTGTGATTATATTTGAGTTTCTGTTTGAAAAAGAAACTGTTTTACATGACATTTTGAAAGATGACAGAAAATGCATTCTGTTGAGGTTTTAAAAATCTGCAACATGGTATTTTGGGTGATTATTCCAATACTGTTTTGTTTATGGGGAAAGCTGAAAAATGCATTGCATGTTATTTTGAAGAGGAGTAAAAAGCATGTTCATAAAATTGTTTTGAATATTACAAAAATGCATTCTGTTGGTATTTTGCTGCTATGTGATACTTGCTATTTGACTGAATGTGTTAATGTTGTTCTGATGTTTGAGAAAGCTGAAATGCTTTGCATGTTGTTCTGATGTTTGAGAAAAACTGAATGCTTTGCATGTTGTTATGATGTTTGAGAAAGCTAAATGCTTTGCATGTTGTTCTGATGTTTGAGAAAAGCTGAATGCTTTGCATGTTGTTTTGATGTTTGAAAAAGCTGAAATGCTTGCATGATGTTCTGATGGTTTGAGAAAGCTGAAATGCATGCATGCTGTTCTGTTGATAAAAATCTGGTGTTGCTGATGATTTCAAAATAAAAAGGGGTTTAAAACTGATGAAAGTGTTTTCTTCTGGAAAATCTGGTTTGATGTAAAAGTATGAGTTTTGTGGTTTAAAAGAGTGATATGATTCACTAATTTCGAAGGTGTATTCGAATGTAACATGTGTATTCGAATACCGCCTGTCAAGCATCTGTTTTACTTAAGTTTTCAAACTTGTATTCGAATACGAGCCCCTGTATTTGAATACAGAGGAAGGATTTTTGCTTCTGATGATTCTGGTGTGAATCATTATGTTTTGCTTCTGATGATTCTGGTGTGAATCATTCTATTTTGCTTCTGATGATTCTGGTGTGAATCATTTTGTTTTGCTTCTGATGATGCCGATGTGAATCATTTTGTTTTGCTTCTGATAATTCTGGTGTGAATCATTCTGTTTTGCTTCTGATAATTCTGGTGTGAATCATTCTGTTTTGCTTCTGATGATTCTGGTGTGAATCATTCTGTTTTGCTTCTGATGATTCTGGTGTGAATCATTTTGTTTTGTGTAACACCCCGAGTTTAAAACACAGCGCGAGTGTATTTTTTTTTCAATAATTAAAATGAGTTTTCCAAAATTAATATCAAGGGAATTAAAATAAAATCAGTTCATTTCAAAAGTTATCACCCAATCAGTGTTAGAGTGCAGAATAATACAGCGGAAAAAGTAATACATTAATTCCCAAAACTCAAGACCCTATACAAAAGTCTAGTCTGATCATGCGCTAAAGCTACAGTAGCACGGATTTCCTCCGCATCCTAAGCAAGTCTTCTCCGAATCTGCCGCTCGCCTCGACGTGACCTCCTCCTCCTCCTTATCATACAGAGAGGGGTCGGTCTCCTCAGAAGTCAGATCAATAACAAGTCTCGATCGCTTCGGCGGCGCCGGAATCTCATAACAGTCCTGAGAGATCCTGGATGGACCCGGAGTCTCAACTGCTACTGGCCTCAGCTCATCATTCTTCCCTTCTGCCTCAGACTCATGTACAACTCCTCCAACAACTGGGTTGGGAGTCACCACGCCTACGGTGGCCTCTGTCTCAACCCCTCTAGTGGACTCCTCAGCATCGTCAAAAATTCTGTGCGCCTCCAATACCAGATGAGAAGGCACGGGAAAGTCTATGCTCGCATGAGTGCGCTTTACAAAGTCCTCTACGCCGTCAGTCCTACTAGTTCGCTCCAACCACCTCGTGTAAGTCGCTCTGCTTGAGATGGGGTCGAATTCCCAAGCAGTGCGCGAATAACGATCAAGGAAGTTCAACGACGTTTCCGTCGTTCGGGTACCCACGGGTGGCATGGGTTTGGGGGACATCTGAGGGCGAAGCCCAAAGTCCACAATATAATAGCAAGGGTCACCGACCGAAATTAACAAATAAGCACATAGCATATATCTCACAACAACACATATAAACATGGTATAACATATGATGATGAGGAAAATAATAATGCTCATTTGAAATTTAATGACATATATGCCTTTTCAAAAACAGCAACCAATCATTATGAAATATGTGGTAAGTACAAACATCTCAGCAAAACACAATCATTAAATCAGAATTTCAGATTCTGGACAGTAGTCACACACATTCAATTTTCCACTCATTCATCATATAATCAAACGTGACCCACCGGTCAATACCTCAATGCAATATGTATATGCTCATGTATACAGTTTCTTGGAATCACCAAGGTGCAGTCGCTCAACAGACTAGCACAATATGTTTGACTTTAACGGCCCTGAAGACCAGGTGCAATCGCTCAACAAATCAGCACCAGTGCAGATGCTCAACAGTCCAGCACTCGTGGAGTCGCTCAACAGACCAGCACGTTTGACATATACCAAGGTACAATCGCTCAACAGATCAGTACCTAGTGCAGACGCTCAACAGTCCAGCACTCGTGCAATCGCTCAACAGATCAGCACGTGGCTGCGCATTTGAGGGTATAGACGCTCAACAGTCCAGTACCAGTGCAGACGCTCAACAGTCCAGCACTTATACACCAAAGTACAATCGCTCAATAGATCAGTACCTAGTGCAGATGCTCAACAGTCCAGCACTCGTGCAATCACTCAACAGATCAGCACGTGGTTGCGCATTACTCTATGGCCCATCGCGGGTACCACTTGACTATGCAATGCATGAATATGCAGTGTTTCACTTATCTAGAAACAGAATACAAAAACAGAAAATTCACGCTTCTCATCATGTTTAAAATATTTCAGCATAGTCAGAATTAACATCATCACAATCATGATTAAACAATCCATTAATCATTAACACTTTGAAAGGTTTTTCCAGACTCTTAAAAATTCAACCATAGAGTTTAAAACTGTGGATTTCTGGAATTTTACAAATCGGTATTCGAATACAGCTCCTCTGTATTCGAATAGAGAAGCTAAAAACAGTGCTGAATGACACTCTGTATTCGAATAAAGCCCTCTGGTATTCGAATACAGAGGCTATCTCAGTGCACAAAACACCTCTTTCATTTCATTAGTAAGGTCTTAAAATTTTTATCACCACCACTTCAAATTATCACCAAAAGTTCCATTTTAATTCACCACCATGATCCCAACATTCCCCCAAACACTCAGGGTTTTCAAAACACTCTTAAAAACTTGGAAATTCTGGAAACTCGAATCTGTATTCGAATACAGACTTCTTGTATTCGAATACAGAAACATGAAACTGCAATTTTAACATTCTGTATTCGAATACAGCATGCCTGTAGTCGAATACAGAAGACAACCCTTGAAAAATTCAATATTTTCTTTCAGATCCTTTAAGGTCTTCAATACTTCATCCTCTCTTCTTCAAAATATTTTCAAGAACTCCATTTAAACCACTTTCACCCTTCTCCAGGTTTCCCAACACTTTAAAATGCATATTACAGTGTTTAAAACTTGATTTTCTGGAAAACACGAATCTGTATTCGAATACAGCTTCCTTGTATTCGAATACAGAAGCTAAAAACAGTGCTCCTGGAAAAACACGAATCTGTATTCGAATATAGACCCACTATATTCGAATACAGAAACTGAAACAAGTGAAAATTTGCATTATGTATTCGAATACAGCATGCTGTAGTCGAATACAGATGCTAATACAGTGTTAAAATCCCACTTATGTATTCGAATACGACATGGTCGTAGTCGAATACAGATGCTAAGTCAGAAGCAGAAATCCTTTCTCTGTATTCGAATACAAGGGCTTGTATTCGAATACAAGTTTGAAAACTTCAGTAAAACAGAACCTTTACAGGTTGTAGTCGAATACACACATGTTGTATTCGAATACACCTTCGAAAACCAGTGAAATTCAACACCTTTCAAAACTGTTTCCTTTTAAAAAGACAACCAAAAACAGATTCAGTTCTTTTCCAGACAATACCATCCTCATTCAAAATCCCTTTTTCTTCTTAAATCATCAACATTACCAGAATCACTCAAAAAAAAAAAAACAGAATCAGAATCATCAACACCAAATCATCCAAAACTTCAAACCAACAGAATAACACACAGCATTTCAGCTTTTACACATATCAGAAGTACATGCAAGTATTTCAACTTTCACAACACATCAGAAGAACATGCAAGCATCACCGAGCAGCAAAACAGAATGCATTTTTATACTTTAAAACCATTTTTCCAAAGCAGTTTTATGCCATGCATTTTAATCATATTTAAAACAACATGCCAAAACGTTTTTCAGCTTTCCCACACAAATAAAACAGCTTTGCAGTAACAACCAGAACAACAACATCACAGATTCCTTACACATCACAAAAATGCATTATCTTCATTTTTCAAACATGTGATTGTAAAATAGTTTTTCTTCAAAAACAGAATGAAACAACAAGCATTTTACAGCCCTAATGCAACTAGAAAGTTGGAAGGTGCCTTTACCCTTGTAGCATGTCTGCTACTTCTCACGTCTCTGTTTTCGTTCCCGTTTCTGCGCCAGAATCCGGTGAAACTGCTGTCTGAGTTTGCTGCTATAAAACTGGGTTCCCTAGCTCCGTAATGGTGTGGGGAACAACTTTAATACTGAGGGTTTTCTGGTTTGGTGTTTGTATTTCCAGTTAATGGAACTTTTAAGGAACTCTCTCTTTGGTGTTTTGAAATCGTGAAACCGTGTTCAGGAAAACATGAGGCAGAAATGGGAGAAGAGGGTACTCTTACATGCAACACTATTACATGCAAATGGGAGGATGTGAAGTTCTGCTCTTTCTCTGCCTCTTCACATGTTCTTATAGAGCTTATCAAGTGCTGCCTTATCAAAATAATGATAAAATAATGCTGGATTTTCCAACTGGATTTTTCAGCACTTAATCCTCTTGCAATTAGCCACTAATCCTTAATTAATGGTCCGATTAATTTAATTACCCGAAATTAAATTAATTAAATCTTCATCCAATAATTTTAATTCATCTTCCAAGATAAATATTTATATATATATATATTTACTCAAAACATACATATATTAAATATTTTACAAAAATTCCCAAAATACCCTTGACATTAATTCCATGAATAAATTCTAAATTTTAAGGGTCTTACAATACTACCCCCCTTAAATTAGTTTCGTCCTCGAAACTACATGTCCATAAACAACTGAGGATATTGTTCCGTCATCTTACTCTCCAGTTCCCAAGTCGCATCTCTAGTAGTCGGATTCCAAATCACTTTGACTAGTGGAACTTCCTTGTTCCTCAACTGTTTAATCTTCCTGTCTTCAATCCTTACAGGCAATACTTCAAAAGACAGGTTGTCCCTCAGCTGAATTGTATCTGGCTCGATCACATGTGACGGGTCTGCAATGTATTTCCTTAGCTGCGACACATGAAATACGTCGTGAATATTGGACAGTATTGGAGGTAAAGCAATCCGATAGGCCAATGGTCCAATACGCGCAGTAATCTGGTATGGTCCAATAAATTTCGGAGTCAACTTCCTTGACTTAATAGCTCTGCCAACACCAGTTGTAGGCGTAACCCTTAGAAATACATGATCACCCTGCTCGAATTCCAAGGGTCTGCGACGCTTGTCTGCATAACTCTTCTGACGATCTTGCGAAGCCTTCATTTTCTCTTGTATCCTCTTGATTTTCTCCGTAGTTTGCTCCACCATTTCAGGTCCAACAATCATACTCTCTCCGTCCTTATACCAGCATAAGGGCATCTGACACTTGCGTCCATACAAAGCCTCATAGGGTGCCATTCCGATACTTGCATGGAAACTGTTGTTGTAAGTGAATTCAATCAATGGCAACACCTCATCCCAGTTTCCTCTGTCATCCAACACACATGCTCTTAATAGATCCTCCAAGGACTGATTTGTTCTCTCAGTCTGTCCGTCTGTTTGTGGATGGTAGGCTGAACTCAATTTTAGTTTCGTCCCCAAAGCTTCATGCAACGCTCCCCAAAAATGAGATGTGAACTTTGGGTCACGGTCCGATACTATACTCGATGGAACGCCGTGTAACCTCACAATCTCAGCGATGTAGATCTCTGTCAGCTTATCTACCTTATAAGTGGTCCTTACCGGTAGGAAATGTGTTGACTTCGTCAATCGATCCACTATTACCCAAATAGAATCATTATTTTTCCTTGTCTTGGGCAGTCCTGTTATGAAATCCATGGAAATGCTGTCCGACTTCCATTCCGGTATGTCCAAAGGTTGCAGCATTCCAGCAGGTCGTTGATGTTCCACTTTCGCTTTCTGACAAGTCAAACAGGCTGATACGTACTCCGCTACGTCCCTCTTCATTCCTGGCCACCAGAAATTCTGCCTTAAGTCCTGGTACAACTTGGTCGCTCCAGGATGAATACTTAACTTACTCTTATGAGCTTCTTCCAAAATCATTCTTCTCATCTCTGCAACTTCCGGTACACAAACTCTTCCATTACACCTCAGAATATTATCTGGTCCGACGCTGAACTCAGTTGTCTGCCCTTGCGCTATCAGATTCCCCTTTTCTTGGATTGATGTGTCATCTTGCAAGTTTACATTCTCCTCTAGTAATCCACTCGAAATTGTTATCATTCCACACTTTATCATTCCTGGTGCAAACTTTACGTCCAAATGTAGATCTCTAAATGCTTCCCACAACTCCTGTTGTCTGGCCATTATCATTGAAGATACTGACACGCTCTTCCGACTCAATGCGTCAGCCACCACATTGGCTTTTCCAGGGTGGTACTGCAATGAAAAGTCAAAATCCTTGAGAGTCTCCATCCATCTTCTCTGACGCATGTTCAATTCCTTCTGATCGAACAGATACTTCAAACTTTTATGGTCGTTGAACACCATGAATGTGCATCCATATAAGTAGTGTCTCCAAACCTTTAATGCAAACACTACTGCAGCCAGCTCCAAATCATGAGTGGGGTTGTTCCGTTCGTGAGTTTTCAACTGTCTTGAGGCGTAAGCTACAACTTTCTTGTGTTGCATCATAACACATCCCAAACCTTGGTGAGATGCATCGCAGTAAACTTCATATGGCTCCTCTGGCTGTGGCAATACCAACACTGGTGAGGTTGTCAACTTTTCCTTTAGCAACTGAAAACTCTCCTCACACTTCTCCGTCCATGCAAACGGCTGATTCTTCCTGGTGAGTTGTGTCAAAGGAGCTACAATCTTAGCAAATCCTTCAATAAATCTTCTGTAGTATCCTGCTAGTCCGACAAAACTCCTTATGTCCGTGACAGTCTGGGGCTGTTTCCAGGCAAGAATTGTCTCAATCTTTGCCGGATCGACATCGATTCCTTCTTTCGTTATCACATGTCCTAAGAAATTCACTTCCTTAAGCCAAAACTCGCACTTTGACAAATTGGCATACAACTGCATTTCGCGTAAGACTTCAAGAACTTGGCGTAAGTGCCCTTCATGTTCTTCTTCATCCATTGAATAAATCAAAATATCGTCGATGAATACCACCACGAACTTATCCAGAAATGGGCTGAATATCCTATTCATATAATCCATAAATATTGTTGGTGCATTCGTAACTCCAAAAGGCATAACGAGATATTCATAGTGTCCGTAACGAGTCCTGAAGGCAGTCTTTTGAATATCTCCTTCTCTTACTCGAATCTGATGGTATCCCGACTTCAAATCAATCTTTGAAAACACTGCTGCTCCCCTCAATTGGTCCATTAAATCATCGATGCGTGGTAATGGATAACGATTTTTGATAGTCACCTTGTTCAGTTGCCGATAATCCACACATAAACGAGAACTTCCATCCTTCTTCTTAACCAACAACACCGGAGCTCCCCAGGGCGACACACTTGGTCTGATAAATCCTTTCTCCAATAATCCTTCAATCTGACCTTTAAGCTCGCTTAATTCTAATGGCGACATCCGGTACGGCGCAATGGAAATAGGTTCAGTTCCGGGGTGTAAATCAATGAAGAATTCCACCTCTCTTACCGGGGGTAATCCTGGAGTTTCCGTCGGAAATACGTCCGGATATTCTTTGACTAACATCACATCTTCTATGTTCACATCCATCTTGGTCTCCATGTTAGCCAATGATAAAAATTCATGAGTTCCCTCTCTCAGTGATACTCCGAGTTGGTTAGCAGCCAAATACTGAACGACTCCCAATTCACTTCCTTGTGAGCTGATCCCATTAGAAACCTTGTACTTCTCCACCAGTACTCTGCATCCCCTATCAGCAGATACGTGGCATAGTTGACCTTCACCGCTGCTCGGCAGTTAATCATCTCGAGGATTTTCTCCATCTCTTGAATCCACTGGTCCGCTCTTTCTGGACCCTCATCACCCTTGAACTTGGGAGGATTATGACGACGAAAATCCTCTAGTCCTCTAGATTCAGCTGCGCCAATCTCTCTTTCCCTCTTCTCCAGATCTCGTTGAGTCTTTGCAGCCGTCTGTGCAGCAACAGACGCAGCCATGTTGTTCATCGCTCCAGCCATCCTATCATCCCAGCTGACGTTGGCTCTTGTAGTGTCGTCTCTTCTTTGGAGGCATTGTTCCTTACAAAACCATCATCAAGTAGAAATCTCGCACTACTTGGAATAATACCAAAACTTAACACATCATCACTTCAGTCACACCACAACTTCCACAAGACTTGACACTTTAACTACTTGCTCTTATGCATGATCAGCTAATGACTCAAAACAAATACTTTAATCAGAGCTTTTAACCTAAAACTTTAACCAAATGCTCTGATACCACAATTGTAACACCCCGAGTTTAAAACACAGCGCGGGTGTATTTTTTTTTTTAAATAATTAAAATGAGTTTTCCAAAATTAATATCATGAGAATTAAAATAAAATCAGTTCATTTCAAAAGTTATCACCCAATTAGTGTCAGAGTGCAGAATAATACAGCGGAAAAAGTAATACATTAATTCCCAAAATAAAATTACATTTCCCAAAACTCAAGACCCTATACAAAAGTCTAGACTGATCATGCGCTAAAGCTATAGTAGCACGGATTTCCTCCGCATCCTAAGCAAGTCTTCTCCGAATCTGCCTTAGACTCATGTACAACTCTCGGTCGCTTCGGCGGCGCCGGAATCTCATAACAGTCCTCGGAGATCCTGGACGGACCCGGAGTCTCAACTGCTACTGGCCTCAGCTCATCATTCTTCCCTTCTGCCTTAGACTCATGTACAACTCCTCCAACAACCGGGTTGGGAGTCACCACGCCTACGGTGGCCTCCGTCTCAACCCCTCTAGTGGACTCCTCAGCATCGTCGAAAATTCTGTGCGCCTCCAATACCAGACGTGAAGGCACGGGAAAGTCTATGCTCGCATGAGTGCGCTTTACAAAGTCCTCTACGCCGTCAGTCCTACTCGTCCGCTCCAACCACCCGGTGTAAGTCGCTCTGCTTGAGATGGGGTCGAATTCCCAAGCAGTGCGCGAATAACGATCAAGGAAGTTCAACGATGTTTCCGTCGTTCGGGTACCCACGGGTGGCATGGGTTTGGGGGACATATGAGGGCGAAGCCCAAAGTCCACAATATAATAGCAAGGGTCACCGACCGAAATTAACAAATAAACACATAGCATATATCTCACAACAACACATATAAACATGGTATAACATATGATGATGAGGAAAATAATAATGCTCATTTGAAATTTAATGACATATATGCCTTTTCAAAAACAGCAACCAATCATTATGAAATATGTGGTAAGTACAAACAACATCTCAGCAAAACACAATCATTAAATCAGAATTTCAGATTCTGGACAGTACTCACACACATTCAATTTTCCACTCATTCATCATATAATCAAACGTGACCCACCGGTCAATACCTCAATGCAATATGTGCTCATGTATACAGTTTCTTGGAATCACTAAGGTGCAGTCGCTCAACAGACCAGCACATGATGTTTGACTTTAACGGCCCTCAAGACCAAGGTGCAATCGCTCAACAGATCAGCACCCAGTGCAGACGCTCAATAGTCCAGCACTCGTGCAGTCGCTCAACAGACCAGCACGTTTGACATATACTAAGGTACAATCGCTCAACAGATCAGTACCTAGTGCAAACGCTCAACAGTCCAGCACTCGTGCAATCGCTCAACAGATCAGCACGTGGCTGCGCATTTCAGGGTACACACGCTCAACAGTCCAGTACCAGTGTAGACGCTCAACAGTCCAGCACTTATATACCAAAGTACAATCGCTCAACAGATCAGTACCTAGTGCAGACGCTCAATAGTCCAGCACTCGTGCAATCGCTCAACAGATCAGCACGTGGTTGCGCATTACTCTGTGGCCCATCGCGGGTACCACTTGACTATGCAATGCATGAATATGCAGTGTTTCACTTATATAGAAACAGAATGCAAAAGCAGAAAATTCACGCTTCTCATCATGTTTAAAAATTTTCAGCATAGTCATAATTAACATCATCACAATCATGATTAAACAATCCATTAATCATTAACACTTTGAAAGGTTTTCCCAGACTCTTAAAAATTCAACCACAAAGTTTAAAACTGAGGATTTCTGGAATTTTACGAATCGGTATTCGAATACAGCTCCTCTGTATTTGAATACAGAAGCTAAAAACAGTGCAGAATGACACTCTATATTCGAATACAGCCCTTTGGTATTCGAATACAGAGGCTATCTCATTGCACAAAATACCTCTTTCATTTCATTAGTAAGGTCTTAAAATTTTTATCACCACCACTTCAAATTATCACCAAAAGTTCCATTTTAATTCACCACCACGATCCCAACATTCCCCCAAACACTCAGGGTTTTCAAAACACTTAAAAACTTGGAAATTCTGGAAACTCGAATCTGTATTCGAATACAGACTTCTTGTATTCGAATACAGAAACATGAAACTGCAATTTTAACATTCTGTATTCGAATACAGCATGCCTGTAGTCGAATACAGAAGACAACCCTTGAAAAATTCAATATTTTCTTTCAGATCCTTTAAGGTCTTCAATACTTCATGCTCTCTTCTTCAAAATATTTTCAAGAACTCCATTTAAACCACTTTATCCCTTCTCCAGGTTTCCCAACACTTTAAAATGCATATCACAGTGTTTAAAACTTGATTTTCTGGAAAACACGAATCTGTATTCGAATACAGCTTCCTTGTATTCGAATACAGAAGCTAAAAACAGTGCTTCTGGAAAAACACGAATCTGTATTCGAATATAGATCCATTGTATTCGAATACAGAAACTGAAACAAGTGAAAATTTGCATTATGTATTCGAATACAACATGCCTGTAGTCGAATACAGATGCTAATACAGTGTTAAAATCCCACTTTTGTATTCAAATACGACATGGTCGTAGTCGAATACAGATGCTAAGTCAGAAGCAGAAATCCTTTCTCTGTATTCGAATACAAGGGCTTGTATTCGAATACAAGTTTGAAAACTTCAGTAAAACAGAACCTTGACAGGTTGTAGTTGAATACACACATGTTGTATTCGAATACACCTTTGAAAACCACTCAAATTCAACACCTTTCAAAGCTGTTTCCTTTTAAAAAGACAACCAAAAACAGATTCAGTACTTTTCCAGGCAATACCATCCTCATTCAAAATCCCTTTTTCTTCTTAAATCATCAACATTACCAGAATCACTCAAAAAAAAAATAGAATCAGAATCATCAACAGCAAATCATCCAGAACTTCAAACCAACAGAATAACACACAACATTTCAGCTTTCACACATATCAGAAGTACATGCAAGTATTTCAACTTTCACAACACATCAGAAGAACATGCAAGCATCACCGAGCAGCAAAACAGAATTCATTTTTATACTTTAAAACCATTTTTCCAAAAAAGTTTTATGCCATGCATTTTAATCATATTTAAAACAACATGCAAAACGTTTTTCAGCTTTCCCACACAAATAAAACAGCTTTGCAGTAACAACCAGAACAACAACATCACAGATTCCTTCCACATCACAAAAATGCATTATCTTCATTTTTCAAACATGTGATTGTAAAATAGTTTTTCATCAAAAACAGAATGAAACAACAAGCATTTTACAGCCCTAATGCAACTAGAAAGTTGGAAGGTGCCCTTACCCTTGTAGCGTGTCTGCTACTTCTCACGTCTCTACTTTCATTCCTGTTTCTGCGCCAGAATCCGGTGAAACTGGTGTCTGAGTTTGCTGCTATAAAACTGGGTTCCCTAGCTCCATAATGGTGTGGGGAACAACTTTAATACTGGGGGTTTTCTGGTTTGGTGTTTGTATTTCCAGTTAATGGAACTTTTAAGGAACTCTCTCTTTGGTGTTTTGAAATCGTGAAACCGTGTTCAGGAAAACATGAGGCAGAAATGGGAGAAGAGGGTACTGTTACATGCAACACTATTACATGCAAATGGGAGGATGTGAAGTTCTGCTCTTTCTCTGCCTCTTCAGGTGTTCTTATAGAGCTTACTCAAGTGCTGCCTTATCAAAATAATGATAAAATAATGCTGGATTTTCCAGCTGGATTTTTCAGCACTTAATCCTCTTGCAATTAGCCACTAATCCTTAATTAATGGTCCGATTAATTTAATTACCCGAAATTAAATTAATTAAATCTTCATCCAATAATTTTAATTCATCTTCCAAGATAAATATTTATATATATATATTTACTCAAAACATACATATATTAAATATTTTACAAAAATTCCCAAAATACCCTTGACATTAATTCCATGAATAAATTCTAAATTTTAAGGGTCTTACATTTTGCTTCTGATGATTATGGTGTGAATCATTCTGTTTTGCTTCTGATGATTCTGATGTGAATCATTCTGTTTTGCTTCTGATGATTCTGGTGTGAATCATTCTATTTTGCTTCTGATGATTCTGGTGTGAATCATTCTGTTTTGCTTCTGATGATTCTGGTGTGAATCATTCTATTTTGCTTCTGATGATTCTGGTGTGAATCATTCTGTTTTGCATCTGATGATTCTGGTGTGAATCATTCTGTTTTGCTTCTGATGATTCTGGTGTGAATCATTCTAATTATGGTTCTGTTTCTGATGTTCTTATGTTGATCATTCTGGTTCTGTTTTTGGCTTCTGTATTCGACTACAGGCATGCTGTATTCGAATATAGAATGTTGAAATTACAGTTTCAGCTTATGTATTCGAATACAAGGGATCTGTATTCGAATACAGATTCGAGTTTTCAGAAATTCCAAGTTTTTCAACATTGTTTTGTGAACCCTACGTGTTGGGGAGTATTCGGAAGATTTATGAAGAATTAAAATGGAATTTTTTGTGATAGTTTGAAGTGGGGGTGATGAAGTTTTTGGGACTTTACTGATGTAGTGAAAAATGTTGATTTGTGCACTAAGACTGCCTCTGTATTCGACTACCAGGGGGCTGTAGTTGAATACAGAGTGTTAATTCTGCACTGTTTTGGCTCCTGTATTTGAATTTGTGAGATAATGTGAATTGTTAATGATTGCTTGACTGTTTAATCATTGATGTGGATAATGATATTGATTATGTTGAGATGTTTTGAAATATGATGGGATGGCATGAATTTTTTTTGATTTTGCATGCTGTTTTCAGTGAAGAGAAAACACTGCATATTCATGCATTGCATAGTCAGGTGGTGACCGCGATGGGCCACAGAGTTGATGCGGTGACCGTGATGGGCCGCGAAGTTAAGTAGTAACCATGGGTTATAGAATAGTTCCGCGTGTATTAGACGGTCTGTTCTATCCGGGGTCAGAGTAGTTCCGCGTGTATTAGACGGTCTATTCTACTTGGGCTACGGAGTGGTTCCGCATGTATTAGATGGTCCATTCTATCCATGCGAGGATTTAACTTCTGTGTATTTGGCCAGTGAGAGGCTAATACATGTAATTGTAGCGACCATGATGGTTATAGAATAGTTCCGCGTGTATTAGACGGTCTGTTCTATGCGGGTTTAGAGTAGTTCCGCGTGTATTAGACGGTCTATTCTATCTGGGCTACGGGATGGTTCCGCGTGTATTAGACGGTCCATTCCATTCGTGAAATTGTGCTGGTCTGTGAGCGACTGCACTGGTACTGGTCTGTGAACGACTGTACCTTAGTATGTGTATAACGTGCTGGTCTGTGGAGCGACTGCACGAGTGCTGGTCTGTGAGCGACTGTACGAGTGCTGGTCTGTGAGCGACTGCACCATGGTAATTCCAAGATATTGTATACATGAGCATATACATATTGCATCGGGGTGATTGACCGGTGGGTCACGATTGGGTTATGTGATGATGATTGGAAAGTAATGTGTGTGAGTACTTTATGAAATCTGAATTTCTGATGAATGATTGTGAATGCTGAAGTGTTGGCTGTACTTACAACTTATTTTCCATCTTAATTGGTTGCTGTTTTGAAAAATACATGTCATGAAATTTCAAATGAGCATAATTATTTTCATCATTGTTATATGATATGCCATGTATATATTTGTTGCTGTGAGATATATGCTATGTGATTATTTGTTAATTTCGGTCGGTGACCCTTGCTATTATGTTGTGGAAATTGGGCTTTGCCCTCAGATGATACCCAAACCCGTCCCATCGACGGTTACACTAACGACGGTGACATCGTTAGTTTCCCTTTATCTCTACGTACGGAGTATCCATGGACAACGCAGAAGGACGGACAGCTGGCTGAAGACGAGACTTGTAGAGGATACGGTGGAGACCGTGCTACTGTAGCTTAGTGCATGATCAGACTAGACTTTTGTATAGGGTTTTGAGTTTTGGGAAATGTAATTTATTTTGGGAATTAATGTATGACTTCTCCGCTGTATTTTCCGCTCTCTGATACTGTTTAGTGGCCACAGGCCGGGTGTTCTCTTTTGAAATAAACTGATGAAAATCTTATTTTAATTCCCTTGACATTAATTTTGGAAAACTCATTTTAATTCTTTATTGAAAAAAAAAATACACTCGCGCTGTGTTTTAAACTCGGGGTGTTACAGGAAGCAGATGAACCAAAGAAAAAGAAGAATCTGGCCCTAAGTCAAAACAGAAGAAAGCTGCAAAGGCAACACCAGAATCAGAGGATAGTGACAGTGACTGTGATGATATGGCTTACTTAACCAAACATATGGTTAAGATCTGGGAAAACAGGAAGAGGAGAGGCTTCAAGAAGAAGCATAACAGCAAAGGAAAGGAAGAAATCTGACAAGAAGAGCATTATCTGTTATGGATGAAATGAACCTGGACATCTCAAGTCAGGATGTCCAAATCAGGAAAAACACAAACAGCACAAGAAAATTCCAGATTCAGAAAGAAGGGTCTGATGGCAGCCTGGGATGTATCAAAATCAGAAGAAGAATCGTTTGATGAAAAAGAGGCAGAAACAACAATGATGGCACACATCAGGTGTGCCTTTGGACATCGTAAAGGCGTAGTTTCAGGAAGGAAAGTAAGCAGAAGGAAGAATGATCAAAGCAATCATTCAGGCAAGTATGGAAGCACATTAGAGGAAGCAATTATGGCTCTGATGGCTCATACCAACTCAAGTTCTGGATACAGATCAGGCTCTGGAATAGAATCAGAAGATGAAGACATTGAGGTATTTTCTAATCTCACTAAATCTGAATTAATTGATGCTGTAAAAGATTTTTTAAATGCAAACAATAAGATGTCTTTAAAACTGAAAACTCTTAAGGAAGATAAGAAAAATCTGACCTAAGAAGTCCAACTTTTAAAGAATCGAAATTTTGAGTATGCAACTGAAAACAAGGATTTTAAAACTGAAGTTGCAAGACTCAAATATAAAAACCAAACTCTCAAAAGTAATATTTGTTCCACTTTCAAAACTGTTTGTGAATCTGATATGCATGAGCAATTTTTTCAAAACTTTATTTCTAATGGAATGGAAAGAAGTAAATATGCATCTATGATTTATGGAAACAGTAACACTGGAAAGAGAGGTCTTGGTTTTACAGAAACGATTGCTAAAAGTAAAGTTGTTCATTTTGATGTTTTATGCATTGTTTGTGCTAAGAAAGGTCACTCTGAATTATCTTGTCCAATGGTAAAATCTGAACAAGATCAGAGAGCTGTTAAAACTAACAAACCTGGACCCAATCAGTTCTAAGTACCAAAAGATCAAATTTTCTACGTTGTAGATATTATGAGCAATCAGAAGGAGACACCAACAATGGTGCCTGGACAATGGATGTTGGCAATGCACAAGCAGAAGAAGGTCTATGTTCCAACATCTACCAAACAGAAGCCAATTGACTCTGGTAGAAGAAGAACTGGTCAACACAATACCTATCAGAACTAGAACCATAGGAGGAACAGGAAATATCAAAGAAATCACACAAATCAGAACAAACAGAGAACTCAATCATATCAACAGAACTGGAACTACTAGAAGAATCAGAATTGTCATCAATTCTAGAATTATCAGAGGAACCAGATATATCAGCAAAAAGAGAAGAATCAGAATCAGGAGAGTTCTTCAAACACTCCGGTAAAATTCATCAAGACTACAATCCAGGAAGGGAATTCAAATCCCTTCATTCAAACAATCTAATCACATAACATACATATTCAGAATCTGAAAATCAGAAACAATAGGATTTTCAAAGTAAAACTGAAACTGTTGACATAGAGGTTACATCTTGCTGTAAATACTATTATTGTTTGATATTTATGTTTACTGTGATAACAAGAAGCTTGATCTTAAAAATCAAAGCTAGATAAGTTCTTTTTTGCAGTTTCTCAAAGATTTAAAGGAACCAGGTGATTCACACGAATTGAACACTTCGGCAGAAACAACATTCCAGTGGTTTCAAAAACAAGCAGAGACCACCAGAAGCAGAACTGATGTTCTGGTTGTATTAATTTCACTTTTAAACTATTTAATTTGTATTATGTTATATGACAAATAGCTTGACTTGAAAAGTCAAAGCAAGATGAAAAAATGGCAGGTGAACAAGAGGCACAGGAACCAGAAGCTGCACCAGCAGCAGAACCTGAGAAAGATAAAGATGAAAGCAAGGGAGAAGAACATGTTGACTATGAAGACAAGTCAGAGGAAAAGAATGGATGGAAGTACAAGTCTTCACATCCAGAAACTCTCATTATTGGCATTGTAGCAGAACCATTGAAGACCAGATCATCAAGTAGAGAAACCAGTCTGTTTGGTTTACTCTCAACAATTGAACCAAACAATATTGATGAAGCATTGGCAGAGGAAGGTTGGATACTTGCAATGCAAGAAGAGCTAAATGAATTTCAAAGGAATGATGTTTGGGATCTGGTATCAGACCAAACAAAAACATTATTGGAACCAAGTGGGTGTTCAGGAATAAACTCAATGAAAAAGGTGAATTCGTAAGGAACAAAGCCAGACTTCAAGCTGACCCTAGGGAATCCCATTTAACTGCTGTTAAAAGAATCTTGAGATACCTTAAAGGAACCACCAACCTTACCTTGTTATACAAGAAAACTCCCACTTACAAACTAAGAGGTTTTTGTGAATCTGACTATGCTGGAGACAAGATGGGATGGAAAAGTACAAGTGGTAACTGCACATTCTTAGGTGATAATATTATCTCTTGGTTAAGCAAAAGACAAAGTGTAAGACCCTTAATTTTAAATATTAACTTTTGGAATTATTGTCAAGGGTATTTTGGGAATTTTTGTAAATATTTAATATATGTATGATTTAAGTGAATATATATATATAAATATTTATTTGGAAGATGAATTAAAATTATTGGGTGAAGAATTAAATTAATTTAATTTCAAGTAATTAAATTAATCGGAACACTAATTAAGGATTAGTGGCTAATTGCAAGATAATTAAAAGCTGAAAATCAGACATGTGGCAAGTGAGGTGGCACCACAAGAGCTTATATATAGGAATGAGAAGGATGGTGAAGTGAGAACACCATTCCTTCCTCCTCACTGCCCATATTGCATGTACCAACTCCATCTCCCCTCCCATTCTGTCTTTGTTCTGCCATTCCCGAATTCAAATTGAAGAGAGGGAAATTCCTCCAAACACCATTAACTAAAATTCCAACCATCAAACTAGAAAACCCACAGTAGTAAAGTTAATCCCCACCTCGTTACGAAGCCAAAGAGCCCAGTTTTGCAGCAGCAAACTCAGGGAGCAGTTCGCCGTTTTTGACGCCCAGACTTGAGCAGAAGCAGAGCACGCTACAAGAGTAAGGGCACCTTCCATTTTTAGCTGCATTAGGGCCATGAATGAGTGTTATTTCAGTTCTGTTTTAAAATAAAGACTGTTTTCGAAAATGACATTTGAAATAAAATGCATTTTGTTGATATGTGATTTATCTGAGATGGTGGTTGCTGCTGTTTTTCTAATAAAACATGCTATTTTACTTATGAGTGAAAGCTGGAAAATGTTGCATGTCATTTTAATGATGAATAAAATGCATGTCTTAAAACTGTTTTGAAAATAGTCTTAAAATGCAAAAATGCATTATGTTTGGGGTTTGTTGTTCAGTGATGCTTGCATGATATTCTGATGTTTGAAGAAACTGAGTATTTGCGTGTTTCTGATGTTTGAAGAAACTGAGTATTTGCATGTTTCTGATGTTTGAAGAAACTTAGTATTTGCGTGTTTCTGATGTTTGAAGAAACTGAGTATTTGCATGTTTCTGATGTTTGAAGAAACTGAGTAGTTGCATGTTTCTGATGTTTGAAGAAACTGAGTATTTGCATGTTTCTGATGTTTGAAGAAACTGAGTATTTGCATGTTTCTGATGTTTGAAGAAACTGAGTACTTGCATGTTTATTCTGATGAGTGAGAAAACTGAAGTGTTACATGACGTGTTGATGGTTTAAAAAGCTGGATAATTCTGATTCTGTTTTGTTCTGGGTGATTCTGATGATATGAATGATTCTGATTCTGGATGTCTTGTGTGATTCTGATGATAGTGATGATTCTGATTCTGGTTGTTCTGGGTGATCTTGATGATATTGATGATTCTGATTCTGGTTGTTTGTGATGATTCTGGTGGTGTTGATGATTTAAAGGAAAAAGGGATTTTAAATGAGGAAAGGGTTTTGAAAAAGTGCAGAATCTGTTTAATGTTTGGTTGTCATCTTTAAAAGAAATAGTTTGAAAAAAAATGTTGATGTTTCAGGAAGTATTTCACTGGTTTTTCGAAGGTGTATTCGAATACAACATGTGTGTATTCGAATACAACCTGTCCAGCTTCTGTTTTCCCTAAGTTTTCAAAACTTGTATTCGACTACGAGCCCCTGTAGTCGAATACAGAAGAAGGATTTTTACTTCTGACTAAAACATCTGTATTCGATTACGACTATGTCGTATTCGAATACAGAAGTGAAATTTTAAACACTGTATTCGCATCTGTAGTCGACTACAGGCATGCTATATTCGACTACAAATTCGAGTTTTTCCAGAAACTCAATTTTTAGCTTCTGTATTCGAATACAAGGAAGCTGTATTCGAATACAGATTTGTGTTTTCCAGAAAAATCAATTTTAATCACTGTCATGTGAGTTTTAAAGTATTGAGAAACTTTGAGAAGGATTTAAATGATTTAAATGAGGTCTGTGAAATGGTTTTAAAGTGGTGGGGATGATGTTTTGAAAAACCTTTAAGGACATGGGAGAAATGCTGAAATTTTCACGGTTTGGTCTTTTGTATTCGAATACAGCACTTCGACTACAGGCATGCTGTATTCGAATACAGAATGTTAAAACTGCAGTTCATGCTTCTGTATTCAAATACAGGGGATCTGGATTCGAATACAGATTCGAGTTTGCAGAAAATTCCAAGTTTTCAAGAGTGTTTTGTAAACCCTGAGTGTCTGGGGAATACTGGGAATGTTGTGGTGAGTTAAAGTGGAACTTTTGATGAGATTTTGAAGTAGTGGTGATGAAGTTTTAAAAACTTTACTGATGTAATGAAAGAGGTTGATTTATGCACTGAAATCTGCCTCTGTATTCGAATACCAGAGGGCTGTATTCGAATACAGAGAGTGATTCTATAATGTTTTTGGCTTCTGTATTAGAATACAGATTCGTAAATCCCAGAAAAATCCCAGTTTTAAATATTGTAATTGAATGTTAGAGTCTGGGAAAAACATTTCAGAAAGTTAATGAATATTTGGCTGTTTAGTCATGTTTGTGATGATGAGAATTTTGATTATGCTGAGATGTGTTAAATATGATTGAGAGGCATGAATTTCTGTTTTGTATGCTGTTTCTAGAGAAGTGAAACACTGCATCTTCCATGCATTGCATAGTCAAGTGGTACCCGCGATGCGCCACAAGTAATGCGCAACCACGTGCTGATCTGTTGAGCGATTGCACGAGTGCTGGACTGTTGAGCGTCTGCACTAGTACTGATCTGTTGAGCGATTGTACCTTGGTATATAAGTGCTGGACTATTGAGCGTCTGCACTGGTACTGGACTGTTGAGCGTCTGTACCCTGAAATGCGCAACCACGTGCTGATCTGTTGAGCGATTGCACGAGTGCTGGATTGTTGAGCGTCTGCACTAGGTACTGATATGTTGAGCGATTGTACCTTGGTATATAAGTGCTGGACTGTTAAGTGTCTGCACTGGTACTGGACTGTTGAGCGTTTGTACCCTAAAATGCGCAACCCCGTGCTGATCTGTTGAGCGATTGCACGAGTGCTGGACTGTTGAGCGTCTGCACTAGGTACTGATCTGTTGAGCGATTGTACCTTGGGTGATGTCAAACGTGCTGGTCTGTTGAGCGACTGCACGATGTGCTGGACTGTTGAGCGTCTGCACTGGTGCTGATCTGTTGAGCGATTGCACCCTGGTCATGAGGGCCGTTGAGATGTGCTGGTCTGTCGAGCGACTGCACCTTGGTGATTCCAAGAAAACTATATACATGAGCATATATACATTGCATTGAGGGATTGACTGTTGGGTCACTTTTGTTTATATGATGATGGAGTGGAAAATTGAATGTGAGTGAGTACTGTCCAGAATTTGAAATTTTGATTTAATGATTGTGTTTGCTGAAGTGTTGTTTGTACTTACCACATACTTTGTAATCATTGACTGCTGTTTTGAAAAGGCATGTATGTCATTAATTTTCAAATGAGCATTATTATTTTCCTCATCATCATATGTTATACCATGATTATAATTGTTGCTGTGCAATATATGCTATGTGAATATTTGTTAATTTCGGTCGGTGACCCTTGCTATTATATTGTGGAAATTGGGCTTTGCCCTCAGATGTTACCCGAACCCGTCCTACCGACGGATACACTAACGACGGAAACATCGTTAGTTTTCCCTGATCTTTATGTACGAAGTCTACGTGGACAACGCAAAGGGACGAACGGTTGGCTGAAGACGAGACTTATAGAGGATACGGTAAAGACCGTGCTACTGTAGCTTAGTGCATGATTAGTCTAGACGTTTGTATAGGGTCTTGAGTTTTGGGAAATGTAATTTTATTTTGGGAATTAATGTACGACTTTTTCCGCTGTATTATTCTGCACTCTGACATTGTTAACATTTTAAAAATGCCTTAATGTTTATTATTAAATTTCCTGAAATTGAGTACTTATTGATTTACGGAAACTTTATCCTTTCGAATTAAATCAGGAAAATCATTTTTATTATTGATTTAAAAAAAAAAATGCACCCACGCTGTGTTTTAAACTCGGGGTGTTACAATTGTGGTATCAGAGCATTTGGTTAATTTTTGGGTTTAAGCTCTGATTAAAGTATTGTTTTGAGTCATTAGTTGATCATGCATAAGAAGCAAGTAGTTAAAGTGTCAAGTCTTGTGTGAGTTGTGGTGTGACTGAAGTAATGATGATTTTGTAGGAAACAATGCCTCCACGACGAGATGACACCGCAAGAACAAATGTCAGCCGGGAAGATAGGATGGCTGAAGCAATGAACAATATGGCTGCGTCTGTTGCAGCTCAGACGGCTGCCAAGACTCAACGCGATCTGGAAAAGAGAGAAAGGGAGATTCGCGCTGCTGAGTCTAGAGGACTAGAGGATTTTCGTCGCCATAATCCTCCCAAGTTCACAGGTGATGAGGGTCCAGAAAGAGCGGACCAGTGGATCCAAGAGATGGAGAAGATATTCGAGATGATTAACTGTCGGGCAGTGGTGAAAGTCAACTATGCCACGTACATGCTGATGGGGGATGCAGAGTACTGGTGGAGAAGTACGAGATTACTGATGGTGTCAGCTCAAGAAGAAGTGACCTGGGAGTCATTCAAAAAGAAGTTTCTAGACAAGTACTTCCCAATAAGCACTAGGACCAAGTTGGGAGATGACTTTCTGAAATTGTACCAGGGGAATATGATGATAGGAGAGTACGCAGCTAAGTTTGAGTCGCTATCTAGACACTTCAGATTCTTCCGGGAGGAAGTTGATGAACAGTTCATGTGCCATCGCTTTTAGAATGGACTGAAGTATGAGATCCAAGATTCGGTCCTACCCTTGGGAATACAACGTTTCCAAGTGCTGGTAGAAAAGTGTAGAGAGGTGGAAGAAATGAAGAACAAGAGGGCCAACAGAGTTGGGAACTTTAACTCTAGAGGGCCTAGTCGGGTACGTAATCAGAACAACAAAGGGAAGCAAGTGGCCAAGCCGTATAACCGGCAACAGAACAACAGGAGGGGCCAGAATCGGCTGGGAAACCAGACGTTTGGACGGCAGTTGGGACAAGGAGTCTGGTGTTATCGATGTGGGAAGGAAGGACATATCGCAACTGCTTGTACATAAGTGTTGAGATAAGTTTATGAGAATACAACTTTGTATACATATTCCTGTGAGAGCTTTTTCAAAAACCATAAACTTATTCTCTTGTAACCTTGGCCAGTAGTGATTGCCTTCTTCAATAGGTTCACTATACTAAGCTAGAAAATTGAGAAGACTTGAACACAATTAGTTTGACTAGTAGGTGTTCAGTGAAAATGTAATTTTATGATGATATATTAGATTGAATCCTTTAAGTTGACGGGATTTGATGTAGTTATCGTGTTGGTTTTGAACCAGAATAAATTGGCTGCATTATTCTTTTTTGTTTTCGTTCATCTATCTTATTTTTCTTGCTAAAGCTAAGTCACATTAAAAATATTTAAAAAGAAACACAATTCAACACCCCCCCCATTTCTTGCATTTCCCGTTCTACAAGGGTTGCTCGTCTTTTTATAGAGAAACTTTAGGGTTTCTGTTCTTTATTCTAATTGCAAGAAATCAGCATGTATCATGAAGTTTCATATCAAATTTTCAGAGATTGATTCACCATTAAACCTTGTCCAGAAATAGTCTTTTTAATCGATTATGTGTATCTTGATATAGAGACATTTTAGAGCAAATAATATCATGATCAGAGTATGTCACATAAACCTTTAAACAACTAACAAATTTAGAGTGTTAAGCAGAGGATGAACCAATTTGTCTTCTTCATAGCATTGACATCTCAAAGCGTTGACATTTAATTAGAGCATTGACTTTTAGGCAGAGTCATACGATTAGATGCTTAATGCGATTATTAGAGACAAACAACCACTTGCTTATTTAGATGCAGAGTGATCAAATGTTTGTTGTAGTCATCAAAGCCAAACTAATTAGAGCATTGTTATGTTAATAGAATCACCAGAGGCACATGTCAGAGAGCGTTCATCAGACTCATAATACAGAAATTAGAGTGAAGTCTTGGTGTTCCTTTAACTTAGTCCAATCATCAATGGATGCATCGAAAAGTCATTCAAAATAAACCTAATCTGGGAACTGCACACTTAAACAAATGTTGGTGCTTTAAATTGTTCTCACAAAATAATTTTGTTATCATTAAAATGAGTAAGGATCATAGTTCTTCAAACCAACTTGATTCTAATAAAAATATGGTTAGTTTGCTTAAAATATTTTACATGTTCAATTTTCTTGGGTCAAATTTTGGAGGTGGGAAAAAACTACAAGAGAAAACGATTTTGCATTGTCGGTGCAACTCAACTTTACACAAATAGTTAATAAGAACTACCAATTTGTCATCTTACAACACAATTGTAACTGTCATAATAAAATATCTATACAATGAATGACTCATATTGGTTGTCAGTGTACAATTGTTTACACTGACAATACATGCCCGTAAAAATCAAACTACAATTAAGCCTTAAATATATATATATATATATATATACACATTTATCAATTATTGTTTTTAGAATCATTTTGAGTCAAGTATTTAGCTTTTTTTTTTCAATTTAATGTTTGTATTAGAGTTATTTGGAATAAATGATTCTTCAATTAAATAGGGTGTTTATGCTTTTATTTTCTTTGTTCTGTGTAGTTTTGTATTGTTTCATTAGTTTAGCACAATGCTAAAATTTTGGTGAGAAAACAACACGACTCTTGGGAAGTATTTTAACTATACATGGAATTGTATACGCCCAAATTGAGCCAAATTCATTGCCAATGAAAGCCAACATCCATAGCTACAACTTCCAAGAAGACGCCAAAATCCAGTTTGAGTTGTAATAGGGTAAAAAGTCCAAGGCAAATAAGAGGAAGATCTATTTTGGAATAACTAAGGTCTTTATTTAACACTACATAGCATTGTACCCAGAAGCAGAGCACTGCATCCAGGTGTTATGCTATGTGTCCAACCATGCATCCAAGTGCTTTTCATATCACTTCTTTCTACCTAGATTAGAGCATTACACCCAGACTTGCTAGCAAAGCCCTAAAATGTGTTTTTGGGCCCTATTTAATTTAAAAAGTTAGATTTTGCAATGATTCTGACGTAGAGAACATTGAAGATCATATTGTGCATGTTTTGGAGGCTAGAAGGTTACACTTTTGGAAACAAAAAGTGAAGATTCATTTCATCTTTCTTAGGCGTAATTTCATCTTCTTCATTGTTGCTAAGTTTTTAATCATGAACTACTTTTCCTTTTGATTAGGATGTAGATGATCCTCTTTTAATCTATGTTAGAATCCTTATTGCTATTTATGCTATTGAAGTTATTACTTTTTTTTCATTAATTCTTATTCTTAATATTTTTCATTGATTGATCATTATAGAATTGAATTTAAGAATTACTTCACTATTGGAAAATAGGGAGGCAAAATCGGATTTAGAATTGATGTTCATATTTCAATAACCACTTTAGGAATATACAGTATTAACACGTGTATGAAAAATTGGTGAACTTTCATGCTTTAGGTAACAAGCTATATCACCGAATGAATGAAGATTCATTGTTATAAAAAATGATATTGAGCCAATGAATTGATCTTAATCTAATATGCTAATTTGATGTAACTATAATAATTTAATTGTTAAAATAGTGATTCTATAATTACATAATGAAAATGAGTGACTCGGAATCCTAATCATTCTATCTTGTTAATTTTACTTATGTTTTACTCAAACAACCAATCATTAAACCTTTTACTCACATAAGTGTTATTAACTTTGTTGTTGACACCTAAATTTGTCTGCTATTTTTTTGTACTTTTTATAAAAAAATAAATATATAAAAAATGAAATAAAAAATATAATTATAATAAAAAAATAAATAATTAGGGCTATAAACTTTTGACAATCATGGGTGCTTCTGGTTCCTCTGTTTGCCTCTGACTCTGTTCAAACGTTTCACTCCTTTCTAAATCATAAAAAAACGTATATAATTGAATGAAAAGAAAAATAGAAAAGAGATGGATTGATGGTAATAAAAAGCAGTATACTAGTGATGAGTTGAATGAAATGAAACTGAAAAGAAATGGGTAAATGATAATAAAAATCAGTATAATGGTGATCAATTGAATGAAAAGAAATAAATTAATAATAATAAAAATGGTGGTCAATTCACAATTATTTTCTTGTCTTTTGTAACTTACACTGAAAAAATCTATAAATAATCCACATCAAGAGGAGGAGAGGAGAGAGAAAAAAAAAAGGAGAGGACTGTTGAGTAAAAAACAAATAGATACAATAATAGACAAAAATTGGGAGTAATAGAGAATGTAAAGTTGATAAAAACCACTCAAAAAAATCAATTCAACAGTAAGATATCGATTTTTGTGCAGTGTGGCTACAACTTACAAGCTTGCAACGCACGTGGCCTTGTGCAGGTGGCTTTGTTTTAGTAGTACATGTGTGACCAACTTTGTTGAAATACACAAAATTAGAATTTTCTTAATTAGTTTATTATAAACAAAATAAATAAATAAATTTTTTTAGGCTATTGATGACTTGATGCAGGTAATCTTTTGTGTGGCCACATCTTTTCCTTTTAATATGTACTCTACAATTCACCGTATTATATCTACTTTTTTATGTCATAAAATAACACTACCTCGAGTCTTAACCGCACGAAATTTTTTGGAAGACTTTTGTCATCTTGATTATTAAAAAAGTTGTGGTTTTTAAAATATATTTATTTAAATAATTTTTTCATCCTCATTTAAGATATTTGTTTTTTTTATTTTAGTTGATGAATTTAATATTTCTCATTTTCATGAAGCAATCATATTTACGGTCTTTGACAATATTTTCTTAAGCAACATAAATAAAATGTTGTCTAAAAAACATAAGACAACATTTCATATATGTTGTCAGTATTGTTTTCACAACACCATATACATGTTCTCTAAAATATTTTTTGACGCAGTTTTAAAATGTTTCTATGTTAGCTCTGTGACAATATTTGATAATTTTTCTCGTAGACATTTCTATGAATATTTTTCAATTGTTACTTTGTTTTTGCAAATATGCAAGCTTATCCATGTTTTTGATGAAGACAAAGACCAAAGTAAAATGATCAAGTTGCAAACTCAAAAGTAAAGTCAACAATCAAGTCAACTATGGACAATTTGCTAGAAGTATTATATTGTAACGTACATGATGCAATCTAATATCATTACATTTCAAATGCACAAAAGAACCTTCTTATTTTAGCATATGCATCAAAAGTATTTCAAAGTGTCAAAATACATAAATAAATATTTAAAAATCAAGTTTTTGACAAAAATCAAAGTTGTATTCGACTACATATATATGTAGCCGAATACAGATGAAGTCAGTAGCAAAAACTAGACATTTGTATTCGACTACAACATGTCGTAGCCAAATACAAAACAAGTCAGTAACTAAAACTGAACTTCTGTATTCGAATACAGAATGTCGTAGCCGAATACAGATATCAAGTAAGTAGCTAAAACTGGACTTTTGTATTCCACTACATCATCTCGTATTCGAATACAAATCAAGTCAGTGGCAAAACTAACACACTTGTATTCGACTACGAGGTTTCGTATTCGGATACGATGTTGAAATTATGAATAAAAACTAAACGTTACAGAAGTATATTCGAATATGCATAATCTGTATTCGAATACAAGTTTGAATCAATACAATTTTTCAGTTTAGATCTCATCTGGATCAATGCATTTGTTCATCAAATCTTCTGGGAACAATTGTCACTGATCTGAAGTAATGCCTAAGGAGTATAAATACTTCCTAGTTTCAGATTTAATTCAGAACCTTAGAACCTTTTTAAAAATGCTTAAGATCCAATAAAAGTAAAACTTTCATGTTGTCAAGTGCATATTTTACACTGTCATATCATTGCAAAGGTTCTCTGCACTTGAAGTATAATTATATTGGATTGTTATCATTGTACAAAGAAAGCATATCAACTATATATTCACTTAAGTTCAATCAAATTCATTGTTGTAAAATCATTCAAGTTATTGTTGAAGAAAGTAGTGTACTTTCTTGAAGTATTGTAAACTAAGATAATGGTGTGCTATCTTAGGGAGAGTGTTAGAAGTTAGTAACAAAAGTCTTAGGGTTAGACTTGTACTTATTCTAACATAGTGGAAAATCTCTTGTGGTGTGCAAGAGGACTGGATGTACCCTTGTTTATAAGGGGAACGAGGATAAATTGTTTGTGTTCTTTATTTTTCTGCATTTACATTTACGATACAATTTTTACTTCACTTATCATAAATAAGAAAAATAATCCATCAAGTCTCTAAAAACCAGAATAGTTTGAGCACAACCGTAGAGGGATTTGAGAAATTAGGGGATTGAGAGAAATGAGGGATTTGAGAAAATTGGAGCATTTGATAGAAATGGGGGATTTGAGAAATTTGGAGGATTTCATAATTTGAGGAAACAATTTTTAGGTTTTAGGGGAAAATAGTTTTGGAGCGAGCACGAGAACAATTTCAGAAAGCGAAAATGGAACGTGGGGTAAAAGAAAAACGTGTTTCTCTTAAAAAATGAGGTGGCGGTTGAAGGAAACTGTCGCAAGTAATGAATGAGGGTGGTTCTTTGGCAACCGTCGCAATCATCAATTTTTTTTTTGTAGTGCAATACCAATTATAGTTATGAAAAACCACCATTTGTTAGAGGGTTTAGGGTTGTATGATTTTAATACATTTTTTGGCTCAAGGCATGTCATGAAATCTACATTGGTAAAAATAACAGACATTAATCACTCCTTCTTGCATACATGTCAAGAGAAGTAGTTGTTAAACTTCTGTGGATCAATTGGTAGTGGGAATATGATGATGCGGTTACTTATCCCCCAGGTACCGGGCTCGATTCCCACGGAAGGCAAAAACTCACTATTTCCACTAGGTTGTTAGGGGGAGTGAGAAGACCGAGTAACATCGCCGATAATGCTGAGGGGTCGGGATGTTACGGTAGCACCGCCGATAATGATAAATGGTCGGGGTGTTACAGAATATACTTCTATAACGTTCAGTTTTTATTTAAAATTTGAACTTCGTATTCGAATACGATACCTCGTAGTCGAATACAAGTATGAGATTTTTGCCACTGACTTGAATTGTATTCGAATACGCGAAGCTGTAGTCAAATACAAAAGTTCAATTTTAGCTACTGACTTGCAATCTGTATTTACGACACTTCGTATTCGAATACAGATATTCAGTTTTAGCTACTGACTTGTAATTTGTATTCGGCTACGACACTTCGTATTCGAATACAGATTTTCAGTTTTTGTAAAAAATTTATTTTCAAACATATGTTTATGTATTTAACTATTTTTATAAAACATTTTAATGCATATGCTATCAAGAGGGTTCAAAGACTTTGATTTCTCCCTCTTGATATATGCTTACTCCCCCTTTGTTTTTGAAATTATGTGTTGGAGAATTTTGAGACCTGTAAAAATTTAATACCAACAACATACCACTTTTCTCCCCCTTTTGACATGATCAAAAAGGAATAAGAAACAACAAAAAACAAACAAGCATTCATAGTATATATAGGAATAAATGCAATGTAACAGAATTTTCTTGAAACGTGTATTCGAATACAGACAATGTGTATTCGGATACGACAGCAAAAAAAAATTGTTTTTAAATGAATTTTTAACTAAAGAAATATATATATTTTTTTAAAAACATGTATTGACATTTTAAGAAAACACATATACACCAAAGAATCATATTTCAATTGTTTAGTAAGAGGAGATGCAAACTTTTGAAATTTTAAGTGACATGACTTACAAAGTATTCAAACCTTTAGAGGTCACTTTCATTTAGGATACTCAGTTCTCTTTGGATTTTGTAGAATGAATCTCTAGGTAATGGCTTTGTAAAAATATCTGCTATCTAAGTACCACATTTTTGAGGTTCTTGTGTGTATTCCTACAAAACAAGTTTATAGTTTATTAGGTACCCAAAGTGCTTTGGATCCTTGAATGTTAGTACCTTTCTTAACCCACACATAATGCCCTTGTGGAACACCAATGTTCCTAAAGTGACAAGCATTAGGTGTGTGACCATTAAAACCACAATAGAAACATTTTGGACTCTTTTTAGGAAAACATGGTTTCTTTTGAATAATACTTTTCATAGAACAAAGATGATTCTTTTGAACAACTATTACTTTCTCATTTTTTGATTGATTACTTGCTTTAACAAAGATAGTTTTACTAGTACTTGGTTTATCAAATTTTGAGTAACCAAGTCCACTTTTATCGTTTGAATATCTTTGCATGTTAAGTAAATTTTCCAATCCAATTTGTCCTTTTTCGTATCTTTCGATAACTCTATTCATTTGGACAATTCTAAAGGAAAGTGAATCACACTTATTGCATGTAGAATTCTATTTTTTTTTTCAAAATCTTGTTCCATAGTGTCAATCTTTTCATTTAGAGAAAAAATTTGTTTCTTTTGATTCGACACTATTTTGTACAAATTTCTACATTCCATAAGTAGTTCTTTTATAGCTTGTTGTGCATTATTATCTTCAACACATGAATCATCATTATTATAACAAGTTTTTTTACTACTAACCTCTTCTTCATTATCGGAATGGTGGGATGCCATTAGAGCAACGTTTGCACATTCTTCATTTTCTGAATTTGAAGATGAACTTACTTCATTATCTTCCCATGCAATATATGCATTTTTGAAGTCTTTCCTTCTGGTAGCATTTTTCTTGATAATGTTAGGACATTCTGCTTTTATGTGTCCTTCTTTCCCACATTCAAAGCAAGTGAAATTCTGATTTGTAGTGGAGACATCTTTCTTCCTGAAGGTTTTCTTCTTCTTAAATGTTTTATCGTTTTGAAGAAACTTACTGAACTTTTTAACCAGGGAAGTGATGTTTTCATCTTCATCTGAATTTTCTTCATTCATCATTTCTTTTGGTTCTATTTTTAAGGCAATATTTTTTGTCTTCTTTTCTAAACTTTCATTCTTTTCCAATCTTTCAAGTTCTATTTCATGCTCTTGTAGTTTTCCGAAAAGTGCAGAGAGTGACATCTTAGATAAGCTTTTCTTTTCAGATATTCCTGTCACTTTAGGCTGCCATGCTCTAGTTAATGATCTCAGAACCTTTAGGTTCAATTCATCATTAGTAAAACTTTTGCCAAGTGCTGTCAAGTGATTTGTTAAGTGAGAAAATCGTTTCTACATGTCTAGAATTGCTTCTCCTGGTTGCATTCGAAACATTTCGTATTCTTGAGACAAAATGTTTAGTTTTGAACGTTTTACCTCAATTGTTCCTTCGTAGGTTACTTCAAGAGTATCCCATATTTCTTTTGCTGTTTTGCAGTGGGATATACGAAAGAATTCGTCTATTCCTAATGCTGATTGTAACATATTTTTGGCTTTCTTGTCAAACAATACTTTTCTCTTTTCATCGTCTGTCCATGAGACTTTTATTTTTATTTCTTCTTTATTGTTGATGACTGTTGTTGGAATATATGGACCGTTTTCTACAGCCTCCCATATGTCATCTCCTTGAGCCTCAAGGTATGCTTGCATACGTATTTTCCAAAAATCATAATGTTCACCGACAAAGCAAGGTGGTTTGTTACTGCTACGACCATCTCTAAAAACAGGTTGTGCGGAAGCCATGAATCGAGGAGCAAATTTCCAAAACCTGCTCTGATACCAATTGTAAGAATAGAGGCGCACCTAAGAGGGGGTTGAATTAGGTGTTTAATAACCTTTTCTGGTTTTTAGAGTTTTGTGAGTTTGTTTAATTGGCTGTGTTAGTGAATGAAAGCTTGTAAATGACAAAAAATTAAACACACAGGAATTTATCTTGGTTCCCCTTACAATCAAGGGTACATCCAGTCCTCTTGCACACCACAAGAGATTTTCCACTATTTGTTAGAATAAGTACAAGTCTAACACTAAGACTTCAATTACAAATTCCTAACACTCTGCCTAAGATAGCACACCACTATCTTAGTTTACAACACTTGAAGAAAATACACCACTTTCTTCAAACAATAACTTTAATGATTTTTTACAACAATGTTCTTAATTAAGAACAACAGGATATAACAGTTTGTACAATGATAACAATCCAATATACTTTTAAAGTACAATAGAGAACCTTTCTCAATGATATGAAAATGTAGAGCATGTACTTGAAGTATGAAAATATAACTTTGAAAAGTTCACAAAATATTTCAGAAAGTTGTTCAAAGTTGGTAGTAGGATTGATTAGTTTAGAACTGAAGCTATGAGGTATTTATACTCCATAGACAACACTTCAGATCAGTGGCAATTGTTCCCAAAAGTTTTGATGAACTCATGCAATGTTCCAAAACTGAAAAATTGCATTGTTTCGAAGTTGTATTCGAATACAGCCTTAGTGTATTCGAATACACTTCTAACGTTCAGTTTTTATTTAAAATTTGAACTTCGTATTTGAATACGATACCTCGTAGTCGAATACAAGTATGAGATTTTTGCCACTGACTTGAGTTGTATTCAAATACGCGAAGCTGTAGTTGAATACAAAAGTTCAATTTTAGCTACTAACTTGCAATCTGTATTCGGCTACGACACTTCGTATTCGAATACAGATATTCAGTTTTAGCTACTGACTTGTAATCTGTATTCGGCTACGACACTTCGTATTCGAATACAGATTTTTAGTGCATATGTTTATGTATTTAACTATTTTTATAAAAAAATTTAATGCATATGCTATCAAGAGGGTTCTCATAATATTGTATTTGAAATGTATTTGGATTTTTATCAAGTACCTTAAAATCTAAGTTTCCGAATAGATAACTTGAATGTTGATTTCACTTTGAGCTGACATCTTGATCTTTATTCATAGTCTTTTGTCTTCATCAAAAACATAGATCTTATATATTTTCATGACAGTATGCTTAGAATAACTAAAAGGTTAAATAAATGACGGTTTGAGAATAAACAATTTAGAGAGACATTAATTAAAAGTTGGCACATGCATGCATTAAGCACATTTCACTGCTATTAAAAAATTTTGCCTGCATTTATTACAATGTTTATCTTGAGGCAAATTCATGCATCCCATGTGCAATCAACTTTGTACAGTGTCATGCATGAATGATATCTTGGGATGTGATCATAATAACCAACAAATTATTAAGTCAATCACAAATCGTTATAGTTTGAATTGGAACACACAATTCATTTCGGAAAATGAGATTATAAGCACACATGATTAAGCCTGCTATTATTAAATACAATCATTGTGCATTAACTTATTGTTTGTGTCAATGCATGTTATACATTTACCCTTGGTAAGCTAAAGGGTCGTGTGACAGGTTACTAATGGGTCGTGTGATAGGTTACTATTCATGCAAAGCCAATACATAGACAAATATAATTACAAATATAATTATATAATAACTTATGACAATAATCAACGTTGAAGGATTGTGTGTGAACAATCATATGTATAATATTTATCTGTTTAAATAACTTCCCAAGGTGCTAAATGTTAATCCACATTTCTAGGATGTTTTACATAATCTTAAATACTCAAGTGTTTTATAGCATGCTTTTTTGCGTTCATGAATGTGGTGCATTTTTCAAAGATTGGTTATATCATTGTGTAAATTATTGAGGAAATGATCTTTTCATTTCTTGAAGTAGAATGGTTACAATTTTAGTTTTTAAATACAACATTTCGTAGTCTAATAAATAAATCAGAATTAAATAGGAGGGATTTACTGTACAAAGTCCCTTGATATTCTCTACAGTTATCCTGTATAATATAATAAATTATTTACAAAATAACTAGTCAATAAATGACTTATTCTCAGCCACAATTTTGGAATCCAACACTCCCCCTCACGCTGGGCAGTAGATGTCAATCATGCCTAGCTTGGACCTTAAGTTCTCAAAATTAGATTTGTGAAAGGCCTTGGTCAGTAAGTCTGCAATTTGGTTCTGGGAAAGGATGTATTCAAACTTGATAATTCCACCATCTATCTTTTCATTTATGAAATGTCTATCTATCTCCACATGTTTCGTTCTGTCATGGTGGACTGGATTTTTTGCAATATTGATCGTTGCCTTGTTGTCGCACCATAGGCTCTTGGAATCTGTTGGTACTCCTAATTCCTGAAGTATTCTCTGTAACCAAATTCCCTCACAAATGCCATGAGCCATTGCTCTGAACTCAACCTCTGCACTACTTCTTGCCACCACCGACTGTTTTTTACTTCTCCAAGTAGTCAAGTTTCCCCACACATATGTGCAATATCCACTAGTTGACTTGCGATCAATCAATGAACCAGCCCAATCTGCATCTGTGAACACTTTCACACTCCTAATTGGGTTCTTTATGAAGTGAAGACCTCTCCCAGGTGTCTTTTTTAGGTACTGCAAAATTCGAGTCACAGCTTTCATATGATCTTCAGTTGGCATATTCATGAAACGACTTACCATACTCACTGAGTAATCAATATCTGGTCTAGTCTGAGTTAGGTAAATTAGCTTTCCTACCAATCTTTGGTATCTCTCCTTATCAACTTGGGGACTGCCTTCTTGTTTTGCCAATTTAAGGTTAGGTTCCATCGGTGTATCTGCTGGCTTGCACCCTAACATTCCAATTTCTTCCAACAAGTCTAGCACATATTTTCTTTGGGATACGTAGATTCCAAGTTTGGAACGAGCAATCTCCATCCGAAGAAAATATTTTAGGTGTCCAAGGTCCTTGACCTCAAATTCTTTAGCTAGAAATCTCTTGAGTTCTTCTATCTCTTTGTCATCATCGCCTGAGATTATGATGTCATCCACATAAACAATAAATATTGCCACCTTTCCTTCACTAGAATGCTTGACAAACATTGTATGGTCGGTTTGGCATTGAGTAAAGCCGTGACCCTTAACAACTCGGGTTAGTCTTTCAAACCATGCCTGTGGGGATTGCTTAAGACCATAAAGTGATTTCTGGAGCTTGCATACCTTGCCAATTGTTTGGGGAGTTTCTAGGTCAGGTGGTATTTTCATGTATACCTCTTCTTCAAGTTCACCATTTAGAAAAGCATTCTTGATGTCTAGTTGGTGTAAGGGCCAATCTAGATTTACAGCTAAGGAGATAATGACACGAACATAATTTAGTTTTGCCATTGGAGCAAATGTTTCTTCATAGTCCACTCCATATGATTGGGTGAACGCCTTTGCCATCAAGCGGGCTTTGTACCTATTCACACTCCCATCAGCATTGTGCTTTATTGAGAAGATCCATTTACACCCAACTGGTTTTTTTTCTTCTGGCAGCTCCACAAATTTCCATGTTCCATTCTTGTCCAGTGCTTTAATTTTATCTTCCACTGCAGCCTTCCATTCAGCATGTTGGACAACTTCTTGTACATTTTTTGTAATTTTAATGTTATCCAATACGGTGATAAAGGCCCTGTATTCTTGTGACAGATTTCTATGAGATACATAATTGCCAATTGGATGTTGAGTGCATGATCTCACTACTTTCCTCACAGCAATTGGTAAGTTAAGATCACTCTCATTTAGACCACAATTATCATTAGGCTCAAAAACAATATTACCTGGTAGAACTTCTAAATCTGTATTAGGATCTGTATTAGGTTCGGAATTTTGGATTGGCCTTGGAGATGTGCAGATTTCTTCCTCCCTTTGAGTTTTCTTCTTCCTTATGTACACTAGTAGTTCTTTTTCCGGTTTTGTCTCAGATCTGGTTGCAGGTTTTGCTGTTTCTCCAATCACAAGGTCAATTTCTGGTTCTACAACTTGCTGTTGTATGGAGGTCTGTTCTGTTTCTAAAAAATGTTGCAAATTATGTTGCTACAGCTGCTGGTGCTGCTGCAAATTTTGTTCCATTTCATGTTGCAAATGTTGTTCTGTTTCCCAATGTTGGGATTCTGCTATGTTTTGTTCTCTCTCCCCCTGAAGGCCAACTTTAGGGTAGTAAGGTTGATTGTAAGACCCTTAAATTTAATATTAATTTTGGAATTAATATTAAAGTGTAATTGGGGATATTTGTAAAATATTTAATATATGTATGTTTTGAGTAAATATATATATATATATATATGAATATTTATTTTGGAAGATGAATTAAAATTATTGGATGAAGAATAAATTAATTTAATTACGAGTAATTAAATTAACGGACAGTTAATTAAGGGATTAGCGGCTAATTGCGACGAGACAGATAAAGTGCTGAAAATCAGACAAGTGTCGGGTGAGGTGGCACCACACAAGCCTATAAATAGGAGTGAGAAGGATGGTGAAATCAGAACACCATCCCTCCTTCCTCACTGCCCATACTGCATGTAACAGTGCTGCATGTTACAGCACCCTTCACTCCCATTCTGTGTTCTGAATTCTGTTCTCGATTTCAAAAGGAAAAAGAGGGAGTTCCTCAAAAGTGCCATTAATTGGAAACCTAGACACCAAATCAGAAAACCCCCAGTACTAAAGTTGTTCCCCACATCATTACGGAGCTAGAGAACCCAGTTTCGTAGCAGCAAACTCATGCAGCAGTTTCACCGAATTTTGGCACGTAAACGGGAACGAAAACAGAAACGTGAGAAGTAGCAGACACGCAGCAAGGGTAAGGGCACCTTGCACTTTCTAGTTGCATTTTAGGACTGTAAATGTATGTTTGAGGTGTGATTATATTTGAGTTTCTGTTTTGAAAAAGAAACTGTTTTACATGACATTTTGAAAGATGAAAGAAAATGCATTATGTGGAGGTTTTAAAAATCTGCAACATGCTATTTTGGGTGATTATTCCAATACTGTTTTGTTTATGGGGAAAGCTGAAAAATGCATTGCATGTTATTTTGAAGAGGAGTAAAAAGCATATTCATAAAACTGTTTCGAATATTGCAAAAATGCATTTAGTTGGTATTTTGCTGCAATGTGATGCTTGCTGTTTGACTGAAATGCTTGCATTTTGTTCTGATGTTTGAGAAAGCTGAAATGCTTGCATGTTGTTCTGATGTTTGAGAAAGTTGAAATGCTTGCATGTTGTTCTGATGTTTGAGAAAGCTGAAATGCTTTGCATGTTGTTCTGATGTTTGAGAAAGCTGAAATGCTTTGCATGTTATTCTGATGTTTGAGAAAACTGAAATGCTTGCATGATGTTCTGATGGTTTGAAAATCTGGTGTTGCTGATGATTTCAAAATAAAAAGGGTTTAAAATGATGAAGGTGTTTCTTCTGCAAAATCTGGTTTGAAGTAAAAAAATCTGCGTGTTGTGGTTTAAAAGAGTGATAAAACTATTTTGGGGGTTGTGCTAATTTTTCAAAAGAAACAGTTTGAAATGTGTTGAAGTCTCAGGAAAATTTCACTGGTTTTCGAAGGTTTATTTGAATACCACATGTGTGTATTCGAATACAGCCTGTCAAGCTTCTGTTTTACTTAAGTTTTCAAACTTGTATTCGACTACGAGCCCCTGTAGTCGAATACAGAGGAAGGATTTTTGCTTCTGATCATTCTGATGTAAATCATCCTATTTCTACTTCTGATGATTCTGATGTTAATCATCCTGTTTCTGCTTCTAATGATTCTGATGTTAATCATCCTGTTTCTGCTTCTGATGATTCTGATGTTAATCATCCTGTTTCTGCTTCTGATGGTTCTGATGTTAATCATTCTATTTTTGCTTCTGATGGTTTTGATGTTAATCATTCTGTTTCTGCTTCTAATGATTCTAATGTTAATCATCCTGTTTCTACTACTGACGATTCTGATGTTAATCATTCTATTTCTGCTTCTGATGATTCTGATGTTAATCATTCTGTTTCTGCTTCTGATGATTTTGATGTTAATCATTCTGTTTCTGCTTTTGATGATTCTGGTGTTAATCATCCTGTTTCTGCTTCTGATGATTCTGATGTTAATCATCCTATTTCTGCTTCTGATGGTTCTGATGTTAATCATCCTATTTCAGCTTCTGATGGTTCTGATGTTAATCATTCTGTTTCTCCTTCTGATGGTTCTTATGTTAATCATTCTGTTTCTGCTTCTGATGATTCTGATGTTAATCATTCTGTTTCTCCTTCTGATGATTCTGATGTTAATCATTCTATTTCTGCTTCTGATGATTTTGATGTTAATCATTCTGTTTCTGCTTCTAATGATTCTGGTGTGAGTCATTCTGTTTTTCTTCTGATGATTCTAGTGTGAATCATTCTGTTTTGCTTCTGATGATTCTGGTCTGAATCATTCTGTTTTGCTTATGATGATTCTGGTGTTAATCATTATGTTTTGCTTATGATGATTCTGGTGTTAACCATTCTGTTTTGCTTCTGAAGATTCTGGTGGGAATCATTCTGTTTTGCTTCTGACGATTCTGGTGTGAATCATTCTGTTTTGCTTCTGATGATTCTGGTGTGAATAATTCTGTTTTGCTTCAGATGATTCTGGTGTTAACCATTCTATTTTGCTTCTGAAGATTCTGGTGTGAATCATTCTATTTTACTTCTTATGATTCTGGTGTTAACCATTCTGTTTTGTTTCTAATGATTCTGGTGTGAATCATTCTGTTTTGCTTCTGATGATTCTGGTGTGAATCATTCTGTTTTGCTTATGATGATTCTGGTGTTAACCATTCTGTTTTGCTTCTGATGATTGTGGTGTGAATCATTCTGTTTTGCTTCTGATGATTCTGGTGTGGATCATTCTGTTTTGCTTATGATGATTCTGGTGTGAATCATTCTGTTTTGTTTCTGATGATTCTGGTGTGAATCATTCTGTTTTGCTTCCGATGATTCTGGTGTGAATCATTCTGTTTTGCTTCTGATGATTCTGGTGTGAAATATTCTGTTTTGCTTCTGATGATTCTGGTGTTAACCATTCTGTTTTGCTTCTGATGATTCTGGTGTTAACCATTCTATTTTGCTTCTGATGATTCTAGTGTGAATCATTCTATTTTGCTTATGAAGATTTTGGTGTGAATCATTCTGTTTTGCTTCTGATGATTCTGGTGTGAATCATTCTGTTTTGCTTCTAATGATTCTGGTGTGAATCATTCTGTTTTGCTTCTGATGATTGTGGTGTGAAT
The DNA here is from genome assembly GCA_037974295.1 of Cicer cuneatum. Classification (NCBI taxonomy): domain Eukaryota; kingdom Viridiplantae; phylum Streptophyta; class Magnoliopsida; order Fabales; family Fabaceae; genus Cicer; species Cicer cuneatum. The sequence continues at coordinate 31,381,354 of JBBPBO010000004.1, read as the reverse complement.
CATTCTGTTTTGCTTCTGATGATTCTGGTGTGGATCATTCTGTTTTGCTTCTGATGATTCTGGTGTGAATCATTTTGTTTCTTTTCTGATGATTCTGGTGTGAATCATTCTGTTTTGCTTCCGATGATTCTGGTGTGAATCATGCTGTTTTGCTTCTAATGATTCTGGTGTGAAATATTATGTTTTGCTTCTGATGATTCTGGTGTTAACCATTCTGTTTTGCTTCTGATGATTCTGGTGGGAATCATTCTGTTTTGCTTCTGACAATTCTAGTGTGAATCATTCTATTTTACTTATGAAGATTTTGGTGTGAATCATTCTGTTTTGCTTCTGATGATTCTGGTGTGAATCATTCTGTTTTGCTTCTGATGATTCTGGTGTGAATCATTTTGTTTTGCTTCTGATGATTCTGGTGTTAATCATTTTGTTTTGCTTCTGATGATTCTGGTGTTAACCATTCTATTTTGCTTATGATGATTCTGGTGGGAATCATTCTGTTTTGCTTCTGATGATTCTGGTGTGAATCATTCTGATTTGCTTCTGATGATTGTGGTGTGAATCATTCTATTTTGCTTCTGATGATTGTGGTGTGAATCATTCTGTTTTGCTTCTGATGATTGTGGTGTGAATCATTCTGTTTTGCTTCTGATGATTCTGGTGTTAATTATTCTGTTTTGCTTCTGATGATTCTGGTGTGAATCTTTCTGTTTTGCTTCTGATGATTCTGGTGTTAATCATTCTGATTCTGATTCTGTTTCTAATGTTCTGGTGTTTATGATTCTGATTTTGGTTCTGTTCCTGATGTTTTGATGTTAATCATTCTGATTCTGGTTCTGTTTTTGATGTTCTGGTGTTGATGATTCTGATTCTGGTTCTGTTCTTGATGTTCTGATGTTAATCATTCTGATTCTGGTTTTGTTTCTGATGTTCTGGTGTTGATGATTCTGATTCTGGTTCTGTTCCTGATGTTCTGATGCTGATCATTCTGGTTCTGTTTTTGGCTTCTGTATTCAACTACAGGCATGCTGTATTGGAATACAGAATGTTGAAATTACAGTTTCAGCTTCTGTATTCGAATTCAAGGGATCTGTATTCGAATACAGATTTGAGTTTACAGAAATTTCAAGTTTTTCAACAGTGTTTTATAAATCCTAAGTGTTGGGGAATATTGGGAATGTTTGTGGTGAATTAAAATGGAACTTGTGGTGATAGTTTGAAGATGTGGTGATGAAGTTTTTGAGACTTTAATGATGTAGTGAAAAATGTTGGTTTGTGCACTGAGACTGCCTCTGTATTCGACTACCAGGGGGGTTGTAGTCGAATACAGAGTGTTAATTCTGCACTGTTTTGGCTCCTGTATTCGAATACAGAGAGGCTGTATTCGAATACAGATTTGTATTTTCGAGAAATCTCAGTTTTAAATACTGTTTTGTGAATATTAAGAGTTTGGGGAACAATGGAAAGACTTGAGATGATTAAGTATGGAATTTGGGAGATAATGTGAATTTTTAATGATTACTTGACTGTTTAATCATTGATGTGTTGATGATGATATTGATTATGTTGAGATGTTTTGAAATATGGTGGGATGGCATGAATTGTTATGATTTTGCTTACTGTTTTCAGTGAAGGGAAAACACTGCATATTCATGCATTGCATAGTCAGGTGGTGACCGCGATGGGCCATAGAGTTGATGCGGTGACCGTGATGGGCCGCGTAGTTAAGTAGTAACCATGGGTTATATAATAGTTCCGCATGTATTAGACGATCTGTTCTATCTGGGGTCACAGTAGTTCCGCGTGTATTAGACGGTCTATTCTACTCGGGCTACGGAGTGGTTCCGCGTGTATTAGACGGTCGATTCTATCTGTGCGAGGATTTAACTTCTGTGTATTTGGCCTGTGAGAGGCTAATACATGTAATTGTAGCGACCATGATGGTTATAGAATAGTTCCGCATGTATTAGACGGTCTGTTCTATCCGGGTTTAGAGTAGTTCCGCGTGTATTAGACAGTCCATTCCATTCAAGAAACTGTGCTGGTCTGTGAGCAACTGCACTGGTGCTGGTTTGTGAGCGACTGTACCCTAGTATGTGTATAACGTGCTGGTCTGTGGAGCGACTGCACGAGTGCTGATCTATGAGCGACTGCACCTTGGTAATTCCAAGATATTGTATACATGAGCATATACATATTGCATCGGGGTGATTGACCGGTGGGTCACAATTGGTTTATGTGATGATGATTGGAAAGTGATGTGTGTGAGTACTTTATGAAAACTGAATTTCTGATGAATGATTGTGAATGCTGAAGTGTTGGCTGTACTTACAACTTATTTTCCATCTTAATTGGTTGCTGTTTTGAAAAATACATGTCATGAAATTTCAAATGAGCATCATTATTTTCATCATTGTTATATGATATGCCATGTATATATTTGTTGTTGTGAAATATATGCTATGTGATTATTTGTTAATTTCGGTCGGTGACCCTTGCTATTATATTGTGGAAATTGGGCTTTGCCCTCACATGTTACCCGAACCCGTCCTACCGACAGATACACTAACGACGGAAACGTCGTTAGTTTCCCCTGATCTTTACGTATAAAGTATCCGTGGACAACGTAGAAGGACGGACGGTTGGCTGAAGACGAGACTTATAGAGGATACGGTGGAGACCGTGCTATTGTAAGCTTAGTGCATGATCAGACTAGACTTTTGTATAGGGTCTTGAGTTTTGGGAAATGTAATTTATTTTGGGAATTAATGTATGACTTTTCCGCTGTATTTTCCGCACTCTGATACTGTTTAGTGGCCACAAGCCAGGTGTTCTCTTTTGAAATGAACTGATGAAAATTTTATTTTAATTCCCTTGACATTAATTTTGGAAAACTCATTTTAATTATTTATTGAAAAAAAAAATACACTCGCGTGTGTTTTAAACTCGGGGTGTTACATTGATTTTCAAAGAAAGTTACATCCAAGGAATGATAGAATTTTTTGCTTATGGGGCAGTAGCACCTGTATCCCTTCTTATTTGGCGGGTATCCAAAGAATATGCATTTAAGGGATTTGGGCTCTAATTTTCCTTTGTTAGGCTGGTTGTCATGCACAAATGCAGTGCAGCCAAATACTTTGGGAGGAATGGATGAAAGGATTTTAATGTGTGGGTAAATGGATAGAAGTGTTTGGCAAGGGGTTTTGAACTTGAGGGCTTTAGAAGGCATTCTGTTTATTAAATATGATGCTGAAAGGACGACTTCACCCCAAAAATGATTTGGTACATTAGTTGATAACATAAGGGACCTAGTAACCTCCATGAGGTGCCTATTTTTCCTCTCGGCAATACCATTTTGTTGTGGTGTGTTCACACAGCTGGTTTGGTGAATTATTCCATCCTTAAGAAGGTGAGATTTAAGGGAGTGGTGATAGTATTCACGGCCATTGTCAGTTCATAGGACTTGAATTTTGGTTTGGAATTGAGTTTGGATCATATTGTTGAAGTTCTCAAAGATTTCTCCCACTTCAGATTTTTCTTTCATAAGGAACACCCAAGTAACTCGTGTATGATCATCTATAAAGGTCACAAACCATTTTGAACTAGTTATGTTCTTAACACAGGAAGGTCCCCAAACATCACTGTGGATTAATGAGAAAGGTTGGGATGGTTTATAAGATTGAGAAGGATAATGGTTGTGTGAGTGTTTGGATAATTGACAGATTTCACATTGAAACAAATTTGAATTTTTATTGAATAGAGAAGGAAACATTTTTTGAAGGTACATAAAGTTTGGATGTTCTAATCGTAGTGCCATAGCATGACAGCTTCCTCTAGGTTTTCACCACTTGATGCAGCAACATAGACTGAATTATTTCTTCTCTTCTTGAACTCACTAGCTTGAAGGAAGTAGAGACCTGCACATTCCTCAGCATTGCCAATCTTCCTCCCCGAATCCAAATCCTGAAATTCACATAGATGAGGCAAGAATTTAGTGAAACAATTTAGATCTTGAGTCAATTTGCTTATGGACAAAAGGTTGCAATTCAACTTTGGAACATAAAGAACTGAGTTAAGAGTAATGTCCTTGGAGATGATTACTTAGCCTTTACCAATCACTTTTGTTTTTGTGCCGTCTGCTATTCGTACCATAGAATTGTCATTGCATGGGGAATATTTGTAACACCCCGAGTTTAAAACACAGCGCGGGTGCATTTTTTTTTTAATAATAAAATGATTTTCCATATTTAATTAAAATAAAGTTTTTCGTAAAATAGTACACCGTGGATTAACCGATGAACGTAACAAAATAAATTCATCGTAATCTCAATAAATACTTAATTTTGGAAATTTAATAATAAACAATAAGACATTTTTGAAAGATAATAATGTCATAACATTCCCAAAAGTCAATATCAGAGTGCGGAATAAGTAGTACAACAATTGTTTTTCAAAATAAAAACAAAATACATTTCCAGCTCAAATCCTAATACATCAAGTCTAACTGATCATGCGCTAAAGCTACAGTAGCACGGGTTTCCCCCGCATCCCAAGCAAGTCTTCTCCGAATCTGCCGCTCGCCTCGACGTGACCTCTCCTCCTCCTCATCATACAGAGAGGGGTCGGCCTCCTCAGAAGTCAGATCAATAACAAGTCTCGGTCGCTTCGGCGGCGCCGGAATCTGATAATAATCATTGGAGATCCTGGACGGACCCGGAATCTCAGCTGCTACTAGCCTCGGCTCATCATTCTTCCCTTCTGCCTCAGACTCATGTACATCTCCTCCAACCACCGGGTTGGGAGTCACCACACCTACGGTGGCCTCCGTCTCAACCCCTCTAGCGGACTCCTCAGCATCGTCGAAAATTCCGTGCGCCTCCAATACTAGACGGGAAGGCACGGGAAAATCTATACTCGCATGTGTGCACTCCACGAAATCCGCTACGCCGTCGGTCCTACTCGTCCTCTCCAACCACCCCGTGTAAGTCGCTCAGCTTGAGATGAGGTCGAATTCCCAAACAGTGCGCGAATAGCGATCAAGGAAGCCTAACGACGTTTCCGTCGTTCGGGTTCCCACGGGTGGCATGGGTTTGGGGGGCATCTGAGGGAAAAGCCCAAATACCACAATATAATAGCAAGGGTTACCGACCGAAATTAACAAATAATCACATAGCATATATTGCACAACAACAATTATATCCATGGTATAACATATGATGATGAGGAAATAATAATGCTCATTTGAAATTTAATGATGTATATGCCTTTTCAAAAACATCAGCCAATTATTATGAAATATGTGGTAAGTACTAACAACACTCAGCAAATCACAATCATTAAATCAGAAATTCAGATTCTGAACAGTACTCACACACATTCAATTTCCACTCATTCATCATATAATCAAATGTGACCCAGTGGTCAAACCCTCAATGCAATATGTATATGCTCATGTATACAATTTTCTTGGAAAACACCAAGGTGCAGTCGCTCAACAGACCAGCACAATATGTTTGACTTTAACGGCCCTGAAGACCAGGTGCAATCGCTCAACAGATCAGCACCAGTGCAGACGCTCAACAGTCCAGCACTCGTGCAGTCGCTCAACAGACCAGTACGTTTGACATATACCAAGGTACAATCGCTCAACAGATCAGTACCTAGTGCAGACGCTCAACATTCCAGCACTCGTGCAATCGCTCAATAGATCAACACGTGGCTGCGCATTTCAGGGTACAGACGCTCAACAGTCCAGTACCAGTGCAGTCGCTCAACAGACCAGCACTTATATACCAAGGTACAATCGCTCAACAGATCAGTACCTAGTGCAGACGCTCAACAGTCCAGCACTCGTGCAATCGCTCAACAGATCAGCTCGTGGTTGTGCATTACTCTATGGCCCATCGCGGGTACCACTTGACTATGCAAATGCATGAATATGTAGTGTTTCACTTCTTTGGAAACAGTATGAAAAAACAGAAAATTCATGCCCTTCCATCATATTTAAAAATCTCAGCACAATCAAGATTATCATCATTCACAAACATGACTAAACAGCCAAGTATTCATTAACCTTTTGAAATGTTTTCCCAAACTCTCAAAATTCAAATATAGTGTTAAAACGTGGATTTTCTGGAATTTTACGAATCTGTAGTCGAATACAGCTTCTCTGTATTCGAATACAGAGGCCAAAAACAGTGCAGAATTACACTATGTATTCGAATATAGCCCTCTGGTATTCGAATACAGAGGTAGTCTCAGTGCACAAAACAACATCTTCCATTACATCAGTAAAGTCTTAAAAACTTCATCACCACAACTTCAGAATATCAACAAAAGTTCCATTTTAATTCACCACAACAATCCCAACATTCCCCAAACACTCAGGGTTTTCAAAAGACTTTTTAAAACTTGGAATTTCTGGAAACTCGAATCTGTATTCGAATACAGACTTGTATTCGAATACAGAAGCATGAAATTGCAATTTTAACATTCTGTATTCAAATACAACATGCCTGTAGTCGAATACATAAGACAAAACCTTGAAGAATTCAACATTTCTCCCAGATCATTAAATGTTTTCAATACTTCATCCTCTCCTCTTCAAAATATTTCAAGAACCCCATTTAAAATCACTTTAACCCTTCTCAAGGTTTCTCAATACTTTAAAATGCATATCACAGTGTTTAAAACTTGATTTTCTGGAAAACACGAATCTGTATTCGAATACAGCTTCCTTGTATTCGAATACATAAGCTAAAAACAGTGCTTCTGGAAATACACGAATCTGTATTCGAATACAGACCCATTGTATTCGAATACAGAAGCTGAAACTAGTGAAAATCTGCATTCTGTATTCGAATACATCATGCCTGTAGTCGAATACAGATGCGAATACAGTGTTTAAATCCCACTTCTGTATTTGAATACGACATGTTCGTAGTCAAATACAGATGCTAAGTCAGAAGCAAAAATCCTTCCTCTGTATTCGAATACAGGGGCTCGTATTCGAATACAAGTTTGAAAACTTAAGTAATTCAGAAACTTGACAGGTTGTAGTCGAATACACACATGTTGTATTCGAATACACCTTCGAAAACCAGTGAAATTTTCCTGAGATTTTAACCCTTTTCAAACTGTTTTCTTTTAAAAACAAACAGCCAACATTAAAACAGATTCAGCATTTTTCCAGACAATACTTTCCTCATTAAAAATCCCTTTTCTTTTTAAATCATCAACATCATCAGAATCACTCAAAACAGAAACAGAATCAGGATCATCTACAACAAATCATCCAGACTTTCAAACCATCAGAACATCATACAACATTTCAGCTTTCACGACACATCATAATAACATGCAAGCATTTCAGCTTTCACAACACATCAAAATAACATGCAAGCATTTCAGCTTTCACAACACACCAGAATAATATGCAAGCATTTCAGCTTTCACAGCACATCAGAATAACATGCAGCATCACAGAGCACCAAAACACAACCAGAATGCATTTTTGCATTTCAAAACCATTTTCAAAACAGTTTTATGAACATGCATTTTTAAATCATGTTTGAAATAACATTCAAGACATTTTCCACTTTCCCACATAAACAACACAGCTTTAGTGCATTCAGCCCAAACAGCACTTATCACAGAGCTTTTAAAACGTCAAAAAGATGCATTTTTCATTTCTTTCAAGCATCAGGCAAACCAGTTTCAACACAGTAATGAAAACACTAGTGATGCCATGAAATTTATGCACTTACAGCCCTAATGCAACTAGAAAGTGGAAGGTGCCCTTACCCTTGTAGCGTGTTCTGCTTATGCTAAAGTGTACGCGTCAAAATTGGCGAAAACTCCCGCCTGCGTGTGCTGCTACAAAACTGAGTTTTCTAGCTCCGTAATGGTATGGGGATTAACTTTTGTACTGGCCTTTTGGTGTTTCAGTGCTTGGATTTTCAAGTAATGGTGTTTTTGAGGAAATCCCTCTTTTTCACTTTGAAATCGTGACTGGAAATGGGGAAGGCAGAACAGCAAACAGAATGGGAGGGAAAATGGGGTACTGTTACATGCAGTATGGGCAGTGAGGAAGGAGGGATGGTGTTCTGATTTCACTATCCTTCTCACTCCTATTTATAGGCTTTTGTGGTGCCATCTCACCCAAAAATAATGTTAAAATAACGCTGAGTCTTCCAACACTTAATTGTTTTGCAATTAGCCACTAATCCTCAATTAACTGCCCGATTAATTTAAGTACCCGTATTTAAATTATTTTAATCTTCATCCAATAATTTTTATTCATCCTCCAAAATAAATATTTATATATATATATATATATATATTCACTCAAACATACATATATTAAATATTTTACAAATATCCCCAAAAATACAATTAAAATTAATTCCATAATTTTAATTAAAAAATTAAGGGTCTTACAATATTCATCGAATAGAGTGATATCCCCAGTCATATGGTCTGAGGCTCCAGAGTCTACAATCCATGAGTTAGATATTCCCTTGTCAACAAAATAAACACATGAAGAATTACCTTTTTGGGCCAAGGCAACAGTTGAGTGTATGCTAGTGTTTTGAAGGGATTGTTGTAGCAATTTTTGCAACATCTCCATTTGTTCCTTGCTGAATGGACTTGGTTTAGGTGCTGGGGCTGCCAACACTTTGCCTCTTTCTGATGTGGCAGCATGGGCGCGAATGTCCCTATTCCTAGATGGTTTCCAGTCTGCTGGTTTTCCATGAATAACCCAACATGTTTCTTTATTGTGGCCTGATTTTTTGCAGTGATCACACCAACCTCTAGATTTTTTGTAGTTTCCTTTCACAGCCAAGGCTGAACCTTTATTAATGGAGCTCTGATTCATGCTTCCAAGCATGACTTTCCTTCGGCTCTCTTCTCTTCTCACTTCTGAAAATACTTCTCTAATATTGGGCAGAGGTTTGGTTCCAAGGAATCTTCCTCTTACATCATCTAGATTCTTGTTCAGGCCAAGGAGGAACTGGTATATTCGGTCTTTCTCCACCAGTTTTTTGTACTGTTTGCTGTCTTCAGGGCATTTCCATACTATATCCTCATAGATATCCAGGTGCTGCCAGTAACGGGTGAGGGTATGGTAGTAATCGGTGACTGTTGTGTCTCCTTGTCGCAGGTCATGGAGGAGACTCTTGATCTCGAATATGGTAGAAGTATTATCAGTATTTGAGTATGTCTCCTTGGCAGCGCTCCAGATCTCAGCTGCAGTGCTGTAATACATGAAGTTTTCGCCTGCTTCAGGGGTCATTGAGTTTAGTAGCCATGTCAGGACTAAACTGTTCTCTAGCTTCCACTTTGGGTAATCGGGGTCCTTTTTCTCTGGCTCTTCAGCATCATCAGAGATGTAATCTTCCTTCCCTTTTCCTTGAAGGAAGATCCGGATAGATCTTGCCCATTGGGTGTAGCTTTGGCCATTTAATTTGTAGCCAGTGATGGGTATAGTGGTGTTTTTGGTCAGGCTGGTAATTGTGGAAGTTCCAGCTGCCTTTTTAGGGTTTGAGTCTGTGACTGAACTGCTTTCTTCAGCCATGGAATAATGGTGTTTTTTTTACTTGGACCAGGTTTGCTCTAATACCATGTAAATTATTGAGGAAATGATCTTTTCGTTTCTTGAATCAGAATGGTTACAATTCTGGTTTTTAAATACAACATTCCCTAGTCTAATAAATAAATCAGAATTAAATAAGAGGGATTTACTGTACAAAGTCCTTTGATATTCTCTACAGTTATCCTATATAATATAATAAATTATTTACAAAATAACCAGTCAATAAATGACTTATTCTCAGCCACAATTTTGGAATCCAACACATTGTATAGGTTTAAGAAGCTCACATGTCCATGTTTTTGTGTGGCTAACAAAACAACTCGTTATCTTAAAGTATTATTATGAATATTTCATTACTCTGTGCACATGAATTAACCAAACTAAGTTATGATTGGGTTTGAGGGTCCTTTGCAATAATACCTATGATCATTTTGTACATGGCAATATACTACACATAGCGCATAGGCATGGAAAATAACTGTCTTAAGCCACCCACTTTTATGAAGTTCAAATAAAGATCATATCATTAATCATAATCAAGAGACATATATTATGATATATCAACCCGCCTTATAGTACTATCACTAAATCTTTTGATTTGGTTCGTGATTCATATACTGGTGTTGATGTGTATGTGAGCAATGGGGGGTCCACAACCCTAGCCTATGGGGTGCAAACTATTTTTCTTTTTGGTCTAGATGAAATAGTAAAGAAATTTGCACATAGCTTGGAGGTCCCGAGTTCGAATTCGAGACATGGTATTCAACTTAACAATATCAACACTTAACAATATTCTCTTATCTTATTATGACTTCTAGTTGTGATTTTTGAAACTCTTCAGTGAAAAACTGGACAAAACTCATATGCTTCAATAAGGCAAAGTGAGTCAATCAACGAGAAGGATCAATATGCTAACATTGAATTCATCCTCTGTTAGAATGAAGTATTAGTTGATACAGCCAAATTGTTAGTGCAAAGTAATGGGGAGCATTATAATGAATGTCGACAATGAAACTAACCAAAAAAGGAGAAATTTTCTAAAATCTTCAATGATCCATGGTATATGTTCAAATGTGCAGGTAACCCATTAGAAGAAATGGTAAGTAGTGCAATCTCTCGCTCAACATCACAAATTCAGAAGGTTGAATGGAAACATTAGAACAAAGGTTGGAGGATACACTCAAGCATCCTCGATTAAACCAACAATGCTTCAAATGGATAGATCAAACATAATCAATCACCTGATCGTCATATTCTAAGAAGAAGCAAGCATAAGTATAATGGTTGAAACAAGACTATCCTCAAGGAAGCCTGAAATGCAAGATGACCAAAGCTTTTTCATGGAAGATCATCTTCTGATCTCTCCAACTAGAGAACTCTGTACAATAAATGAGTTTAAATAAATCAACATCTAGTTAAAATCATGGGCATATCATAACCTAAAAATAATTATCCTGGCAATCCTCTAACTACAAGTTCTAAAGTCATTCCTTTGTCTGTTCAAGGAGAAGATATTTGCCTTTGGTGTGTAATGTGCTTGATTCATCATTTGAGATTCACATCTATGAAATCAAATCACAAGAACAAATGATTGCATTTGTTGATTTAGAAGAAAGAACTATAAGAACCAAGCTAACTCTGCATCTAGCTAGAAGATAATTTGAAAGTAAAGTCTGACCAACTCTAGTAAACAAGTGAAAGGACAAATTTTCTATATTATCATTAGGGGTGGGAATATGCCACATCAAGCTTTGAAAGACATGAGCCTAACCTACGATTAATTTTTTAAGTCTAAGTCTGGCCTACGGCCTATCATAGGCTATTTTTTCGGCCTGATCTGACCTTTTTAAAAATCTGGTCTGGCCTAAAAGCCTTATTCACATTAAAACATTTAAATGTTATATTTTACTTTTTTTTAAATAGGATAAATTAGGCATTTATATATAAGGAAAACTAATAAAATTATAATGAAATCTAATATAATAAATAATATTAAAATAGCCTTATTGATAGACTTTAAAATAGGAAACAATAATATTAATAAATAACATTAATAAATAATAATATATATATACTTTAAGATAGGAAACAATACTATTAATAAATAATAATAAAAAATAACATTAATAAATAATATATATTTATATATATAGGTCAGTCTATCAAGCGTAATAGGCTTTTATATAAGCTCGAGGCTGACCTATTTAAATAAATAGACTTTAAAAATAGTCTGAACCTAGCTTTCTTATTAAACAGGCTAGGCCAGGCCAGACCATAAGTAAGCTCGACCATAGGCCTCTGACGAACGGCCTAACCTATTCCCATGCCTAATTACCGTATCTCTATTTCTCTTATCTATGTTCTCTATGATTTAACTTCATTGTCTCTAAATCTATTTATTCTATTTTTAATCGTAAGTTGAATTATTTAATAAAGAATATATTTTTAGTTAAGTAATTATGGTATTTTTCATAAATAACGAAAAACAATTCAAACTCTTAATTTCTTGTATTTTTTAGGACCTTCAAATTTATATTCACTCTAACAAAGAGGACCAATTAAGAACAACACATATATTGAGTCTTAACAAATTAAGAACAAAGAGGATAAATTGTATTGAGTCTAACTAATTAATAACAATAAATACATTAAAAACAAGTACTTGGAGGACATGGAGGTCATAATCGATGGTGGTTGCGACTGAAAAAAATGGTGGTGCGCGATGGTGGAACGCAAGAGGCAAAATAACGTAATCAAGAGAGGGCTATGTTGTGTGAGAAGAAAGAGTAAATAATAATTTGTAGGAACCATAGGTGGCGCCCAGGTGGAGCATGTTTTTCTCTGTTAAATTTTGGTTTTGCCGCTTTTTTTATTTTTATTTTTATTAGTTGGATATAAGAAATTAAAGTTCATATGTTACATAATTCACCTGATTAGGTGAATACTAAGTTTTAAATACTGACCTAGATTTTTATCTATTCAATCAATAAAAAATAAGCAGAAACCAAATTTGGAAAGTTTAAATTAATAGTAAATATATTTAAATATTTTTGCAAGAGTAAATATAGTTAAAATTGACATATTAGTTTTACAGCATAATTACAAGAATATATATTTATATATATATATATAGAGTTTAATTTGAATTTTTTTATCACATGTCTCAATCTTTAGCATAATTACAAGAAAAAAAATAAAAATTAATAATTTTTTAGTTTCTAGAAATTTTACTATTTTGTTTTTAATATTTATTAGAATTTCGTCAACTTTTAGTTCTTTAAAAATATTTGTTTTCATTTATAGTCACTAACTTTGAATCAACTCTTGTGTATTCTATAATTTTTTGGCAGTAATACTTATGATATTCTATAATTTCTAACAAAAATTAGAGTTATTTGACAAATAATAAATTAAATATAAATTTTTAAGTGTTAAAAGTTCATATTTAATTAATTTTATTAAAAAATTCTAAATTTTTATAAAAGAATTGATAAACAAATTCTAAATATTTTTGAAAAAACATTAAAAAATACATAATTATTAATTTTAAGTCAAGGATAAAAAATAAAAATAAAAAATTTAAAAAAATTAAAATTTGATAAAAAAAATTATAAAAATTTAAAAATTAATAAGATTTTATAAAATTAAAAAACTATTTAATCCAAAAAATATCAAAAGCACATGGTTTTCGAAGTAGAATCTTGTGCTTGCATAAAAAATGTAATAGCTGCACCTGGCGGTATTTGGTCCCCACAGTTCATAAATGTGTCAGTTCTTTGATACTCCCTCTCAATATTCATCTATTTATTCCCCTACATGCTCTTCTGCTTTTCCTCACAACTCACATTTTTTCTGCCTCACAATTGAGGTGTTACTTTGATTAACACTAGAATTATTTTCAACACTCACCACTTTCTCAAGAAAATATGTCTCTTTTGGGGCTTCTCTTTCTGGGATTTATCTTTCTAGGATCATATGTCTATGCGTCCAATGATGGCTGGATTGATGCTCATGCTACCTTCTATGGAGGTGGTGATGCATCTGGCACAATGGGTGAGAAATTAACATTTTTTTTATTATTAAAATTTAAGACGCGGTATAAAATACGAAACACCTTAAAACTATTGAATGTTTATAAATAATTTTTTTTTTTCGAATGACAGAAATTAACACTATAATCATCCAACATAATTATTGTATAAACATGCTTAAGCCATACCAATTATTAAAATAGTTTTCCAAACTTGGTTATTGTGTCATTTTAATTACATTTCTTTATATATATGCCAAAATTTCACCTCTTCATAAATTGAAATGTTATATATGATATGAAAATGGTATTTAATTTTTTGTCTCAATTTTATAAAATTAGACCTTCTAAAGTCGGTTATATGATGCAGCCATAATTTGTTGAATTAGGAGAGAGAAATTCTTTTTCTTTTAATTTAATGGTTTACAATCGATTCCACTAGTATAAAGTCAACATATAGGTTGAATTTTATAAGTATATATAACAAAATCAGTAATATATTTTTAGTCTCCACTATGACCTAATTTGAAAATTAAAAACACCTAATTTTGCTTTTGAAAATCTATAATATTTATGTAGTGTAGAGATTGATTGACTTTAAGAATAACTCTAAGATATTATTCTATTTAGTAATTTTATTACAAAAAATTAATTTTATTAATTCAGTCGTTAAATTAAAATTTTTTATTTAGTAGATCTACTCACAAATTTTTATAAATTTTAAAACTATTTAATATTTATTTAAATAATTTCAAATAAATGTATAATAAATTTTTTAAAATATAAGTAAATCAATTATTAAATTGCATAACTATAACTTTTAGATTGATATAAAACTTTATATACTAATTGATGATAAATATATTAAGCCAATAATCAATAATTCAATTAGTGAATTTACATTTTATAAAAAGTTATTAAACAAAATAACTCTTCTAAAATTTATTACATATTATGAATTTTATAGGAATACAAAATACATTATTTTTTTTATTTTATTTTTCAACAACACTGATAGATGATTGCAATTATAATTTTCAACCATACAATAATATATAATTTTGTAATGTGATTTTTGTGGTTTTTTTTATAGGTGGAGCTTGTGGATATGGGAACTTGTATAGCCAGGGGTATGGGACTAACACTGCTGCTTTAAGCACTGCTTTGTTCAACGGTGGTTTAAGCTGTGGGGCGTGTTTTGAGATAAGGTGTGTTAATGACAATAGGTGGTGTCTTCCAACCTCAATTGTTGTAACTGCAACAAATTTTTGCCCACCAAACAATGCACTCCCAAATAACGCAGGTGGGTGGTGTAACCCACCCCTTCACCATTTTGATCTCTCTCAGCCTGTCTTCCAACAAATAGCTCAATACAAAGCTGGAATTGTACCCATTTCTTACAAAAGGTACTTTATTTTATCCTTTTTCTAAAGGTGCGCGTTTTATTCTACTTGGGCTAGCTAATGTCTAATAAAACAAAATTTGGTTATTAGAGGAAAAAATGCAAGTTCCATATATATAGAAAATAAATATGGCTCGAAAATATCGATTTCGATTTATAAGCCAATTGTATAAAAATAAATTGGGCCTATGATGTTGAGCTAGCTTCTAAGAATCATATTAAGTTTGTTTTAAATTAATTTAAGGTTTGTTAGTTTTAATTTTAAACTATAATTATAATTTTTGTTTGCATTTTAAAATTTTTCTATATAAAAAGAAAATAAATGTTTTTTCTAATTATAAAACATAATAAATTAAAATGATTTTCTCATACACTAGAGGATTTTCAAATTTCTCTTTTATC
This sequence comes from Cicer cuneatum, assembly GCA_037974295.1. NCBI lineage: Eukaryota > Viridiplantae > Streptophyta > Magnoliopsida > Fabales > Fabaceae > Cicer > Cicer cuneatum. The sequence goes on along the minus strand of JBBPBO010000004.1, from coordinate 31,365,928 downwards.
TCCAAAAATAACAATTAACTGAAACAAGAACATACGAAAAATATATATATCAAGATATATATATTTTTTCATATTTCTTATTTTAGTGAATTTGTCATTTTTTTTTTTACAAGTCTCATTTTACATAATAATTGAGGCTAAAATAAATTTATTAACGATATATACACTTTTCAATTTAACAAAATTATTTTTTAATAAAATTTAAACTATGAAAACTTATCCTCTAGATCACAAAACAGATAATACCTTAAAAATATGATTTTAACACCGTCTTTGACAAAGCCGATTAGAGAAATTTTGGAGTCTAAAATAAAAATTTAAAATATTTTTATCATATTTATGTAATATAAATTATCAATCCTCTTATCAACTTTTATATATATATATATATATATATATATATATAGTTATGAAATCATTTAATTGTCTAAACTTATCATTTAATATTTTATAATATCTCACTATCAATTGATAAGAACTCATTCAAGTAACATAAAAAAATCATTCAACAAAATAAATGTTTCTATATAATATATATAT
>JBBPBO010000004.1:31279477-31365295 GCA_037974295.1 Cicer cuneatum | reverse complement strand
GTTCAAATGTAAATATAAATCCATTTTTCTGTTATTTGTTAAATAAATATTAATTCCTCTTATTTAATCTATTATAATATATATATATATATATATAATTTTTATAGAATGTAAATTTATTTTTATTTAAATCTACATAAAAAAATAAATAGGAATGTATTCCAATGCTACATACAGAGATAACACTACTTTTTGTTGTTGCCTTATTTTGCCACTTTATTTTCTTTAGTTTATTTTCTAATTGTTGATATTGTATAGGGTTCCTTGCCAAAAGAAAGGAGGCATCAGATTCACAATCAACGGCCATTCATACTTCAATCTAGTACTAATTACCAACGTGGGAGGTGCTGGTGATGTTCACTCAGTTTCCATCAAAGGTTCAAAAACTAATTGGCAACCAATGTCTAGAAATTGGGGCCAAAATTGGGAAAGCAATTCTTACCTCGATGGACAAAGCCTTTCTTTTAAGGTCACATCTAGCGACGGACGCACCGTGGTTGCTGATAATGTTGCACCTGCTGGTTGGTCCTTTGGCCAGACATTCACTGGCCTTCAATTTCCTTAGATATATCCGATGAGATCTGCTGCTACAAATGCATCTAAGGATACATATCGTTAGGAAATCATTAAACTATTAATAGTTTTGTCATTAGGTGTGTTGATAGTTAAAATTAAAATTCAATTACTATATATATGTTACACATAGTAATAGTATGGTACAAGTGGGGTATATATATAATAGGTAAATATCAAATAATATTGATATATAATAGGAGTGAGTAATTTTAGAGGCAAATGAGAAGGGCTTATTTTAAAATGGTCCGGTCATTTGAATTGTGGTATGAGGCAAGATTATATGTTCTGCTTTCAATTTGAAAAAGGCAGACACAGTTTAGATGGCAGTGGTGAATGTTTACAATTTACCCGCGCCAGTTTCGTTTATTGTATCATTGTATGGTTCGTATTGTGTATCAGCCCCAAATCAAAATAAAAAGCATGGTTAGAAATTATAAAGATGGTTTAATTTTACTTTTAGTCTCTCCTATATTTTGTTTGTATGATTTTAATATCGACTAGTTAATTGTACGAATTTTAATTTTTAAATGCGTCCAAGTGTTTGATTTAAATTCCACTTGAAATGAGATATCTATACATTATAATATTGTAAAGTTGATTTTATGGCAAGTTTGTGTGTTATTCATTGGGAGATACTTGGTTATACAAAGATTCAATTATTAGTAATAATCTTTAATTATTAAAAATTATTTGTATTTATATAGTTATTTAAATTAATAATATTATTTTCATATAAATTAATAATGCCAGTAAATTAGGGAATTAAATTTTTAATAAAAAATTATTTGTATTTACACATCAATTATATGGGTGCATTTAATTATATTTTGTTTCCTATACATCTCTTTACATTCTTGACCAATCAGACTTAGAAAATTGCAACAACAATTAGTGCTAAATATGTTTCTTTTTCTTCATCAATTTATTACTTTACTCTTTTAAGTGTGACATTTGGTTGACCACAAAAAAAAAGTGACTTTTCTTGTACCTTATATTTCATGCGATAATTAAGCATTCTTCTTCCAAAAATATTTATTCTTCATCTTTTTTGTTATAACCCTTCTTCTACCTCTCTTCAAGGAAAAAAAACTTTATTTAAAGTCCTTTTTATCAGAACTTGTGTTCTTCCTATTCTTGGTTAGAACATGCGTTCTTCTTTGTGCAAAACTCATGCAACAAATGCAGCAGCTTTTGATGAATAGTTGAATTGCGTTGGGGACATTGCATTCTATGTTTGATTACAAGTTTATTTTTCAAGAAACGATTCTTCTCTTCCGTTCACATTGTTCATGGCTTTTAATTTTTTCATTCATTAATTTACATTTGTTTTTGGGTTTTCAAGCTTTAGGTGTTTTTTAAAATTTTCTCCATTTTCTTTAGTTTGTACAACATCTCATCTTAAATGGAGGCGAGTTTTCTTCTTGTGGCTATCCTATGTTTGATGTCTTACTCAACAACTTGACTGTACTAAACTAGAAGGTTGAGAAGACTTGAACACATTCAATTTGACTAGTAGGTGCTTAGTGCAAGTGTCATTCAGTAGTGAATTAGTGGATTAAATCATTTAGGTTGAAGGGACTGGATGTAGTTATCATATTGGTGGTGAATCAGGATAAATCGATTGTGTAATTATGTTCTGCTTTTGTTTATCCGCTCTGTTTTTCTTACTTTAGTTCAATCACATTAAAAAGATTTTAAACAGAAACATAATTCAACTCCCTCTTTCTTGTGTTTTCCGTTCTACAATTGGTGTCAGAATTGGGTCTCAAAGTTAAGCACTTAATAGTAATTGATTAAAGATCCGATATTATGTCTAATTGTAGTGATTAAGTTACAGTTGGAAACATTAACATGTTTCCCCTATTTAATGAAGAAAGATTTGAGCACTAGAAAGACAAACTTAGAAGCTTCTACATCTATCACGATCCTAAACTCTAGGACATAGTCGAAGATGGCTGTGAGGCTCAAAAAGATGTTGCTGGCGTAGAAATATCTAGAAACGATCTCAATGATGATAAAAAGAAACAATAAAAAATGCATCATAAAGCTAGAACCTTCATGATGAATGCTATCACCTTTAAAGAATTTGAAAAATGTTGCAACAAAGAAACAACAAAGAGTACCTTTTAAGATATGGTTCTCAACTACGAAGGAAATAAGGAGGCACAAAAAGCCAAAGCAAATCTACTCATTAGGAAATATGCACTCTTCCAGATGGAAGAAGATGAAGACATTGAAACAGTGTTTTCTAGGTTCCAAACTCTTATATCTGGATTGAAGGTTCTTAAAACGAGTTACACTACCTCTGCCACGTCAAGAAGATTCTCATAATTCTTCCTAACAAGTGGTGACCAAAGGTAACAACTACTCAAGAGGCTAAGAATCTCATCAAATTGCCTCTAGAAAAGCTAATGAATTCTCTCAGTTCCCATGAGATTGAACTGGTTGAAGATGAGCCCAAAACGAAGTCAAAGTTCTTGGCCTTCAAGTCCCAAGGAAAGAAGACGATCCCTAAGGCTCTGCAAGCTACTAAAGACTCAAAAGAAAGCGAATTGGATAATCAGAGTGAAAACTCATATGATAGTGAGCTATCCTTTATCTCCAGAAAAATCTTGTGCATATGGAGCAACATAAAGAAATCTTTTTCCCAAAAGAGATTTTTATATGGTCCCAAAGTAGTAGAGAAAGAAGTGAAAAATTATACAAGAAACGAGTCATCTTCTCTAAGTGCAAAGAACTAGATCATTTCAAATAAGAGTGTTCTAAACTTGAGAAAAGAAAATCCCAAAGGAAAGACTTCAAGACAAAGAAGAAAGGTCTTATGGAAACTTGGGACGACTCTGACGAATCATCCTAAACATGACATTGGTTTTGAAGAACGAAAGGAAAATCCCTGATTTAACCTATCTGATACTTCTTGCGTATACTACATAAAGAAATGTCACAATAAAAGAACTTGTAATATGCAAAAAACATGGAAAGACAAGACACATTTCAGAACTAACAAACCAGGACCCAAATTAAGTGAATCAATTATAAGGATTCATTTTGGAAAGTTTTCTATGGCAAATCAATCTCAAAAGATTTGATATGAAGCATCATGATATATACTCATTTCTTGCAATCAGGACAACAACCATAAACCCTAAAAGATCTCTATAAAAGGACGTGCATTCCTTGATTGAAACACAATAGGAAAAACACTTCTATAAGCATAATACAACTACCTCTACAATATTGCTCTTAATCATTCGTTTTTACCTAAGTGCTGAAAAATGTTTATGAGAGTACAAGTTTGTAAACACCCTCGTGAGAGTTTTTTTATCAGAAAACCTAAACATATTCTTTTGTAACCTAGCCTAGTAGTGGTTGCCTTCTTCAACAACTTGATTGTACTAAACTAGAATGTTGAGAAGACTTGACACAATTAATTTGACTAGTAAGTGTTCAGTAGAAGTGTCATTTAGTGGTGAATTAGTGGATTAAATCCTTCATGTTAAAGAGACTGGACGTATCTACCGTGTTGGTGGTGAACCAGAATAAATCAGTTGTGTTGTTATGTTCTATTTTTGTTTATCCGTAATGTTTTTCTTTACCTTAGTTCAGTCATGTGAAAAAGATTTTTAAAAGTAACATAATTCAACCTCCTTTTTTGTGTTTCTCGTTCTACAACAAGGGAAAATCATTCTAGGAGATAGTACAGAGCGCTCAGTACCACTTTGGGGTGATAAGAAGCTTCGCTGATACTCAAAAGTTTATCTTCCATTACTTCCCTTTTCATTGTTTCCTTATCAAATAGTTAAAGAAATTTCAATAAAAAGAGTTGAGGCACAACATTATTAAAGTTAACATTGTATCTATTAGGTTGCATAACTAATACAAAGAGCTTCCTCCATCAATCAAAAACCATTAATGAAGAATTAGGGAGTTTTAGAGAACCATGGATTTAGAGTTTAGTTGAATACACAGTGAGAAACAACATACACAAACACAAAACAAATGGTACAAAGACATACATAAAGAGTGTTTCAAATACATACTCAACAGTGAGCAGTCGCTCTCAAACAAACTGTGCACTTGTGCTGCTGTGTGAGCATTGCTACAAATTTGGCGGTAGAACGACAACGCATGTGAGAGTGAGGAAATCACGATCGAGAGATGGATTGACAATAAGAGAGAGAGAGAGAGAGAGAAAGAGAGAGAGAGAATGAGGTAAAGAGAGAGAGAGAAAAAGAAAAGAGATTCACAATAAAGGATTTACGAGAAAGATAAATTCAACATGAATGATGCATATGTCAGGATGGTTCTTCGCGTGAGGTAGGTACTACCTAGAGGATTGATCACTTCTCATATTTTGAGGGTTTATTCACGTTTTTTAAAGGTTTCAGTGAGCAAGTGATTTTAAGTTTATTTTGAGGATGGGTCATTTATCATATTTTGAGGGTTTATTCACGTTTTTTAGAGGATGGGTCATTTCTGATAGACAACGCTTTTGCATAAAGCGCTTTATAAGGTTTAATTTATTCATATATTAGACATGAGATAACGCTTTTAATAAAATCACTATCTTACTATATTATCTACAATAGTATTTTTTAGAAAAATGTTGTGTAATGTTATTATCTACAAAAGTGCTTTTCAAAAGAGCGCTATCTAAGGGTCCATGTTTTTTTCTTTTCACATTAAACTGCTTTTTATAATCAGCGCTCTTAATGATGCACTATTAATTGCAAGTTTTGTTGTAGTGGTATTTTGCACTTCGAAAGCCATCTCGTGTCAATAGTAATCCTCTGTAACTCCTTAGTTGTCTGTTTCCTCAAAGTAACTAACCTGTAAAGCCAAAAACAAAGAAGATCACACTACGAGAATTTGTTTGATTAGAAATGGTTAGTAACAAAATGTCTAAAATGATTCAAGAAGATCAAAAGTCATTTTCTTTAATAAACTTAGTTGAAAACTCTTAGAAATTAAATAAAACTTTTCTACATTGTCAAATTTTTATCGAGTCTTAAATTTTCTACATTGTTGCATCAAATTTTTATTGAGTCTTAATATTTTTTGCAATGTTATTGAGTCTTAAAATTTGATTGATGCATTGTTATTGAAATTCGATTGTTCCGTTGTTGTTGAAATTTTTGTAAAATTCAATTGTTGTTGCCAAGTCTTTAAACAAAATTTTTGAGTCTTAAAATTCGATTGCTGCTATAGAGTCTTAAAATTTGATTGCTGCATTGTTGTTGAAAAATCTAAATTCAGAGTCAAGTTTTTATTTGACACTATCAATTTATTCTTGCATACCTTCTTGAATGTTTTTTATATCTTGGTTGATTGTTTGCGTTTGATCATGCAATAAGCATCTTAACCTACTCAACTAACTCATAGTGGTTATAACTAATGCAATAGTTAACAAAAATTGCTATTATAATACTAGTTTTTTTCCATTGTCTTAATAGACACGTGCTACACAAACACTCATTTTTTGTTGCCTTTCAAAGTTTTTCTTAACTAAATTTTTTGTTGTATCACTTTTGTAGATAGAAATTTTTAACTTTTTTGTTAAAGTAATTTTAATGAAACAATTATTGGATAAAAGATGGATGTCCGCCAATTGATTGTCAAAGGAATATGAAAATTGAATAAAATAGTTTGTTAAGTATGACGTGAATCATCTATCCATGCTTAAACTGGCATATAGGAAGGAACATAATGGATTAAATCTATAAATGTTGGACCATGCACGACGAGATATGTAATTACAAGAACGCTAATTTGGGGAATAATGTGAAATATGCATTGAACGATTTTGACACCCATACTTATGATTTTCATCGAGTTGAAGAGATTGCAGATGTGGTTGAAGAAGATCTTCAGAATTTTCTTGAAATATTTGAGAGGTTGTTAAGTGATGCAGATAAATTGTTATACGATGGTTGCAATAAATTCACAAGATTGTCTGCAGTATTAAAGTTGTACAACTTAAAAGTGAAAAATGGATGGTCTGATAAAAACTTCACAAAGTTATTAACCCTTTTGAATGATATGTTATGCTCTATTGGCATGAGTTATGGTAGGCTTCATGCTTTTCCTACCAATTGCGTTTTGTTGTGAAATGAATATGCATCGTTAAAAGAGTGTCCTAAATGTAGTATCTCTCAATATAAGAAACAATTGATTCTTGCAAAAGTCGTATGGTACTTTCCTATAATACCTAGGTTTAGGCGTATATATCGTAGTGAATGTGATGCAAAACACTTCACATGACATGAAATCTATGTCTAGTACTATTTGCTAATGGAATGAACCCACATGGTCTTCAAAGAATATCACTAAACACATGGCATGTGATTATGGGGATTTATAACCTACCTCCACGGCTATGTTTGAAGTGAAAGTTCATGATGTTGTCTATATTAATTTTTGGGCCTAAACACCAGGCAATGATATAGATGTATATTTGGCACCTTTAATTGAAGATTTAAAGCATGTGTGGGAGACAGGTGTGGAGATATATTATGGGTATAGGAAAGAACATTTCAATTTGAGGGCAATGTTGTTCTGCACAATTAATAATTTCCTAGCATAAGGCAATCTATTAGGTTATAGCATTAAATGTTGGTGTGCATGTCATATATGTGAAAAGACTTCACATTGGATGCGGTTGGAACATTGAAAATAAAATGCCTTTCTCAGAAGATGTAGATATTTACATACTAATAATCACTACCGTTGATGGAGAAAAGCATTCAATGGAAAATCAGAAGAAGGAAGAGCTCTCGTGGCGTTGATGGGTGATCAAATATTTGATAAAATGAAGGATATGAACAAAAAATTTGGCAAACCTTTTGTGGGAGAGCTTGTCAAAAGCGGGTGAAAGAATAAGTCAATTATTTTTAATTGCCGTATTGGAAATCATTATATATAATACATTTTATGGATGTGATGCATATTGAACAACATGTATTCAATAGTGTTATTGGTATTGGAACCAAGTTGGTTCTGTCAATTAAAATTTTGATGTTAACAAAAGTATTTTATGAAAATCATATTTTGACTGAGAAGAAGTATGACAAATCATAGGATGACGTCACTAGAGGATACACTAGAGGATGATGTCAGCAGAAGATACCTCCAGAAGATACAACCAGAAGATACCTCCAGAAGATACAAATCAGAAGTTGCAGATGTCATCAGAGGATGGCGTCACCAGAAGATAAAAATGCCACCAGAACATTCGGCCAAAAGATATCACCAGAGGATACCAGAAGATACCTCCAGAGGATACCAGATGATACCTCCAGAGGATACCAGAAGATACCTCCAGAGGATACTAGAGGATATCACCAGAGGATCCCGTCAGAAGCAAGAATCAAAGGATGTCATCAAAGGCAAACATCAGAGGATATCATCAATCAGAGGATATCAGTAGAGGGAAGAAATAATGACATCATCAGAGGATATTATTCTGGGCCCAGATCAGAAGGAAGCAGAGTCTAGAAGGAGACTTGGTCCAGACCAGAAGGAAACATTTTCCAGACTTGGTCAGATCAGAAGATAGCATCGTCTAGAACATAAGACTTGGTCCAGACCAGAAGATAGCATGGCCCGGAACATAAAGACTTGGTTCAGATCAGAAGATCAATGGTTCAAATCAGATCACATGGTCCAGACTTGGTTGAGATCAGCTAATCATACGGTCCAAAATTTAAATCATGATACAGATCAGTAAAGACTTCATTGAAATTCGAAGAAGACTTGATTGAATTTTGATGGAAATTTGATCAAAGTATTAAGGGGATTTGATTCAAAAATCACTGAAGACTTGAAGGAATTCGAATGAAATTTGAAGCAAAAAAAGATACGTTTTGAAATTAAGAGAAACAGAATTGGTCAACTAAATTTTCAAATGCAATCTTAAGCTAAAAAGATACGTTTTGAAATTAAGAGAAACAGGATTGGCCAACAGAATTTTCAAAGGAAATCTGAGCAAGATTCTGTTAAGACAAACTCTCAAATTTAATGTTTTGATGAAAACAAACAAAGGTTAATTAAAGATTGTTTAATTATGATTCTAAATGTATTGTTAATTTAACCTGTGCTTTTGAGTGTTTTAAATCATAGACAGGTTTTAAAAGAATCAAAGAAAACAGCATCAGAAGAACATTCTTCACATTCTGGAAAACGGAGAATGTTCGCCAGACTGTGACACCATAAAGACCAAACTTTCTCCAACACTTAATTGAAGTTGTTGGCTCTGGAAGTTACATGGATATGATCACTACATGGTAGAGAACACATAGGATCAATTCAGATCAAGAGAACTGTCGAATTGAGAAAGTTAAAGACTCTCAAACAAGCCTGTCCAGACTGTTCTAGAAACAATAGGTATCAGACTCCAGAAGATACCTCATGAAGTAAATTACCAGAAGATACATTCTGGAAATTACCAGAGGATACATTATGGAATTTAACAGAGGATACCTAAAGAACAAACGTCCAGAACGATCATCAATCTCCAGGTAGTTTTAGAAGCTCTAGTACAAGCTCCTTACATCAAGCTATTCGTGATTGATCTCAATCTGTTTTTATTGATCCAAAGCTTCAGATCAAGACAACAATATTGCCACTTATCAGAAGCTTCAGAAAATCATTAACAACTCAAGAAAGATTGATCCAAAACACTACAGCTCAAGACTGATCAAGAAAATAAAAGGATTATTTTTAATTAAAAATAAAGCCACTGGACCAGTCTGACACAAAGCCTTTACAATGGCTATATTGGCCTGCATTCACTGCTTTCAAGCCTATAAAAGGAAGGCCACATCTCAAGGAAAAATAAGAAGTTCAAGTGCTAACACAGCTATCACAATCATTCACATTCATACTTGAAGTTCTGAAAATCTCTTACAGAATCAGTTTTTAGTTAAATTGCTTTACTCTGATATATATTCTGATTTATCTGTAAAGAATTGAATCTCAAACAAGAGTTGAGAATTCACAGATTCTAAACAAAATCAATCTCATCATCATTGTAGACTCAAACTATAAGAGTAAAAGATAGTTTGGGTAGATTGTAAGAAATCCTATCAAGATTGATAGGTGATTTGGTTAAACTTTTTCTGGGTAGGAATTAGTTTAAGTTCTGAAAACAAAAGATCAAGGTTGATCTAGACTAGGTGCTGTAAAACCAAGAAGGTTCTTGTTTTAAACACTTAGTGGAAAATCTCACTTCGCGAGGACTGGACGTAGACCAAGTTTGGGTGAACCAAGATATATCTGCGTGTGGTATTTCTTATCCCTTATCTCTTTATTCAGTTTAATCGTGTTTCAAAGATTAAAATACAAAACTATTCTCTGTTTTAAACACTAATCTGAACGTTCTCCGTTTTCTATTCAAACCAAGAACGTTCACCATTTTTCTGCTTCCTTAACCAAGAACTTTCTTGTGTTTAAAACTGAAGTTTTTCTGGAAATTTTAAAAAGGGAGATTTACAATTCAAACCCCCCTTCCTTGTAAATCCATTTTGCTACTTCAGATTCATCTCGAAAATAAGCTTGTACAAAGCCCAAATTTCAGGTATAAAAGAAGGCTCCAGGTAGCAGTAATAAGTATTGAAAAACACAGAACTTAAGCTTCTAATTCAAAGTTATCCGAGAGTTCAATAGTGAGAAATACTTGAGTGCAAAAGCAATATTTTCTAAGTGTTTTCGAGAGAGAAATTTAGTGCAACAATCAGCTTTCCAGAAGCAACGAAAGAGTGCAAGAATCAGTGCAGCAATCAACTTTGCAGAGTTCCAAACCCTTGTAATCTAATCCGATAGCTGTGTAGATTCCTTCTTCAATCTGAGGTTGTCAATTGGTTGGAGAAGACTTGACTTGTAGAGTCAAGGTGTTGTTATCGTTCCTCAAAAGTTTGGGTTTGTCAGGCTGTTTGAGAAGACTTGGCTTGTAGAGTCAAGGTGTTGTAATTCCTCAAAAGTCTGGGGTTGTCAGACTGTTCAAGAAGACTAGCTTGGAGGGTCAAGTGCTGTAATTCAAAGGTTTTGAATTAGTGGATTAAAGCCTTCAGAGTGAAGGGCTTGGATGTAGCCAAGTTAATGGTGAACCAGGATAAATCGATGTGTTCTTATGTTGTTATTATCAGCTGCTGAGTCTGACTAATTATTCATCAAATAACTCACATCAACATTCAACAAAACAGCAAAAAAATTCAAGTTTGGCAAACATAATTCAACCCCTCTTTTCGTGTTCGCACCTTCAATTGGCATCAGAGCTCGGTCTCAAGACTGAGCACTTTAAAGTGTTTGAAGAAAGATCCAAGGGTTCAACATGTCTGGATTCAATGAAAAAGTTATTGGAGGAAACATTAACACACCACCTCTGTTTTATGGGGAACGGTTAGAGTACTGGAAAGACAGGCTGAAGATTTTCTTTTTTTCACAAGATCCCGAACTGTAGGACTTGGTGGAAGATGGCTATACTGCTCCAAAAGATGTTGATGGTGTTAAAATTTCCATGAAAGATATGGATGCTGACCAAAAGAAGATGTTCAAGATGCATCACAAATCCAGAACGTTCATGGTCAATGCAATCACATTGAAGGAGTTCGAAAAGTGCACTAACGAAGAAACATCAAAGAGCATCTATGATAGTCTGATTCTGACTTACGAAGGTAGCAAGCAAGTCGAAGAAGCAAAGGCCAATGTTCTAGTCAAGAAGTATGAGCTATTCAAGATGGAAGAAGATGAAGACATTGAAGCAATGTTTTCCAGATTTTAGACTCTGGTTTCGGGATTAAGAGTACTCAAGAAGAGCTATACCATTGCTGACCACGTGAAGAAAATTCTTAGAAGTCTGCCAACCAAGTGGAGACCAAAGGTCACTGCCATTCAGAAAGCAAAGGACTTGAACACTCTGAAGCTGGAAGAATTAATTAGCTCCCTAAAGTCACATGAAATAGAGCTGGAAGAAGATGAGCCCAAGAAGAAGAACAAAACCCTAGCCTTAAAATCCAAACAAAAGAAGGTTCTAAAAGTAGAAGCAGAAGCAAAATCAGAAGATAGTGATTCTGAGGACCAAAATTAGAAACTAGAAGAAGAAGACATTGCCTTCATAACCAAAAAGGTTATGAAGATATGGCAAAACAGAAGGAAGAAGTTTCCCTAGAGGTATTCCAAGCATTCCAACAGTGGAAAGGATGAACAAGATAAGAAGAGTATCATCTGCTATGAATGCAATAAACCTTGGCACATCAAGTCAGAATGTAAAAATCTGGAGAAAGGGAAAAATCAGAAGAAAGACTGCAGACCCAAGAAGAAGAATCTGATAGCAACATGGGATGATTCTAATGAATCTTCTAAAAATGAAGAAGCGGAATTAGCCATGATGGCTCACATCAATTTTGCCTCTGGATCCAACATAAAATTTGACTCTGGAAGTGAATCAGAAGAAGCAGAATTGGCTCAGATAGTTCGCACTCATTATGCCTCTAGATCCAACTCTGGAAGGAAATCAGAAGAAGCAGAATTGGCTTTGACGGCTCACACTCATTTTGCCTCTAGATATAACATTGGAAGTAAATAAGAAGAAGCATAATTGGCTCTGATGGCTCACACAAGCTCTGCCTCTGAATCCGATCCAAACTCTGAACCTGGAAGTGAATTATCAGAAGATGAAAAAGTGGTATTTTTTTTAACTCACTCGATCTGATTTAATTACTGCAATGAATGATATTTTAAATATCAATAACAAACTGTCTCTAAAACTAAAAACACTTAGGGAAGAAAATAAAACTCTAACCAAATAAATTGATGTTTTAAAGAATCAAAATGCAGAATGTAAAACAGAAAATGCAACTCTTAAAACTAATATTGCAGAGCTTAAGTCTGAAAATGTAACTTTAAAAAGTAATATTTGTTCAACATCAAGTAAAAATACTGAAAGTGCAAACACGAGAAGGGGGGTTGAATTGTTTTTGACTAACTTGAATACTTTTTCTGTTTTTTCTGTTTTATAACAAAACCTGATGTATCAATCAAACAGAGTTAGAAACGGATATAAAGTAAAAATAAAACACAGAATTTTATACTAGTTCACCGCTAACGAGGCTACGTCCATTCCCTTCACTTTGAAGGATTTCACTTATTCAAAACCTTGAATTACAACAATACCACTGACCCTCCAAGTCAGTCTTCTCAAACAGTCTAACAATCCTAGACTTTTGAGGAATACAGCACCTTGACTTCTTAAGTCAAGTCTTCTCCTACCAATCTGAGAACCCCAGATTGTAAAAGGAATTACAACGCCTTGAATCTAATTGCCAAGTAATCTGCTACCCCTTCTGACTCCCTCAGATTGTGACTGTTCTGTGATTTTTCAATACTAAGTCTTCTGCCTTGAGCCTCCTTTTATAGATGCATATTAGGGTCTCTTCCAAGCTTAAATTCGAGCTGTATCTTGCTGGATTCTCTTGCAAAACTAACTTGTCCAATCCGGTTTCACTTTAAATAAAAAACATATCTTTTTTTGCTCCAGATTGGCTTTCAAAAATAACTTTGGCCAATTCTAACTTTAATTAATTCTAGAACAAATCTTTCTTCCCGCCAATAGCTTCTGAATTCCATAAGACTTCAATTTTTTTATGTATCAAATCCTTTTTAATACTTTGATCAAATTTAATCAAATCTCCACCGGTTATCATAATGATTAATTCTGAACCCTTTGATCTTCTACTCTCGTCCACATCTAGACCATATTAAGTGATCTGCTGCGATCCTCTGATTTCGGCCAACCATGGACCGCACTTTCTGATCTTCTGATCTCGACCAACCTGGACTTGCAAACTGATCTGCTGTGATCATCTGATCTCGGCCAATACTGGACCACACGTTTTGACCTTCTGATTACGGCCAACTCTGGGCCATGGTCTGATCTTCTGATCTCGGCCAACACTAGGCCATATCCTTAAATCTTGACCATTGATATGAACCTTTTTCCTCTGATCTGGACCAATTCTGAACTGGGTCTGGATTGAACGGAAATTAAATCTGGACAAAGGATATTTAATTCTGGACATTTACCTCTTGATCTGGATCAGGTCTGGATTAAATCTGGACATCGTTTCTTCTGATCTTGACTGAGTTTCATACTCTAAACCATGCCATCTTTTGGTCTAGGTAAAATCTGGATTAAATCTCTTGTTCTGGACCCATTAATTTATCCTCTGATTAAGTCTGGATCAAGTTTGGACTGTTTATCATTTCACTGCCAGGCTATCTTCTGGTCAGAATAACTTTTGGACTAAGTTTGACTTATGATATCTTCTGGTCTGGAACAAGTGTCCCTCTGGCAGACTTCCTTCTGGTCTGGTCCAGGTCTCCTTCTGGACTTTGCTTCCTTCTGATCTGGGCCAGTATAGATATCCTCTGGTGGTGTTTGACATCCTGGTGTATCCTCTGGTAATTTCAGGATGCATTATATGGTGACATCTGAAGGTGTATCCTCTGATAACTTCATCTTCTAGTGGCATTTTAATATAGTAATTCAAGGTACAAAATAAGATTACATGGAGTGCTTTTGTAAACATCAAAATCCTAAGTACTTAGAACCAACATGGTTCCAACAATCTCCCCCTTTTTTATGATGACAAAACCTTAACTTATTTTGCTAGCTTATGACTCGAAGTGCTTTGAAATACTCCTCCTCAGACCAATCTCTCCCCCTAAGTCTAATACTGACTTTTTCTGCTCCTTTTCAACTCCTTCTCTTTTCATCTCTTTCTGATTTATTTTTCTCTCTCCCTGTTTCTTCTCCTTTTCAACTCCTTCTCTTTTCACTCTTTCATTTTCTCTCTTTATTTTTCTCTCTCCCTGATTCTTCTCATTTTCAACTCCTTCTCTTTTCATCTCTTTTTTTTTGCTCCTCCTTTCATTTTATCTCTCATTTTCTACTTATTTCTCCTTTTTCTCTCTCTCCCCCTTTTTGTCATCATCCAAAAAGAGGTCCAACTATTTTTGTATATTTGTTTTTTTCTTTACAAAGTACAGAAATTAGAAACAGAAAATAAAAGACATAAAATTAAAATTACAAGAAAATTAAAAACTCCTAAGAAGACTACTTGAGCTAGTCAGATATGGAGACAATGTTGAGATGTTTCTTGATGAACTCGAACCTGTCTTCAGATAATGCTTTGGTGAAGATGTCAGCCCATTGATGATCAGTGTCCATAAACTGGATGCTTAAAGTCCCTTTTTGAACATGGTCCCTAATGAAATGGTGTTTTATTTTAATGTGTTTGGCTCTAGAGTGTAAGATCGGGTTCTTGGTTAGGTTTATGGCTGAAGTGTTATCATAGACCAAAGGGATATTGGTTTCAAAGATGTTGTAATTTTCAAGTTGGTGTTTCTTCCAGATTAACTGTTAGCTGCATCCTGCTGCTGATATATACTTAGCTTCAGCTGTTGACATAGCAAATTCATTCTTAAGCAGAAAGTTACTAAGTCTGTCATACCATGCCCTTGGTGCTTGTTTTAAACCATATAAAGATTTTTTAAGTTTAAAAACATGGTTTGGAAAATCAAAATTTTCAAAACCAGGGGGCTGTTTGACATAGACTTCCTCACTTATATAGCCATTTAAGAATGCACTTTTAACATCCATTTGATACAGTGTTATATCATGATTAGTAGCAAATGATAAAAGAATTCTAATTCCTTCTAACATGGCCACTGGAGCAAATGTCTCAGTGTAATCGATACCTTCTTGTTGACTGTATCCTTGAGCTATAAGTCTGGCTTTGTTCCTTACCACTTCACCTTTTTCATTGAGTTTATTCCTGAACACCCACTTGGTTCCAATAGTGTTTTTGTTTGGTCTGGATACTAGATCCCAAACATCATTCCTTTGGAATTCATTTAGCTCTTCTTGCATTGCAAGTATCCAACCTTCCTCTGCTAGAGCTTCATCAACATTGGTTGGTCTGCATCAACTTCTGGTTCTGGAAGATCTGTAACAACTTTTGATTCTGATAAATCAACTTCTGGTTCTAGTAAATCTATAACATATTTTGATTCTGATAAATCAGCTTCTGGTTCTGGTAAATCTGTAACAGCTTCTGATTCTGGTAAATATCATGATTTCTCTTCTGACTTATCTTGGCTGTTTCTGACTTGATCAGATTTATCTTTTGAAGATTTGTCAT
Source organism: Cicer cuneatum (assembly GCA_037974295.1). NCBI lineage: Eukaryota > Viridiplantae > Streptophyta > Magnoliopsida > Fabales > Fabaceae > Cicer > Cicer cuneatum. Next base: position 31,349,522 of record JBBPBO010000004.1, on the reverse strand, counting down.
GTGTTGCTGACTTGCTTGTATCCTCTACCTTTCCAGGTACTTCTGTTTCTTCTGCTTCTGCTCCCTTTGGTTCTGGTGAACCTGCACTATCTTTATCTTGCTTTGATTTGTCAAGATCAAGCAGTTTGTCATGTAACATAATACAAATAAAATAATTTAAAAATGAACTTTGTACAGCCAAACCATTAATTCTGCTTCTGGTGGTTTCTGCATGTTTTTGAAACAACTGGAATGTTGTTTCTGCTGAAGTGTTCAATTCGTGTGAATCACCTGGTTCCTCGGGCAGTTTGAAAACCTGCAGAATACTTATCTAGCTTTGATTTTTTAAGATCAAGCTTCTTGTTATCACAGTAAACATAAATATCAATCAATAATAGTATTTACAGCAAGATGTAACCTCTATGTCAACAGTTTAGGTTTTACTCTAAAAATCCTTTTGTGATTAGATGGTTTGGATGAAGGGCTTTGAATTCCCTCCTCGGTCTATGGTCTTGATGAATTTCACTGGAATGTTTGAAGAACTCTCCTGATTCTGATTCTTCTCTTTCTGCCTTGGCTGATACACCATGTTCCTTTGGTGACTCTGGAACTTATGGTGATTCTGGTAATTCTGTTTCTTCTGGTAATACTAAAGCTGATGTGTGTGATTCTGCTATTTGTGGCTGAACCTCTGATTATGATACTTATACTGGTTCTGGTTCGGGTTCTGGTACTGATTCTGATTCTGGTTCCAATGTTGGTTCTGGTTCCAGTTCATGTGCCTCTGATACTGGTTCCAATTCTAGTTCTGGTTCCAGTTCCTGTACCTCTGATACTGGTTCTAGTTCTGATTCTGGTTCCAGTTCCTGTTCTGGTTCGTCTTATATGTGTGATTTCTTTGATATTTCCTGTTCCTCCTATGATTTTGGTTCTGGTTCTGATAGGTATTGTGTTGACCAGTTCTTCTTCTACTAGAGTCAATTGGCTTCTGTTTGGTAGATGTTGGAACATAAACCTTCTTCTGCTTGTGCATTGCTAACATCCATTGTCCAGGCACCATTGTTGGTGTCTCCTTCTGGTTGCTCAGAATATCTGCAACATAGACAATTTGATCTTTTGGTACCCAGAACTGATTGGGTCCAGGTTTGTTAGAGTGAACTCTCTGATCTTGTTCAGATTTTACCATTGGACATGATAATTCAGAGTGACCTTTCTTAGCAAAAATATCAGAATGAACAGTTTTAGTATCAGCAATAGTTTCTGTAAAACCAAGACCTCTCTTTCCAATGTTACTGTTTCCATAAATCATAGATGCATATTTACTTTTTTCCATTCCATTAGAAATAAAGTTTTGAAAACATTGCTCATGCATATCAGATTCACAAATTGTTGTGGAAGTGGAACAAACATTACTTTTGAGAGTTTGGCTTTCAGATTTGAGTCTTGCAACTTCGGTTTTAAAATCCTTGTTTTCAGTTGCATACTCAGAATTTTGATTCTTTAAAACTTGTACTTCTTTGGTTAGATTTTTCTTATCTTCCCTAAGAGTTTTCAGTTTTAAAGACATCTTATTGTTTGCATTTAAAAAGTCTTTTACAGCATCAATTAATTCAGATTTAGAGAGATCAGAAAATACCTCACTGTCTTCATCTTCTGAATCTGTTCCAGAGCCTGAGCAGTATTCAGAACTTCAATTGGTATGAGTCATCAGAGCCAGAATTGCTTCCTCTGATGTGCTTCCAGACTTGCCTGAATGACTGCTTTGATCATTCTTGCTTCTGCCTGTTTTCCTTCCTGAAACTGTGTCTTTATGAAGTCCAGAGGCAGACCTGATGTGTGCCATCATTGTTGTTTCTGCCTCTTCTTCATCAGACGATTCTTCTTCTGATTCTGATACATCCCAGGCTGCCATCAGACCCTTCTTTCTGAATCTGGAACTCTTCTTGTGTTGTTTGCCTTTTTCCATATTTGGACATTCTGACTTGATATGTCCAGGTTCATTGCATCCATAATAGACGATGCTCTTCTTGTTAGATTCTTCCTTTCCTTTGCTGTTATGTTTCTTCTTGGAGCCTCATATCTTCCTGTTTTCCCAGATCTTAACCATCTGTTTGGTTAAGTAAGCCATATCATGGCAGTCACTGTCACTATCCTCTGATTCTGGTGCTGCCTTTGCAGTTTTCTTCTGTTTTGACTTTAGGGCCAGATTCTTCTTCTTATTTGGTTCATCTGCTTCTAGTTCTATTTCATGAGACTTGAGTGAGATGATCAGATCTTCAAGTCTTAAGTTATTCAGATCTCTGGCTTGCTGAACTGCAGTAACCATTGGTCTCCACTTGGTTGGTAAACTTATTAGAATCTTGTTGACATGATATGCTGTTGTGTAGCTTTTCTTCAAGACCTTCAGTCCTGATATCAGAGTCTTGAATCTACAGAACATTCCATCAATGTCTTCATCATCTTCCATCTTGAACATCTCATACTGTTTGACCAGTATGTTAGCCCTTGCTTCTTGAACCTGCTGGCTTCCTTCATAGGTCAGAACCAGACTGTCGAATATGCTCTTTGCAGTTTCTCTATCTTTGCATCTGTCAAATTCCTTGAATGTGATGGCACTGATTATGATGGTTCTGACTTTGTGATGCAGTTTGTATGCTTTGCTCTGGTCTGGTTTCATATCTTCCATGTCTAGTTTTTTTAGTTGGATCTCCTGGAACAGTAGGTGCAGTGTATCCTTTGACTACCAGCTTCCATAATTCAAGATCTTGAGATTTGAAGAAACTTCTCATTCTATCCTTCCAATACTCAAACCTTTCTCCATCAAACAGTGGTGGTCTGTTGATGTTGCCTCCCAAATCATCTTTGGATTCTACCATGTTGAACCCCTTCGACGTTTCCTCAAACACTGTTAAGTGCTCAACCTTGAGACCGAGCTCTGATGCCAATTGAAGGTGCAAACACGAGAAGGGGGTTGAATTGTGTTTGACTAACTTGAATACTTTTTAGTTTTAAAACAAAACCTGTTATGTATGAATTAAAACAGAGTTAGCAGCGGATATAAAGTAAATAAAAACTTAGAATTTTATACTGGTTCACCGTTAACTAGGCTACGTCCAGTCTCTTCACTTTGAAGGATTTCACTAATTCAAAAACCTTGAATTACAAAGTACCACTGACCCTCCAAGTTAGTCTTCTAAAAGAACCTTGAATCTAATTGCTAAGTAATCTGCTACTCCTTCTAAATCCCTTAGATTGTAGACTCTACTTCAACAACTTAAACCTATCACAAGGGAAAGAAAAATTTAGAGTACTTGCTTCTGGAAAGCGGATACTCACAATTGACCTCACTGAAAACTCAAGTATTTTGCTTTTGGAAGTGTATGACTCTCAAGTATTTTCGATGCTGAGTCTTCTGCCTTGAGCATCCTTTTATAGATGAAGATTAAGGTATCTTCCATGATTAAATTCAAGTTGTATCTTGCCAGATACTCTTGCTAAAATAATTTGGCCAATCGGGTGTCACTTAAATAAAAAACATATCTTTTTAGCTCCAGATTTGCATTGAAAAATAACTATGGCCAATCCTGTTCTTGATTAATTCTGGATCAAATATTTCTTCCCTTAGGCAACCACAAAGATAAAAAAGGTTCATAACACGAATCACCAGGCACTTAGGCAACCACAAAGATATATTCAAGATTAATTTTTTAATCACATATGATAACAAATTTTTATTCTCATGGATGCTCATAGTCAGGACTCAATAACTTCAACATCTCAAATATGGAATACATATGCACCTGAATAAATATCTCAAAATTACCACTTTCATTTTAATAATCCATAAAATTCGATTTAGTTACACGACGTTGAAAAAAATTAAAACTCATATCACCAAGAACAAAAAAAAATAGAAATTTTATTCCTTTCACTATAATTTTTTTCCCATTACTACTCTTTTAAGCATATAAGTCAAACTATACACTAATGCATTTTAGTAATCAACTTTCTCTTTTTGTCATAATTTAAAAAATATAAATTTTTCATCAATTACCTCAAGACACGTATATTGTTCATAAAATTTTAACTTTTAAAATTAAAATACTCAAAAAGTCAAGACTTTAAATAAAATACATCATAATAAACATTACTAATGATATCATAATAAAAATATGAACATTATATTTAAGTACACTAAGACACATAAGAATCACAATTTTGCTCTAAACATGTTCACAACAAGCATATTTATCATGTTATAATACTAAAAATAGAACTTTATAATTAAGTTCATCAAGACAAACATATTACTAAAAAAAAAATGAAGTATGAATGTGAATGATTGATGATATATCTTGGCACTTGAATGTCTTTGATTTTGGAAAGAATCTGAGTATGCTTAACTCGTGTTTGAGATTAGATTCTTGACAAAAGAATTTAGTAGAATGATTCTGATATGAAGAAGAAAAACAAAACTGAATCTTTTGTTTGTGATTGAGAAGCTTTCAAGTATGTAAGTGTTTGTGAGTGATGTTTTGCTTTGTACTTGAAGCTCTACTTTTTCCTTGAGTATTGGCCTTTGTAAGACCCTTAAATTTAAGAATTAATTTTGGAATTAATATTAAGGGTATTTTGGGAATATTTGTAAAATATTTAATATATGTATGCTTTGAGTGAATATATATATATAAATATTTATTTTGAAAGATGAATTAAAATTATTGGATAAAGAATAAATTAATTTAATTACGAGTAATTAAATTAATTTACAGTTAATTAAGGGATTATCGGCTAATTGCAATGAAAAACGATTAAGTGCTGGAGGATCCAGCAATATTATAACATTATTGGCGATGAGGTGGCACATGGAGGTGCCTATATATGGACGGTAGAGGACAGAGCAAAGGCAGAAACCTTTCTCTCCTCCATACTGCATGTAACAGTGTCATTCCCCTTCCTCACTGCCCATACTGCATGTAACAGTACCCCTTCCCTTCCCACTCTGAAATCTGTTTCACGATTTCAAAAAAATACAAGAGAGGGAGTTCCTCAAAAGTGCCATTAATTGGAAATACAAGCACCAAACCAGAAAACCCTCAGTACAAAAGTTAATCCCCTCATCATTCCGAAGCTAGAGAACCCAGTTTCGTAGCAGCAAACGCAGGTGGGAGTTTCGCCCTTTTGTGACGCGCAAACGGGCACGAAAACAGAAACGTGAGAAGAAGCAGAAAACGCAACAAGGGTAAGGGCACCTTCCACTTTCTAGTTGCATTCTAGGACTGTAAATGTATGTTTGAGGTGTGGTTATATTTGAGTTTCTGTTTTGAAAAAGAAACTGTTTGGCATGACATTTTTAAGATGAAAGAAAATGCATTCTGTTGAGGTTTTAAATAATCTGTGAAGTTGCTATTTTGCTTATACAACATGTCTGTTTTGGTTGTGTGGAAAAACTGAAAAATGTCTTGCATGTTATTTTGAAGTTGATCAAAATGCATGTTGAGAAAACTGTGTGCATGTTGTTTTAAAACCTGAAAATTTTATTCTGTGATGTTTGATGATATGTGAAATACAACATTGTTGTTCTGCTTGTGTGAGAAAGCTGGAATATGCTTTGCATGATGTGTTGGTTGTGTAAGCATACTGGAGAATACCATGCATGTTGTTTTGGAGGTGCATGTTCTGGTTCTGGATGATTCTAATGTTGATCATTCTGTTTCTGTTTCTGATGATTCTGATGTTGATCATTCTGTTTCTGTTTCTGATGATTCTGATGTTGATCATTCTGTTTCTGTTTCTAATGATTCTGATGTTGATCATTCTATTTCTGTTTCTGGATGATTCTGATGTTGATCATTCTGTTTCTGTTTCTGATGATTTTGGTGTTGATGATTCTGTTTCTGGTGTTATTGATGTTTTTCAAAAGAAAAGGGATTTTAAATGATGAAAGAGTTTTCTGGAAAGTGCTGAATCTGTTTTGATGTTTGGTTTTTTTTTAAATGTGTTGAAGTCTCAGGAAAAATTTCACTGGTTTTCGAAGGTGTATTCGAATACAACAAGCGTGTATTCGAATACAACCTGTCAAGCTTATGTTTTAATCAAGTTTTCAAACTTGTATTCGAATACAGGCCCCTGTATTTGAATACAGAGGAAGGATTTTTGCTTCTGACTTAGCATCTGTATTCGACTACAACCATGTCGTATTCGAATACAGAAGTGAAATTTTAACACTGTATTCGCATCTGTATTCGACTATAGGCATGCTGCATTCGAATACATAATGCAGATTCTCACTAGTTTCAGCTTCTGTATTCGAATACAAGGGATCTGTATTCGAATACAAATTCGGGTTCTTCCAGAAACTCAATTTTTAGCTTCTGTATTCGAATGCAAGGGAGCTGTATTCTAATACAGATTCGTGTTTTCCAGAAAATCACGTTTTAAACACTGTCATGTGAATTTTAAAGTGTTGGGAAATATTGAGAAGGGTTAAAATGATTTAAAATGGAGTCTTTGAAATAGTTTTGAAGAGGAGAGGATGATGTTTTGGAAACCTTTAATGACCTGGGAGGAAATGCTGAACTTTCAGTGTTTTGTCTTCTGTATTCGACTACAGGCATGCTGTATTCGAATACAGAATGTTAAAATTTGCAGTTCCATGCTTCTGTATTTGAATACAAGGAATTTGTATTCGAATACAGATTCGAGTTTTTCAGAAATTCTAAGTTTTTCAACACTGTTTTATGAACCCTAAGTGTTGGGGAGTATTGGGAAGGTTTACGATTGAATTGAAATGGAATTTTTGTGATAGTTTGAAATGGTGGTGATGAAGTTTTTGAGACTTTACTGATGTAGTGAAAAATGTTGATTTGTGCACTAAGACTGCCTCTGTATTCGAATACCAGAGGGTTGTATTCGAATACAAAGTGTGAATTCTGCACAGTTTTGGCTTCTATATTCGAATACAGAGAAGCTGTATTCGAATACAGATTCGTATTTTCCAGAAAACTTAGTTTTGAACACTGTTTTATGAATTTTAAGAGCTTGGGAAACATTGGAAAGACTTAAGATAATTAAGTATGGAAATTGTGAGATAATGTGAAGTGTTAATGATTATTTGAATGTTTAATCATTGATGTGTTGATTATGAAATTATTTGCGTTGAGTTAATTTGGGGAATGCTGGAAAGGCTAAGTTTTTCTAATATTGCATACTGTTTTCAGTGAAGAGAAAACATTGCATGTCCACGCATTTCATAGTCAAGTGGTGATCGCGATGGGCCACAGAGTAATGCGGTAACCGTGATGGTCCACGAAGTTAAGTAGTAACCACAGTAGTGGGCTACGGAATGGCCGCGTGTTCGTGGTGGTCCATTCTATCCGTGCGAGGATTTAACTTCTATGTATTTGGCCTGTGAGAGGCTAATACACGTGAAAGTAGTAACCGTGATGGGTTGTACAGTGGCCGCGTGTTCATGGTGGTCCATTCTATTCGGGTTCAGAGTGGCCGCGTGTTCGTGGTGGTCCATTCAAATACGTAAAATGTGCTGGTCTGTTGAGCGACTGCACCGATGCTGATCTGTTGAGCGATTGCACCTGGTCTTGAGGGTCGTTAAAGTCATACATATTTAAATTGTGCTGGTCTGTTGAGCGACTGCACCTTGGAAATTCCAAGAAATTGTATACATATTGCATCGGGGTGATTGACCGGTGGGTCACGATTTGGTTATATGATGATGATTGGAAAGTGATGTGTGTGAGTACTTTATAATTCTGAATTTTTGATAAGTGACTGTGATTGCTGAAGTGTTGGTTGTACTTACAACATATTTCTCATATTAATTGGTTGCTGTTTTGAAAAGGCATACATGTCATGAGAATTTCAAAATGAGCATCCCTAATTTTCATCATTGTCATATGTTATACCATGGGTGTATCTGTTATGTGATAAATGCTATGTGTATATATGTTAATTTCGGTCGATGACCCTTTACTATTATTGTGGAAATAGGGCTTTGCCCTCAGATGATACCCGAACCCTTCCTACCGACGGTTACACTAACGACGGGGACGTCGTTAGTTTTCCTTGATCTTTACGCATTGCGTATTTGTAGACAACGCAGAGGGGCGGACAGCTGGCTGGAGACGAGACTTGTAGAGGATGCGGCGGAGACCGTGCTACTATATCTTAGTGCATGATCAGTTAGAGTTGATGTATAGGATTTTGAAATGGAAAATGTAATTGGTTATTTTGGGAATTATTGTATAACTTTTCCGCTAATATTTTTCCGCACTTTGATATTTCCTATTGAGATCATGACACTATTATCTTTTGAAATATATTAGTGTTTATTATTAATTTTCAGAATTTAGTACTTAGTGATATTACGATGAATTACGTTCATCGATTAATCTACGACGTACTATTTTTAAGAAACGGATTAAAGGAAACTTTTTATTTCAATTCTTTTGTAGTCATGAATTGGAAAATTATTTTAATTAATTATTTAAAAAAAAAATACACTCGTGTTGTGCTTTAAACTCGGGGTGTTACAGCCTTCCTTTTATAGGCTTTTAGGACATTTAATGATGGTCAAATAGAGCAGTTGGTAGTGCTCTGTTAGTCTTGACCAAAGACCAATTTATATGATTAAAAAATGTTCCAATTTTTGAATACTTTTGAATTTTGTAGAATGGGCTGAGTTCTTCGATTCTTGATCAGATTTCCTTTGTTTAATGATCCTTTGTACTTCAAATATAATTTTTAATATCTTTGATTTGATATGGAGTTTTGATTATGTCAAAACAGCTTGGAGAATAATGATGAACTTCTGCAGAATGTTAATGAAAATTTTGGAGATTGATAATTAATCTGGAGTCCTAGTATCTGAACTTTCTGGAGATTGATAATCAATCTGGAGGTTCAATTTTGATCATTCTGGATGTTTTCCTGATCTTTTCTTCGATCTGCTCTGATGTTTATATCACTACAATATTTTTCATTTTAGGCCACACTTCACTTAGCAACGGGTAAAAAGGTGTGGCTGGAAACGGAAATAGGCAACAGTTTTTCGGGTGTTGCCTATAATTTACTTATAGAGTACAATTTCTTAACTTTGAATAAAAGACCATTGCATATTTTTTTATTGTCACCGATTAAGCCACAATTTTAAAAGTGTTGTTGTTTTACCACGAAGAAAAACCGTTGCCTAATTAAGTTTAATAACTACACATTTTAAGTGTGGTCTAAAGCTATAAAAAAATGTGGCCTCAAGTTAGTTTAAATAATAACTAATTAATTATTGTATTTTCTTTGTTTTCTTTGTTGTTGAAAAATTTAACTTAAACTTTCCTCTAGTTAATTAAGAAACAGAAGCAAGAAAATTAAGAAACAGAACCCTAACTCTACTTCCTCTTCATTCACTTATGATCGATTCCCTTTGTGCTGCAATTGGAACATTCACTCTTTCCTCGAGTTGTTGCTCCGGTATCAACAGTCTTTGCCCTGCGCTCGGAACCTTCAATCGGAACCTTCAACCTTGTCTATTTCCCCTTTGCGTTGCGCATTGCTCCGGTATCAACATTCGTTCATTTTCGTGATTCGTTGTGTCTCTGTCTTCTCCGTATTCGCTCGAGGTATTCATCTTCTCCCTCTTTGCTTATTATTTTTGCTTGCTCCTTGCATTTTGGAACGATTTGGTAGATATTTGCTTGTTCGACTATTCGATTACCTTGTTCCTATAGTAATAATTGTTTATTCCAGATTTATGTTTTGATTTATGCTTTTCTTAGTTATTGGTGTGATTTTTGTTGATTTAATTGCTTGGTCTTGGCAATAATGATGAGATTAGGCTAATGATGGAGGATTTTTTGTGTATGTGGGTGTCAAGGGGAGTTAAGGGCATGTTATGCTTTTTCCTATCTTAGTGTTATTTTAGCCAAAAATGTTAATTTTATGATGTCCAAAAAATCAAAAAGATGTTACCACATATATCAGAATATGAGAGTAAAACTATCAGTAGTGAACTGTGAAGATTGTCAAATATTATAACAGTAAATATATATGATCAGTTTTGGTTGCTTTATATATGGTAGTAATACAAAAGTTTGGAACAATAATTAGATTAACACAAAAGGTTATTGCAGTTTGCTGAAAAAGAAACTAATAATGCTTTTGATCATCCACTCCTACATCTGTAACTATTAAACAATTTCATGCTCTCTATGATGTCATAGGTGGTTTGCAAGACGGTTTTTGCATCAAGATATAGTTGCTGACTACAATTATATATTTCTTTGGGATGAGGACCTTCTTGTTGATAATTTTAACCTGAAAAGGTAAAGCACTTGTGCATGTCTTATTAAATTTTAAATTGTCTAAAACATGATAAATTTCACTTGCAATCATCAGTTGTGGCAAGGAGATTAATGTTATTGTTAATTCTTTTTTCAAATGGTGATTATTTTATGCCCCATGTTTTGATTTGTTGATTATGTGGTTAGGTATTTAAACTCTTGTTAAAGAATAAGTTGCCTGCCAAGTTGTAAGAAAATGCTTCAATGGCAAAATTTGGAGATGGGGTTGGAAATCAAAGTCGTGCTGCAGAAGCTGCAGCACTATTGTCTGAGATATTATTAGCAAAGGGTAGCATTAGCAAAGCTGCAGCACTATTGTCTAATTAATGAGTTCAACTATTGTGCAGAGACTCACATTCTATATTATCAGTTGAAATTTATATGAATTTAACATTCCAAATAGATTTCACTATATTAGGAGTGACTAACATGTGAGTTCTTGTTTTCCAACAATACAATACTTCTATTTTAATGCCATTCTCATTCTGCCATTCGAGTTTGGCAAAACATGGGTTTTAATTGAATTTAATTGTGACCGTTAAACCATAAACTCTTTTGAACCAGTGCCTACATTCATTTATCAATGTAGTTGGTTCGTAACTTGGCTTGATGCAGATAAGATTGTCTTTAACCTATAATTTGAATTCACATCATTAGGTCCAAGTTCTACTCGAATTCATCTTGAAACGTTGGTTTTTGATTAAATCTATTGTAGAATTTCAATTTAATGTTGTCACTGATTGTTGAACCAGGGTAATTTGATCATTTAACAATTAAGCATGTTGTGAGGTGTTGTGACTTGTGAGTATATATTAGTTTCAAATTTTGGTGTTAAGTTGTAAATCACTTCACCTGCTTTTTCTTCTACTCTATTTTAACTTGTTAAGTTGTAATGTCAGTTTTTCATTTTATTATATTTACCTTGCAGCGTGTTGTATTTTATATACCTTATGAGCATAGTTTTGTATCATGCTGACCATTTATCACTCTTTGTTGTTCAGGTTTTTGTGGAGACAGTATATAATAGAAGCAGCCGGTTATATATGCCACTTTTTTATTGTTATTATTATCATGAATGATCATTCTAATAGTGAGGAGATTGAAGTAAGGATAGTTGTAAGTTAGTCATATGTTACAGAATGGCTTTTTTTAGGAACTTCGTAAATGATACAATCTCACATAGTGTCATAGAAGATAAGGGCAGGATGCTAATAATATCCATATATCGGTAGGTAATGAATGTTGTAACAGATTGCTTGGTAGTTAGTACAACCTAGGAGTTGCATTACTGAAAACTGGTAGTAATGAATGTCATGTGCTAGAGACAAATTACATTTTTATGATATTCTACTATGTTATGTACTGTTGGATCTTGATTATGTCGTTGTTATGCCTTTTTTACTGAATATTTTGTCTTCCTAAATGTGTGTTAGGGTGACTTTGTTGATCAAGGTTACAATAGTCTTGAAGTATTCACCATTCTTTTGCTTCTTAAAGCTAGGTATGTTGCTTCCATCTATGCTTGCTTGCTTGCATCCATGTTCATATGACTTTGAGTGATACTGCAGGTCTATGTTTTTTCTTGATGATTAACTTTGATTTTATATCGTTATTCTCACCGTTCCTTTTGCACTTGTACAGGATCAGAAGCCATGTTTGCTGATCTTGGTCACTTCTCACAATTATCCATCCAGGTATGTTGTTTTAAATTTGGTTTCGTTTAATAGAGGATAATTGAATCTGGTAGATATAGAGAATACAATCCATTAGTGTATGTTTAATTGTGGGTCTTGAAATTTCACTCTGTTTAGATTTGTTATCTCGACTGGTTCACTCGAAAAGCTATAATGTATCCGTCTTGATAAGCGTTAACATTAATTCTCATATTAGTTTTGGGGCCTGTTTTGATTGACTTATTCGATCTTATCTATTGGCATAAGTACTTGTGAGACTGTTTTGAAGAGTTTATGAAAATAGCTTATGAGAATAGCCTTGAAGAGTATGGCTTCTTTTCTGTTTGAAGTATTTAATTTGAGTATTGTTAATAAAGATTTCATGAAATTTGACGGTGATTGATGTTCGATCAAGTAGGTTCATTAACTATCTTCATTTTTGTTTTTCTAATTTAACTCATCGACTGATTGATCAATTTATGGTTATATGGAAATGTATTTTACGATTATTTGTTTATGCTGAATGTTCTGCCACGATACAAGTATGCCCTTTGTGAAGTATCTTTTGTTTGTGTTTCGTTGCATCTCTATACTTAATCTAAATAAAGATAGAGAAAGATGAGAAGATTCAATATTATCAAACATGCATAGTGTGTTGTTCTTGGATTTGTGTTGCCTGCTTTGTTTCATTGTATTTTTTTTAATGAGGAGTTTGGTTGGAGGTGCATCGTTTCTAATGTGGCAGTTATGGTTTTTGGATTTTTTGTTGTTCTTACTGGAACTTTTACTTCTGTCACAGTGATTCTTTCTCATAACGTCTAATTGATCTTTGGCAGAAAAAGTTTGTGAAAGATGAAAACTTCTTTGGTCTTGATTGCTAATTAGGCAACTCGAGTCATCAATTGGATTTGATACTGGTATATATTATAATCTTGTTAGTAGAATTTGAGATAGAAGTAGAATATATATTGTTAGTTTAGTATCTCTTTTTTTTACTATAAAGGGATAAGAATGAACATTTATACATAATGAATAGGTTGTTCATATTATGGCTTAAATAATAAATATTCTTTTCTTGCCATATTGTGCGAAGACGTTCTTTTTTTGAGAGGATGTAGATGATGAAGGAGTTCTCGGTTAATTGACATTTTTTTTTCTCCTTTGCTCTCGAGAGAAGTTGAGATGGCCTATTCTTGTGATAGCCGTATTCGCTGCGGTCGTGGAAAGCCAAGCGATCATAACTGGATCATTCTCAATTATCAAGCAATGTTCTGCATTAAATTGCTTCCCAAGAGTTAAAGTGGTTCATACATCATCGGAAATTCATGGACATATATATATCCCCGAAATCAATTGGCTATTGATGATCTTGTGTTTGGCTGTTACGATTGGTTTCAGAAACACGCAGCATCTCGGTCATGCCTCAGGTATGACAATGATTGCTAATTACACATACATTAATTTTGCAGCAATATGATAAGGAACTAGAAGAAAGTCAGTCAAAGGGATGCAATAGAATTAAATTGAAGATATTGTGTCTGACATGTTTCAATGTCACACACCGAGAAATGAAATTACATTGTATTACTTCATCATCAAATTCTTCATCAATTCAATGACTATAAACGTCCAAAGAAAATTGTTAATAAATTAAAAAATAGGGCTGATATAAAATTATTAAAAACTTTCCTCTAAATAGTTGTTACTAATACTTACTATTTTTAGGTTGGACTTGAAGATCATCACCAAGATACATGAAGCTAGTGGAACGTATCGAGGACTAGGTTGTTTGATAAGACAATTGGTTTTTTTTAATGCCTAGTAATAGAGCTCATACAATATTCTGGATGTTTATTAATATTTCTGTTACAATATTTTGGATTATCATGAATTGGTTTTTTTTGGATGTTATGAATATTTATATTACAATATTTTGATAACATTGTGGCCTAAACATGTTACAATATTTCTGTTACAATATTTTGATAAGACCGTTGGCAAAACCAACTCATAAAACCGTGACCTAAACAAATAGCCAACATCTAAAACAATTGTGGCCGAAATGTGTTACCAACGTTTCAATAACTGTGATCTAAAGTTATATGCAACACATACAAATCTATTGCCTTAAACCAAAAAAATGTTGCCTATGCTTTTGACAACTTTATAAATGTGTTGCACCACACTTTTTTTATTGTTGCCACAACTTATAAAACCGTGGCCTAAACAAATAGGAAACATCTAAAACAATTGTGGCTGAAATGTGTTACCAACGTTTCAATAACTGTGATCTAAAGTTATATGCAACACATACAAATCTATTGCCTTAAACCAAAAAAATGTTGCCTATGCTTTTGACAACTTTATAAATGTGTTGCACCACACTTTTTTTATTGTTGCCACAACTTATAAAATCGTGGCCTAAACAAATAGGAAAACATCTAAAACAATTGTGGCTGAAATGTGTTACCAACGTTTCGATAACTGTGGTCTAAAGTTATATGCAACACATACAAATCAATTGCCTTAAACCAAAAAATGTTGTCTGTAACACCCCGAGTTTAAAACACAGCGCGAGTGTATTTTTTTTTTCAAAATAAATCAAAGGAATTTTCCAAATTATTAATTCAAGATAGTTAAAATCAAATTAAAATTAAATCATTTCATTAAATAGTACGTCGTAATTCAATCGATGAACGTAATTAAATTATTACATCATAAATATAACTAAGTAATTAAACTTTGGGAAATAATACTTCAATGTAATAAAAGTTAATAGACTCCAAAAAGACGATGTCATATCATCTCAAAAAAAAACCCGGCATGCGGCCCACTAAACAGTATCAGAGTGCGGAAAAGATCAGCGGAAAGTTATACAATAATTCCCAAAATAAATAATTACATCCACCAAAATCAAGACCCTATACAAAAAGTCTAAACTGATCATGCACTAAAGCTACAGTAGCAAGGATTCCCTCTGCATCCCATACAAGTCTAGTCTGACTCCGGAGCTCGCCTCGACGTAACGTCCTCCTCCTCATCATACAAGGAAGGATCAGTCTCCTCCGAAGTCAGATCAATACACAATCGTGGTCGCTTCGGCGGTGCTGGAATCTCAAAACAATCATCGGATGTCCTAGATGGACCCAAAATATCATCTGCTACTGGCGTCGGTCCTTCATTCTTCTCTTCCACCTCGAGTTCACTCACAGCCCCTCCAGCCACCGGGTTAGGAGTCACCACACCAACTGTGGCCTCCGTCTCAACCCCTCCAGTCGGCTCCTTCACGTCCTCAAAAACTCCGTACGCCTACAATACCAATTTGGAAGGTATCGGAAAGTCAATCCTCGTGTGGGTGTGCTCCACGTAATCCACTACCCCGTTGGTCCTGCAAGTCCTCGCCAATCTCCCCGTGTACATCGCTCTGCTTGAGACGGGATCGTATAACCAAGCAGTAGGCAAAAGACGGTCAAGGAAATCGAGCGACGTTTCGGTCGTCTGGGTACCCACTGGTGATATGGGTTTGGGGGGCTTCTGAGGGCAAAGCCCAATTTTCCACAATAATAGTAAAGGGTCACCGACCAAAATTAACAATTAACACATAGCATTTAGGTATGACAAGACGGAGACACTTATGGCATATTATATAACAATGATGATAATAAGGATGCTCATTTTTGAAAATATATGACATTTGTACCTTTGCAAACCAACCACCCAATTAATATAAAAATCGTGTTGTAAGTACAAATATCAATTCAACAATTCGTTAGAAAACTCATATTTCATAAGGTACTTACACACATCGATTTCCACTCATCAACACATATCCAATTCATGACTCACCGGTCAACCACCCCATGCAATATGGATATGACAATGTTCATAATTTCTTGGAATAGCCAAGGTGTAGTCGCTCACAGACCAGCACACGTGCAGTCTCTCACGGACCAGCACGATTTATATAAGTTAGACTTTAATGGCCAACTTGACCATGGTGCAATCTCTCACAGATCAGTACCTGTGCAGTCGCTCATTGACCAGCACACATGCAGTCGCTCACAGACCAGCACGTTTTACGTATACCAAGGTACAGTCGCTCACAGACCAGCACGTTTCACGTATGTTAGCCTCTCATAGGCCAGAACATACAGAAGTTAAATCCTCGCACGGATAAAATGGACCACCACGAACACGCGGCCATTCCGTAGCCCATCATGGTGGTTACTACTTAACTTCGCGGACCATCACGGTTACCGCATTACTCTGTGGCCCCATCGCGGTCACCACCTGACTATGTAATGCATAGACATGCAATGTTTTCTCTTCACTAAAAACAGTATGCAAACATTAGCAAAATTCAGCCATTCCATCACTTCTTCAAAACCATCTCAACCCATCTCAATAATTCCATTATCATCACATCAACAAAGAATTCAAGCACCTCATCATTACCACCACACATTATCTCAAAAACTCTATTCTAATTCATCACAAGTCTTTCCAACGTTTCCCCAACTCTTAAAGTTCATAAACACATGTTTAAAACTGAGTTTTCTGAAAAAGAACAGTCTGTATTTGAATACAGCTTCCTTGTATTGAAAGTCAGCATTTTTCACAACATCAATAAAGAATTCAAGAACCTCATCATCACCACCTCAAACCATCTCAAAAACTCCATTTTAATTCATCACAAACCTTCCCAATGCTCGCCAACTCTTAAAGTTTATAAAACAATGTTTAAAACTTGAATTTCTGAAAAAAACTAATCTGTGTTCGAATACAGCACCCTTGTATTCGAATACATAAGCTAAAATAGTGAAAAATCAGCATTCTGTATTCGAATACGAGGGTGTTGTATTCGAATACAGATGCGAATACAGTGGCAAAAATGGCAATCCTGTATTCGAATACAACAGGGTTGTAGCCGAATACAGATGCTAAGTCAGAAGCAAAAATCCCTTATCTGTATTCGAATACAGAGGCCCGTATTCGAATACAAGTTCAAAAATTTGAATAAAACAGAAGCTTTGCAGGACTGTATTCGAATACACTCATGCCATATTCGAATACACCTTGTAATTCAGTGAAATTTTCCATAAAACTTCAACACATTTTCAAACTTTTTCCTTTGAAAAACCAACACAACACCAAAACAGATTCACCACTCTTTTGAACCACAAAACTCAAAGTTTTTTCTCAACACTTATAAATGTTTCTCCTCATCAACACAGCAACAACAAATTTTTCAAAACACCTCCACCCATTTTAAAAGTCCTTTTCTCTTAAAAACCACCATCAACACAACAACAGCAGATTTTCCAGAACACCTTCAACCATTTTAAAATCCTTTTCTCTTAAAAACCACCATCAACACAACAACAACAGACTTTCCAGAACACCTTCAACCATTTTAAAATCCTTTTTCTTTAGAAAAACCCCTATCAATACCAGATTGTTAACAAAATACAGCATAACCAAATTTGCTAACAACACACAACAGAAAACAGAATAACCAAAACCAAAATAACATCACAGTTTTCTTTATTCGCCAAACAGAAAGTCAACTACAAAACAGTGTAGCACAAACCACTCATGCATTTGGATCATCCCCAAAACAACATGCAAGGCATTTTTCAGCTTTCCCACACCAACAAAACAGCATTTATGTAACAACCAAAACAACAAACATCACATATCATTAAAACATCAACAGAATGCATTTTTCGCATTTTATAACAACATGCACAACAGTTTCATTTTTCAAACCAGAAACTCAAATATAATCACACCTCAATCATGAATTTACAGCCCTAAGATGCAATCTAGAAAGTGGAAGGTGCCCTTACCTCTGTTACGTTTCCTGCGCTCGTTTATTCTACCACGACAATGTCGGCGAAACTCCCGTTCGCGTTCACCGCTACGAAAGTTAGTTCCCTAGCTCCGTAACGATGAGGGAAACAACTTTTGTACTGGACACTTTCTGGTTTGGTGCTTGGATTTCCAAGTAATCTCACTTTTGAGGATGCTTTTTTTTTCTACCAACAGAAAACAGAATGGGGAGAGGAAGAAGAAGGGTACTGTCGCATGCAGTAAGGAAGGAGGGAAAGTGTTTTCTGCCTTCTTTCCTTGCCTCTCACTCATATATATAGGCATATATGTGCCACCTCACCCCACATTAATATTATAATATTACTTGACCATCAAGTACTTAACCACTCTCGTCGTAATTAACAGATAACCTCTTAATTGATTGCCCGATAATTTAATTACTCGTAATTAAATTAATTTATCCTTCATCCAATAATTTTAATTCAACCTCCAAAATAAATATTTATATATATATATATATTTTTTTTTTCATAAAATATACATATATTAAATATTTTACAAATATCCCCAAAATACACCTAATATTAAATCCATAATTTATTTTTAAATTTAAGGGTCTTTCATTGCCTATGTTTTTGACAACGTTATAAATGTGTTGCCTGAAACAAATATAATATACACAAAACTGTGGCCTAATTGTATATGCAACATTTATGAAATGTTGGCAAAACCAACTCATAAAACTGTGGCCTGAAACATTCAAAAAAAATGTTGTCTCTTTGAGTGTTTTCAGCAACGGTTTTTTAGAATTCATGGGCAAAAGTAAAAAACCGTTGCGTTTGCTAATAGGCCACGACCACCTACACCACACTTTGTAAACCGTTGTGAAACTGTTGCCTAACCTTTAGGCCACGGTTTATTTGGTTTACACCACACTTTTTTATTGTTGCCATAACTCAAAAATGTTGTAGTGTATACTTCAAGATCCTTCAACGTTCTTGGCAGTCAAGCTAGAGAAGGATGTAACAAGGCTGGAGAATGATGGTTAGTATGACAGAGAATGATTGTATCATTCTGAACTGATGTCATCATACTGGAGGATGATGTTTGATCATTCTGGAGATAGTTATTAATCATGCTGGAAAAAAGATGTTTGCTGCTGGAGATTGTTTATCAATTTGGAGACTGATGATACACTGCTGGAGAATGATGTTAAACATGATGGAGATTAATGTTAACATGCTAGAGATTGATTGTTAACATGCTGGTGATTGATGTTAACACGCTGGGGATTAATGTTAACATGCTAAAGATTGATTGTTAACATACTGAAGATCGATGTTAACATGCTGGAGATTGATGTTAACATGCTGGAGAATGATTGATCATTCTAGAGACTAATGATCATTCTGGACAGAAGATCATTCTAGAAAACAAATCCTTCTGGAGATTGATGATCATTCTGGATACTAATGATCATTCTTGACAGTCTGGAGACTTATCAATGTTGCTTAAACTTGCTTGATCCATCATATTCCATAGCTTTTTTACTTTGTATTTTGAATTGATTCTTTACTGAGATGAATCCTTTATATTCCTTGGATAGTATAGATCACACGATTGTGAAATCCAGGAGCAATGTTTTTGAAGTCCATGAGCAATTTCTTCTTCAACAGAGGAGATCATTTGTTCTTGAAATTTCAGAACTGTGGAGAAGGTTCTTCGTTTTCCAGACTTCTATCAAGAACGTTCTCCGTTCTGTTTTTGTAATTTTGCTTCTTTCCAATGATCTTGCTTCTGATTTATAGCATAGTTTGATCACTAATTTGTTGTATGAATGTATTTGATCATCTTTCTTCATGAAGATGTTATCTTGAAGATGTAATAACTATGGTGTGTATGATATCAAGTTTTTATGGTGCTAATTTATGTTAAAGTGCTAATTTTTATATGTTAAAGTGCTAATTTTTATGGTGTGTATGATATATATGTTAAAGTGCTAATTTTTATGGTGTGTATGATATATATGTTAAAGTGCTAATTTTTATGGTGTGTATGATATCAAGTTTTTGATTTTTATGTGTATGTGGTGAAAGTTATAATTTTTATGATTATTTGTCCATGAATATGTGATACTCATGATATGGATGTGTGGTATGTGATCTTAGTGATATGTGCATAAGATGTTGATTTTTAAAAAGTGATTTTGAATGTATATGACATGATTGTTAGTGTGCTGTGTGGGAATATATCTCTTTGATTATATATCATCATGTCATAGCATATGCATATTCGTGGGAGTTGCCTTAGTGACATGTTTATTTTTCCCCATTGGAATGGGTGATCTTCTGTGTGGAAGTTGCCTTAGTGGGAGGGTTATTTTCTCCATTGGTATGGGTGATTTTTCTGTGTGGAAGTTGCCTTAGTGGCAGATTTATATCCGGATCATATGTGTTATTCTTATATATGTTTAGCTTTGGTTTGATGTGGATGATGGAAAAAATCTGACCCTTACAACAACATTTTAGGTACTAATGAGTTCGAGAAGATTTAAGAGTAGTTGATGAGTATTACCATGCGGCCAAAGTGGTGTAAAAAATGGGATTTTTCAAGACAATTTTGTAATAATAGAATTTCCGCGATACTTGTAAGTCTATTTTAAAATCTTTTGTCACAAAACTTTAATATCCAATCGAATTCTAGAAATACAAAAGTGGGTTCCCTTCCATTAGGAATAATTGTTTTTTCTTTGTTTTAGCTTTGAATAAATGTTTTTTTAATATTATTAAATCAATGTGATTGTTACTAATTATTTAAATAGATGAATGTTAGATATTCTTAGAAAAAAAAAATTCTCGTAAATTTTTTTAAAAGTATTTTTAAGTAACGTTTTGGATCAAAAATCCAAGGCGTTACAACATGCACCCACTTATCTCTCCTCCTTTCAACCTTTAAGGCTTTAATTCACTTTTTGAAATAAAGGTTACAAATTTAATTATGGGTTTGATCTTTTTGTGCAATTAAGAGAGAAAAAAAAAGACTTTCCTCGTTATTGTTGAAGAAAATATCTTTTTTATATATATTTTAATGACAACAAACCTTATGAAATAAACGATTAAGTTTTATGAATGGTGGTCTACTAATGATTTCACTTAAGTTTTGTTTAAGGAACATGAATTGCATAAGTAAACAAGCAAAAATCCATTCACTTCATCAAAGTGCACAAGTATCCACTCAATAAAGAAATTTTCTCCATGATACATTCCTTTTGAGATTATTTCTTTATTGAGTGGATACTTGTGCACTTTGATGAAGTGAATGGATTTTTGCTTGTTTACTTATGCAATTCATGTTCCTTAAACAAAACTTAAGTGAAATCATTAGTAGACCACCATTCATAAAACTTAATCGTTTATTTCATAAGGTTTGTTGTCATTAAAATATATATAAAAAAGATATTTTCTTCAACAATAACGAGGAAAGTCTTTTTTTTCTCTCTTAATTGCACAAAAAGATCAAACCCATAATTAAATTTGTAACCTTTATTTCAAAAAGTGAATTAAAGCCTTAAAGGTTGAAAGGAGGAGAGATAAGTGGGTGCATGTTGTAACGCCTTGGATTTTTGATCCAAAACGTTACTTAAAAATACTTTTAAAAAAATTTACGAGAATTTTTTTTTTGTAAGAATATCTAACATTCATCTATTTAAATAATTAGTAACAATCACATTGATTTAATAATATTAAAAAAAACATTTATTCAAAGCTAAAACAAAGAAAAAACAATTATTCCTAATGGAAGGGAACCCACTTTTGTATTTCTAGAATTCGATTGGATATTAAAGTTTTGTGACAAAAGATTTTAAAATAGACTTACAAGTATCGCGGAAATTCTATTATTACAAAATTGTCTTGAAAAATCCCATTTTTTACACCACTTTGGCCGCATGGTAATACTCATCAACTACTCTTAAATCTTCTCGAACTCATTAGTACCTAAAATGTTGTTGTAAGGGTCAGATTTTTTCCATCATCCACATCAAACCAAAGCTAAACATATATAAGAATAACACATATGATCCGGATATAAATCTGCCACTAAGGCAACTTCCACACAGAAAAATCACCCATACCAATGGAGAAAATAACCCTCCCACTAAGGCAACTTCCACACAGAAGATCACCCATACCAATGGGGAAAAATAAACATGTCACTAAGGCAACTCCCACGAATATGCATATGCTATGACATGATGATATATAATCAAAGAGATATATTCCCACACAGCACACTAACAATCATGTCATATACATTCAAAATCACTTTTTAAAAATCAACATCTTATGCACATATCACTAAGATCACATACCACACATCCATATCATGAGTATCACATATTCATGGACAAATAATCATAAAAATTATAACTTTCACCACATACACATAAAAATCAAAAACTTGATATCATACACACCATAAAAATTAGCACTTTAACATATATAACAAGAAAATTCATATACATCCTCAAAATTAAAGCCTCATATATATAGCATAAAATTTCATATTTTACTTCATATCTTTTATAAAAATTAAAACTTTATCATATATAACATAAAAATCCATACTTTACTTATAAAAAAAAAATCGTATATTTATTGACTCAACGCAAAGGATTCGGGTTTCATTATTTTAATTCATTAGTCTACATTATATTCCTTTCAAAAAACAAGCGATCACAATTATTAACTTCATGTCATCCAACTAACAGTGTAACTATAATTTGTGTGGGGAAAAGCCCTTACCTTAGCCACTTTTCTTCCTAGTACAAAGCTTTAAGCCCCCACAAAATTATTCTCAAGATAAGCAATTCCAAGCTTTTGATGAACGAAGAAGAGGAAGTGTGAAGGTGGTTGCGGCTAGGGATTCTGTAATAGTGGAGATTATTGGGTAGATAGTGTTGGGTCCAAATAAAGAATAGAACAGAGAAAATATTATTTTATTTTATTTTATTTCTTAACCTTGATTATACAAAAACCAAGCCACAAACTCTAAGCCCAAATTTCTATTATGGGTTGAGTCACACCAGCCACAAACTCTTAGCCCAAATTCTTCTTGTACTAAAAAAAACATCTATATATATATAATTACATAAAACTTCTCCATTGATTAAATAATTTTTACTAATAATTTTATCAACTACAATAAGTCAAATAAGGCAAATAATTATCACACCTAAATTAATATTGAAAAATATATACATTTATAGGTCTTAATTATTTTAAATAATAAATTTAGAAGATGTTACACATGTTGTCTACAATGAGGGAATGAACATTTTCTCCTCTCTTAATTTGTAGACAAGGACATAAAGTCTACATTATGCCAAGACAACACCATGAATTGTCATAAAGTCTTGTCATGAAGGAAAGTAAAAGGAATGAGCCGAGTCACTATTTTTTTTTATACTAAACATGGATGGGCCAAAATTATTTTCAGGCAATAACACTCATACGTGAGGGTTGGGTCTCATTAACTCTACTATCACCTAGGTTGAATACTTATTTGGTCCAAAATAAAACTAACAAATCATATAACTTCTATAAATTCTAATTTAATTAAATAATTCAACTAATAATTTCATCAACTAAAATAAATCAAGCAAGACGAAAAATATCACTGCAGGTTGCACATAAGAAAATAGAACCAACATATGTAACATATCGATTTCATGATTATCAAAACTAATCAAATAAAGAAAATACACAATAGTGCATTTAGTAAATAAGCATGCCATAAATCGTCCTCATGTAATTGTCACGCTAAAACAATTAATTGTCAACCCTAACAACTAGGTGATTGCGCTAGGGATTGTTAGACCACCAATAGAAGCTAAAGATTTCACCATACCTCCGGCCCCCGCTTTCAATTATAAAGCATAATCAGTTTGGAGGGTTGCCTAATGAGGATTGGAGTGATTATGTTGAAGAATTCTTGAAAGCATGTGATAATAAAAAGCCAAAGCTTGGTTGATGTCATTGCGTGCTGATTCTATTACTACTTGGAATCAATTAGAAAAAAATTTGTGGGAAACTTATTTCCCCATTCGTATAATGCTCATTTTAAATCTCAAATCACAAGTTTTCTTCAAAATGAAATAGAAACACTAATAGAATCTTGGGATAGATTTAGGGGACTGTTAGAATCGTTTCCTCACCACGATCTTGAGAAATGACTTATAATCCATACTTTTTATAATGGCTTGCAATATCTTTCAAATGTAACTCTTGATTCTGCTACTGGAGGAGTATCGATGAATAAGCCACTCGGTGAAGCATGTGATGTCATTGAAAGTGAGGATACAAATCATCACCAATGGGGAATGAAATAAGCAACAGCCCAAAAAAGATTTCAACAGGTAAGTTTGTGGTAGATGGTGTTGACTTGATCATGGCAAAATTTGATGTATGATCGACAACTTTTTCTGACTTGCCCTAGCACTTCAAAAATGAAAACGTAATCTTCATAACTAGTGCTTTTAACTCATCTGAAAAATGGTCTTTGTTGATGCACACCGAAGGTGATATAATCTTCCAATTTTTTTTTATCTTTTGTTAATATTTTAAGTGTTTCTTTTATTGTTAGTAACCATAACTCTTCGCCTATAATCCTTCTTTTTGAACATTGTTCACATATGTAATAAATTTAAGATCTATGTTTTTTAAGACAAAATCTCAATTAAAGAGTTTTGATGAAAACAAACAAAGATTAATTAAAGACTCTAATTATGATTCTAAGTTAATTGTTATTTAACATGTGCTTTTGAGTATATTAATCTAAGATAGGTACTAAGCAGAATCAATTTAAAGAACAAGGCAAAAAATGCACTGCCAAGAACCAAGAACGTTCTTGACGTTTTTCTGGAAAAACAAGAACGTTCTCCAGGACTCTATTCATTTCATCAAGGCTGTTGGAACTTGATTTTTATGCAAGGAAAAATCATGCTTATTTTAAACAAATTTCCAGTACATCAACATGAGATATGAAGCTTTAAAGATAGAAAAAGAAACACTCTAAAAGATCAAAGGAGAAAATATTTAGAGCAAAGCAAAACAGATGAAACAGCTGAAAACGATCATTCTCCAGCTTCTGCTTTTCTGCACCAGAACATTCTCCAAATTCTGAACTTGTTCAAGAACGATTCTGATTTAATGTACAACATCACATTCTGACACATATTATTTTAATCAAACTAATGCTACAATGTGCACAGATCAGATGGCAAAACATTAAACAAATATAAGAAAGTCAAGAAGTCAAAAAAGGCAGAAAAGTTCAGTCAAAAGATTTGAAATAAGAGATGATTATTTTATTCTGCCCCTAGATCAAGGGAACCTTCTCAAAAGGTAATATCAAGCCCTCAAGGACTTCCTGAATATCTATAAAAGGAACCTCACTGATCAAGAGAAAAACAAGACATTCAAGTGCAAAGAAAATCATCAAATCACTCACATTAACACTTGAAAGCTTCTCAAGAAATCAGTAACCTTCTATTTCGAATTCTCTACCTTTAGTTTACTGAAACCATTTGTAAAGAATCTAAACTCAAACAAGAGTTGAGTCAAAACATATTCTGTCTTAAATCATATCATTATCATTCAACACTTAAGACTATAAGGCTTGTTTATAGCTTGAGTGAGTCATTTTTAGAAAATCCTTTTAAGGTTAAAAGGTGAAGTTGTAAAATCCTATCAAGGGTTGATAGGTGATCAGATTGTATTTCTTTTTGGGTAGAAAGGAGTGATAAACTGTGACAGATCAAGGCTGATCTGAACTAGGAGTTGTAAAACCAAGAGGGTTCTTTGTTTTAAACACTTAGTGGAAAAACTCACTGGTGTGAGGACTGGACGTAGCCCAAGTTAGGGTGAACCGGATAAATCTCTGCGTACTATCTCTTCCTTAACTCTATTTACATTCATCTCTTTATTTACTTAAGTTGAAGAAACAATTTTCTGTTTTAAAAGCAAACCAGAACGTTCTGCGTTTTCCAGAACGTTCTCCTTTTTTTGCCTTTTAAAACTAACCAAGAACGTTTTTCCTCTTATGTTTTCAGAATCAAGAACGTTCTCTATTTTGTAACCAAGATCATTCTTGAGTTAAATTTTTAAACGTTAACAGGAAAATTTTTAAAAGACAACTTTCCAATTCAAACCCCCCTTCCTTGTAAAGCAACATTTCCATGTTATGCTGTGAATTTCATTGTAATTTGTTTTTCGTTTTTTTCAAAAGAAAGCACTTCTCAAAAAAATTTAAGATAAGTTAATTAACAATGTGTTTTTACGTAGTGAGGGGAACATCCAAAACCAACTTCTTTATTTCAAATGTAATTTACAACAAGTTAAAGAATTTAACCACAAAGATATTTGAAACTTATAACTCGACCACTCCTAAGCTGATCATAATACATTTAAACGAAAGTTATTCAGTACTATAAACCCAATAGCTACATCAAACTACCCACATTCGACTGATTCTACTACACTGTCGTCGTCATCCCTAACTCTACATGAACCGCTCCTAATACTCTAGGGTGTTCAGCCTAATCCACAACAAAGTAAAGGATCACCAACCGAAATTAACACATAATAATTAGTAATTATGATAATTATCATGTAATGCATTGTTGTTCTTATACGTGGGAGTATATATAAATGCTCATGCATACATAGTAAGTGACATCCGTGATTGGTTGGAGTCACAATGGTGCGTTCATAATTGGTTGGAGCCCACAATCTCGAAATATGAATTGGAGTTATGAATGTCTGTTAAGACTTTGCCACACCCTATCATTGTACATCACATGAATTCACCACATTGTTGAATCATTATTTCATGTGATGCTCAAATCATTATCAAAAGACCATTTTTTATAACATTTTACAAAACAAGAACCATTTTTGACAAGTCAAAATTTACCTACACAAATTCTAAACATATTTAACCAATAAAGTCACAAACTTTTCAAACAAAGTAACGTCAAATTTTCTCTAAATTCATTTTCTATTAAAATGTAACACTTTTAATTTTAAAGTCCCAAAACTCTAACACTTGATTTTATAAAACTGCTCAAAGACAACAAGAGCAATTTTTATTGTTCAAAAACAATTTTTTAGGTCATAACTCAAAAATATCATCTTAAAATTTTCCACCCAAAGTTTGGCATCAACCTCTCTATTGAAATAATAGTTTTTCCAAAAAAGATCAATTTGTACTACAATAACATTGACAATTTTTTGTTAACGATGAAAAATAAACAATTTCAAATCTTTAATTTGATCACAACTCTAAACATTTTAAATTAAAGCATTTTTCATAAACTCAACATTAAAGAAGCAACTTCAACTCTTTGAAACATTTTTTTTGCAAACCTAAACTTAGTTTTCTTCATCACTACAATAATAAAACCTTCATCACTTTAAATAAAGTAAAATTTTCAACTTCAACTCCTTTGTTTTTCAACAACATCAAATAATTAAAATTATAACTTAAAGAACTAATTACATAAACTTAACTATGGTCTTAAAGAACTAACTACATAAACTTAAAGAACTAACTACATCAAATAATTAAAATTATGGTCTTGTTTTATTATTGAAATTCAAGAACTAACTACATAAAATTAAAGACTGAAACAATCTTTTCTTTAAAATTACACACCTAAAACTCAAACCACATTAATCAATTCCTTGAAAATCACCTACTTGCTTTAAAATTTCAATTCACAGCTTAAAATTACAACTTCTTTTACGAACACAACAATTTCCTAATTTCTCAATTTTGTTCAAAATATCCCATAGACATAACCAAAAAAATTTCTAACAATATTTGACATAAACACTTTAAACATAATTTCAAAGTCCCTTATTAATTTCAAATGAATCGACACTTCTATTTAATTTTCTAAATATCTCTTGATCATAAAAACTTCTTTACATTCAAAATAAATACCTCAATTTTCAAATATAGTTTTTCGTAAATTCTCATAATCACATTAAATAGCTACCAATTATTTGAAAACAACTCATTACTTTACTCAAACATACTCAAAAATCAATTGTCTCAAGTGATATGCATAGTTTACGGCCTCCGCATAAAATTGGATGTTTTGTTTCATTTTTTTTATTCACTACACCTAATACTATAAAAAACACTTAAGCAAAAATCACAACTTTATTTTCCACTCGTCACTTAGAGTTTTTTTATTTTATTTGAGAGAGCAAAGGGAGGAAAATGTAATCTTTAACTTTCTAAACATTATTAATAATAATAATAATAACAACAAACAAGCAAGATAAAGGATTAAACACAAAAAACACACATTCCCCTTTTACTATTCATAGCTGCGAATTTGAGAGAATAGAGAGAGGAAATGAGTTTTCCACCTAAAAATTCTTAGCCTTTTGTGACTCTATCAAGTGAGAGAACAATTTTGTAGTTAAAAGTTGTGAATGTAGGTCTTGAAAAAGCTCAAAAATGATGTTTTTAGTAAGGGTTTGGTTTGGTGTTTACAGAAAAGGAGAATAGAAATTGAAAAATGAAATGGTGTTGTAAAAGCATGAAGATGAGTTATTGAATTGAAGGGGGAGAAGTTGTTGTTAACGGGGCAAGGGTTTTTTTTTTTTCTTCAACTTTTAGTTCAAATATCTAGTTATCAAAGTAATTAATTAGTCCCCAAAATATTTAGATATTTTTCCAAACACATCATTATCCAATCTAATATTTCTTACGCACATTACATCAATCACTTCCAAATTTACTTTAGTATAAATATGTATTCTTATCGCAACTCAACTCGTAGAAAAATCTCACCGTAAGTTACGACTAATAAAAAATTTATCGATAATTATTTTTATGACAAGAATAAATCAATTGTTAAAATAATCAAGTTTAATATTTTCACCTAGAAACTATTTTTGAGATATACCTTAAGCGTCAGTGAACCCAAAAACTTAAATAAGAAGTTTTGTCAAATTCTAAGTTCTGTTAATTTTGAAAACTGCAAAATTGCTCGACTATTTCAAAGGCTGAAAAATTTTCAAGTTCAGATTTCGACTATTTTTGCATATGTGATAAATAAAAATAAAATCCATGTACTTTTATTCATAAATAAAAGGGAGCTGAAAGACTAACATCATGTTTTTAGTACTAAACATATGCACATTGTTTCAACACTGCGTGATGTAGGAAGGTTCGCTGCAAGAATCGAGGAAGAAACGACTTTGCGGGCAAACGCAGCGGGAAATGCGAAAAACGATCGTTCGGTGTCAGATTGCCTATTATTATACCTTTTCGGAAAAGGAATCGCGCCACAAACACAACACATTGTTTCGCCCTGATGTATGGGCTCCAGAACCATTTGGGCCTCGTCTTGGGCCTCAAAACAGCCGTTTTAGTTTTTCCCGTAATTTCGGGCTTTTTTTCTATTTTATCTAATTTTCGCACTAGGGTTTCTATTATCTATTTAAAGACTTTCTATGCTGTAACAAAAGGGATCTTTTAATAAAATAATTAATTTTGAGAGTTTTCTCTTCTCTGGTGGATTCCAGAACTTGTTCTTTTATTAGGATTAGCGTTTGCTAATCTTTTGTGATTCCGACTGCGTCACATGGCATCAGAGCAGGCTTTCTCCTATTTCTTTTCGTATCTTCAACAGCCATGGGAGATCAACCAGTCACAAGAGCAGACATCGAGGGTATCACTGCGGCTTTTACCGCAACCTTACTACTTTGACTACGCAGATGACGACTTTGACGGATCGAGTAAACGCCATCAATGATAGGAGGGACAGAGGCAGGGGAGACGAACTGCCCAGGCGTCCACATGGAGGCTTGCAGGCTCGTGTTGAATTGGACTCCAGTTCCGAAGAAGAGATCCTGGAGGAGAATCAGGGTTACGATAATCAACAGAATCACAATGACTACAGAGTCAAGGCTGTTATCCCGCTTTCTATGGAACTATGAGGGTTGAAGAGTTTCTGGATTGGCAGATTGACGTTGATCGGTTCTTCGACATGATGGGTGTGCCAGAAAACAAGCAAGTGAAGATGGTGGCAATTCGATTGAAGAGCACCGCTGCTGTGTGGTGGGATAAGCTTGTTGTTCAGAGGCAACGCTTGAGGAAAGCGCCAATCAGAACGTGGAGGCGAATGAAACAGTTGATGCTGGAGCGTTTCATGCCTGAAGATTATGAGCATATTCTGTACAAGATATATATCGATTGCGTTCAGGGTAGAAGGAGCGTGACTGAGTATACAACAGAGTTCCTGCGTTTCTTAGAACGCAACGAACTAGGGAAAACTAAGGGTCAGAAGGTGACTTGCTATATTAATGGCTTGAAGGGGTCGATACAGGAGAAGATGGGTCTGCAAACTGTCTGGACCGTGCCGGAGGCCTCTACGCTAGCCTTAAAAGCGGAACTGATGCAGAAATTCCCCAAAAATTTCTCATCTTTTCGCAGATTCACTCCAGAGGGTAATTCTAAAGTTGCTGGTGACAAGGATAAGAGCGTTGCTGCTAAGGATTCTAACTCCTCGGCAAAGGAAACTGGTGGAACTAGTAGTGCTACGCCCAACAAGAGAGCGAACCAGAAGTCAGCCAACCCATACGCGAAACCGACGGGAGATAAGTGTTTCCGTTGCGGTGGGCAGGGTCACAAGTCAAATGTTTGTCCTTCCAGGAGAACGACGACAGTCTTGAATGAGGAGTCTGAGGAATAGGAAGAAAGCAATGAGTATGACGGTTCTGCAGAAGAAGTTAAAGAAGCAGTGAATTTCGTGCTGCAGAGAGTCCTGTTGTCTTCAAAGGAAGAGGGGCAAAGAAAGAATCTTTTAGAACACACTGTTCTATTAAGAATAAGTTGTGTAATCTGATCGTGGATAATAGGAGTACAAAGAACTTGGTCTTCCAGAAGCTGGTGGAATACCTGGAATTGCCAACAGAACCGCATGCCAAGTGTAACACCCCGAGTTTAAAACACAACGCGGGTGCATTTTTTTTTATTAATAATAAAATAATTTTCCATATTTAATTAAAATAAATTTTTTCGTAAAATAGTACGTCGTGGATTAATCGATGAACGTAACAAAATAAATTCATCGTAATCTCAATAAATACTTAATTCTAGAAATTTAATAATAACCAATAGGACATTTTTGAAAGATAATAATGTCATAACATTCCCAAAAGTCAATATCAGAGTGCGGAATAAGTAGTACAACAATTTTTTTTCAAAATAAAAACAAAATACATTTCCAGCTCAAACCCTATACATCAAGTCTAACTGATCATGTGCTAAAGCTACATTAGCAAGTATTTCCTCTGCATCCCAAGCAAGTCTCCTCCGAATCTGCCGCTCGCCTCGACGTGACCTCCTCCTCTTCCTCATCATACAGAGTAGGGTCGGCCTCCTCAGAAGTCAGATCAATAACAAGTCTCGGTCGCTTCGGCGGCGCCGGAATCTCATAACAGTCATCGGAGATCTTGGACGGACTCGGAATCTCAGCTGCTACTAGCTTCGACTCATCATTCTTCCCTTCTGCCTCAGACTCATGTACATCTCCTCCAACCACCGGGTTGGGAGTCACCACACCTACGGTGGCCTCCATCTCAACCCCTCTAGCGGATTCCTCAGCATCGTCGAAAATTCCGTGCGCTTCCAATACTAGACGGGAAGGTACGAGAAAATCTATACTCGTATGTGTGCGCTCCATGAAATCCGCGACGCCGTCGGTCCTACTCGTCCTCTCCAACCACCACGTGCAAGTCGCTTTGCTTGAGATGGGGTCGAATTCCCAAGCAGTGCGCGAATAGCGATCAAGGAAGTCTAACGACGTTTCCGTCATTCGGGTTCCCACGGGTGGCATGGGTTTGGGGGGCATCTGAGGGCAAAGCCCAAAGTCCACAATATAATAGCAAGGGTCACCGACCGAAATTAGCAAATAATCACATGGCATATATTTCACAGCAACAAATATATCCATGATATAACATATGATGATGAGGAAAATAATAATGCTCATTTGAAATTTAATGACATATATGCCTTTTCAAAAACAGCAGCCAATTATTATGAAGTATGTGGTAAGTACAAACAACACCTCAGCAAATCACAATCATTAAATCAGAAATTCAGATTCTGAACAGTACTGACACACATTCAGTTTCCACACATTCATCATATAATCGAACGTGACCCACCGGTCAATCCCTCAATGCAATATATATATATGCTCATGTATACAATTTTCTTGGAATCACCAAGGTGCAGTCGCTCAACAGACCAGCACAATATGTTTGACATTAACGGCCCTCAAGACCAAGGTGCAATCGCTCAATAGATCAGCACCAGTGCAGACACTCAACAGTCCAGCACTCGTGCAGTCGCTCAACAGACCAGCACGTTTGACATAAACCAAGGTACAATCGCTCAACAGATCAGTACCTAGTGCAGTCGCTCAACAGACCAGCACTCGTGCAATCGCTCAACAGATCAGCACGTGGCTGCGCATTTCAGGGTACAAACGCTCAACAGTCTAGTACCAGTGCAGTCGCTCAACAGACCAGCACTTATATACCAAGGTACAATAGCTCAACAGATCAGTACCTAGTGCAGACGCTCAACAGTCCAGCACTCGTGCAATCGCTCAACAGATCAGCACGTGGTTACGCATTACTCTGTGGCCCATCGCGGGTACCACTTGACTATGCAATGCATGAATATGCAGTGTTTCACTTCTCTAGAAACAGTATGCAAAATCAGAAAATTCATGCTTTTCATCATGTTTAAAATATCTCAGCACAGTCAGAATTATCATCATAACAATCATGGTTAAACAGCCAAATATTCATTAACATTTTGAAATGTTTTCCCAAACTCTTAAAATTCAAATGCAGTGTTTAAAACTGGGATTTCTAGAATTCTACGAATCTGTATTCGAATACAGCTTCTCTATATTCGAATACAGAAGCCAAAAACAGTGCAGAATCACACTCTGTATTCGAATATAGCCCTCTGGTATTCGAATCCAGAGGCAGTCTCAGTGCACGAAACAACCTCTTTCATTACATCAGTAAAGTCTTAAAAACCTCATCACCACCACTTCAAAATATCACCAACAGTTCCATTTTACTTCATCACAACATTCCCAATATTCCCCAAACACTCAGGATTTACAAAACACTCTTAAAAACTTGGAATTTCTGAAAACTCGAATCTGTATTCGAATACAGACCCCTTGTATTCGAATACAGAAGCATGAAACTGCAATTTTAACATTCTGTATTCGAATACAGCATGCCTGTAGTCGAATACAGAAGACAAAACCTTGAAAAATTCAACATTTTCTCCCATATCATTAAAGGTTTTCAATACTTCATCCTCTCCCCTTCAAAATATTTCAAGAACCCCATTTAAAATCACTTTAACCCTTCTCAAGGTTTCTCAATACTTTAAAATGCATATCAAGTGTTTAAAACTTGATTTTCTAAAAAACACGAATATGTATTCGAATACAGCTTCCTTGTATTCGAATACAGAAGCTAAAACCTGAGCTTCTGGAAAAACACGAATTTGTATTCGAATACAGACCCATTGTATTCGAATACAGAAGCTGAAACTAGTGAAAATCTGCATTCTGTATTCGAATACAGCATGTCTGTAGTCAAATACAACATGTCTGTAGTCGAATACAGATGCGAATACAGTGTTAAAATCCCACTTCTGTATTTGAATACGACATGGTCGTACTCGAATACAGATGCTAAGTCAGAAGCAAAAATCCTTCCTCTGTATTCGAATACAGGGGCTCGTATTCGAATACAAGTTTGAAAACATAAGTAAAACAGAAACTTGACAGGTTGTAGTCGAATACACACATGTTGTATTCGAATACACCTTCGAAAACCAGTGAAATTTTCCTGAGATTTCAACCCTTTTCAAACTGTTTTCTTTTAAAAACAAACAACCAAACATTAAAACAGATTCAACACTTTTCCAGACAATACCTTCCTCATTAAAAATCCCTTTTCTTTTTAAATCATCAACATCATCAGAATCACTCAAAACAGAAACAGAATCAGGATCATCAACAACAAATCATCCAAACTTTCAAACCATCAGAACATCATACAGCATTTCAGCTTTCTCAATATCAGAATAACATGCAAGCATTTCAGCTTTCACAACACATCAGAATAACATGCAAGCATTTCAGCTTTCACAACACACCAGAATAACATGCAAGCATTTCAGCTTTCACAACACATCAGAATAACATGCAAGCATTTCAGCTTTCACAACACATCAGAATAACATGCAAGCATTTCAGCTTTCACAACACACCAGAATAACATGCAAGCATTTCAGCTTTCACAACACATCAGAATAACATGCAA
The DNA here is from genome assembly GCA_037974295.1 of Cicer cuneatum. Classification (NCBI taxonomy): domain Eukaryota; kingdom Viridiplantae; phylum Streptophyta; class Magnoliopsida; order Fabales; family Fabaceae; genus Cicer; species Cicer cuneatum. The sequence goes on along the minus strand of JBBPBO010000004.1, from coordinate 31,315,238 downwards.
GCATTTCAGCTTTCACAACACATCAGAATAGCATGCAAGCTTTTCAGAGCAGCAAAACACCAACAAAATGCATTTTTGCATTTCAAAACCATTTTCAAAACAGTTTTATGAACATGCATTTTAATCATGTTTAAAATAACATACAAGACATTTTTCCACTTTCCCATATAAACAACACAACTTTTAGTGCATTCAGCCCAAACAGCAATCATCACAGAGCTTTTAAAACATCAAAAAAATGCATTTTTCATTTCTTTCAAGCATCAGGCAAACCAGTTTCAAAACAGTAATGAAAACACTAGTAATGCCATGAAAGTTATGCACTTACAGCCCTAATGCAACTAGAAAGTGGAAGGTGCCCTTACCCTTGTTGCGTGTTCTGCTTCTGCTAAAGTGTATGCGTCAAAAACGGCGAAACTCCCGCCTGTGTTTGCTGCTACCAAACTGAGTTCTCTAGCTCCGTAATGGTATGGGGATTAACTTTAGTACTGGGGGTTTTCTGTTTTGATGCTTGGATTTTCAAGTAATGGTGTTTTTGAGGAACTCCCTCTTTTTCACTTTGAACTCGTAAGCTGGGACAGAAAACAGAGACATAATGGGAGGGAAAATGGGGTACTGTTACATGCAGTATGGGCAGTGAGGAAGGAGGGATGGTGTTCTGATTTCACCATCCTTCTCACTCCTATTTATAGGCTTTTGTGGTGCCACCTCACCCAAAAATAATGTTAAAATAATGTTGAGTCTTCCAGCACTTAATTGTTTTGCAATTAGCCACTAATCCTCAATTAACTGCCCGATTAATTTAATTACCCGTAATTAAATTAATTTAATCTTCATCCAATAATTTTTATTCATCCTCTAAAATAAATATTTATATATATATTTACTCAAACATACATATATTAAATATTTTACAAATATCCCCAAAAATACAATTAAAATTAATTCCATAATTTTAATTAAAAATTAAGGGTCTTACACCAAGCCTTATGTTTTGGGCTAGGTGAGAGAGTTCGCAGGTCAAAGTGACGCAGACTTGCAAGGTGCCTATTTCCATCAGAAGGAATTACAAGGCAAAAGTAGTGTGTGATGTTCTGAATATGGATGTGTGTCATGTCCTACTGGGGCGACCTTGGCAGTATGACAATGATATCACGTATAGAGGTAGAGAAAATGTGATGATGTTCACCTGGGGAACACACAAGATAGCTATGGCCCCGGTTTCTGGTTTTAATAGACGAACAGGGAAGGAGAAGTTCAGTTTTCTTGTTATGACGCAAATGAGCATGATTTGACTAATGCTTTCAAGGAAACTGAGTTGTTTTGCCCAGTGGTGGTCAAGGGTTTGCTGAGTGCTATAAAAGAGGAGCCTGAACTACCGAAAGAGGTGCAGGAAATCTTGACGGATTTTGAGGAGTTGATCTCGGAGGAGCTACCCAATGACTTGCCTCCTATGCGAGATATTCAGCATCAGATTGATTTAATCCCAGGTTCCAACCTGCCGAACCTACCTCATTACCGCATGAGTCCCAAGGAGAACGAGATATTGCGGAAGCAGATTGAGGATTTACTTAAGAAAGGGTTCATTAGAGAGAGTATGAGCCCATGTGCAGTTCCATTGCTTTTGGTGCCTAAGAAGAACAATCAGTGGCGGAAGTGCTTTGACAGCAGAGCCATCAACAAGATAACGATCAAGTACAGATTTCCCATTCCTCGTCTTGAGGACATGTTTGATGAGCTATCAGGGTCTAAGTTGTTTTCGAAGATAGATCTACGGAGTGGTTATCATCAGATCCAAATTAGACTTGGAGATGAATGGAAGACAACTTTCAAGAGCAAGGATGGCCTTTATGAGTGGTTGGTTATGCCTTTTGGATTATCCAACGCCCCCAGTTCTTTCATGAGGCTGATGAATCAGGTTCTTCGTCCTTTTACTAGCTCTTTTGTGGTGGTTTACTTTGATGATATTCTGATTTATAGCAAAACCAAGGAGGATCATCTAGGACATTTGAAGCAAGTGCTACAGGTCTTGCAAGAGAACCAGTTATACATCAACTTGAAGAAGTGCACCTTCTGTACCAACAAGCTGTTGTTTCTGGGTTTTGTTGTCGGTGAAGATGGGATTCAGGTGGACGAAGAGAAGGTGAGTGCTACCAGAAACTGGCCTGCACCTAAGTCTATGACGGAAGTACGTAGTTTCCATGGCCTGGCTACTTTCTATAGGAGGTTTGTGCGCGACTTCAGCACCATTACTGCGCCTATCACCGAGTGTCTGAAGAAAGGAAAGTTCCAATGTGGACCTGAACAAGAGCAGAGCTTTCAATTATCAAGGAGAAACTTTGCACGGTACCAGTTCTCGCTTTACTTGACTTCGACAAGATATTACAGGTGGAGTGTGATGCTAGTGGAGTAGGGGTAGGTGCTGTACTTTCACAAGAGAAGCGACCAGTGGCTTTCTTTAGTGAAAAACTGAGCGACGCCCGGCAGAGGTGGAGCACTTATGACCAGGAGTTTTATGCAGTCTTTCGAGCTTTGAGGCAATGGGAGCATTATTTGATTCAGAACGAGTTTATCTTGTTCACTGACCACTTTGCCCTGAAGTTCCTCCATAGTCAAAAGGTGATAAACAAGATGCATGCTCGCTGGGTGAGTTTTCTGCAGAAATTCCCAATTATCATTCAGCACAAATCAGGCGCCCAGAACAAGGTAACAGATGCGTTGAGTAGGAGAGTTTCCTTGTTGATTACCTTAGCTCGGGAGATTGTGGGTTTTGAGTTCTTGAAGGAACTATATGAGTCTGATACTGAGTTCAAGGAATTGTGGCTCAAGTGTACAAATCAGCATCCCAACGCAGATTTTCATATTCGAGAGGGCTACCTGTTTAAGGGGAATCAACTCTGCATTCCTAATTCTTCGTTGAGGGAGAATCTGATTCGAGATCTACATGGTGGCGGTCTTAGAGGTCATTTGGGGAGAGACAAAACCATCACCAGTCTAGAGGAGCGGTATTACTGGCCTCATCTGCGCTGTGACGTGGGTACTATCGTCAAGCGCTGCTACACTTGTCAAGTTTCTAAAGGTCAGTCTCAGAACATTGGTTTTTACATGCCATTACCTGTTCCTGATGATATCTGGTTAGATCTTTCGATGGACTTTGTATTGGGGTTACCTCGTACACAGCGAGGAGTAGATTCTGTATTTGTGGTGGTTGACAGGTTTTCGAAGATGTCACACTTTATTGCTTGTAAGAAGACCGATGATGCATCCAAAATTTCCAAGTTGTTTTTCAAGGAGGTTGTGCATTTGCATGGAGTACCCAGGTCCATCACTTCAGACCGAGACACCAAGTTCCTCAATCATTTATGGATTACTGTATGGTGGATGTTTGGTACTGCACTAAATAGGAGTTATACAGCTCATCCTCGGACTGATGGGCACACAGAGGTCACCAACCAAACACTGGGGAATATGATTCACAGTATTTGCAGGGATAAGCTGAAGCAGTGGGATCTGGCTTTACCCCAGGTTGAATTTGCTTACAACAGCGCAGTGCACTCAGCTATAGGAAAATCACCTTTCTCTCTGGTTTATACTTCTCCACCGCGGCATGTGGTTGATCTAGTGGTGCTATCCAAGGCTAGTGGGGTGAGTACCGCAGCTGAAAGTATGGCCAAGGATGTGCAAGCCGTTAAGGAGACTGTCAGGGCGAAGTTAGAGGCTACTGGGCAGAAGAACAAAGTCGCTGCTGACAAGCGCAGGAGAGTCAAGGTCTTTGCTGTGGGAGATGATGTGATGGTGTTCCTGCATAAGGAGAGGTTCCCAGTTGGCACTTACAAGAAGCTTCAGCCTCGCAAGTACGGGCCTTTCAAGGTGCCGAAGAAGATCAATGACAACACTTATGTGATCGACTTGCCAGAATCCATGAATACTTCCAATACCTTTAATGTGGCTGATATTTATCAGTTCCATGAGGATGCTGACCTTTATCCTGGTATGAACTCGGGGTCGAGTTCTTTAGAGGTGAAGGAGACTGATGTAAGAAGGTTTGCGGCAAGAATCGAGGAAGAAACGGCTTTGTAGGCAAACGCAGCGGGAAATGCGGAAAACGATCGTCCGGTGTCAGATTGCCTATTATTATACCTTTTCGGAAAGGCAATCGCGCCACAAACACAACACATTGCTTCGCCATGATGTATGGGCTCCAGAACTGTTTTGGGCTCGTCTTGGGCCTCAAAACAACCGTTTTAGTTTTTCCCGTAATTTCGGGCTTTTTTTCTTCTGTTTTATCTATTTTTCGCACTAGGGTTTCTATTATCTATTTAAAGACTTTTTATGCTGTAACAAAAGGGATCTTTTAATAAAATAATTAATTTTGAGAGTTTTCTCTTCTCTGGTGGATTCTAAAACTTGTTCTCTTTTTAGGATTAGCGCTTGCTAACTTTTTGTGATTCCGACTGCGTCACTGCGCCACAAGTTTTTTACTCTGAAATTCAATCTTATCACAAAGGTATTTATATAACATCTCTAGGTCCTCTTAAAAATTTAGGTACCAATTTGTAGGAATGTAGAATCACTTCTAGCCTTATCCACACAATCCTTCATGTCAAATAGATAATTTATCACTCTACATAACTTTCTGCTAACACACACAATGAGTCACAGTCATCGACCAAATATAAAATGTTTCTAACTTTCTCGTCCTATTATTGGAGACAAAAATATCAATTTAATTATTCTATTAAGAAACTCAATCCCCTACAACATTTCAATTAAATTCAACTTAATTCTTAAACATCTTCTCCATTGGCTTCATTCAAAATTCAAATTGCCAAATTTACTATCGGTTATTGTGATTCTCGTCCCTGAGTAACAATCATTTAGACAAGATATCACCAAAATGTTTTCTTTGATTAAATACTACAATAAATTATTTTCCAAAGTTTCCACTAAACATCTTTTGTTCCACATCCATCTCCAACACCTAACGTCAAAACATTACATACTAAAAGTTTCTCTCCACTCCAACAACCTCCCTAATAAAATTTTCCTTAAGAGGATGAAGGTCTACTTATTGTAACTTCATAATTACCTGAATAAATTCGATAAATCATACTATCTTAACTCTGCCTTCAGTTTTTAATATTCAATAATACTTCTGAATTTATAATCATTCTTAAAAACCGTACACTAGTCACTTCATGTTTCTGAAATCAACTTGGCACTAATCTGTAACTCATGCTCTTAAAGTCCTCAAATATAATACCGCATAAACTCTATATATCTTATTTCAAGGTGTTGTGGCAATCTTCCTGGGCCAAATGTTATCAAAGTATGATTTATTCTTAAAACGACTACTCACTTTCATCCCACATAACACTATATTTAAAATTTAGTACATCATTAAATCACATCTCCTAAAACTGCCACCAAAATATATTTCTCTTACTCAAATTAATCCAAAAGATAACTCAATGTATGAGCCAAAAAATAGCACTTGGCCACTTACTCAATCATAGATATTTAAGAGTCAACAAATTGAAATTGTCTCTTACAATCTCTAACTAAACTTTAACCAATCAAATCCAACTGCACGATTCATTCACATCCCTCTAGTGTTCTTCAATTTCAATCAAAACAATTGAAATATATTCTATCAAAATCCTTAAGTATCAACACAACCTATTGATTCAATTCCCACTCAACTATATCATACAAATCACCACCTAAGGATTAAATATAAGCCTTTTCAAATATATATCTACACCACTATTCACTACCTATAGCTCCACCTCAATTTACATCAATAGTTAGTGTCTCATAACCCATACGGAAATGTTACTTACCATTGTACCCTCATGGCCTCATACCTAAACTTGATGTTTGTCGAAAACCAACCCTCCTAATGTATTCTTTCGAGTATCACAAGATTTTTCTAATCCCTATTCTATAACTCAACTTTGTTGACACTTGAATGATGATCTTAACAGTTCCACAACTCTCCAACAGTTGTGTTCCCTTTGTGACAACAAAATCCTTACCCTATATATGAAACCATAAACTATTTTTCCATTACGCCCCTTGACATCACCAGATTTTTCATCTCTTCAAAAATGACATCTATTAAATTTTAGGACAAGCTTCAACTATCCAATACGGTTATCCCACACCAGTTGCTATGATTTTTCTACTATCAATAAGTTATTGAGGTGATCATTTCCACAACTAGTTATCAAGTAGTATCCAATGATAATGAGGTATAAACTAACCTCTTTTCTTTTACATTAGATTCTTATCGGTCACCTTCACAAAGTTGTGTCCGTAAAAATGCTAGAGTTCACTTTCACTTTCAAAACTCCTTCAGGGTCCACATAAGGTTCTTCCATTTTTTTCCATCACACAAATTCTCTTCAACCAACACCCACCATCTCCAAGTCAGTTGGGTGTCGAACTCAACCACTCCTTCCAAGACGATTTCTCTTCAGGCATACAGACAATCTCTCTCAATGCGCTCTATGACTTTCTATCATCAATCTATTTTCTCTAGGCCAACATTCTCGCAGACTCCAGTGAGACTTGTCGACAAAAATCCAGCAATCCTTTAGTTTTAACAGATCTTATTTCACTTCCTTGCTTCAGCTAATCCCAGCGTCTCCTAGTACAAAGTTTTCACCACAATGATAGTCACATCAACCACAGTTCTCACCCTCGAACAATTATTTATCCTAATTGTAGAATTCTCATGCATGAAAGGAAAGAGTTCCCCCAAAGCTTACACCTTCGATCAGTACTACTTTACAAGTGTTTGACATTACGCATGGCTTTCACATGGAAGCAAACAAAATAGTCACGCAACTATTTTGCTCATGGGATGGATAAGGAAACGACTCTTCAAGACTCCTTAAAGGTTCAATACTACTAAACCCACTCGTTGATCAATTTGGGACACCCAAACACATATAGTCCGATCTAACAAAATATACACCTTAATTTTCACTGTAATTTTTTTCCTTTCTTTAAAAGAAAACATTTCTAAAAATTCCTTTCAAATAATTTGATTAACAAAGGGTTAACAATGTGAGCGAAACTTCCAAAATAAACTTCTTTATTTCAAATATAATTTACAACAAGTTAAAGAATATAACCATAAAGATTATTGATAATGATAACCCGACTACCTCTAAGTTGATCATAACACCCTTAAACCAAAGTTATTGATAACCCGACTACCTCTTACGTTAGTTAGCTTTGTCAACAACTAAGTTTATATTAGTGAAGCACAACTAAAATCTTACTTGTACTTAAACGTTCAATTCAATAATATAACTCAGTTAAAATAATTCTATGAGATCTTAACTACCTTACTAACTCGACCAATTAATAGAAAGGAATTGTGGATGTTTTGTGTTGTTATTGGTTATATTAGACTACAGTTTTTTTTTTTAAAAGTCTAATGTAACATATAACAGCGCTTTTCTTTTAAAAGCATTGGTATAGATTATATTAGACAGTGCTTTTTATTTTTAAAAACAAACGCCGTCTATATCTTTAGTAGAACTGAAATACATAACACTTGTAATAAAAGAATCATTTCAACAAGAGACGATGTAGTTACTATTGGTAAATGAAGCCTGAATGTGGTTACTAATGGTAAATGGAGTGTGAAAGTTTTTTTTTATAATGGATTTAACAAGTCACATGACTAACTTAATGAGATGTTTTAATCAAAGCCATTCATTTTAATCTAGGGTTGATATTCATTTCTCTTTATATGTGGAGCATATTAAATGAGAGGAGTTTTACAATGAGATGATGAGAGAGTTAAATGTTGACCATACAAGAATGATCATGATTAAGAGTTATCTAAATGGCATATGGTCACTTAAAAAGTCACATGATTTTTTTTCTTGGCCATCCATATGTGATTATGTGGTCAAGATTTAACTCTCTCATTATAAAACTCCTCTAATTTGATATGATATATATATATATATATGAAATTTGCATCCAGTCTATAGTGATCTCATTTTTTCTTAATAAAAAGCTATAATTATTGCTAAAAATTTATAACGATGCTTACTACTAAGGAACTATATATTAACACGGTTTTGCTACACTAATAATAGAAATTTATCATATACATGACGAAAAAAATCAATGGTTGCTTGTTTTGGATAGATAAAGGGAAAAAATGAAAAGAATGGAAAAGACAAAAGTAACAATTAAAGGGAGTATTGCCAATTGAAAAAGGATATAATGTCAATGTGTCATGTTTTAGCGTTTAAGGGACCCATCCAACTCATCTTATTCTCATATTGTGGCTTGGATTAGATTGAAGCTGAGAAAATATCTATGTTTTCACATGCCCGATTGGTTATTGACACAAAGTTGAGCGGGTTTTGATGTATCCACCACCCAAGTTGGAAGACAATTTGAGCTGTAATATGTAACATATTTTAATATGACAGACTAAATCCATCGTATCTTCTTTTTAAATTATTTAGTTATAAAAGATTAATTTTTAAAGTTATTACTTAGTAAATTAGGTTTTTTTATTATCAATTATCTGTTCAACTATGTGAGTTTTCTTTAAACTCATTTATACTCATGAGTTTCTGGCAATTTTGGTGAAACAAGATATATGAAACTCAAAACCAAGGTAAAAAATTGAAATTTTTTTCTCCTTCTTTTTGAATTCCTAAGTATATATTTCAAATCTTGAAATTGGATTCAAAAATCTATTTCGACTTTTTCTAAATTTGATTGAAATTAGTGCAAACAAAAAAAAATACATTTTAAAAATAAAAAATCAAAAACATAATGACAACAACATATTTCATATAAACTCATGTGAAATGCTTTCAATTTCTAGGGTTTGAATTGAGTTTTGGATGAAAAAGGTTTTTTATTTCAATTTATTTGTTTGATGCATATACTCATAAATTCATAACAAATTAGATTGAAGCTTCGAAATCTCTTTTTTCATCAAGATTGCCAAAACTCCATTTTCTTTTGAGTAATTTCAAGATTTGAAACTTAGAAAACTCATGAATATCATTGAGTTTGAACTACATTTACGGAATTGGAGAGAAAACTGTTAAAAATGCTATCAATGCAAAAGTTTAAAGATTAAAAGGACAAACTTGTTAAAAAAAACTCAAAAGACTAATTTGTTATAATTAAATAACTTAAAGGATTATAAGATGTGTTTAGTTTATAATTTAAATGCGTTAAGAATATTTATTTAAGAAATATATCAAATAATAATAAAAATGTTGTCTATAAAACTCAACTCACAAATATTAAAATTGTTAGACTAGACATTTTCATCCGGCTTTGAACTCATGATCTCATGATTGTGTTCGTAAGTTTCAAATGATTTTTATCCCTCTATCTACTGATAAAAAAAATAAAGTAATAAGAATAATCCCTTAAAGAAAAAGAATAATTTAGAAATTTGAGATAAACAGATTTAGGAAGTATGTTTAATGATTATATAGAAAATCATCAAGTATTGTAAAGTCTATTTAGATACATCAATTTATCGGTTTTTTGTACACATAATTCCTAAGGTAGTACAAAACATTACAGAAAATAATTGTTTCAAACAGATTGGGCCAAAACTAATATGAAAATATACAAATAAATGAACGACAATCTTAGAAGAAGAAAAAACAACTGTAATAAGTTTTGTCTCTATTTGCTAAAATATAATTTCCTCCAATTAACTGTGGGGACCAACAACTCTTAAATATTTTAAAGAAAAAAGTATGACTTTCTAGCAAACTAAAATTAGCAAAATATGACATTTTTTAGCAAGTTATATTAATTAGGGTTTGGAAGTATATGATTTTGTGTTTACCTTAAATTGTTGTGTATCAAATACTATTGAGCGGAGTCGTTATTTCTGTCAACCTATGCTATTTAAAAAGTTATTCTCTTACCAATTGTGTGATGGAATGATGATGTGAAACAAAAATCAGAAACTACATTCAACAACTAGGAAATGGATAACTTCATAAAAAAAACTAGGAAATGGATTTGTTATTTTAAATTTTTATATAACATGTATTTTTGAAAATAATAAATTATTTTTGTTATTTTAATCTTAATGAAATTAGATAAATATTAAAATTAATTATATTTAAAAGCGTAGAAATTTTTCACCTTCAAAACACTTCGGTGAGGGTTGGGGAAAAGTAAGAAAACATTGAGAAAATCTGTTCTAGTGCCAACTAGTGGTCCATCTTTTATGCTAGCTAGTGGTTTAGATCCTGTGGCATTTTAGGTGGGCAAGGTACTAGATTTGTCCACCAAAGGCAAAAGATTTAGATTTGAGAAATCTGGAAAACAAAAATCAAATAAATAACACAAAATAAGAGATAAAACTGGAGAAAAAAAATGTCAAGAATATGTCTTCAATAAATCGAAACAATATATAATTAATATGGAAGGATAAATATAGGCCCAACAGATATATAAACATTAATTAGGAACAACACAAGAAAAAGGACGAAATGATTGGACAAGAGAAAATGGTTAATGTATGAAGAAGCTTGATTCTAAAACATTTCTTTCGTTTGTCAGGGACAAGCTGATTTTCTTTTGTTTGTAAATGAAATAATAAATAAATTCAACGAATTGCAATGACTCTCAGTATTGTTTTTCTATGTGCTTCTCCATATCTCCAATACTTTTGGGTTTCTTTTTTTAATTAAAATAAAATAAATACTTTTTTTACTAAAACCTAAAATAAAAACTAAAATATGTAGAATTGTTAATTTTTGTTTAGGAATTTTAGATATATTTTTGGTGCTTAGAAGATTGAATGGAGGCTTGTTGTAGTTCTTGAGAAAAATTCTAAGGTCCAATTTGATTCCTAAGAAAATTAAAATAGATTGAACTTTAGTGAAGGACAAATTAATTGTTAAATTTTATTTATCGTTCAATTGAACAATAAATTATCTGAACTCATTTTCTTAAAAATTATAGGATCAAGACTAAAAACACTTGTTGCAACCATTATTTAAATTTAAATATGTATAAAAATTAATTTAAAATGAAAAATATTTGTAAGGATAAAAAATTTATTTAAGTTTAAATAAAAATATAATGTCATGCAAATATGAATAACTATCTTTTTATTGTGAATTTATAAGCATTAAGATGCAAGTTGGGAAAGAGAGAAAGTATTATAGTAACATGCCAATTATTCGTGGGAATTAAACGAAATTATATTTGTAGACTTAAGCATTTTTGTTATTCTAATTTAGGGGTAGTATTCGGATACGAAAAGATTACTAATGGCTTTAATTTTCTATTTTCATTATAATAAATATATAAAAATTGAAACTATAGCTATGAATGCAAATTTTAATTCGGTAACTTTTGTAAATAAAAAACTACTAAAGTGTAGTTTTAAGTTTTTTTAGGAAATAATATAAATATGAAAAGTTGTACAATTGTCAAACTTTAGATGTAAAAAAAACTTCCCTATTATCAAGGATCGGGATTTTCAAAAGTTAGAGTCTCCGCATTCACGCAGTCAGACGTTGGTGAATATTTGATCACGATCAGATAGTTCATATTCCATATTCAAATTCAGTATTTTTAATATGAACTACATTTTTTAGAACTGACCGGTTGAAATAGGACGGTCGCTATTTTTTAAGAGTGTGACTGCGTGAATTCATTGGACTGCAGTGACTCCAATCTCCTATTATCAAGGGCATATGTTGGAATAACTCTTGTGTCATTCCAATTTTTAAAAACACAAGTGTATATATTTTATAATAGATTGTTGATGCATTGGTCATTCAAAATGGCATGACAAGATACATATAATGTCTGTGACGATTTCCGAAAACAGTTTTCTAAATATCTTCTTCTTTTGCTCGAATTTGATGGCAACCTGACTTCAAATCAATCTTTGAAAAGGATACCAATTCTTAATAGTCGCCTTATTAAGTTGCCTTTCTTCGTAATCAACAACACTGGAGCTCCCCATGGTGATACACTTGGTTTAATAAATCATTTTCCAACAAATCTTCAATTTCTTCCTTGAGCTCATTCAATTCCGATTGTGACATCTAATACAGTTCAACCGAGATAGGTTTGATTCTTGGGTGTAGATCAATAAAGAACTTCACCTCTCTTAATAGTGGTAATCTGAAATCTCGTATGGAAATACATTTGGATATTCCATGACAAGCACCATGTCTTCTATTCTCACATCCATCTTCGCCCCTCCAATAGCCAATGACATAAACTATTTACCACCTTCTTTCAACGATTTCAACAAAACTCAAATTCTTTTAGTAGACCGATACCTAATAACTTCTGGCTCAGGAAAAAGTTCCAACTCTTGAGCATAATCCAATATCACATAGTGATACGATATCCAATCCATATCGAGAATGATCTTGAATGATTGTATGGGGAAACAAATTAAATTAACCAAGAAATCCCAATTATGAACAGTTGTTTGGCAATACAAAGAGACAGTATTTACGGTCAAAGTCTTAGCAGGGGTGGAAACAACCAAATGAAAAGTCAGGGAAGAAACAGATAGCTTCAGACGATTCAAACAATCCTTACCAATGAAGGAATGGGTGGCATCTAAATAAAAAAGTGCAGTCAGGGTGTTACATTCAATCTCACACTCTCTTTAGATCAAGTTGTTACATTGATTCCCAGCTTCACCACTCTATACAATAATCACGGCCTTTAGAAGTAGGATTAGTGACCATGGTTGCATTCATCGTCAACTCCACCTTTAGAGCATTGTAGTCCCTTGATAAATGCCTTGACTTCTAACAATTGAAACAAAGAAGACCCCTACGGTAGTAATCTTCAAGTCCCATTGACTCTGCAGCACATTTATCTCTTCTCTAAATCCCGAAGACTTTTCGCAGTAGTCTGTGCAACGATAGAAACAACCATGTTATTCATAACTTCATCCATTTGATCATCTCAGTTATGGTTGGCTCTCAGAGCAGCATTCTTCCATCTTGGAGGCATTGTTTCCTACAAAACCAATGACAATAAGTAATCACAATCACAGTTAAAAGAATTCCAAGAAAAACAACTTCCAGCTATATCACCAAGTCAACATACAACAATCATCAAACAAAAATAGACATGTTCTAACGACATACCCCGACAGATGACCATATAGAGAACTCCTAATCTATAGGGCAATCTAATATATAACCAGAGCTCTGATACCACAATGTAACACCTCGATATTTAAAAACATGAGTGTATTTTTTAAAAAATAAATATCACCCTCAATTATTAAAAGATGAAATCATTTTCTCTCAAAAATATGGAGTAAAATATTTTCTTTTAAAAATAACTCAAATAAAAGATACATCGCTCAACTAAGACGACAACAAAACATAAGTAAAAATATCATAAGTGACAGTAGGCAAAAGTAGTCTGAAATGATAATCCAAAGTATATAGATACTAGAAAATACATCGGAGCTATGAGACCAATCAAATCATTACTCACACCCTTGGGGTATTCTCACCAAACACCTATGCGTAAGTGCTACTATGAGAATGTTATTCCTCCATGGTGAAGTCAAAAAATGGAACATCGATCCATCCACAACACTGAAGGCCTCTCAGCGAACCCCAAGTCCTCGATGGCCTCCAATGGTCCAACAATGTTTTTTAATCCCAATCATGAAGTAGGGTCCCCTACTCGTGTAGTACCCTCAACCTCGCCTCCAACAATAGTCCCCGCATAAACTCCTACACCACTAGCTCTAAGCACCGAGTCTAAAGGTATAGGACAATCTACCTTCTAATGAGTAGTCCCTATATGAAACACTGCACCAACTCTACTACTAGTCACTAAAACCCTTCCCATATAGACTTCCCTACTTGAGACAGGGTCATATTCCTAAGTAGTTGTCTTAGGGCATAGCCCAAATTCCACAATAATTGTAAAGGGTCACCAACCAAAATTAACAAGTAGCATTTAACAAGTATAACATGGTATCAAGCGATAAATAAAGCATGCATAAATATACATATATATATAATCATATAACAAACATGACTCGTGTGACAAAGCACCCTAATGCAATGCTTATATACTAGTGCACATGATTCCGAAATTTGAAACCTCATTGAGGGGGCGTAAATAATAAATTTACAACCTCAAAAAATACTACTACTATCTACCAAGGTGTAGTCATAACAGACTAGCACAATTTACAAAAATGCAGTCACAACTGACTACCACGATCAATAATCCTCGTAAGGATAACATGGACCATCAACACTTGGAACCACCCTGTGGACCACATACTATGAAATGCATTAGCATACTCTAACTCATTCACATAAATTATTGTGTAAATGTAGCTATTAAAAGACTATTTTTAACACTCTCTAAACACTATTAATTTTTTAACACTTTTTCATAGAGCATACTCATGATATATTATCATCAATAAGATTCATAAGACATAGTAAACACATATGTTATCAATTATGAATACAAAATCACATCAAATGCATTTATCAGAGATTTCGAAACATCAAACACACAAGTATATTCCTACATGCAATCTAAAAAAATGGAATGACCCTTTACTTTGCAAGTGTTCCTAATTACAAGCATTGGTTCCTCTAAGTTCTCTGGTACCTTTAAGGAATCTTCTTAAGTTAAAACCAACACTTGACACTTTAAAACATAACCCTAATTTGACAATTTACCCCCAAAGTACCATTCTAGGGTTTGTTGGAATCAAGTTGGTTCTAAGTACTTAGGATTTTGATGCTTACAAATGTACTCAATGTAAACTTATTTTGTACTTTGAATTATTAAGTTAAATGCCCCAGAAACTGAAGGAAACAAAAGCAGAGATCAAAGGATTCCAGAAAAATGAATTCTGGATTGACCAGAAGATATCCAGGAATGTCAAAAACATGACCAGAAGATATCTTTGATGGCCCAGATCAGAAGGAATAAAAATCAGAATGAAACACGGATCATACCATTGGAAAGCCTACCAGAAGGAGAGTTGTTCCAGACAAACAGGAATCAAATATCAATTTTATTCCAGAAGTTATTCTAACCAGAAGATGGCCTGGCAGTGAAAAATTACACAGCCCAGACTTGTTCCAGACTTGACCAGAAGGTATGTTTATGAGTCCAGAACAAGAGGATCAATCTAGATTTGGCCCAGACCATAAGATGGCATGATTCAGGGCATGGAACTAAGTCTAGAACAAAAGAAATGAGTTCCAGAATCAACCCAAACCTGGTCGAAAATCAAAGGTAAAATGTCCAAACTAAAATATTTTTTGATCAAGTTTATTTCAGTTTGTTCTAGACCAAATTCCAGAATCTGTCCAGATCAGAGTAAAAATATCCAGATCAATGGTTCAGAAATAATTTGTTGAGTCCAGTGATGGTCCAAATCAGAAAATCAGACCATGGCCCAGTGTTGGCCGAAATCAGAGGGACAGAATGTGCAAGTCCAGAAATGGCCGAGTCCAGAAGAATTCAGCATATCAGGCGCGCATCTAGGTTGGCCGAAATCAGAAGATCAGAGGGTCAGGAAGTGTGGTCCAGGGATGGCCGAATTCAGAGGATCACAGCATATCATTTAGCTTGGACCAGATGTGGACTAGCGCTCAAAATTCTGATGGTCCAGAATTGTTCAACGATGGAGATTGCAAGTTATTTTAATTAAAGTGTTAAAAAGATTGGTTATAAAAATAAAGTGGAGTAAATTGGAATTCAGGAGCATTGGCGGGAACAACCAACAGATTTAATTGGCCTGTTATTTTGAAAGAAAATCTGAAGATATGTTTTTTATTTAAATAAAACCCAATTGGTCAAGTTATTTTTGGAAGAGAATCCAGCAAGATTCAGCTCGAATTTGATCATGGAAGAAACCCTAATTTTCATCTATAAAAGGAGGCTCAAGGCAGAATGCTCTGAATCGAAAATCACAAAAGAGTCATACACTTCCAAAGCAAACTCTCCCAAATTTTCATATAAGTCAATTGTGAGTTTCAGCTTTCAAGAAGCAAGTACTCGTGTTATTTTCTTTCCACTGTGTCAAATCTAAGTTGTTGAAGTAGAGTCTACAAACTAAGGGAGTCAGTAGGAGGTAGCAAGGTACTTAGCAATTAGATTCATAGTGTTGTGAATTCTTCTACAATCTGAGGTGTCAGATTGGCTGAAGACAGGAGTTGTTTTTCCTCAAAGAAGTCTAGGATTGTCAGACTATTTGAGAAGACTGACTTGGAGGGTCAGTAGCACGGTTGTAATTCAAGGTTTGAATTAGTGAAATCCTTCAAGGCAAATGGACTGGATGTAGCCTCGTTAACGGTGAACCAGTATAAAATCTGTGAGTTTTATTTTTATTTTTATCCGCTGCTAACTCTGTTTTAATTATACATCAAGTTTTGTTTTGAAAGTATTAAAACAGGAAAAGTATTCAAGTTAAGTCAAACACAATTCAACCCCCCCTTCTCGTGTTTGCACCTTCAATTGGCATCAGAGCTCGGTCTCAAGGCTGAGCACTTAACAGTGTTTGAGGAAAGGTCCAAGGGGTTCAATATGTCAGAAGAATTGGGAAACAACATCAACACACCACCACTGTTTGATGGAGAAAGGTTTGAATATTGGAAGGACAAAATGAGAAGCTTTGTCATATCTCAAGATCCTGAACTATGGAAGATGATAGTCAGAGGATACACTGCACCTTCTGATCCAGAAGATCCAACTAAGAAACTGGACATGTTTGATATGAAACCAAATCAGATTACACAGACTTCATCACAAGTCCAGAACCATGATGGTCAGTGCAATCACATTCAAGGAATTTGATAGATGCACAAATAAAGAAACAGCAAAGAGTATATTCGATAGTCTGGTTCTGACCTATGAAGGAACCAAGCAGGTTCAACAAACAAAGGCTAACATATTGGTCAGAAAGTATGAGCTGTTCAAGATGGAAGAGGATGAAGACATTGACACAATGTTCTGCAGATTTCAGACTTTGGTATCAAGACTGAAAGTATTAAACAAAAGCTATACCACTGAAGATCATGTCTGGAAAATTCTGAGAAGTCTACCAAAAAGGTGGAGACCAAAGGTTACTGCAATTCTAGAAGCTAAGGATCTGAGTACCTTGAGGTTGGAAGATCTGATCAGCTCCCTCAGGTCTCATGAAATAGAACTGGAAGAAGATGAACCTAAGAAGAAGAAGAATCTGGCTCTAAAATCGAAACAGAAGAAAGCTGCAAAGGCAGAATCAGAATCAGAGGATAGTGATAGTGACTGTGATGATATGGCATACTTAACCAAAAAGATCGTTAAGATCTGGGAAAACAGAAAGAAAAGAAACTCCCAGAAGAAACATAACAGCAAGGAAGATTCTGACAAGAAGAACATCATCTGTTATGGATGCAATGAACTTGGACATATCAAGTCAGAATGTCCAAATCTGGAAAAAGGAAAACAGCACAAGAAGAGTTCCAGACACAGAAAGAAAGGTCTGATGGCTGCCTGGGATGTATCAGAATCAGAGGAAGAATCTTCTGATGAAGAAGAGGCAGAAACAGCAAAGATGGCTCACATTAAGTCTGCTTTTGGACCTCATAAAGGCACGAATTCCAGAAGGAAAACAGGCAGAAGGAAGAGTGATAGAAGCAGTCACTCAGGCAAGTCTGGAAGCACATCAGAGGAAACAATTTTGTCTCTGATGGCTCATACAAATTCAAGTTCTGGATACAGCTCTGGAACAGAATCAAAAGATGAAGACAGTGAGGTATTTTCTGATCTTACTAAATTTGAATTAATTGATACTTTAAAGGACTTGTTAAATGCAAATAACAAGATGTCTTTAAAACTGAAATCTCTTAGGGAAGATAAGAAAAATCTTACCAAAGAAGACCAAGTTTTAAAGAATCAAATTTCTGAGTATGCAACTGAAATCAAAGATCTTAAAACTGAAGTTGCAAGACTCAAGTCTGAAAACCAAACTCTGAAAAGTAATAATTGTTCCAATTCTGAGACTATTTGTAAATCTGATATGCATGAGCAATTTTTTCAAAGCTTTATTTCAAATGGAATGGAAAGAAGTAAGTATGCATCTATGATTTATGGAAACAACAACTCTGGAAAAAGAGGTCTTGGTTTTACAGAAACAAGTACTGAAAATAAAGCTGTTTATTCTGATGTTTTATGTATTGTCTGTGCTAAGAAAGGTCACTCTGAATTATCTTGTCCAATGGTAAAATCTGAACAAGATCAAAGAGCTATTAAGACTAACAAACCTGGACCCAATCAGTTTTGGATACCAAAAGATCAAATTGTCTATGTTGCAGATGTTCTGAGTAACCAGAAGGAGACACCAACAATGGTGCCTGGACAATGGATGTTGGCAATGCACAAGCAGAAGAAGGTTTATGTTCCAACATCTACCAAACCGAAGCCAAGTGACTCTGGTAGAAGAAGAACTGGTCAACACAATCAGAACCAGAACCAGAATCATAGGAGGAACAGGAAATATCATAGACATCACTCGAATCAGAACAAGAACTGGAACCAGAATCAGAACTGGAACCAGTATCAGAGGAACAGGAACTGGAACCAGTATCAGAGGAACAGGAACTGGAACCAGTATCAGAGGAACAGGAACTGGAACCAGAACCAGAACTGGAACCAGTACCAGAAGCACAGAAACTAGAACCAGAACTGGAACCAGTACCAGAAGCACAAAAACTGGAACCAGAACCAGAACTGGAACCAGTATCAGAGGTACAGGAACTGGAACCAGAACTAACACTGGAACCAGAACCAGAACAATAGGCACAGAAACTGGAACCAAAATCAACACTGGAACCAGAATCAGAATCAGTACCAGAACCTGAACAGGTATCAGTATCAAAGGTTGAGGTATGATCATCAGAACTACTTTAATTATCAGAATCAGTATAATTACAAGAATCACCACATGTTCCAGAATCACCAGAGGAACATGGTATATGAGCCAAAGCAGAAATATCAGAATCAGGAGAGTTCTTCAAAAACTCCAGTGAGATTCATCAAGACTACAAACCTGGAAGGGAATTCAAATTCCCTCATCCAAACCATGTAATCTCAGAACATATAGATTAGGAATCTGAAAATCAGAAGCAAGAGGATTTTCAGAACTGAGGCTACATCTTGCAGTTAATACTATTATTATTTAATATTTATGTTTATTGTGATAACAAGAAGCTTGATCTTAACAAATCAAAGCTAGATAACTGTTCTGCAGGTTTTCAAATTGTCAGAGGAACCAGGTGATTCACACGAATTGAACACCTCAGCAGAAACAGCATTCCAGTGGTTTCAAAAACAAACAGAAACCACGAGAAGCAGAATTAATGGTTTGGCTGTATTGAGTTAAATTTTAAAGTATTTGATTTGCATTATATAATATGACAAACTGCTTGATCTTGACAAATCAAAGCAAGATAAAAATAGTGCAGGTTCACCAGAACCAAAGGGAGCAGAAGCAGAAGTAGAAGAAACAGAAGTACCTAGAAAGGTAGGGGATACAAGCAAGTCAGCAACACATGACAAATCTTCAAAAGATAAATCTGATCAAGTCATAAACAGCCAAGATAAGTCATAAGAGAAATCTGGATATTTACCAGAATCTAAAGTTGTTACAGATTCACCAAAACCAGAAGCTGATTCATCAGAATCAGAAGCTGATGCGAACCAAGCATTGTTGATGAAGTTTTGGCAGAGGAAGGTTGGATACTTGCAATGCAAGAAGAGCTGAATGAAATTCAAAGGAATGATGTTTGGGATCTGGTATCGAGACCAAACAGAAGCATTATTGGAACCAAGTAGGTATTCAGAAACAAATTCAATGAAAAGGGTGAAGTTGTAGCTCAAGGATACAGTCAACAGAAAGGTATGGATTACACTGAGACTTTTGTTCCAGTTGCCAGGTTAGAAGCATTTAGAATTCTTTTATCATTTGCTGCTAATCATAATATAATGCTGTATCAAATGGATGTCAAAAGTGCATTCTTAAATGGCTACATAAGTGAAGAAGTCTATGTCAAACAACCCCCTGATTTGAAAATTCTGATTTTCCAGACCTTGTTTTCAAACTTAAAAAGTCTTTATATGGTTTAAAACAAGCACCAAGGGCATAGTATGACATACTTAGTAACTTTCTGCTTAAGAATGAATTTAATAGAGGCCAGATTGATAATACACTATTTAGGAAATCCATTAAACATGATATTCTGATTATTCAAGTTTATGTTGATGATATCATATTTGGATCAACTAATGGCACTTTGTGCAAAGAGTTTTCTGACCTAATGCAGAAGGAGTTCCAAATGAGCATGATGGGAGAACTTAAGTTCTTCCTGGGAATTCAGATTCATCAAGGAAAATCAGGTATACTCATTCACCAATCAAAATATACCAAAGAACTTCTCAAAAAGTTCAAGATGAGTGACTGTAAGCCAATGGCCACCCCCATGCACCCAACCTGCTCACTTGAGAAAGATGAAACCAGCCAAAAGGCAGACCAGAAAACATAAAGAGCTGGAAATGAAACGTATAAGTGGCAACTGCACTTTGTTCTGTGATAACACTTCAACCATAAACCTAACCAATAACCCTATCTTACACTCTAGAGCCAAACACATTGAAATAAAACACCATTTCATTAGGGACCATGTTCAAAAAGGGACTTTGAGCATCCAATTTGTGGACACATCAATGGGCTGATATCTTCACCAAGGCATTACCAAAAGATAGGTTCAAGTTCATCAAGAAGCATCTCAGCATGACCTCTATATCTGACTAGCTCAAGTAGTCATCTTAGGAATTTTTAAATTTCATGTTATTTTATTTTCTGTTTTTATTTCTGTACTTTGTAAAGAAAATCAAAAAAAATAAAAAAATAGCAGGACCACTTTTTGGCTGATGACAAAAAGGGGGAGAAAGAGAGAGAGAGAGAAAAAGAAGAAATAAGTAGAAAAGGAGAGTTAAAAAGAAAGAAGGAGTGAAAAAGAAAGAGTGAAAAAGAGAAGGAGTTGAAAAGGAGAGGAAGCGTGAAGAGAGAATAAAGAAGGAGTTGAAAAGGAGAGGAGAAGAGAAGAAAAGAAAGAGTGAAAAAGAAAGAGTTGAAAAGGAGAGGAAGCGTGAAGAGAGAAAAAGAAAGAGAGAATAAAGAAGGAGTTGAAAAGGAGAGAAGAAGAAAAGAAAAGAAAGAGTGAAAAAGAAGGAGTTGAAAAGGAGAGTATCAGACTTAGGGGGAGAGATTGGTCTGAGGGGGAGTAATTCAAGTTTTCGAATTATAAGTTAGCAAAATAAGTTAAGGTTTTGTCATCATCAAAAAGGGGGAGATTGTTGGAACCAAGTTGGTTCTAAGTACTTAGGTATTTGATGCTTACAAATGTACTCAATGTAAACTTATTTTGTACTTTGAATTATTAAGTTAAATGCCCCATAAACTGTAGGAAACAGAAGCAGAGATCAAAGGATTCCAGAAAAATGAATTCTGGATTGACCAAAAGATATCCAGGAATGTCAAAAACATGACCAGAAGATATCTTTGATGGCCCAGATCAGAAGGAATAAAAATCAGAATGAAACATGGATCATACCATTGGAAAGCCTACCAGAATGAGAGTTGTTCCAGACAAACAGGAATCAAATATCAATTTTATTCCAGAAGTTATTCTAACTAGAAGATGGCCTGGCAGTGAAAAATTACACAGCTCAGACTTGTTCCAGACTTGACTAGAAGGTATGTTTATGAGTCCAGAACAAGAGGATCAATCTAGATTTGGCCCAGACCATAAGATGGCATGATTCAGGGCATGGAACTAAGTCCAGAACAAAAGAAATGAGTTCCAGAATCAACCCAGACCTGGTCGAAAATCAAAGGTAAAATGTCCAGACTGAAATATTTTTTGATCAAGTTTATTTCAGTTTGTTCCAGACCAAATTCTAGAATCTGTCCAGATCAGAGTAAAAATATCCAGATCAATGGTTCATAAATAATTTTTTGAGTCCAGTGATGGTCCAGATAAGAAAATCAGACCATGGCCCAGTGTTGGCCGAAATCAGAGGGACAGAATGTGCAAGTCCAGAAATGGTCGAGTCCAGAAGAATTCAGCATATCAGGCGCGCATCCAGGTTGGCCGAAATCAGAAGATCAGACGGTCAGGAAGTGTGGTCCAGGGATGGCCGAATTCAGAGGATCACAGCATATCATTTAGTTTGGACCAGATGTGGACTAGCGCTCAAAATTCTGATTATCTAGAATTGATCAACGATGGAGATTGCAAATTATTTTAATTAAAGTGTTAAAAAGATTGGTTATAAAAATAAAGTGGAGTAGCATGGAACTCAGGAGCATTGGCGGGAACAACCAATAGATTTAATTGGCCAGTTATTTTGAAAGAAAATCTGAAGATATGTTTTTTATTTAAATAAAGCCCAATTGGTCAAGTTATTTTTGGAAGGGAATCCAGCAAGATTTAGCTCGAATTTGATCATGGAAGAAACCCTAATTTTCATCTATAAAAAGAGGCTCAAGGCAGAATGCTCTGAATCGAAAATCACAAAAGAGTCATACACTTCCAAAGCAAACGCTCCCAAATTTTCATATAAGTCAATTGTGAGTTTCAGCTTTCAAGAAGCAAGTACTCGTGTTATTTTCTTTCCACTGTGTCAAATCTAAGTTGTTGAAATAGAGTCTACAAACTGAGGGAGTCATTAGGAGGTAGCAAGGTACTTAGCAATTAGATTCATAGTGTTGTGAATTCTTCTACAATCTGAGGTGTCAGATTGGCTGAAGACAGGAGTTGTTTTTCCTCAAAGAAGTCTAGGATTGTTAGACTATTTGAGAAGACTGACTTGGAGGGTCAGTAGCACGGTTGTAATTCAAGGTTTGAATTAGTGAAATCCTTCAAGGCGAAGGGACTGGAAGTAGCCTCGTTAACGGTGAACCAGTATAAAATCTGTGAGTTTTATTTTTATTTTTATCCGCTGCTAACTCTGTTTTAATTATACATCAAGTTTTGTTTTGAAAGTATTAAAACAGGAAAAGTATTCAAGTTAAGTCAAACACAATTCAACCCCCCTTCTCGTGTTTGCACCTTCAGGGTTTTCCCCACTTTATTCACTAAAAGGTTTGTTTCAAAATTCATTTAAGAATTAACAGTCACAAAAAATTTTGTAACTGAAATCCTTTTTGAGATAGATAAACCACACTTGTTTCTTTTAAAAATAAAAGATTATGACTTTCTTTTTGTCTCTTTTATTTCCTTAAAAAAATTTCCACATAACCTCAAAGTCTTCAATTTTTTCTTACAATAGCAACAATTATAAAAAAATTTCCAAAGTTCAACATTCACATTTTTTTTATTAACATTTTCAAACCTTAAAATTTTCAACAACAGTTTAGGTAAAAACTCTTTAGGTTTTAAACCCTCTTCAAATCCAAGATCACAACCTAATATTAGAAAAACTGTGTTTAGCATTGGCCAAAAGCCCACGATAAAAGGCAAAAGATGGACGCTAACACCATTTTATCATCGATGTCGGGGCCTTGGCTAAAAGACCTGAAACTAAATCTTAGTTTCGGCCATACGGTATTTGACGCTGCATTAGCGTCGGCCTGGCCCAAGAAAATATGAAGCTATTAGAAAATTAATTACATCTAACGCTAAAGCCAACTATTTGAAAGTCCATGATGGATCAAATATATCGTCGGACAATCGACACTAATGTCAACTTCATAAACGTCAACTACAACATCTAGTGTCAGACGAAACGACTCTGTAGTAAAAATTTAAATTTGACTCGAAAATGTTACTGTGGGTGTAGCCGATGCTACAAATCATTTTTTTTCTGTTACTAATTGTACCTTTTGTTTTGCACATGATATTTGTAATTGTTAAAAACAACTATAACACATCAAATTTTCCGGTCATAATGCATTAACATAACCAACATAGTTTTTACAAAAAGGTTTGTCCTCCAACCAACTACAAAAAGGTAACCATCTAGTGACTGTATTTAACAAGTTAAAAGAACAAAATCATTCATTTTTATGGAGTGACTGATCATCTAAGTCATCATCATAATGAGGATGTGAAGGAAGATGGTTGGCAGTGTATGATCCACCAGTTGATCGATGCTCCAAAGCGTCGATGTGGTCTACAAACAATTGCCTTAATGCATCAAAATCATTCTCTAATTTATGTGCACACTTGTTAGCATCTTTGGCACCTTGAGCAGCCACTTGAGCATGGGCTATAGCATCTTGAGCCGTTTTCTCAGCTCTAACTCTAGCTTCCCTCTCCGCTTCCAAAGAGATTCATGTCATGGACCTAAAACGATTTTGGGATTGTTGGGTAAGAGATGTGGACCCTTGCCTGAGGTTGACATACAAGTCTCATGTGCTACAAACTCAACCACGAGTACAATCTCATGGAGACTTCATCCATAACTGAAGTATTGTCATTCCATCTACCTCTTGAACACCAGCTACATCTTTTTCGCTAATATGTATTTGTATTTCCCTTAAATTTTGTTGAAATGTTCCCTGCCCAATAGGACAAAAAAGGTACTTAAACTAGCAAAATTAATGTTAAAAAATACATAAACCAATAACTTACATAGGTATTCTATGCACAACTATCAAACCCAAGCACCATATTTATTCTTGTGAGTTTTCAAAAATAACTCATCAGAATGCAAAGCTCTTTGAAGATTATGGAACTGCAAATTAAATCAAGATTAGTAGACCACACATAAGATTAAGGGATTGCAAATTAAATCAAGATTAATAGACTACAAATTAGCTTATGGGACTGCAAGTTAAATCAAGATCATGTACTCTAATGTATTCATTAATTGTTCAAGACATGCATATTTCAACTATTGCAACCTAATGTAATAAGGTTTTGAAATCTAAGGTGTACATCACTACTGCAAAGAAGACAATAAGTATGAATTTATTAATTACAAGCTTATGTAACACATCAACATGAGGTATGGACAACCCCGCCTCTTGTTAAAGCTCGATTGGTCTTATTTTTCTTAGAGACCTTCTTGAATTCTTCACCTTCCCAATATGCTTGAAAACGAGTAAACTATCATTTTCGTCCCTGAAAATGTAGGATGTTGGCATTTTGGTCCTTGACTAAGCTATAACTTCAAATTAGTTATAGAATGATCAAAATAGTCCTTGAAAGATACAACTTACTACTATAGAAGTTCCTGAAAGATACAACTGACTTTCAAAATAGTCTACAACCATTATGGTGTCAGAGACTAAATTGATTGACGTTGTAATAATTTGAGGACTAATTTGAATTTTTGGCTGTTAAAGACTAAATTGACAGTGTCTTACACTTTCAAAGACTAAAATGATGGATTACCCCCTTGAAGACCAATTCATGCTTTCTCACCTATCCAACTAGGTCGGGTCCCTTTCTTCCTCACTTTCGTAAGCATGTTTGTGAGGCATTTAGCGCACTTTGGTTCATACAAGTGCTTGACAACGTTATGATCACGAGGATCCCTTTCTTTCTCACTTTCGTAAGCATGTTTCAACATCTTAGACTTCACTAAATTTGAAGAAAATATGATATAATAATAGTTCTATTGAATAAGATTCTTTGAGTCTTTATTTGACGAACTTTGTCATATTTGATTGAATTGCAAAAATTCTTTTCTAAAAACTAGTTCAATCAAATTTCAGTTTTTCTTATTCATGTTCATGTTGAATTTTGTGTTTTTATTACATATATCATCATCGTATAAATTCAAATATCCTATGAGAATAATCAAATGAGTCTAGAACATTAAAAAAATTTAATTTCCACTATGCAACTTGAAATTTTTCAAAAGTTTCAAACTCTATTCAAGCCCCCCTATAGAGTTCATTGTAGACCACTTCGTAAGTAAAAGAGAAAGGGTATTAATTTTAAAGTGTAGGAACAATGTTTTAAAAGTATCACAATTCAATCCCCCCATTTTGTTGTCAATATTCATTCCACTACAAACAATCCCTCAAACCTTAGGTGTAATTGAACAGTTCATTAAAACCATGCATATCATGGAAAAATACTTTGAAAAACATGCATCATGAAAAATGTAAAATGTTCCATTTAAAAATCAGTTTTTTGGAGCTTGATTCGAATCAACTCTATGTCTGATTCAAATCATATCAGTAAAATTATGTTCGTTCAAATTACCCTCTAAAAAAAATATTTAAAATGATCCAAAACAAAACTTTCTAGACCTAGATTTGAATTATATAAGTGACAACACGTTGATACAAATCAACCTATATATGATTCGATTCTCCTTGTTGTTTTTGGGTGTTTTTTACTACATCAAAAGTGGTATGTTATTTCCATTATAAATATTCTTCACCCACTTTCTTTCTAATGTAACATTCATTTTATAAAGCTATCAAAATTTATTCATTCAAGATCACTTTAAAAACTCTTAGTTAACATTTTTGTTTGAGTCTGAGTCGTTGTTTGTGAGATTCTTAACGAAGTTGAGCTTTGTAGTTTGAATGTTCAATTGATTGTGAGATTGATTGATAGGATTTCGTCATCTACAATTATTTGATCAAGATTTATAGAAGATTTGATCAAGATTTATCTACAACAAAATATGAACAAAATCAATATGAAAAATTTACAAACTCAATATGAACAAAATACAAACAAAATCAATCTAAAGAATGTACAAATTCAATCTGAAGAAGATACAATTCAGAATTAAACAAGGACTAAAGTGAAGTCCAAATTTTAACTATAAGTAAATACTCAACGCTGAAGAAGAAGAAGAGCATTGAAACTCAGAAGAGAGTAGAAGAACTCAAGCTCAAATTCAAAATTCATCTTAGAGTTCAAAAAGAGAAACACTTGTTCAAATGAGAAATATTTTCTGAGTGTTCTTTTCTTATAGTGTGAGAGTTATTATTATTATTATTATTATCAGGTTTGTTAGAAGCAAGCACTTAAAGTTCCAATCTTTTGTATCCAACTCGATAGTGGTTTAGTTCCTTCTTCAATCTGGGGTTGTCAGGTTTTTAGGAGAAGACTTGGCTTGTAGGATTAAGGTGGTTAGCTCCTCAAAAGTCTGGGGTTGTTAGGTTGTTTGGGAAGACTGGCTTCGAAGATCGGGTGTTTTGTAATTCAAGGGGACTGGATGAAAGTCTTCTGAATAAGGGGACTGGATGTAGCCAAGTTAATGGTGAACAAGGATAAATCTATGTGTCCAATTATTTATGCTTTCATTGTTTACTGGTTCTGGACCCAATTGCTTCTTATCTAAGTAATTCATAAAAACCAACAAGCCTTCATCAAATTAGCAAAAAGTTATCAACTTTGGCAAACACAATTCAACTCACCTTCTCGTGTTCGCACCTTCAACATTAAACTACCGAGCCACTTACACTGGATTGGCGACAAGTATCCATCCCCCAAGTGGTAGTGGTTGTGACTAGTTCACACAAGAAGGCCATTATGGGAGGCCTTCCGAGGGAGTTAGGATTTTCAAGGAGAAGTCTCCATTTTCATAAGGTTTGAGTATGTGATCCACACCACAAAGATCTAGCCCCAGTCGTTGAGATGGTAAATTTTTGCGACTGACGCTTGTCTAGTACTTCTATTTCTTTTGTTTCACTTTATTTGGTTACATAGTGTTTCAAATCGTTGTGTAAGACCTTTTGGTATCGCTTGCGATTTGTCCAAACTTCTTGATATTTTTATTTCGTTATGTTTTGTTTTCTTTTCAATGGTTATGTAGAAGTGGTGCTTCCATGGAACACAAGACATGATTATATAATATTATGTGTGCTTTCTTTTGATATATGTTTTAAGTTTTAAATTTATTTCTTTTTCTGCAACTATCAATAGGTTGGTTTCACGAGTTTCACTGATGTACACAAATATTTGAGAGCAATTACAATACACTAAGTATAGTTTCTTCACACATTTATTTTTTCACGTTTTGGAACATACAATTTATTCATGGGACACATAATTGTCACTAATCAATTATTAATTTAGTATTTATCTATATCTTCTAAATAAAATGAGAACAATTTTAATATAATAATCATAATTTATTATAAAAGTCATACATAGAACAACTGTTTGTTACTAAAGAATTAGTTAAAATTAGTGTCATTTTAATTTCATCAACATAAATATGAGAACAATTATAATACGCTACGATTATTTTTTCACACATTAATTTTGTCACGTTTTTCTAGAAATAACTCACTAACGAAGTCGTTGCAGTGTATAGTTCATACAGAGAACAAATGTTGGTCACTAATTAATTAGTTAAATTTAACATTTTTTTATATGAGAACAATTATAATATACTAATTATAATTTATTATTAAACATAGGCAAGACAAGGGTTTGTCACTAAAAAATTAATAAAAATTATTGTTTTTTATATGAGAAAATTATTATTGTCTTTTATAATTTTGTTGACATAAAAATAAAAACAATTAGAATTGACTAACTATAATTTTTCGACACTTCATTTGTTTTTTGTATTGTTATTCTTAAAATGAATTAATAAAGAAGTTAATAATTCATACACAAGATATATTAGTATCACTATTCAATTAGTTCAATTTAATCATTTTATATCTTCTAAATAAAAATTATAATAAATATAATATACTAATTATAATTTATTATAAAAATTAGTGTTTTTTTTAATATCGTCGATATTAAAATAAGATCAATTATAATAAACTAACAATAATCTGTTCGCTTTTTGAGAATGAGTTAGTAAATAAATTATTGAAGCAAACAATTCATACACAAACAAATACTTGTCGCTTATCAACTACTTCAATTTAGTATTTTTTTTTATTTTCTAAATAAAATAATAATAACTATAATATAGTTATTATAATTTATTATTAAATTATACATGATGCAAATATTTCTCACTCATGAATTAGTTAAAATTAGTTTTTTTAAATATCTATAACGATTCTTGATTTAAGCCATTGAAAATAGAGAAATAGAGAAAACAATTAACTAGTGTAAAATAACTAACTAGATGGTGTAATTAACTAACTAATTTAACAAACTAACCAAACTAAGATATCTAATATCCTATGAAGCTAGAACATGTTAATACACTTTGAGCTTGATAAATCTCAAGAAATAAATGCCAGAAAAGACATCGGCTAAAAGAAATTTGTAATGCAGAAAATTCTTTGGTTAAAAGAATTTGAAACGCTGAAAATTTATTAGCGAAAAAATATGACTTTTGTGTTTGACTATCCATATTATGAATAGAAGCTAATATGGATAGAATATGAAATGCCAATTAAGGCTAGAATGAATGAAATTGTACTTAACCATCCAATATATAATTTTTTTTTTGGGTTAGAAGATGAAATGCCAATACGGCTGAAAAGAATGAATTTTGCTTAATCATCTATTTATATATAGACATAAACTAGAATCCCAATTAAGACTAAAAGAAATAATGAATTTTGTAGAATGTCAATTAAGACTAAAATAACAAATGAATTTTGTAAAATGTCAATTAGGTTAATTATAAAAGAAGAAGAATAAATATATCACCAAATTTTTGGTGTTCTTGAAAAACTTTGATAAATCTTGATCATAGAACCCAATCAACAATCTTGCATTGTTCAATCCCATGTCTTAAGTATTTGTTTTTACTAGATTTTGATGTTTAAATTGAAGATTCACTTGAAATGTTCCATTACATATTTGAATTTGGAGGTTGATGATTGTGCTTTCCATTGTGGCAAATTATATCCCCTCGACCGTAGAAATATGATGTATGCACTTAAAATAATTTCATGGAAACTCGCCAAAATGAATTGAAATCTTGATCACTTGATTTCGTTATTGTTATTTGTGTTTCGAGAGAATGAATGTTGAATTGGGGATGAAGCACTAGAGTGTTAATGAAGAAAGATTGTAATCGAGGAGGAAAAAAATGCTTCAATAAAACTATTCTCAAGAAAATATTGAGATGGAAAGCATATAGCAGAACAATTATGTTATGATACTATATTGCGATTCTTGATTTAAACCATTGATAAGTGAGAAAAGGAGAAAAGTAAGTTGAATAATATTGATAATTGAGTGAATTATTTACATCAAGGGTTACATAGACTAACTAGTGTAAAATAACTACTAGATATGTAACTAACTAACTAAACTAAGGTATCTAGTAATATCATTGATATAAAATTGAAAACAGTTCTAATATATTTGACCACTATATATTTTTGACAGTTCAATTTGTTCACTTTGGTTTTTTTAGAAATGAGTCACTAATAAAATCGTTGATGCGTATAATTTATATAAGAGAAAAATATTTATTATTAATTTTTTAGTTTCATTTCGTAATTTTTTTGATATTTTCTTAACAAAAATAAAAATTTAAACGCAAAAGTTATCTAATTCATAATCATAACTTATTTTTGGAACCATACATACAATATTAGACAATAAATTAGTTGATAATTTATAGTTTATAATTGATAGCTGATGAACTAGCTGATATCTAATAACATGATAGACTAATTAAAGTATTTGGTAAAGTTAAGTGTTCAACTAGCTTAAAATGCAAAATAACATATAAAAAACATTCTTAATTATCAAGTAATTTTAAAAAAATTAAAGGTTGACAAAATTTATTTTTATTAATTGATTTATTTAGCTAATTTATTTATTTTAAATTATAATGAATAAATTATTTTAAACTATTTACTTTAAATTATTATTTATTTAAATTATTTTAAATTTAAATTATTCATTTAGCTAATTTTATTTATTTTAAATTATAGTAAATAAGTTATTTTAAATTATAGATATAGCTAGTTGATCTATTTGAAATTATAAAAATTAAATTTTAAAGGGTGAAAAGGATTTTGATTAAAATAATGAAGGTGTAATTGATAAAAAATAAAATTGTTATAAATTGATAGTAAAATTACCGTTAACAAATACATTTTATATAACTTATAAATTATAAACTAATTGTTTGGTCTTGTTAAACTGACTTTATTATATAAAAAATATATGGATAAAAAAAATTTCTTTAATCAAAGTACCGGGAATAACTAAAATTGATATTTTATAAAAAAAGTTGAATTTGTACGAAAAGACGCATCAATCTCAAGCAAGAGTTATAAACAAAGTTGATGAAGATTTCTATAAAAAAAAGAAACAGGTGATGAAGTTGTTGACGTGGCGTGGCCACAAATAGGGTGCACGAAAAGTTATGTGCAACTTACAGAATCCTCAAAATGAAAAAACGTTAGAAAATTAGTAGAAAAAATATCTATTACAAGCCACAAAAACTTGTGGCCAAGAATCAAAACCCGATGATGACGTGGCATGTAACTCTAGTTTAAACGGATCAAAATCCAATTCGTCGTACACTCCTCGTTCCCAACATTTCTCAATAATACCGAAGCACTAAAACATCTTTCAGTAACGAACACCTAAACCTGCAAACAACTTAAACCTTAATCGTCTCGCGCGTTTTTACTTTCCTTGTTTTTTTGTTTTGTTAGTGCTCTGTTTGGATAAATAAAAATGATTGAAAGTAAGGACCCTGCAATTAAGCTCTTCGGCCAGAATATTCCCTTTTTCGGGGAAGCTGAAGCTCTTACCATCCCGGGCAATCAAACTGCATCGCCGACGATAATGGTTGTAGAACAAGAAGAAAGAGATTTTGATGAATCAACGAATGAAGATGAAGAGAAAGATAAAGTACACTTTCTTTTTTAAATTAAAGTATCCTTGCGTGCAATTTTATGCACTAAAATTTGTTGTATAATTAGATTAAATACATGGGCCTTTGTTGCGCGAAAGTTATTTATATAGCGAGTGTATAGTGCAGCCGCTATAGATCGTTAGCTGCACCGTACAACAAACTAATGGTCTATGGCCGACAACATGATACCTCTTGTGGTAAAGGAGCCATGTTACTAATGAGTCTTTTGTTTAACCTTTTTTATCCATTTATAGTTTTGATTTTCCTTGTTCCAAAAATTACCTCTTTTTAGAAAATCTTTTTAGTATTTTCATTTTTTTGGAAATTTTCCATTTTGTTTACATTCCAGTTTTTTTTCTTCTAATTTAAAAAAAAAATATTGATGTGTTTTCCGATAAAAAAAAAATTAGGATCATATTTTGAAGTTCATTTTTTTAATTACTTCCGAAACAGAGTGCTGGAAACAGAATTGGTTAATATTTTGCATAAATTTCATATACTAGCTACTTTTAGGATTTTGTGATTTCTTTTCCTTCGTTAAGGACTGGAATTAACGTTTTGATTAAAAAAATCATTTACTTAATGACTAACCATGTAATAAAGAATATCACTCAAATATACCTAAGCAACCAGGGTATTTGTTTTCAAATTAAAATAAATTGACTCGTTCTGCCCAATTAACTGTAAATTATTCTACTTCTAATAAGTCTTTATGTTTATAATAATCTTTTTGGTGACTAATTTATTGACCTTGCTTATAGGAGTTACTGAATTTAATTTTTTTTAATTGCTTTTTGGATATAGTGTGTTCTGGGATAAGTTAATATCATATAACAAGGTACAAATTTTCAATTGGCAAAATATATATATCAGTTCTATCAGTTAGGTTAACTTTCTTCTAACCTTTTTTTTTCTTGATGTTCTTCTGGTTTGTGTTATAATGCAATTTAAATTCATAAGTTAATAAATTATGAGATGTTAATATGCCCAAAAAAAACAAAAATGTCTAAATTGATTGACAATTGAAGGGGCACATCACACCTATAATTCTTTTGATAACTATTTTTTTTTATGGTAAGGATGTTTCATATCAAATCATACTTCAACACTAAATTATGAGTTAAAAATGAGAATTATGTATTTATGTTCTTGGATGTTTATTTTTGGGTACTCAATTATACTAAGAGAAAACATTGTGCCAAATAAATAGGATCATGGAGCAGAGAAATATACCGAGAAAAAGAAAGAGACTGATCCTCCTCCAAATAACGCAGAGACCAAGAACAACAATTCTGCAACAACATTGGCTAAAGATATTCACAATCCAAATAGACCGTCAATAGACGAAGAAACCTCCATATCAGAGAATGATCAAACTGATGCAGCAACGACTAACCACAACAGTCAAGAGAAAATACTTAAAAAGCCCGACAAAATACTCCCATGTCCACGCTGCAACAGCATAGACACAAAGTTCTGTTACTACAACAACTACAATGTCAATCAACCGCGCTATTTCTGCAAGGCGTGTCAGAGATACTGGACTGCAGGAGGAACCATGAGGAATGTTCCAGTCGGAGCAGGGAGAAGAAAGAACAAGAACAATTCTTCCTCGCATTATCGACACATCATGATTTCTGAGGCACTTCAAGCAGCTAGAATTGTTGCTCCGAATGGAACTCATCATCATTCAAATTTAAAAATCAATGGTAGAGTCCTCAGCTTTGGATCGGATCATCCACAAATTTGTGATTCAATGGAAAATATCTCCAACCCTGCAGATAAAAAAGGTCTTAACAGCAACCGAAATAGCGAGTTTCATAGCCTTGAAGGAAGAAAGATTCCGGTTAGTAAGAGTCAAAATGATGGTCACAACTCAAGTGCATCTTCTAAAACAGTTTCAAATTCTATCGAGGAAAGTGGCAAAACCATGTCCCAAGAATCATTACCACAAAAAAATAATGGTTTCATTCCTCAAGTTCCATGCATTACTAGTGTTCCTTGGCCTTATCCTTGGAGTTCGGCGATTCCCTCGCCGCGTGCTTTGTGTCCTCCAGGATTTCCCATGTCATTCTACCCT
The DNA here is from genome assembly GCA_037974295.1 of Cicer cuneatum. Classification (NCBI taxonomy): domain Eukaryota; kingdom Viridiplantae; phylum Streptophyta; class Magnoliopsida; order Fabales; family Fabaceae; genus Cicer; species Cicer cuneatum. The sequence continues at coordinate 31,281,334 of JBBPBO010000004.1, read as the reverse complement.
GCTGCTTTGTGGAATATTCCTTGGTTTCCCTCTCATCCATCCGATACAAATCCAATGTCTCTGAACTCTAGTCCGAATTCTCAAACACTCGGGAAACACTTGAGGGATGATGATAATGACGACAACTTAGCTAAACAAGACCATTTACAAAAAGAAGAATCACCAAAACAAAGAAACGGGTGTGTTTTGGTTCCAAAAACGTTGAGAATTGATGATCCAAGTGAAGCTGCAAAGAGTTCTATATGGGCAACACTTGGAATTAAAAATGAATGTGTCAGTGGGGGAGGTATGACTAAGGCATTTCAATCAAAGAAAGATGGAAAAAAGCATGTTGCTGAAACCTCTCCAATGTTAAGGGCTAACCCTGCAGCTTTGGCTAGATCCCTTAATTTTCATGAGAGCTCTTAAATAAGTAAAACCCTTTTGTTGTGTTTGAGAATTGAGGTTAGTCACTTCTTCTCTTCAGACAATGACCATCTTTCATCAATTGGTATGAAGTGAAGTTTGGTAGTTTTAACACAAGAAAAGGGAACTAATTTTGTCTTTCTTTTCATGTGACACTATGAATAGATGTCTTTTTTATGTTCTTAGTTTGTTAGGTTTGCATTGACGTACATATAAATATATGTTGAAATAGTGGCTAGAGATGGGAAACATCTTTACTATGTATAAAAACTCTTGAGGTACTGTATTCTCTTATGATAAAGGAAAATGGGATTTCATTTTTTTATGTTTTGGTTCATTTATAGAGAATCAATGCATGTCATGGTTAATTTAGAATTTCTCTTAATTTATGAACTTCAAAAGAGGAATCTCCTTTATCCAAAAGTGTTTTTTTTTTATAAAAAAAATGTGACTGATAAAGAAGCGAAAGTAAGGCACTATTATAAAGATGGACTAGAATATAACCCGCGTATTGTATAAATGTAATTTGTAAAAAAAAAAATTTAATGTAAATTTTTTGAAAGTTAGAATGTGATATTTATGGGGTATAAATGTATCAATATGATCGGAAAATATTTCAATATTTATAATTTTCTTAGTTTATAAGAATAATTGATCATGTAACAAAAGAATAAATAGAATGAAAACAATTAAAAAATTTATAATAAAATATGATTGATTTTCACTATCATAAAATATGATACATTTTATTTTGTTTTAAACATTCAATAATTATATAATATTTTCTTTCTATAAAAAGCAGAATATATATTTTTGTAAGCATTAGTTTTTATATATATATTTTTTTTTTTACTTTTATCTTGAATGTACTATTATTTGTTTTTTTAACTAACTGAATGAACTATTATTTCTTGTATTTATGTTTTGTGTCTCATTTCCACTATTTCCACTTAAGTTTTGAATAACTAATTTTAATTTGAGGTGTTATACCACATATTTCTTTCAAAAGATATTTTGATTTATCCTTAATAGAATACATATTTTGTAAGCATTGGATTTTATATGATTATTATTTTTATCTTTTTTTCCTTTTTATATTGAATGTACTATTATTTCTTTTTTCTTTTTTGACTAACTGAATGAACTATTACTACTTATATTTTATGTTTTGTGTCTCATTTCACTTAAGTATTGAATAACTCATTCTTAACCAGAGGTGTTATGCCACATGTTTACTCCAAAGATATTTTCATTTATCTTTTCGGAGAGTGTTTATAATGGACAAATTCATAGTATTATTTATTCTTTACGACAAAAATACGAAATAATATTGGAAATGATAAGGTGTAACTATTTAATTTTGATAGTTTTATTGTTAAATGAAGCTTCGAGAATATTTAATTTAGTATATTTTTTTTAAAAAAAATAGTCTTTGGTGTTTTTTTTTTTTTT
>JBBPBO010000004.1:31196813-31279356 GCA_037974295.1 Cicer cuneatum | reverse complement strand
TTTGCAAAGGATTACTAATTTAAATGACTTTGTTTCAATATTTTTTATTTATTTTAATTTAAACTTCATTGGGTTGTTTGTGCATAAGTTTGATTATTGATTTTTAATATGTGATAATTATATTTATATATATTTTATGGTAATTTATGGTTGCTATATTTTTATTATTAAATATTAAAATATAATTAAAATATAATTAAAATATAATTAAAATATTGTGGTTTATTTATATATATGCAATGAATTAAAAAAGTAATTGACAGTCAAATTAAGTTTGTAATGGAAGATATTTTTTATTATTAGTTTTTTAATTATAGAGATATAGACAAAAAAAAGTAGAATAGGAAATAAAAAATGAATGAATTCTATAAGTGTCACGTCATACTATTGATTGATGTGATAAAATTAATGTTACATGACATATAAAGATGTGATGTATCAACGTAATAATTTGAGAGTTTATTTTAAAATGTTAATATATTGAAGTGAGAAAATCAATAATTAATACTTTGATTATTTTATTTATTTATTTATTATTTACTTTAGTCTTTAAATTAAATTATTTACTTTAGATTAGTCTTATCTTATAAAGCTACATAAAGAAATGAATCATCTCAATTTGATATTTATCGAGAAGCATGACAAAGTTTAACAGAAAGAGAAATAATTGAGAGAAAGTTTAAATTGTTTCGAATCGATTCAATGAAAAAAGTTGATTACAATTAATATATGGTAAACTTTATATAGTGATCGTAACAAACCTAATGAATCTTAACTAACTGGGATTCAATATTAACCAACTAATAAATACTTATAACTGACTTCAACTATATCTAACTACATCTGCAAGGTGGAAGTGTGTAATAATATTTTTTTAACTTGTGATGAACAATACAGTCAAAGAAAATACAAGGCAACTAATGAAAGACAAATTACAAGACAAAATATAAGTCGTAATCACATCAGCTAAACAAGAAAAAACTAATAAAGAAAGTCATAGCAGTCGAGGTTCATAACTCATCGAATTTTTGGACCTACTTTTGGGCTCATTTGAAAATATTTTGGTGTCTCTATGACACTTAGACCAATCAAATCAAGAACCCAAATCTTGCGAGATCATCAAATGTCCAATTTAGTCAATAAAGCTTAGTCACCATAGGGTAGAAGGGTAAAGAGCACATTTTTATTTTTGTCCCAATATTTTTTTCAAATTTAGTCCTATAAGTTCAATTTTGTTTTAAATTTGCTTATGTTGTTAGTGACTATTAAAAGAAGTTAACATGACGAACGAAGATGAGGCGAAAATAAATAAAAAACGTGAACTTACAGAGACGAAAATCAAATGAAAGCATATATTTGATTCTCGTAAGTTCACTCTTTTTTTTTCGTCCTTATAAGTTTGTGCTTTTTATTTATTTATTTTTGTTCCTTCTCAATTTGTCATCTCAATTTTTTTTAACAGTATTAAATAACAGGGACAATTTTAAAATAAAATTGAACTTACAAGGTTAAATTTAAAGAAAAAAAATTTACAAAGAAGAATATCAAAATAATGCTAATTTACATAGACCAAACATATATTTATGTCTTATTTATTTTATAAATAATTATCTTAAATATATTGTAAATAGTTTAGAATCTCTATTTTGGTTATCGAAGTAAATATATTGTAAATCATGTGTTCGAATATATTAATAATTATAGTGATTAATGTGAATATGATAATTTTAGTTATTATTAATATTTTTTAAAAGATTTTTACTTTAATTTATTTATTTGGTAAAGTAATGATCTTGAAAATAATAGTAATATTTTAAAAATGTAATTATATTTTAAAAAGTGTTAAAAATGAATTTAAATAATTATGAATTTAATTTTAATAAAAAAAGAAAATATAAAAATATATTGGGCTTAACCTATATATAGGTTGCTAGTTGTGACCAACGTGGCAACGTTTAAGTATATAATATGATAAGAGGAAAAAAACACTATTTTAGGTTCCGATAGGTGGAGAAAAAGGAAGACATACATAACCGAAAGAGATAGGTTGAGAAGCAGCGGTGCCGGTGGCTGCGTGAGAGGTATTTTAGGTTCCGATACCCGAGAATTATCTAAAAAACTTTTTCCATTTTTCAGTCAAAATTCAGTATTTTGTTTTGTTGTTTGAGTTAGTTAATTTAATACTTTTTTTAAATATCTTTGGCTATCCTAATATCTCTATATATGAAACCCTCTATTTTGCACAGTTGTTTTTCATTGTAAGTTCGATTTTGAGTGAAATCAATGACAAAATGACCATGTAAATAGTGACTATATTATCTAGTGATTATGCTTTTGAATTAGGTAAGTCTCCTTGATCCAATTTTGAAACTAACCTTTTAGAGAGTCGTCTCATATTTTATTGTTGACGTTTACACATAAATTATTGAGTTGTTTCGATGGGAAGACGAGAAGTCAAATGAACATAAGTTTTACACTTGTTGACTCAAATTAGCGTGTGAAAGTGTGATGTGGATTTGAGTTGCTTACACACAAGATGAAAGATCTACCAAGTGATTTATTGAATTGAAGTAATAAAATAAAAGGGAAAAGAAAGAAATAAAAATGAATTAGGTTGAGAATATGAGAAAGGATGGCGCTACGATATAAAAGATTGATAATTCAATGAGTGAGGAATCGCCACAATGGTAAGGAAGCCATTGATAATTCAAGCAAATTCTAATCTAATAACTCAAAGAGGAGACACATCTCACTCACTATTCTTATTAGAGAAATTCTAATTTATTTCAAACTTATCCAAAATGAGACTTTGGCAAGGTATTTAAATAAGGATTTACTTATTTCTAAAATGGGCCAAAAGGCAATTCTCTAGACCTATATTGGGCTTACACCACTTAACTAAAATTGTTACAATTCAAATTAAACACAAATAAAACTAAAAACTATTATTAAGTCTTGACTTGAAATATTATTTGTCTTTTCCTCCTAATTAGCTCATTTTAGGTCTTCATCATTCCCTCCTTCTTAGAAGAAATTCGACCTCAAATTTAGCTCAATCATAACTTACAAGAAGAAAAACACAAGTCAAATATATGAAAAACAATATTAACGCTACCACCGGGATCAAATGGAAATTGTGAAAAACCACCAAATGTGCCAAGTAGGCGAAGCACAACTCCATTTTTTGCATTTAACAATCCAACATATTCATTTTCAATATAAGGAGTTTTCAAGATAAAGATAAAATTATACCTCTTGAAATTGACATTAAGTACCAATGGTACCTTCCTCGGATTGGGATTGGTGACACACAAGAATTTACTTTGTATTTCCAAAGGTTTTAAAGCAAGTTGAGCCTCATGGACATTCTTCATCATAAATAAATGAAGGTTCTTTTTGAAACAAGACAAGTCCCTCAATCAAATTAGGAGTATCATATGGAAGTTTAAAAGATTTCCCAATAACTGAAGAGTAAGGAGACGTGTAGTAGTGCAACTATCAACTAATTCCACATGCAAATATTCACTCTCCATAGAAAATCTCAAAAATATTAACTTTATTTTTAACACAAGAGTAAGTATTCAAGTTAGCAAACAAATGTTTTTTAAGAATCTCAACACATTCTTCAAATTTTTTGTCATGAACCAATTTTACTTTAGAACACACAACAACACATTTATTAAGAAAACCATTCAAATCTTGACTCATAATTCTCAAATCAAGTTTAGAAGAATAATATGAATTAAACATTTGATGCATCATGGTTTCAACTTTCACATGAAGCTTATGGAAATAACACAAGTTAGACATTTCAACATGAATATTTGCAAACCTATCAAGCATAGGAGGAAGAAACTTATCAAACAATTTAAGAGAAACATGAATTAAAGTAGTAGAAAAATTAAAGTTGCTAGGATTCAAACCAAGATTTTTCTTGCAAGCATCCTTTTGAGAAACCTTTGGCTAGTCACCTTTAACTCCAATGGATTGCGGGCATTCCTCTATTGGAGACCTATGTTCAAGCTTTTGAACATAAGAATCAACAAAGTTAGGAAAATAGTTAGACTCAATTTCTTGCTCTTTGTCTCTGAAATTTGTTTTCATTTCATCTTTCTTTTCTTTAATTTTCACTTTCTCTCTCAAGGCTAACTTTCTTCTTCTTCTTCTTCTTCTTCTTCTTCTTTGATTTTCTCTTTCTCTCTCAAGTCTAGTTTCTCTACTTTTTTTTGCTTATTTTGCATATCCATTTTCATAAAGATATATCACACACTTCATACGATATAATTTCCATTTTTTCTCGATCCTCCTTTTTATATTCTTTATGTCTTTTCTATTTTGCATAACTCATATCATCCCTCTAAAAATCTCTAAGCCTCCTAACTTTTTCTCTAATTTCTCCTTTCATTCATCATTTCATCCTCACCATAATCTCTATATCTTCTTTCATTTTCTCTATTTCTCCTTTCATACATTTTTTCCACCTCATCGTAATCTTCATATCATCTTTATTTTTCTCTAAATCTCCTCTCATACCTCCTTTCCTCTTCATCATAACTTCTATATCTTCTTTCTTTCTCAATTTCAAACCTATCTATATTTTGAGAAGATCTTCCTTGATGAGATCTCTGTTAGAACCTGAATGGTTTGTTGAAAAATCCCCTATCTTGTTTCGATGATAACAAAAGGTATTTTGTGGAAACAATTTAATGCACTAATAATTTAATTGAGTGTATAGAAAATAAATTAGAAGAAAAAAGGATTAGAGGAAACGCTTTGGATGAAAGGAAGCGCCTCAGATAAGAGGAAGCACACACATCAGAGAAAGTGAACGCATCAGAGGAACCAAGTGAATTAAGAGGAAACAGAATAAAAGGACAGTTCAGAGGAAAGGAACAACACGAGCCCTTTGCTGCCTCCAAAGGAGATGCCTCTAAGGATCTACTCTACCTCTAAGTAATTGAGTCAAAGGATCTGACTCTGATGATCTGCCTCCAAGGTTTTTCCTCTGAAGATGAGACTCTGAATTCAAGTGCAACATGTTCTAATAAGCTGCCTCCAATAAAGCAGCTCAAAGCAAGCATCTGACTCTAATATGCAACATTGGCTTTGCCCCTACTAAGTTACCTTTGCCATTAATTCAACACCAGAAGATGATTGGGTTTGACTCTGACCTTCACAGTACATCATTTGCCTTTGCCTCCAACACAGGCAAGTGTCTGCCTATGAGGAAAGTTAATGCCTTTGATGAAAAGTCAACATATCATCTTTCATGGTTAAAAAAAGTCAATGGCTCTGGAGAAAGTCAACGAATTTGACTCTGATAAAAGGCATGACTCTAGAAGTTGACTTTGAAGAAACACTTTCTACACAAGATCCAAAAACAAACTCTGATGAAGGCTCACTACCTCTGATTCTGATATAGAAGATTCAAATGTCCAAGCAGTTATTTTTGTTTCGCATTTGAATGGAATAAAATGCCTAATCAGTTACATTCTTAATTGCACCTAATTGAACATCTCATCAAATAGAAACTGTCCAATTCAAGATAGAACATTATGAAATCCCAATAACGACCAAGAAACATAATTATCAATTAAAGCTTAGATTAGAATTAAATTCAGCAACGATCAAGAATTGAATTTCAACAATTGTCATACAATGATAAGAAAATATATAGCTCAAGAACAAAGAATAAATTCAAAGCAATGGTCGACTAATCATTTGGACACAATTCAAAGCAACAATTATTAGAATTTGAATGCAACGGGAATATTAGAAAATTGAAGGAACCAAAATTAAATGATTATAAAGTTGGAACTAGAAGAACATTGGAAGAAGAAGAAGAAACAATCTGAAAGCTCAAACTGTTGACATCTATAAAAGGCTCTCACCATTGAAGAACAAAGACAACAATGTTGAACACAACAACTACAACAATTTTCAATAGTCAAATACTTAGAGAAAAATATTTAGCACTTCACTATAATATTAGTTTATTTGTGATAAGTATGTGATATCATTGCTATATCCTTTGATTGAGTGAAACCCACGAACAAAACCATACACTTGTGTAACTTGGCCCAATAGTGGCTATAAATCCTCAACGACTTAACTGGTGAAGTTAAGTTGGTGTAGTATGTTTTGAATTACTAGAATAAATTCTTCTGGGTGAAGGGACTTGACGTAGCTACCGGGTTGGTAGTGAACTAGGATAAATCATTGTGTCATTTTCCTTCCCTCTATTTATTGCGTATGATTTTATTTGTTTTTATTTTCACCATTTGTTAGTGTTGGAACCAAGTTGGTTCTAAGTACTTAGGATTTTGATGATAACAAAAGCACTCCATGTAATCTTATTTTGTACCTTGAATTTCTATATTAAATACCACCAGAAGATGAAGTTATCAAAGGCAGAAGCTGAAGTCACTAGAGCCAGAAGATGAGTAATCAGAAGATAAAATCAGACCAGAGGATACACCTCCAGAAGTCACCAGATAATGCATCTTGAAGGTACCAGATGATGCATCCTGAAAGCACTAGAGGATACACCAGGATGTCAAAACACTATAAGAGGATATCTTTCCTGGCCCATATCAGAAGGAAGCTGAGTCTAGAAGGAGACCTGGACCAGACCAGAAGGAAGCTTGCCCGAGGGAGACTTGTTCCAGACCAGAAGGAATCAAAAGTCAGATTTGGTCCAGAAGTTATTCTGACCAGAAGATAGCTTGGCAGTGAAATGATAATCAGTCCAGATTTGATCCAGACATAACCAGAGCTTCAGATAATTGGTCCAGAACAAATGACTTAGTCCAGATTTGGCCCAGACCAGAAGGTAGCATGGTTCAGAGTATGAAACTAAGTCCAGACCAGAAGAAATGATGTCTAGATTTAATCCAGACCTGATCCAGGTCAAGAGGTAAATGTCCAGAATTAAATATCCTTTGTCCAGAGTTAATTTCAGTTCAATCCAGGCCCATTCCAGAATTGGTCCAGATAAGAGGGATGGTGTTCAAATTAATGGTCCAGATTTAAGCATCATGGCCCAGTGTTGGCCGAGATAAGAAGATCAGACCATATGGCCCAGTGATGGGCGAGATCAGAAGATCAGAACATGTGGTCCAGTGTTGGCCGAAATCAGAGGATCACAACAGATCATATTGCAAGTCCAGAGTGGTCGAGATCAGAAGATCAGAAAGTGTGGTCTAGTGTTGGCCGAGATAAGAGGATCACAGCAGATCAGATTGTATGGTCCTGATGTGGTCGAGAGCAGAAGATCAAACGGTCAAGATTTAATCATGATGATAATCAGTGGAGAATTGATTTAATTTGATCAAAGTATTAAAAGGATTTGATACAAAATAAATTGAAGTCTTGTGGAATTTAGAAGCTATTGGCGGGAAGAAAGATTTGATCTAGAATTAATTAAGAACAGGATTGGCCAAAGTTATTTTCGAAGGTAATCTGGAGCAGAAAAAGATATGTTTTTTATTTAAGAGAAACCCAATTGGCCAAGTTATTTATGCAAGAGTATCTGGCAAGATACAGCTCGAATGTAAGCATGGAAGAGACTCTAATCTTCATATATAAAAGAAGGCTTAAGGCAGAATACTTAGCATCAAAAAATCACAAAAGAGTCACACACTTCCAGAAGCAAACACTCGAGTTTTCAGTGAGGTTAATTGTGAGTTTCAGCTTTTCAGAAGCAAGCACTCGTGTTTTTCTTTCCCTTGTGTTAGATCTAAGTTATTGAAGTAGAGTCTATAATCTAAGGGAGTCAGAAGGGGTAGCAGATTACTTAGCAATTAGATTCAAGGCGTTATAATTTCTTCTACAATATGGGGTTGTCACATTGGCAAGAGAAGACTTGACTTGAGAAGTCAAGGTGTTGTATGTTGGAACCAAGTTGGTTCTAAATACTTAGGATTTTGATGTTTACAAAAGCACTCCATGTAATATTATTTTGTACCTTGAATTATTATGTTAAATACCACCAGAAAATGAAGTTTGCATAGGCAGAAAAAGCATCCACAATGCATCCTGGAATTACTAGAGGATACACCAGGATGTCAAAACACTACCAGAGGATATATTTGCTGGCCCAAATCAGAAGGAGACCTGGACCAGACCAGAAGGAAGCCTGCCATAGAGAGAGTTGTTCCAGACCAGAATATGTCAAATGTCAGATTTATTCCAGAAGTTATTCTGACTAGAAGATGGCCTGGCAGTGAAATGATAAACAACCTAGACTTGATCCAGACTTAATCAGAGGGTAAATAAATGGGTCCAGAACAAAGGAATTAATCCAGATTTGACCCAGAACAGAAGATAGCATGGTTCAGGGTATGAAACTAAGTCCAGACCAGAAGAAATGTTCTCCAGAATTGATCCAGAACTGATCCAAAACAGAAGGTAAAATGTCTAGACTGAAATATTATTTGTCTAGATTTAATTTCAGTTTAATCCAGACCAAGTCAAGAATTGGTCCAGATCAGAGGGAAGATTTTCAGATCAATGGTTCAGATTTAAGTATTTGGCCCAGTGTTGGCCGAGATCAGAAGATCAGACCATGGCCCAATGTTGGCCGAAATCAGAAGGTCAGGATATGTGGTCCAGCAGTGGCCGAGATCAGAGGATCACAACAGATCAGTTTGCTAGACCAGGATGGCTGAGATCAGAAGATCAGAAGGTTAGAAAGTGTGGTCCAGCAATGGCCGAAATTAGAGGATCACAACATATCACTTAGTATGGTCCAGATGTGGACTAGCACAAAAGATCAAATGGTCCAGATTTAATCATGAGGATTACGGTGGAGATTTTAATTTATTTTGATCAAAGTAATGAAAAGATTTGTTACAAAAATAAAGTGAGGTATTGTGGAATTCAGGAGCTGTTGGCGGGAAGAATCTAAAGACATGATTGGCCAGTTATTTTTGAAAGAAAATCTAACGCTTAAAAAAGATATGTTTTTTATTTAAATAAAGCCCAATTGGTCAAGAGATTTTTGCAAGAGAATCCAACAAGATTCAGCTCGAAATTAAGCTTGGAAGAGGTCATAATCTGCATCTATAAAAGGAGGCTCAATGCAGAATACTTAGCATCGAAAATCACAAAAGAGTCATACACTTCCAAAGCAAACACTCAAGTTTTCAGTGAGGTCAATTGTGAGTTCCAGCTTTCAAGAAGCAAGCACTCTTATTATTTTCTTTCTCGTGTGATCTAAGTTGTTGAAGTAGAGTCTACAATCTGAGGGAGTCAGAAGGGGTAGCAGATTACTTGGCAATTAGATTCAAAGTGTTGTAATTCCTTCTACAATCCGGGGTTTTCAGATTGGCAGGAGAAGAAAGGTTCTGTATTCCTCAAGAGTCTAGGATTTTTAGACTGTTTGAGAAGACTGACTTGGAGGGTCAGTAGAACTGCTGTAATTCAAGGTTTGAATTAGTGAAATCCTTCAAGGTGAAGGGACTGGACGTAGCCTCATTAACGGTGAACCAGTATAAAAATTGTGTTTTATTTGTTACTTTATATCCTCTGCTAACTGTTTTTATTCATTCATCAAGTTTTGTTTTACAAGTATAAAAACAGGAAAAATATTCAAGTTTGTCAAACACAATTCAACTCCCTTTTCGTGTTTGCACCTTCAATTGGCATCAGAGCTCGGTCTCAAGGCTGTGCACTTAACAGTGTTTGAGGAAAGATCCAAAGGGTTCAACATGGCAGAATCCAGAGATGAACTGGGAGGCAACATCAACTGACCACCATTGTTTGATGGAGAAAGGTTTGAGTATTGGAAGGACAGAATGTGAAGTTTCTTCATATCTCAAGATCCTGAATTATGGAAGATGGTAGTCAAAGGATACACTGCACCTACTAATCCAGAAGATCCAACTAAAGAACTAGACATGGATGATATGAAACCAGATCAGAGCAGATTACACAAACTTCATCACAAGTCTAGAAACATCATGATCAGTGCCATCACATTCAAGGAATTTGACAGATGCACAGATAAAGAAACAACAAAGAGCATATTCGATAGTTTGATTCTGGCATATGAAGGAAGCCAGCAAGTTCAAGAAGCAAGGGGTAACATACTGGTCAAACAGTATGAGATGTTGAAGATGGAAGCTGATGAAAATATTGATGGAATGTTCTGCAGATTCCAGACTCTGATATCTGGATTGAAGGTCTTGAAGAAAAGCTACACAACAGCAGATCATGTCAAGAAGATCCTCAGAAGCTTACCAGCCAAATGAAGACCAAAGGTTACTGCAGTACAGGAAGCTAGGGATCTGAATACCTTGAAGCTTGAAGATCTGATCAACTCCCTCAGGTCTCATGAAATAGAGATGGATGCAGATGAACCTAAGAAGAAGAAGAATCTGGCTCTTAAGGCGAAACAGAAGAAAGCTGCAAAGGCAGCATCAGAATCAGAGGATAGTGAAAGTGACTGTGATGATATGGCTTACTTAACCAAAAAGATGGTTAAGATTTGGGAAAACAGGAAGAGAAGAAGCTTCAAGAAAAAGCATAACAACAAAGGAAAGGAAGAATCTGACAATAAGAGTATTGTTTGTTATGGATGCAATAAACCTAGCCATATCAAGTCAGAATGTCCAAATCTGGAAAAAGGCAAACAACACAAGAAGAGTTCCAGATACAGAAAGAAGGGTTTGATGGCTGCCTGGTATGTATCAGAATCAGAAGAAGAATCGTCTGATGAAGAAGAGGCAGAAACAGCAATGATGGCACACATCAGGTCTGCTTCTGGACCTCATAAAGGCATGATTTCAGGAAGGAAAGCAGGCAGAAGGAAGAATGAACGAAGTAGTCATTCAAGCAAGTCTGGAAGCACATAAGAGGAAGCAATTCTGTCTCTGATGGCTCATACCAACTCAAGTTCTGGATACAGTTCAGGCTCTGGAACAAAATCAGAAGATGAAGACAGTGAGATATTTTCTGATCTCTCTAAATCTGAATTAATTGATGCTATAAAAGACTTGTTAAATGCAAACAATAAGATGTCTTTAAAACTGAAAACTCTTAGGGAAGATAAGAAAAATCTAACCAAAGAAGTCCAAGTTTTAAAGAATCGAAGTTCTGAGTATGCAACTGAAAACCAAGATTTTAAAACTAAAGTTGCAAGACTCAAATCTGAAAACCAAACTCTCAAAAGTAATGCTTGTTCCACTTCCAAAACTGTTTATGAATCTGATATGCATGAACAATTTTTTCAAAACTTTATTTCTAATGGAATGGAAAGAAGTAAATATGCATCTATGATTTATGGAAACAGTAACATTGGAAAAAGAGGTATTGGTTTTACAGAAACTATTGTTGATACTAAAACTGTTCATTATGATATTTGTGCTAAGAAAGGTCACTCTGAATTATCTTGTCCAATGGTAATATCTGAACAAGATCAGAGAGCTGTTAAGACTAACAAACCTGGAACCTATCAGTTCTGGGTACCAAAAGATCAAATTGTCTATGTTGCAGATATTCTGAGCAACCAGAAGGAGACACCAACAATGGTGCCTGGACAATGGATGTTGGCAATGCACAAGCAGAAGAAGGTTTATGTTCCAACATCTACCAAACAGAAGCCAAGTGACTTTGGTAGAAGAAGAACTGGTCAACACAATACCTATCAGGACCAGAATCATAGGAGGAACAGGAAATATCAAAGATATCACACGAATCAGAACAGGAACTGGAACCAGTATCAGAGGTACAGGAGCTGGAACCATAACCAGAACTGGAACCAATATCTGAGGCACAGGAACTGGAACCAGAACCAACACTAGAACCAGAATCTGAATCAGTACCAGAACCCGAACCAGAACCAGCATAATTACCAGAATCAGTGTAATCACCAGAATCACCATAAGTTCCAGAATCACCAGAGGAACATGGTGTATCAGCCAAAGCAGAAAGAGAGGAATCCGAATTAGGAGAGTTCTTCAAACACTCCAGTGAGATTCATCAAGACTACAAACCTGGAAGGGAATTCAAATCCCCTCATCCAAACCATGTAATCATAAAACATAAAGATTAGGTATCTGAAAATCAGAAGCAAGAGGATTTTCAGAGTAAAACTGAAACTGTTGACATAGAGGTTACATCTTGCTGTAAATACTATTATTATTTGATATTTATGTTTACTGTGATAACAAGAAGCTTGATCTTAACAAATCAAAGCTAGATAAATATTCTACAGGTTTTCAAACTGTGAGAGGAACCAGGTGATTCACACGAATTGAACACTTCAGCAGAAACACCATTCCAGTGGGTTCAAAAACAAGCAGAAATCACCAGAAGCAAAATTAATGGTTTGGCTGTATTGAGTTCATTTTTAAATTATTTGATCTATATTATGTTATATGCCAAACTGCTTGATCTTGAAAAATCAAAGCAAGATAAAGATAGTGCAGGTTCACCAAAACCAAAGGGAGCAGAAGCAGAAGCAGAAGAAACAGAAGTACCTGGAAAGGTAGAGGATACAAGCAAGTCAGCAACACATGAAAAATCTTCAAAAGATAAATCTGAAGAGAAATATGGATATTTACCAGAACCAGAAACTGATTTATTAGAATCAAAAGCTGTTACAGATTTACCAGAACCAGAAGTTGATTTATCAGAATCAGAAGCTGTTACAGATCTTCTAGAAACAGAAGTTGATGCAGACCAACCAATGTTGATGAAGATTTGGCAGAAGAAGGTTGGATACTTGCAATGCAAGAAGAGCTGAATGAATTCCAAAGGAATGATGTTTGGGATCTGGTACCCAGACTTGTAGCTCAAGGATACAGTCAACAGAAAGGTATAGATTACACTGAGACATTTGCTCCAGTGGCCAGGTTAGAAGCAATTAGAATTCTCTTATCATTTGCTGCTAATCATGATAGAATGCTGTATCAAATGGATGTTAAAAGTGCATTCTTAAATGGCTACATAAGTGAGGAAGTCTATGTCAAACAGCCCCTTGGATTTGAAAACTCTGATTTTCCAGACCATGTCTTTAAACTTAAAAAATCTTTATATGGTTTAAAACAAGCACCAAGGGCATGGTATGACAGACTTAGTAACTTTCTACTTAAGAATGAATTTAATAGAGGCCAGATTGATAATACTCTGTTTAGGAAATCCATTAAAAATGATATTTTGATTATTCAAGTTTATGTTGATGATACCATATTTGGATCGACTAATGGAACTTTGTGCAAAGAGTTTTCTGACCTAATGCAGAAAGAGTTCCAAATGAGCATGATGGGAGAACTCAAGTTCTTCCTGGGAATTCAGATTCACCAAGGTAAATCAGGTATACTAATTCACCAATCTAAATATACTAAAGAACTTCTTAAAAAGTTCAAAATGAGTGAATGTAAGCCTATGGCCACCCCCATGCACCCAACCTGCTCACTTGAGAAAGATGAAACCAGCCAAAAGGTAGACCAGAAAACATACAGAGGTATGATTGGATCCCTTCTTTATTTAACTGCTTCTAGACCTGACATTTTGTTTAGTGTTTGTGTCTGTGCCCATTTTCAAGCTGACCCTAGGTAATCCCATTTAACTGCTGTCAAACGAATTTTGAGATACCTTAAAGGAACCACCAACCTTACTTTGTTATACAAGAAAATCCCCACCTACAAACTCCAAGGTTTTTGTGACTCCGACTATGCTGGAGACAAGCTGGAAAGGAAAAGTACAAGCGGCAACTGCACCTTCTTAGGTGATAATTTGATCTCTTGGTCAAGCAAAAGACAAAGCACAATTGCCATGTCAACAGCTGAAGTTGAGTATATATCAGCAGCAAGATGCAGTTCACAGTTACTCTGGATGAAACATCAACTTGAAGATTACAACATCTTTGAAACCAATATCCCTTTGTTCTATAATAACACTTCAGCCATAAACCTAACCAAGAACCGTATCTTACACTCTAGAGCCATTTCATTAGGGACCATGTTCAAAAAGGGACTTTAAGCATCGAGTTTGTGGACACTGATCATCAATGGGCTGACATCTTCACCAAAGCATTACCAGAAGATAGGTTTGAGTTCATCAAGAAGCATCTCAGCATTACCTCCATATCTGACTAGCTCAAGTAGTCATCTTAGGAGTTTTTAAATTTCTTGTAATTTTATTTTCTGTCTTTTATTTTCTGTTTTACTTTCTGTAATTTGTAAAGAGAAAAACAAAAAAAATACAAAAATAGTAAGACCTCTTTTTGGCTGATGACAAAAAGGGGGAGAGAGAGAGAAAAAGGAGAAATAAGTAGAAAAGGAAAGATAAAAAGAAAGGAGGAGTGAAAAAGAAAGAGATGAAAAGGGAAGGAGTTGAAAACGAGAAGAATCAGGGAGAGAGAAAAAGAAGAAGTTGAAAAGGAGAGGAAACAGGGAGAGAGAAAAAGAAAGAGTGAAAAGAGAAGGAGTTGAAAAGGAAAGGCAATGTGAAGAGAGAAAAGAAAGAGCGAATAAAGAAGGAGCTGAAAAGGAGAGGAGAAGAGAAGAAAAGAAAGAGTGAAAAGAGAAGGAGTTGAAAAGGAGAAGAAAAAGTCAGTATCAGACTTAGGGGGAAAGATTGGTCTGAGGGGGAGTAATTCAAGTCTTCGAGTTATAAACTGGCAAAATAAGTTAAGGTTTTGTCAACATCAAAAAGGGGGAGATTGTTGGAACCAAGTTGGTTCTAAATACTTAGGATTTTGATGTTTACAAAAGCGCTACATGTAATCTTATTTTGTACCTTGAATTATTACATTAAATACCACCAGAAAATGAAGTTTGCAGAGGCAGAAAAAGCATCCAGAATGCATCCTGGAATTACCAGAGGATACACCAGGATGTCAAAACACTACCAGAGGATATATTTGCTGGCCCAGATCAGAAGGAAGCAAAGTCAGAAGGAGACCTGGACCAGACCAGAAGGAAGCCTGCTATAGGGAGAGTTGTTCCAGACCAGAATATGTCAAATGTCAGATTTAAGGCAGAAGTTATTCTGACCAGACATGATCAGAGGGTAAATAAATGGGTCCAGAACAAAGGAATTAATCCAGATTTGACCCAAACTAGAGGATACCATGGTTCAGGGTATGAAACTAAGTCCAGACCAGAAGAAATGATCTCCAAAATTGATCCAGAACTGATCCAAAACAGAAGGTAAAATGTCCAGTCTGAAATATTATTTGTGCAGATTTAATTTCAGTTTAATCCAGACCAAGTCCAGAATTGGTCCAGATCAGAGGGAAGATTTTCAGATCAATGGTTCAGATTTAAGTATTTGGCCCAGTGTTGGCCGAGATCAGAAGATCAGACCATGGCCCAGTGTTGGCCGAAATCAGAAGGTCAGGATGTGTGGTCCAGCAGTGGCCGAGATCAGAGGATCACATCAGATTAGTTTGCTAGACCAGGATGGCCGAGATCAGAAGGTTAGAAAGTGTGGTCTAGCAGTGGCCGAAATCAGAGGATCACAGCATATCACTTAGTATGGTCCAGATGTGGTCTAGCGAAAAAGATCAAATGGTCCAGATTTAATCATGAGGATTAACGGTGGAGATTTTAATTTATTTTGATCAAAGTATTGAAAAGATTTGTTACAAAAATAAAGTGAGGTATTGTGGAATTCAGGAGTTGTTGGCGGGAAGAATCTAAAGACATGATTCGCCAGTTATTTTTGAAAGAAAATCTGAAGCTTAAAAAAGATATGTTTTTTATTTAAATAAAGCCCAATTGGTCAAGATATTTTTGCAAGAGAATCCAGCAAGATTCAGCTCGAAATTAAGCTTGGAAGAGGTCCTAATCCGCATCTATAAGGCAGAATACTTAGCATTGAAAATCACAAAAGAGTCATACACTTCTAAAGCAAACACTCAAGTTTTCAGTGAGGTCAATTGTGAGTTCCAGCTTTCAAGAAGCAAGCACTCTTATTATTTTCTTTCTCGTGTGATCTAAGTTGTTGAAGTAGAGTCTACAATCTGAGGGAGTCAGAAGGGGTAGCAGATTACTTGGCAATTAGATTCAAAGTGTTGTAATTCCTTCTACAATCTGGGGTTGTCAGATTTGCAGGAGAAGAAAGGTGCTGTATTCCTCAAGAGTCTAGGATTGTTAGATTCTTTGAGAAGATTGATTTGGAGGGTCAGTAGAACTGCTGTAATTCAAGGTTTGAATTAGTGAAATCCTTCAAGGTGAAGGGACTGGACGTAGCCTCGTTAACGGTGAACCAGTATAAAATATCTGTGTTTTATTTGTTACTTTATATCCGCTGCTAACTCTGTTTTTATTCATTCATCAAGTTTTGTTTTAAAAGTATAAAAACATGAAAAATATTCAAGTTTGTCAAACACAATTCAACCCCCCCTTCTCGTGTTTGCACCTTCATTGTATTCCTCAAAAGTGTGGGATTGTTAGATTGTTTGAGAAGACTGACTTGGAGGGTCAGTGGTATTGTTGTAATTCAAGGTTTTGAATGAGTGAAATCCTTCAAAGTGAAGGCACTGGATGCAGCCTCGTTAACGGTGAACCAGTATAAAATTCTGTGTTTTATATTTAGTTTATATCCGCTGCTAACTCTGTTTGATTCATACATCAGGTTTTGTTATAAAACTGAAAAAACTGAAAAAGTATTCAAGTTAGTCAAATACAATTCAACGCCCCTTCTCATGTTTGCACCTTCAATTGGCATCAAAGCTCGGTCTTAATGCTGAGCACTTAACAGTGTTTGAGGAAAGGTCCAAGAGGATCAACATGGCAGAATCCAAAGATGATTTGGGAGGCAACATCAACAGACCACCACTGTTTGATGGAGACAGGTTTGAGTATTGGAAGGACAGAATGAGAAGTTTCTTCATATCTCAAGATCCTGAATTATGGAAGCTACTAATCAAAGGATACATTGCATCACTGTTCCAGGAGATCCAACTAAAGAACTGGACATAGAAGACATGAAACCAGACCAGAGCAAAGTATACAAACTGCATCACAAAACCAGAACCATCACAATCAGTGCCATCACATTCAAGGAATGTGACAGATGCACAAATAAAGAAACAACAAAGAGCATATTCGACAGTCTGGTTCTAACCTATGAAGGAAGCGAGCAGGTTCAAGAAGCAAGGGCTAACATACTGGTCAAACAGTATGAGATGTTCAAGATTGAAGATGATGAAGACATTGATGGAATGTTCTGTAGATTCCAGACTCTGATATCTGGACTGAAGGTCTTGAAGAAAAGCTACACAACAGCAGATCATGTCAAGAAGATTCTAAGAAGCTTACCAACCAAGTGGAGACCAATGGTTACTGCAGTTCAGCAAGTCAGAGATCTGATTAACTTAAGACTCAAAGATCTGATCAGCTCACTCAAGTCTCGTGAAATAGAACTGGAAATAGATGAACAAAAGAAGAAGAATCTGGCTCTGAAGTCGAAACAGAAGAAAGCTACAAGGGTAGCAATAGAATAAGAGGATAGCGACAGTGACTGTGATGATATGGCTTACTTAACCAAACAGAGGCTTCAAGAAGAAACATAACAGCAAAGGAAAGGAAGAATCTGACAAGAAGAGCATCATCTGTTATGGATGCAATGAACCTGGACATATCAAGTCAGAATATCCAAATCTGGAAAAAGGCAAATAGCACAAGAAGAGTGAAGGTGCGAACACAAGAAGGGGGTGTTGAATTGTGTTTGACTAACTTGAATACTTTTCCTATTTTTACACTTTTAAAACAAAACTTGATGTATGAATAAAAACAGAGTTAGCAGTGGATATAAAGTAAAAATAAAACACATAATTTTTATATTGGTTCACCGTTAACGAGGCTACGTCCAGTCCTTTCACCTTGAATTACAATAGTTCTACTGACCCTCCAAGTCAGTCTTCTCAAACAGTCTAACAATCCTAGACTCTTGAGGAATACAACACGTGTCTTCTGCTGCCAATCTGACAATCCCAAATTGTAGAAGGAATTACAACACTTTGAATCTAATTGCCAAGTAATCTGCTACCCCTTCTGACTCCCTCAGATTGTAGACTCTACTTCAACAACTTAGATCTGACACAATGGAAAGAAAATAACACGAGTGCTTGCTTCTTGAAAGCTGTAACTCACAATTGACCTCACTGAAAACTTGAGTGTTTGCTTTGGAAGTGTATGACCTTTTTGTGATTTTCGATACAAAGTATCCTGCCTTGAGCCTCCTTTTATTGATGCAGATTAGGGCCTATTCCAAGCTTCATTTCGAGCTGAATCTTGCTGGATTCTCTTGCAAAAATATCTTGACCAATTGGGCTTCATTTAAATAAAATACATATCTTTTTTAAGCTTCAGATTTTCTTTCAAAAATAACTGACCAATCATGTCTTTAGTTTCTTCCCGCCAACAGCTCCTAAATTCCACAATACTTCACTTTATTTTTGTAACAAATCTTTTTAATACTTCGATCAAAATAAATTAAAATCTCCACCGTTAATCCTCATGATTAAATCTGGACCATTTGATATTTTGAGCTAGTCCACATTTGGACCATACTAAGTGATATGCTGTGATCCTATGATTTCGGCCACTGCTGGACCACACTTTCTAACCTTCTGATCTTAGCCGTCCTGGTCTAGCAAACTGATTTGCTGTGATCCTCTGATCTCGGCCATTGCTGGACCACACATCCTGACCTTCTGATTTCGGCCAACACTGGGCCATGGTCTGATCTTTTGATCTCGGCCAACATTGGGCCAAATAATTAAATCTGAACCATTGATCTGAAAATCTTTCCTCTTATCGGGACCAATTCTGGACTTGGTCTAGATTAAACTAAAATTAAATCTGGAAAAATAATATTTCAGTCTGGACATTTTACCTTCTGTTTTGGATTAGTTCTGGATCAATTCTGGAGATAATTTCTTCTCGTCTGGACTTAGTTTCATACCCTGAACCATGCTATCTTCTGGTCTGGGTCAAATCTGGATTGATTCTCTTGTTCTGGACCCATTAACTTATCCTCTTATTAAGTCTGGATCAAGTCTGGGCTGTTTATTATTTCACTGCCAGGCCATCTTCTGGTCAGAATAACTTCTGGAATAAATCTGACATTTGACATCTTCTGGTCTGGAACAACTCTCTCTCTGGCAGGCTTCCCTCTGGTTTGGTCCAGGTCTCCTTCTGTCTTGAAGTAAGCTACAAAACAGCAAATCATGTCAAGAAGATTCTAAGAAGCTTACCAACCAAGTGGAGACCAATGGTTACTGCAGTTCAGCAAGTCAGAGATCTGAATAACTTAAGACTTAAAGATCTGATCAGCTCACTCAAGTCTCGTGAAATAGAACTGGAAACAGATGAACAAAAGAAGAAGAAGAATCTGGCTCTGAAGTCGAAACAGAAGAAAGCTACAAGGGTAGCACTAGAATAAGAGGATAGCGACAGTGAAGGTGATGATATGGCTTACTTAACCAAACAGATGGTTAAGATCTGGGAAAACAGGAAGAGGATAGGCTTCAAGAAGAAACACAACAGCAAAGGAAAGGAAGAATCTGACAAGAAGAGCATCATCTGTTATGGATGCAATGAACCTGGACATATCAAGTCAGAATGTCCAAATCTGGAAAAAGGAAAACAGCACAAGAAGAGTTCCAGATTCAAAAAGAAGGGTCTGATGGCAGCCTGGGATGTATTAGAATCAGAAGAAGAACCGTTTGATGAAGAAGAGGCAGAAACAACAATGATGGCACACATCAGGTGTGCCTCTGGACTTCATAAAGGCACAATTTCAGGAAGGAAAGCAGGCAGAAGGAAGAATGATCAAAGCAGTCATTCAGGCAAGTCTAGAAGTACATCAGAGGAAGCAATTCTGGCTCTGATGGCTGATACCAACTCAAGTTCTGAATATAGCTCAGGCTCTGGAACAGATTCAGAAGATGAAGACAGTGAGGTATTTTCTGATCTCACTAAATCTGAATTAATTGATGTTGTTAAAGACTTTTTAAATGCAAACTGAAAACTCTTAAGGAAGATAAGAAAAATCTGACCAAAGAAGTCCAAGTTTTAAAGAATCGAAATTCTGAGTATGCAACTGAAAAAAAAGGGTTTTAAAACTGAAGTTGCAAGACTCAAATCTGAAAACCAAACTCTCAAAAGTAATATTTGTTCCACTTCCAAAATTGTTTGTGAATCGGATATGCATGAGAAATTTTTTCAAAACTTTATTTCTAATGGAATGGAAAGAAGTAAATATGCATCTATGATTTATGGAAACAGTAACATTGGAAAGAGAGGTCTTGGTTTTACAGAAACGATTGTTGAATCTAAAGCTGTTCATTATGATGTTTTATGCATTGTGTGTGCTAAGAAAGGCCAATCTGAATTATCTTGTCCAATGGTAAAATTTGAACAAGATCAGAGAGCTGTTAAAACTAACATTCAGTTCTGGGTACCAAAAGATCAAATTGTCTATGTTGCAGATATTCTGAGCAACCAGAAGGAGACACCAACAATGGTGCCTGGACAATGGATGTTGGCAATGCACAAGCAGAAGAAGGTTTATGTGCCAATATCTACCAAACAGAAGCCAATTGACTCTAGTAGAAGAAGAACTGGTCAACACAATACCTATCAGAACTAGAACCCGAATCATAGGAGGAACAGGAAATATCAAAGAAATCACACATATCACACGAATGAGAACAGGAACTGGAACCAGAACCAACATTGGAACCTGAATCAGAATTAGTACCAGAACCCGAACCAGAACCAGTATAAGTATCAGAATCAGAGGTCCAGCCACAAACAACAGAATCACACTCATCAGCTTCTATATTACCAGAAGAAGTAGAATTACTAGAATCACCATAAGTTCCAGAATCACCAGAGGAACATGGTGTATCAGCCGAAGCAGAAAGAGAGGAATCAGAATCAGGAGAGTTCTTCAAACACTCCAGTGAAATTCATCAAAACTACAAACCTGGAAGGGAATTCAAAACCCTTAATCCAAATGAGTTAATCACAGAACACACAGACTTGAAATCTGAAAATCAAAAGCAAGAGGATTTTTAGAGTAAAACTACAGCTGCTGACATAGAGGTTACATCTTGCTGTAAATACTATTATTATTTATGTTTACTGTGATAACAAGAAGCTTGATCTTAAAAATCAAAGGTAGATAAGTACTTGCAGGAACTAGGTGATCCAAATAATCTGAACAAGTTCAGCTAAAACAGTAAAACCAAGTCGGTGGTTTCAAGCAGAAACCACCCGAAGCAGAATTAATGGTTGACTAGAACAAAAGGAAATTGATGCTGGAGGAAACCAATGCTGGTTACTAGAACCAGAAACAGATGCAAGTTCACTAAAACCAGAAACTGATCCAGACTTACCAGAACCAAAAGCTATTTTACTAGAAATTTAATTGACGAACTAGATGTATTTACTTTCATTATATGAGTTTTATTATCATTAAATCTGATGAAAAACTGCTTGATCTTGACAAATCAAAGCAAGATAAAGATAGTGCAGGTTCACCAGAACCAAAGGGAGCAGAAGCAGAAGCAGAAGAAACAGAAGTACCTGGAAAGGTAGAGGATACAAGCAAGTCAGCAACACATGACAAATCTTCAAAAGATAAATCTGATCAAGTCAAAAACAACCAAGTTAAGTCAAAAGAGAAATTTGGATACTTATCTAAATCAGAAGCTGTTACAGATTTACCAGAACCAGAAGTTGATTTATCAGAATCAGAAGCTGTTACAGATCTTCTAGAACCAGAAGTTGATGCAGACCAACCAATGTTGATGAAGCTCTGGCAGAGGAAGGTTGGACACTTGCAATGCAAGAAGAGCTCAATGAGTTTCAAAGGAATGATGTTTGGGATCTGGTATCCATACCAAGCAAAAAAACATTATTGGAACCAAGTGGGTGTTAAGGAATAAACTCAAAGGTGAAGTGGTAAGGAACAAAGCCAGACTTATAGCTCAAGGATACAATTAACAGGAAGGTATCGATTACACTGAGACGTTTGCTCCAGTGGCCAGGTTAGAAGCAATTAGAATTCTCTTATCATTTGCTGCTAATCATGATATAATGCTGTATCAAATGGATGTTAAAAGTGCATTCTTAAATGGCTATATAAGTGAGGAAGTCTATGTCAGACAACCCTTTGGATTTGAAAATTCTGATTTTTCCAGACCATGTTTTTAAACTTAAAAAATCTTTATATGGTTTAAAACAAGCACCAAGAGCATGGTATGAAAAACTTAGTAACTTTCTGCTTAAGAATGAATTTGATAGAGGCCAGATTGAGAATACTCTATTTAGGAAATCCATTAAAAATGATATTTTGATTATTCAAGTTTATGTTGATGATATCATCTTTGGATCCACTAATGGCACTTTGTGCAAGGAGTTTTCTAACCAAATGCAGATAGAGTTCAAAATTAGCATGATGGGAGAACTTAAGTTTTCCTGGGAATTCAGATTCACCAAGGTAAATCAGGTATACTCATCCACCAATCTAAATACACTAAAGAACTTTTAAAAAAGTTCAAAATGAGTGAATGTAAGCCTATGGCCACCCCCATGCCCCCAACCTGCTCACTTGAGAAAGATGAAACCAGCCAAAAGGTAGATAAGAAAACATACAGATGTATGATTGGATCCCTTCTTTATTTAACTACTTCTAGACCTGACATTTTGTTTAGTTTTTTTGTCTGTGCCTGTTTTCAAGCTGACCCTAGGGAATCCCATTTAACTGTTGTCAAACGAATTTTGAGATACCTTAAAGGAACCACCAACCTTACTTTGCTATACAAGAAAACCCCCACCTACAAACTCAGAGGTTTTTGTGATTCCGACTATGCTGGAGACAAGTTGGAAAGGAAAAGTACAAGTGGCATATGTACTTTCTTTGGTGATAATTTGATCCCTTGGTCAAGCAAAAGACAAAGCACCATTGCCATGTCAACAGCTGAAGCAAAATATATATCTACGGCTCACAGTTAATCTGGATGAAACATCAACTTGAAGATTACAACATCTTTGAAACCAATATCCCTTTATTATGTGATAACACTTCAGCCATAAACCTAACCAAGATCCCGATCATACAGTCTAGAGCCAAACACATTGAAATAAAACACCATTTCATTAGGGACCATGTTCAAAAAGGGACTTTAAGCATCCAGTTTGTGGACACTGATCATCAATGGGCTGACATCTGTTGGAACCAAGTTAATTCTAAGTACTTAGGGATTTGATGTTTACAAAAGCACTCCATGTAATCTTAATTTGTACCTTGAATTATTACATTAAATGCCACAAGAAGATGAAGTTTCCAGAGGCAGAAGATGAAGACACCAGATAATGCATCCAGAAGATACCAAAGGATGCATCCTGAAATTACCAGAGGATATCTTTGCTGGCCCATATCAGAAGGAAGCAAAGTCAGAAGGAGACATGGACCAGACCAGAAGGAAGCCTGCCAGAGGGAGACTTGATCCAGACCAGAAGGAATCATTAGTCATACTTAGACGAGAATTTATTATGACCAGAAGATGGCCTCGCAGTCAAATGATAAAACAACCCAGACTTTATCCAAACTTAATCAGAGGATAAATTAATGGGTCCAGAACAAGAGATTCAATCCAGATTTGACCCATAACAGAAGATATCATGGTTCAGGGTATGTAACTAAGTCCAGACCAGAAGAAATGATGTCCATATATGATCCAGACCTGATCCAAATCAGAAGGTAAAATGTCCAGACTGAAATATTATTTGTCCAGATTTAATTTCAGTTCAATCTAGACCCAGTTCAGAATTGGTCCAAATCAGAGGGAAGATGTTCAGATCAATGGTCCAGATTTAAGTATATGGCCCAGTGTTGGCTGAAATCAGAAGATCAGACAATGGCCCAGTGTTGGCCGAAATCAGATGGTCAGAATGTATGGTCCAGCATTTGCCGAGAACAGAGGATCACAGCAGATTAGTTTGCTAGTCTAGGTTGGCCGAGATCAGAAGATTAGAAGATCAGAAAGTGTGGTCCAGGGTTGGCCGAAATTATAGGATCACAGTAGATCACTTAGTATGGTCCAGATGTGGACGAGAGCAGAAGATCAAAGGGTTCAGATTTAATCATGATGATAATCGGTGGAGATTTGATTAAAATTTGATCAAAGTATTAAAAACGATTTGATACAAAAATGAATTGAAGACTTGTGGAATTCAGAAGCGATTGGCGGGAAGAAATATTTGTTCCAGAATTAATTAAAGTCAGAATTAGTCAAAGTTATTTTTGAAAGGCAATCTGGATCATAAAAAGATATGTTTTTTATTTAAGTGAAGCCTGATTGGTCAAAGTATTTTTGCAAGACTATCTGACAAGATATAGCTCGAATTTAAACTTGGAAGAGACCCTAATCTGCATCTATAAAAGGAGGCTCAAGGCAGAAGACTTAGTATAGAAAAATCACAGAAGAGTCATACACTTCCAAAAGCAAACACTCAAGTTTTCAGTGAGGTTAATTGTGAGTTTCAGCTTTCCAGAAGCAAGCGCTCGTGTTTTTCTTTCCCTTGTGTTACATCTAAGTTGTTGAAGTAGAGTCTACAATTTGAGGGAGTCAGAAGGGGTAGCAGATTACTTGGCAATTAGATTCAAGGCGTTGTAATTCCTTCTAAAATCTGGGTGATGTATTCTTCAAAAGTCTAGGATTGTTAGATTGTTTGACAAGACTGACTTGGAGGGTCAGTGGTATTGTTGTAATTCAAGGTTTTCAATTAGTGAAATCCTTCAAGGTGAAGGGACTGGACGTAGCCTCGTTAAAATTTTGTGTTTTTATATTTACTTTACATCCGCTGCTAACTCTGTTTTATTCATACATCAAGTTTTGTTTTAAAACTGCCAAAACAGAAAAAGTAATCAAGTTAGTCAAATACAATTCAACCCCCCTTCTCGTGTTTGCGCCTTCAATCTTCACCAAAGCATTACCTGAAGGTAGGTTCGAGTTCTTCAAGAAGCATCTCAACATTATCTCCATATCTGACTAGCTCAAGTAGTCTTCTTAAGAGTTTTTAATTTTCTTGTGATTTTATTTTATGTCTTTTATTTTTTGTTTTTAATTTCTATACTTTGTAAAGAGAAAAACAAAATAAAAAAATAGTAGGATCTCTTTTTGGCTGATGAAAAAAAGAGGGGAGAGAGAAAAAGGAGAAATAAGTAGAAAAGAAGAGAAAAAAAGAAAGAGATGAAAAGAGAATGAGTTGAAAAGGAGAAGAAATAGGGAGGGAGAAAAATAAAGAGAGAGAAAGAAAGAGTTAAAAGAGAAAAAGTTGAAAACAGAAGAAACATGAGAGAGAAAAATAAATCAGAAAGAGATGAAAAGAGAAAGAGTTGAAAAGGAGATGAGAAGAGAAGAAAAGAAAGAGTGATTCAAGAAGGAGTTGAAAAGGAGAAGAAAAAGTCAGTATTAGACTTAGGGGGATAGATTGGTCTGAGGGGGAGTATTTCAAGTACTTTGGGTTATAAGCTAGCAAAATAAGTTAAGGTTTTGTCATCATCAAAAAGAGGGAGATTTTTGGAACGAAGTACTTAGGATTTTGATGTGAACAAAAACACTCCATGTAATCTTATTCAATAAAAGAAAGAGTGATTCAAGAAGGAGTTGAAAAGGAGAGGAGAAGAGAAGAAAAGAAAGAGTGATTCAAGAAGGAGTTGAAAAGGAGAAGAAAAAGTCAGTATTAAACTTAGGGGGATAGATTGGTTTGAGGGGGAGTATTTCAAGTACTTCGGGTTATAAGCTAGCAAAATAAGTTAAGGTTTTGTCATCATCAAAAAGGGGGAGATTGTTGGAACGAAGTTGGTTCTAAGTACTTAGGATTTTGTTGGAATGAAGTTGGCGGGAAGAAAGATTTGTTCCAGAATTAATTAAAGTCAGAATTGGTCAAAGTTATTTTTGAAAGCAATCTGGATCATCAAAAGATATGTTTTTTATTGAAGTGAAGCCCGATTGGTCAAAGTATTTTTGCAAGAGTATCTAGCAAGATACAGCTCGAATTCAAACTTGGAAGAGACCCTAATCTGCATCTATAAAAACAGGCTCAAGGTAGAAGACTTAGTATCGAAAAATCACAGAAGAGTCATACACTTTCAAAAGCAAACACTCAAGTTTTCAGTGAGGTTAATTGTGAGTTTCAGCTTTCCAGAAGCAAGCACTCGTGTTTTTCTTTCTCTTGTGTTAGATCTAAGTTGTTAAAGTAGAGTCTACAATCTGAGGGAGTCAGAAGGGGTAGTAGATTACTTGGCAATTAGATTCAAGGCGTTGTAATTCCTTCTAAAATTTGGGGTTCTCAGAATGGTAGGAGAAGACTTAACTTAAGAAATCAAGGTGATGTATTCCTCAAAAGTCTAGGATTGTTAGATTGTTTGAGAAGACTGACTTGGAGGGTCAGCAGTATTGTTGTAATTAAAGGTTTTCAATTAGTTAAATCCTTCAAGGTGATGGGACTGGACGTAGCCTCATTAAAATTCTGTGTTTTTATATTTACTTTACATCCGCTGCTAACTTTGTTTTAGTCATACATCAAGTTTTGTTTTAAAACTGCAAAAACAGAAAAAGTAATCAAGTTAGTCAAATACAATTCAACCCCCCCTTCTCGTGTTTGCACCTTCAATCTTCACCAAAGCATTACCTGAAGGTAGGTTTGAGTTCTTCAAGAAGCATCTCAACATTATCTCCATATCTGACTAGCTCAAGTAGTCTTCTTAAGAGTTTTTAATTTTCTTGTAATTTTATTTTATGTCTTTTATTTTTTGTTTTTAATTTCTGTACTTTGTAAAGAGAAAAAAAAAATACAAAAATAGTAGGATCTCTTTTTGGCTGATGAAAAAAAGAGGGGAGAGAGAGAGAAAAAGGAGAAATAAGTAGAAAAGGAGAGAAAAAAAGAAAGAGATGAAAAGAGAATGAGTTGAAAAGGAGAAGAAACAGGGAGAGAGAAAAATAAAGAGAGAGAAAGAAAGAGTGAAAAGAGAAGAAGTTGAAAAATAGAAGAAACATGGAGAGAGAAAAATAAATCAGAAAGAGATGAAAAGAGAAGGAGTTGAAAAGGAGAGGAGAAGAGAAGAAAAGAAAGAGTGATTCAAGAAGGAGTTGAAAAGGAGAAGAAAAAGTCAGTATTAGACTTAGGGGGATAGATTGGTCTGAGGGGGAGTATTTCAAGTACTTCGGGTTATAAGCTAGCAAAATAAGTTAAGGTTTTGTCATCATCAAAAAAGGGGAGATTGTTGGAACGAAGTTGGTTCTAAGTACTTAGGATTTTGATGTGAACAAAAGCACTCCATGTAATCTTGTTTTGTACCTTGAATTTCTATATTAAATACCACCAGAACA
Organism: Cicer cuneatum; assembly: GCA_037974295.1. Lineage (NCBI taxonomy): Eukaryota > Viridiplantae > Streptophyta > Magnoliopsida > Fabales > Fabaceae > Cicer > Cicer cuneatum. The sequence goes on along the minus strand of JBBPBO010000004.1, from coordinate 31,251,992 downwards.
TGAAGTTATCAGAGGCAGAAGCTAAAGTCACGAGAAGCAGAAGATGAGTAATCAAAAGATAAAATCAGACCAGAGGATACACCTCCAGAAGTCACCAGATAATGCATCTTGAAGGTACCAGAGGATGCAGTATGAAACCACCAAAGGACACACCAGGATGTCAAAACACCATCAAAGGATATCTTTCCTGGCCCAGATCAGAAGGACGCTGAGTCCAGAAGGAGACCTGGACCAGACCAGAAGGAAGCTTGCCCGAGGGAGACTTGTTCCAGACCAGAAGGAATGAAAAGTCAGATTTGGTCTAGAAGTTATTCTGACTAGAAGATAGCTTGACAGTGAAATGATTATCAATCCAGACTTGATCCAGAGTTAACCAGAGCTTCAGATAATTGGTCCAGAACAAATGACGTAGTTCAGATTTGGCCTAGACCAGAAGGTAGCATGGCTCAGAGTATGAAACCAAGTTCAGACCAGAAGAAATGATGTCCAGATTTAATTCAGACCTGATCCAGATAAAGAGGTAAATGTCCAGAATTAAATATCCATTGTCCAGAGTTAATTTCAGTTCAATCCAGTCCCAGTCCAGAATTGGTCCAGATCGGAGGGAAGGTGTTCAAATCAATGGTCCAAATTTAAGCATCATGGCCCAGTGTTGGCCGAGATCAGAAGATCATACCATATGGCCCAGTGATGGCCAAGATCAGAAGATCATAACATGTGGTCTAGTGTTGGCCGAAATCAGAGGATCACAGCAGATCATATTGCAAGTCCAGAGTGGTTGAAATCAGAAGATCAGAAAAGTGTGGTCCAGTGTTGGCCGAGATCAGAGGATCACAACAGATCTGATTGTATGGTCCAGATGTGGTCGAGAGCAGAAGATCAAACGATCAAGATTTAATCATGATGCTAATCAGTGGAGAATTGATTTAATTTGATCAAAGTACTAAAAGGATTTGATACAAAAATAAATTGAAGTCTTGTGGAATTTAGAAGCTATTGGCGGGAAGAAAGATTTGATCCAGAATTAATTAAGAACAGGATTGGCCAAAGTTATTTTTTGAAGGCAATCTAGAGCAGAAAAATATATGTTTTTTATTTAAGAGAAACCCGATTGGCCAAGTTATTTTTGCAAGAGTATTTGGCAAGATACAGCTCGAATTTAAGCATGGAAGAGACCCTAATCTTCATCTATAAAAAGAGGCTCAAGGAAGAATACTTAGAATCGAAAATCACAAAAGAGTCATATACTTCCAGAAGCAAACACTCGAGTTTTCAGTGAGGTTAATTGTGAGTTTCAGCTTTCCAGAAGCAAGCACTCGTGTTTTTCTTTCCCTTGTGTTAGATCTAAGTTGTTGAAGTAGAGTCTACAATCTGAGGGAGTCAGAAGGGGTAGAAGATTACTTAGCAATTAGATTCAAGGTGTTGTAATTCCTTCTACAATTTGGGGTTGTCAGATTGGTAGGAAAAGACTTGACTTGAGAAGGCAAGGTGCAGTATTCCTCAAAAGTCTAGGATTGTTAGACTGTTTGAGAAGACTGACTTGTAACGGTGAACCAGTATAAAATTCTGTGTTTTTATTTTTACTTTATATCCGCTACTAACTCTGTTTGATTCATACATCAGGTTTTGTTATAAAACTGCAAAAACAGAAAAAGTAATCAAGTTAGTCAAACATAATTCAACCCCCCCTTCTCGTGTTTGCACCTTCAGTTAGCCCAAATGATTTTTGAAAACAGAATAAACAATTCAAACCCCCAATTTCTTGTGCATTTTCTACCTACAATTGGTATCAAAGCTCGGTCTCAAGGCCTGAGCACTTTACAGTGTTTGAGAAAAGATCCACCTTTCAAATTTGTCAAATTGTAGTGATGAGGCAATGGGAGGAAATGTCAACAAACCTCCTCTTTTCGATGGGGAACATTTTGAGTACTAGAAAGACAAATTCATAAGCTTCTTCATTTATGAAGATCCTGAACTTTAGGATTTGATTTAAGATGGGTACACTACTCCAAAAAATGTTGATGGCATAGAGTTATCTAGAAAACAAATGAATGTTGAGCAAAAGAAATAGTATAAGATGCATCATAAAGCTAGAACCTTATTGATAAATTCATTCACGTTCAAAGAGTTTGATAAGTACACCAACAAGGAAACATGTAAGAGTATTTATGATAGTTTATTCTAACATATGAAGGAAATAAGCAGGTCCAGGAAGCAAAGACCAACCTCTTAGTTAGGAAGTATGAGCTTTTGTTAAATGGAGGAAGATGAAGACATCGAGAAGATGCTCTCCAGATTCCAAACTCTGGTATTAGGTTTAGAAGTACTTCAAAAGAGCTACACAACAACAGACCATGTAAAGAAGATACTTAGAAGTCACTTCCATTTAGGAAGCTAAAGACTTGAACAATCTACCTCTACAAGAATTGATGAGCTCTTTCTAGTCTCATGAAATTGAACTAACACAGGATGAGCCTAAGAAGAAGCAAAAATATTTGGCTTTGAGAACCAAAGATTAGAAAGCCCTACAAGTAGCTGAGGAATTAGAGAATGATTCAGAAAGTCAGAATGAGGATTCAAAAGCAGAAGAATTATCCGTTATTTCGAGGAGAATTCAACACATGTGGCACAAAATAAGAGATCATTTCCCCAAAAGGGTTTCAAGACGTACTAGAGTAAAGACAAAGTAACTGACAAGAAGAAACCGACTTGTTTTGAATGCAAGGAACCTGCACATTTCAAAGAAGATTGTCCAAAGCTTGAGAAAAGGAACTAGACGAAAGAATCCAAGACCAGTAAGAAATGTCTGATCACATGGGATGACTCTGATGTTGAATCCTCTAATGATGAAGAGCTGGAAAACATGGCTATGATGGCTGACATAGACTCTGACTATGACTCTAAATACCATGAGGAAATTGAGGTATTTTCTAATTTAACTCGTAGTGAATTAATAAACGGCCTTGAATGATTTTTTACAAACAAATCAGTCTATTTCTACAAAACTGAAGCTCATAAAGATTTAACTGATAAGTATAAGACTCTTCAATCTGATTTCGAAAAATTAAAGAATTTAACTCTGAATGAAACAACTTTAAAAGCTTCAGAAGATAAGGACTACAATTCAATAAAATACGAATTAGCTTTCCAAGAATTCCTAGCATATGGCATAGATAGAAGAAAGCAAGCTTCAATGATATTTGGTGTTATTAGCAATGGAAATAGAGGAATAGGATTTGTAGAACCAACACAAAATCCTAGATTAGTTTCACCTGATTCTATTTGTGCATATTGTCATAACAAAAGCCATATTAGATTAACATGTCCCATGCAAAAAACATGGAAAAAACAAGAAACCTGTTAAGTCCAACAAATCAGGACCTAACCAAATTTGGGTACTTAAACACAAAATAATTCCTCTTGCAGATGTCCTTAGCAGCAGGATTAAAACACCAATCATTGTACCTATATCGTGGATGCTCACGACACATGATAGGAGAAAGGTCTATGTTCCAAGACCTAACTATAAAGAAAGGAGGAACAATAGGCTTCAGAGGCAACCATATGGGAATGATAGCAGGTTCAAGTACAATTGGTAATGACTCTTCACCATCTATTAAAAATGTTTTATTTGTTAAAGGACCGAAGCATAACTTACTCAGCATAAGTCAATTAAGCAAATTTGGTTATGATTTTGTCTTAAATCAAAAGTCTTGTAGGGCAATCAACCAAATTGATTAGGCTCTACATTTTATTGGTCAAAGGCAAAATAACCTGTACAAAATAAATATTTTTGATCTAAAAAAGCAAGAGGTCAAGTGTCTTATGTTTGTTAATGAGGAACAATTGACTTGGCACAAAAGATTAGACCATGCTAATTTGAGATTAATCTCTAAATTATGCAAACTGGAACTGGTTAGAGGGCTGCAAAATCTCAAGTACAAATCAAAAGTTTTTGTGAAGCATGCCATAAAGGAAAAAAATATGGACTTGTCATAATTGATGATTTTGTTTCTACGACTATACCCCTTGAGCTTTAATACTCAAGATTTATTAGGTCCAGTTAAAACTACCTCTATCAATGGTAAAAATATGGACTTGTCATAATTGATGATTATACTAGATGGGCATGGGTAAAATTCCTAAGATACAAGGATGAGTCATATAAGGTATTCACTACCTTTTGTAAGCAAGTGTAGAATGAAAAATTCCATTCAATCACAACAATTCGAAGTGATCATAGTGGTGAGTTTGAAAACTTTATTTTTGAAAACTTATGTGAAGAGAATGACATATTTCATACTTTTTCTTCTCTTAGAACACCTCAATAGAATGGTGTTGTAAAAGCAAAAATAGGCCTCTTCAAGAAATGACACACACCATGATTAATGAAAAGAATTTTGCTAAGCACTTCGAGAAGAAGCAGTGAACACTACATGTTATGTTCAGAATAGAGTGTGGATCAGACCTATCCTAAACAAAACTCCTTTTGAATTATGGAAGGGTAATAATCCCAACATTTCTTATTTTAGACAATTTGGCTATGCTTGTTATATGTTAAACACTAACGAAAAGCTTGGCAAGTTTGATTTCAAATCACAAAAGTACATCCTCTTGGGATACTCTAAAAGGTCTAAAGCCTATAGAGTATATGAAGGTGCAAACACGAGAAGGGGGGGTTGAATTGTGTTTGACTTAACTTAAATACTTTTCCTGTTTTAATACTTTCAAAACAAAACTTGATGTATAATTAAAACAAAGTTAGCAGCAGATAAAAATAAAAATAAAAACTCACAGATTTTATACTGGTTCACCGTTAACGAGGCTACGTCCAGTCCCTTCGCCTTGAAGGATTTCACTAATTCAATCTTAAATTACAACCTTGCTACTGACCCTCCAAGTTAGTCTTCTCAATAGTCTAACAATCCTAGACTTCTTGAGGAAAACAACCTTGTCTTCAGCCAATCTGACAACCCCAGATTGTAGAAGAAATCACAACACTATGAATCTAATTGCTAAGTACCTTGCTACCCTTTCTGATTCCCTCAATTTGTAGACTCTAGTTCAACAACTTAGATACAACCCTATCTAATTGCCAAGTACCCTGCTACCTCTACTGACTCCCTCAGATTGTAGACTCTACTTCAACAACTTAGATTTGCCACAGTAGAAAGAAAATAACACGAGTACTTGCTTCTTGAAAGCTAAAACTCACAATTGACTTCTATGAAAATTTGGGTGTTTGTTGCTTTGGAAGTGTATGACTCTTTTGTGATTTTCGATTCTTTATTCTTCAGCATTAAGTCTCTATTTATAGTTGAACTTTAGAACTTCACTGATGCTTTACTTCTGCAGTATATTTAGATTAATCTGTTTTGAAAATATTCTGGAGTATTTTGCTCAGATTCTGTTTTGAGCCTTTTGCTCACTGATCTGTTTTGAGCATTTTGCTCAGCTTCTGTTTTGAGCATTTTTCTCAGATTCTTTAATTCTCATGATCAAATCTGCACCATTGGATCTTAATGTGATAGTCCACATCTGGACCAGCCTATTTCATATTTTGTGATCCTCTGATTTCGGCCATTCCTGCACCACACTTCCTAACCCTCTGATTTCGGCCACCACTGGGCCATGGTCTGATTTTCTGATCTGGATCATCACTGGACCAAATAATTATTTCTGAACCATTGATCTGGAAATTTTTACTCTGATCTGGACAGATTCTGGACTTTGGTCTGGAACAAACTGAAATTAACTTGAACAAAAAATATTTGAGTCTAGACATTTTACCTTTAATTTTGGACCAGGTCTGGATTGATTCTTGAATTCATTTCTTTTGGTCTGGACTTAGTTCCATGCCCAGAATCATGCTATCCCATGATATGGGCCAAATCTGAATTGATCCTCTTGTTCTGGACTCAAAAAATACCTTCTGGTCAAGTCTGGAACAAGTCTGGACTGTGTAATTTTTCACTGCCAGGCCATCTTCTGGTCAGAATAACTTCTGGAATAAAATTGATATTCGACTCCTGTTTGTCTGGAACAACTCTCCTTCTGGCAGGCTTTCCAATGGTATCATCCATGTTTCATTATGATTTTTATTCCTTCTGTTATGGGCCACCAAACATATCCTCTGGTGATGTTTTGACATCCTGGAACATCTTCTGGAAATTCCAGAATTCATTTTCCTTTGATCTCTGCTTCTGTTTCCTTCAATTTCTGGGGCATTTAACTTAATAATTCAAAGTACAAAATAAGTTTACATTGAGTACATTTGTAAGCATCAAAATCCTAAGTACTTAGAACCAACTTCGACAAAACTCCAGCAAAAATAGGCCTCTTCAAGAAATGACACACACCATGATTAATGAAAAGAATTTTCCTAAGCACTTCGAGAAGAAGCAGTGAACACTACATGTTATGTTCAGAATAGAGTCTGGATCAGACCTATCCTAAACAAAACTCCTTTTGAATTATGGAAGGGTAATAATCCCAACATTTCTTATTTTAGACAATTTGGCTATGCTTGTTATATGTTAAACACTAACGAAAAGCTTGGCAAGTTTGATTTCAAATCACAAAAGTACATCCTCTTGGGATACTCTAAAAGGTCTAAAGCCTATAGAGTATACAATTTTGAAACATTGATTGTGGAAGAGTCAATCAACTTTAAGTTTGACGACAAAAAACTTAACTTCAAAAAGTGAGAGCAAGATGATGATTTTGCAGGAAAACCAGAGGAAGAAGACAAATCAAAGGATAGCAGCAAACCAAAGGATTCTAGCAAAACACAGGATACTGGCAGACCAAAGGAGCAAGGCAAATAATAGGAATCAAGAAGACTAGAGGATAACATCAGAACCAGTCAAGATCCTCTGGAATCCAGAACTTGATGGAAGTACAAGTCATCACATCCAGACTCACTTATTATTGGAAAAACAAGTGATTCTTTGAAGACCATATCTTCCTTGAAGGACACACCATTGTTTGGTCTAGTGTCTCAAATTGAACCAGCCTATGTTGATGAAGCTTTATCAGACAATTGTTGGATTCTAGACATGCATGAATAACTGAATGAATTCAAGAGAAATGATGTATGAAATCTTGTTCCCAGACCAGAGGATAAAGAGCCCATTAGAACTAAGTGGATGTTCAGAAACAAGCTAAACAAAAAAGGAGAAGATGTAAGAAATAAAGCTAGACTAATAACTCAAGGTTACAATCAACAAGAAGGTATTTAATACACTGAGACATTTGCTCTAGTGGCAAGGTTAGAAGCTATTAGAATTTTATTATCATTTGCTACACAGAATAATATTATTTTATACCGAATGGATGTAAAAAGTGTTTTTTGAAATGGTTACATAAATGAGGAAGTTTATGTCAAACAACCCCCTGGTTTTGAAAATTCTGAGTTTCTAGATTGTCTTTAAACTTAGAAAATCATTGTATGGTATGAAACAAATACCTAGAGCTTGGTATGATAGATTAAGCAATTTCTTGCTAGAAAATGGTTTTGAAATCGGGAAAGTTGAAACAACCTTGTTCAGAAAATCAGTTAAAAATGATCTTCTTATAATTCAGATTTATGTTGATTATATAATCTTTGGATCAACTAATGGCAAGCTTTGCCAAGACTTTGCTGAGTTAATGAAACAAGAATTCCAAATAAGCATGATGGGAAAGCTGAAGTTCTTCTTAGGAATTCATATTCAACATAAAGAGAATGGAGTTTTGATTAATCAAACTAAGTATACAAAAGAGCTTATCAAGTAGTTCAAGATGGATGAATGCAAACCAATGAGCACTCCAATGCATCCAATTTGCTCACTAGACAAAGATGAGTCAGACAAGAAGGTTGATCAGAAAAATTTCAGAGACATGATAGGTTCTTTACTTTATTTAACAACATCTAGGTCTGATATTATGTTTAGTGTATGTGTGCCAGGTTTCAAGAAAATCCAAAAGAATCCCACTAAAGAATAGTTAAGAGGATCTTTAGATACTTGAAAGGCACTACTAACCTTGGTTTATTCTATATGCAATCTTCAAGATTATATGATGTTGACTATGTAGGAGACAAACTTGAAAGAAAAAACACTAATGGAAACTGCATTTTCCTTGGTGGTAACCTGATCTCATGGTCCAACAAGAGACAAAGCACCATTGCTCTATCAACAGCAGAAGCAAAATACATCTCTACAGCAGGATGTAGTACTTGACTTTTATGGATGACGCATCAGTTGGAAGACTTAAAGCTTCATGAGAGTAAAATTCCTATATTCTATGATAACATTTCTACCATATGCTTAACTAAAAATCCAATCCTTCACTCTAGGGCTAAGCACATAGAAATAAAACATCACTTCATAAGAGACTTTTTCCAAAAGAGAACTTTAGATATTAAGTTTGTTGACACTAAGCATCAGTGGACAAACACTCTAACAAAACCCCTTGCTGTAGACAGATTTGAGTTTATTAAAGAAAACATGAATATCGTTTTTATCTCTGAATGATGGTTGTGATCTATAAAACTTCACATGTTAAATATATATTCTAATCAAACTATCCTAAGATAAATGCTATGCTGAAATACTCTGAAATTATTAGGAAAAATCTGTTAAATTCACTCACTTTTTGTCTGATGACAAAAAGGGGGATAATAGTTTTTTAAAACAATTTTAGGAACAACTTTAAACAACCCCAATTTACTCTAATTTGAAACCATAAAATAGGGGGAGAATACTTCTCCTAAACAGTCAGAATATCACTCTATGCTTTATAATTAAATATGCTTAGAGTTAGGGGGAACTTCTCCTAATATAGTTATTATTAAAGCCTTGTGAATTATGATTTATTGTTATTTTTATTAAATTGTTCACAAAATAGTTGTTTTGTCATAGTAAAAAAGGAGATTGTTAGAACCTGGATGGTTTGTAGAACAATCCCCCATCTTATTTTGATGATAACAAAAGATATTTCGTGAGAACCATTTAATACACTAATAATTTAATTGAGTGTATAGAAAATAAATTATAAGAAAAAAGGATTAGAGGAAGCACCCACAATCAGAGGAAATGCGTTGGATAAGAGGAAACACACACATTAGAGGAAGCGAACACATCAAATGAAGCATACGAATTAAGAGGAAACTAAATAAAAGGACGAATCAAAGGAAAGGAACAACACGCGCCCTTCACTGCCTCCAAAGAAGACACAATGATATAAGTTTGAAATGGTAGTATTAAAATGCTAATGTTCTCGCAATTGTTAAAATTACTCTCGATTACTTTATTTCTTTCAACTTTTGGGGTTTTAGAGAATTTGAATTGTGTTTACGATTCCATACTGACAAGGTTACTTATTTTTGGAAATTTTTTTTGAAATAGGATAATGAGGAGGATGCTATTGTCATGGTCAATTGTAAGCCTTCACCATGTTTGTTTTGGGGTGATATATAGTACATATACTACTTATTAGCAATCTAATTATTACTCTAGCCAAACATACATTATTTCTTCATTTAAATTCATTGGCATTTGGACTATATTTACGTGTTTTCGGTCATTTATCTATCTTTTGATGCATTTTATAGTTGATAACATAAATATACAATGTTGTCATGCAACTTATGACTCTGAATTTAATAACATACATCTAACACACACTTAGTGTTGTTGTATTCAATTTTTAATCTTCTTTAAAGCATCAATGTATTTTTGTTGTGTTTTGTTAACTTGCAGCTTCTAAAGCACACACACTCAAGAAGTTTAAAATAGGTTACAACTTTCTATCTTACCACCATTTCTACCTGCTAATACTTTGTCGGTAAGGTATATATATGCTACATATACTCTATTTGAATATTAAACATTTGTTCTGATCAATATATTTTATGGTTTACGCTTGTGTAGTTAACATGTGACTTTACTCTGTAATTTGTGTTAACAATTATCTACTTAGTTTTATTAATATGTGACTTTACTCTGTTATTTTCAAGCGTATTTTTTATATAAGTTTGGTTGACTGCATATTATCTATAGAGAAAAAAAAAAAGAAAACAAAGTTCCAGAAGGATATTCTTAAAGTTGGAAGATGCTATTGGTGTTGACGTTGCTAGAAGGAGAACATTGACGTTGATGACATATATTTTGGGTTTATAGTTAGAGAATTATGGAGTTTGATTTTAAATGTTTAGAAATAGTATTTGCACGCACATCCCATTATTCTTTAAATTATGATCAAATGTTGAAACTTCTTATTTTATTGAAGTTGAGATGGATTATTAATATATATATATATGCTTGTGTTTAATTATTTATTTTTTGAGTTGTAAATAGAATTATGAATGAACAAGGAAGATTTTTGCAAAACAAAAACAATACCATTATAGTGCTTTATTAAAAATTTCTATATGAAATATAAGACATCATTTTTTTAATTGAATATTAGCTAACCTATGACAGTGTTTTTATGAAGAAAAAAATGCTATAATAACACTCACCTATTATAGCGCTTTTGTTGAAAATGTGCTACTAAATACACTTACGACAACACTTTAACGTAAAAGCACTATAATAGCATTCACCTATAGCACCTCTTGGGCTGAAAAAGTGCTATTCAATACCACCTACGACATCGCTTATATAGAAAAATACTATTAAATACCATCCACGACAGAGCTTTTTATGTTTTAAAAGCGCTATCGTATCTTTTAACAATGCTACATACTATATTGCTTAAAAGTGTTATTAAATGCATAAAAAATATGTTGTTAAAGCTTTTTTGTGGTGTAGTGATCATTGAAGTTTTAGTAAATTTCTCCCCATTTGGTTAGTTTCATTGTTGAAATGCATTATAATGTTTCCATTACTTTACACTAATAATTCTTTTGTATAAGCTTATATTTTTTCTATCAGAAGACCAATTTCCAGTATTACCATATTGACTACATACTATATCGCTTAAAAATATTGTTAAATATATAAAAAAAACCGCTGTTAAAGCCTTTTTGTGGTGTAGTGATCATTGAATTTTTAGTTAACTTCTCCCCATTCGGTTAATTTCATTGTGGAAATGCATTTGAAAAAAAACATAAATTTTAGGATAATAATGAAAGTAGGATTGATTCAAAAACATACACTAATTCAGACCATTTCACTAGTATTTTGAGCAGTAAAGAACCTTTACTCTTATGCGATAATGTTCTCAATCAATAAATGGAGCTCTGATACAAATTGAAGGTGCTAGAAAACACAAGAAAAAAAGGTTTGAATTGTGTTTTGCGATTTCTAAAAATTACTTCGATTTGCTTAACTAAAAGATATGTTTTTTCATCAAATATTTCAACTTACAATTATATAACAAGTTTAGTAAAATAAAATTGAATCATGAAGAACATAGATTAGAGTAACAAAGATAGATAGAGAAAGGACACAAGGATTTTTATACTAGTTCACAATAGATTGTTGCTACATATAGTCCTCCCTTACAAGGAGATTTTGCCTAAATATAGTCGAGGACATAATTCACTATTTTAAACAATAGTATACAAGTATTATTTACTCTGCCTCTTCATACTTTGAGTATTCTTCTTTAGCCTTTCCAGGTTGTCACTATTAGAACCATTCTCATGTTTTTGGCAGCATGTCGTTGATCTTCATGAGTATTGTTATACCTCTTCAAGTACTTCTTATGGATGAAGGAGTTGTTGCCACTATTAGGCTGAATTACATCAGTTCCTGTTTGTGTCTGAATTGACACAAAGTTTGTTTACAGGATTCTAACTCTCATTGAGAGGATATTGCATTTCAAGTTCTCTATCAATTTAAGTGTATAAAACACTTTGATTGATTTACATCATTCTATTTATCTTTTACTGAGAGGACTTTTCATTCACTTGAAACATTGACCAGAAACCTCTAAGGGGTCCTAATGGTTTGGACTTGAGTAGACTGAAAAAAGACATACAGCCTTGGCAAGAACGTCGTTCCGCGGAATATATGACTCATGCTCCTTTAGGTTCTTTAAATTCCGTTGGTGGCGTAGCTACAGAGATTAATGCAGTCAATTATGTCTCTCCTAGAAGGTCAATGGTTTTCTAATATTGTCGGTTGCATAATCATCAGAATGAGCTTATAATCAGATTCAACTGATGTGTGTTGAGAATGCATTTAATAGAGTTAGACACATCATCAACATATGCTTTAGATCACTGTGATCTTGTTTAGTAGCTTTTGTTTCTTCCGAGGATGTCATGCGCTTCTTCAGTATAAGGATAATGGAGTGTAGACTTCTTATGAAAGTGTTTACTTTATCACAGTGTTGACTTGAAATATTGACCACACGATCAATTGGTTTATTAGAATTGTCAAACAGATAGTCATTAGAGTGAGCTTGTAATCAAATTCAATTAAAGCATATTCAGAACGTGTTTAACAGAGTCAGACACAACTTTAATAGATTCTTCAGAGTCATTGTGATAGACGGATCTAGCTTGTACCAGAACATTGACTTTATCATATATTTCACTTAGAGCTTTGTGTTTTTGATCTTTGAGTTAGAGGATCAAGATGGGTCTTTATTCAGAGGTAGATAACCATTGCTTATTCTTTTCCTTTGTAATTTGAAGGTCAATCGTTGACTTGTATTTTATTTGTTTTTAACGCTTTGACTCAAACTGGAGATTATCATATGCTTGTTCTATTAGTGAACATAATTACTTGTTTATTAGGTGATAATATTTTTTGTGTTAAAAACACTTATATTATTATCTCTAAATTATTCATAATTTATGCTACCTTAAAATAGATAGTCATTAATAAATTTTTCGTCTTCTAACTTAATCTGTACACTTAGCAAATACAGTTAGGAGATAATTGTTTCTATTTGTTTGTTTTGTTATCATGAAAATACCAACTAGAGGATTGAAGCTAAAATCATTTTTGCACAAAAAAGTTACAATCAGTTACCTCTAGGGATTTTAAAGCATCACTTTGTAGAGTCTGATTTTCCATTTTTATAGTTTTAAAATTCTTTTGAAGGGATTTATATTCCTTTATTAAAATAAAATATACCTTTTTTAAATTTCTATTTTTAGAAGAAATTTTGTGAGCTTTGCTTAGAAATTCATTTAACATATAAACTAATTCATAACAAGTAAGCTAAGAAAATATCTACTTATAAAAAAAGATTAGAAAATATCTTACTCTCATTTTCATCCTTTGTTTCAGTCTTGGAGTTAGAGGGAATACTTATCATTAGAGAAATATTTGCTTGCTCTTTATTTTCATGAGACGAATCATTAGAGTCATCCCATGTATCCATAAAACTCTTATTTCTTCCTTTCAAATATTTCTTCATAGAAGTTCATTTTTCTAGTTTTTGACATGCTGATTTGGAATGTATTAGCTCTTTGCAATGATAGCAAATGATTTGTTTCTTCTTCGATTTCTCTTTTTTGTCTCTACTGTATAAAGAGTATTTGAAGTCCTTTTTGGGAAAGGATTTATTTTTTCTGATCCACATATGCTGATGTCTTTTAGATATGATTGATAGCTCATATCGTTTGAATCATCACTCTCGTCATCAGAGTCACCTTGTTGTAATTCTTCTTTTTCTTGCTGAGATTTTGATTTAGCTTTTTTGTCTTTTATATTTTAAAGAAATTGACTTAGTCTTATTCTTGGGTTCACCTTTTTTCAACTTAATCTCATGAGATTGAAGTAAACTCACAAGCTCTTCCAAAGGAAGTTTCATGAGATTCTCAGCTTCATGAATACCTATGACCTTTGGTTTCCATTTGGATGGAAGACTTCTTACAATCTTTTTGACATGGTCAATAGGACTGTAGCTTTTGTTGAGAACTTTAACCTCGGAAAATAAAGTTTGAAATCTGGAGAACATTTTTTCTATGTCCTCATCTTCTTCCATCTGAAACAGTTGATAATTTCTTTCAAGCATATTTTCATTGACCTCCTTTACTTGCTTGTTTCCTTCATAGATAACGCCTAAATCATATAAGATACATTTTTTGTTTCCTTATCAATACATTTGCCAAATTCCTTAAAGGTAATAACATTCATCATAAAGGTTCCAGCTTTACGATGAAATTCATACTTTATCCAATGTTCTACATCTAGTAATTTTCTAGCTATGAAGACACCATTTGTTGGAACCAAGTTGGTTCTAAGTACTTAGGATTTTGATGCTTACAAATGTACTCTATGTAAACTTATTTTGTACTTTGAATTATTAAATTAAATGTAATCAGAATATGAAGAAATCAGAAGCAGAAGATCGAAGGAAAATGAATTCTGGAATGACCAGAAGATACTCCAGGAATGTCAAAACATGACCACAAGATATCTTTGATGGCCCAAATCAGAAGGAATAAAAATCAGAATGAAACATGGATCATACCATTGGAAAGCCTGCCAGAAGGAGAGTTGTTCCAGACAAACAGAAATCAAATATCAATTTTATTCCATAATTTATTCTGACCAGAAGATGGCCTGGCAGTGAAAAATTACACAGTCCAGTCTTGTTCCAGACTTGACCAGAAGGTATGTTTATGAGTCCAGAACAAGAGGATCAATCTAGACTTGGCCCAGACCATAAGTTGGCATGATTCAGGGCATGGAACTAAATCCAGAACAAAAGAAATGAGTTCCAGAATCAACGCAGACCTGGTCGAAAATCAAAGGTAAAATGTCCAGACTGAAATATTTTTTTGATCAAGTTTATTTCAGTTTGTTCCAGACCAAATTCCAGAATCTGTCCAGATCAAAGTAAAAATATCCAGATCAATGGTTCAGAAATAATTTTTTGAGTCCAGTGATGGTCCATATCAGAAAATCAGACCATGGCCCAGTGTTGCCCGAAATCAGAGGGACAGAATGTGCAAGTCCAGAAATGGCCGAGTCCAAAAGAATTCAGCATATCAGGCGCGCATCCAGGTTGGCCGAAATCAGAAGATCAGAGGGTCAGGAAGTGTGGTCCAGGGATGGCCGAATTCAGAGGATCACAGCATATCAATTAATTGGTCCATGTGTGGACTAGCGCAGAAAAATCTGATGGTCCAGATTTGATCATGAGGATTAACAGTGGAGATTTCAATTTATTTTAATCAAAGTGTTAAAAAGATTTGTTATTAAAATAAAGTGGAGTATTGTGGAATTCAAGAGCTGTGGCGGGAAGCAATTAAAAGATTTGATTGGCTAGTTAATTTTGAAAGAAATCTGAAGATATGTTTTTTATTTAAAAGAAGCCCAATTGGTCAAGTTATTTTTGGAAGAGAATCCAGCAAAATTCAGCTCGAATTTGATCATGGAAAAAACCCTAATTTCATCTATAAAAGGAGGCTCAAGGCAGAATGCTCTAAATCGAAGATTGTATTGTCGTGGATTTTGATCCAATTAAAACATTACTTAAAAAGAATTATTTCTTAGAAAAATTACGAAACTATTTTTGTAAAGTAAAAATGCCTAACCTACTATTTCTTTTGAATAATTGGTAACAACAATGTTTGTTTCCATAAAAATAGTAGTTTGACCTCATAATATCAAAATTCTAGAATTCAAATTTTTAGAAAGAAAATATTATTGTTAATTAAAATAGCCAAAGAATAATTTTTTCAATTTCCTAATTTTAGAAATTCTAACAATTAGACAATTATTTATATCCATGTTGATGTGATAAATTTAATTTTTCATAATTGCATATTTTTCTGTAAATTTTTGTTAACAAACTCTAATATTCCCAAAAATTGATTTTCAAGCTAAATAATATTCCCAAAAATTCCCCTACACAACTTGATCAACACAAATGTTTTTTCAACTATTAAATATAAAAAAATATTTTTTAGCGATCAATCGTCTCAAATTTTATTTTTTACCCATTAACTTTTCACAAAACTAATGTGTGAGAAACAAGATAACAGGGAGGAAAATATCTCTTCTCAAATGTTGGTCAAGGTAAATAAAAAGGGGATCGAGAATATATTATGATTATTATTAACAATGATGCCAAATAAAGTAAAATAAATGGAAACAATTCAAATTTTTTATCAGATTGTAGCACAAACTTTATTGAGGGCGCCGAAGGCAAGGAATGAGAGAGGAATGTTCTCAAGAAAATTATTCAAACACTATGTTGGGCTACACTCACTTATAGTCAATGCATTTACTCAACGCGTCACTATCTCTAAATGAAACATACAGTTCTAATTTTTATGATTTCTAAATTAATTAAATGAACAAATTAGACGATAAATCTTATAATAAATAATCATCATATAATTGTGTCGCCTAAATAATTACATAAAAATAATGGTTCAAATTATTTAGATAAAAACAGAGGTGTTACTATCTAATTTAATTTATTCTTTACATATAAAATAAATTATTCATTAAATAATAAAACAAGACAATTATTAAAAAGACAAATATAATATGAAAATATTGAAATGTTACAATACTTACCCCTTCAAAATAATTTTATCCTCAAAACTACAGATAAAAATATGTCAGAGTTCTCTCATCTTATCCTCCAACTCCCAATGGTTTAAGAGGAACTATAATTAAATAAACATAAAAAAATTCACTATTGAAATTACCACTAACTTAGTGTTAAATCCCACCTATTTCTAACTCCTACTTAAAGTTCGGATTTGACTAAAGGTTTATGAAAAATGGTAATACGTAAACAATCCACTAATTTCATATAAATTCATAGTCGAAAACTACTAATAAAAAAAGAAGAAAAATTTATATAAACTAATCCTTCAAATAAATATCAACAAAATGAGACAATCTTAAATCCCCTAACCTTTTTGGCATGCCACAGCCAACAATAACCTTTCAAGTCAAATTTTATCTATTCTAAATTCTTTAAAAAATATTCCAACGTAAATAAATATATATATTTTTCATGAAGTAAATTAGAAAAGCTCTTGTTCTTATCTTAAAATACAATGCTTCATGATTACAATGAAATTGTATAATATTTACTTAATTATAGTGGAGTTCTTTCCTACGAATTAAACTACAACAAAATTGCATATTATAAAACCACATTCTAATTTTTTATTCTTCAGAAATTAGGTAATAAATTTTAAAAGTAGTGCATTGTTCATCTGACCAAATAATTTACACAAGTTAAGCACATATTTCACACAATGAAGTCCTACACAAAATACTTACTTTCAATATCATGATGGAAAAAGGTCAAATAATCACAAGGTCATACAATCGAGAAAAGGAAATCATTAGTGCATTGTGAACATGATCAATGCAAAGTTATACATACTAGACTAAGAAAATATAAATTAAGCTTGATATATCCAAGAAAAGATCAAAGTTCAGTTAAGCAATGCATTTGAAAAAAAAATCGTTTGAAGAAGACAAATACAAAGTATACAACACTCACATTCGATAATATCATCCATTTCAAATAACAATAACATTGGAGATTTTAGTAGGCACTAAGATGACAAAATTTTAAGGTAAAGTATTCTTGTTAGGAGTATACTTCATATAATTGAAAGCACACATTATCTTTTAAGTTTCTCAAGACATACTCATGTAAGAAAAATAAGAATTACTTAGGAAGTCGAATAATAATCACAACACATTAAAGTACACGCAACATACGTGAAAACGTTCCACCCTAAGAGTTATGAGGATTATTTATCTGATACCATGTTGTAATGCCCAAAATGTTAATTCAAAGCATTACTTAAAAACACATATTTCTTGCATTTATATTTTTATATTTTTATGTCTGATGACAAAAGAGTGAGAAAGATGTTTTAAAAACAATTTCTTAAATTGAGAAAAAAAAGAATTAAATCTCAAAATATTTTAATTGGTTTGAAAGACATTTATCCTTAATTTTTGTTTTGATAAGAACAAATTATATGTGAGAATAATTTATATTTTAATGTTTTCAAAGTATGCAAATTGTCCAATAAGAGCCTTTAGCATTTCATCATATCGAAGTTTCTCAGATATAGCGCTTCTTCTCACTGTCGTGATATGTTGCGAAAATTATTAATAAGATCATCTGATGTTCGATGTTTTTTCGATTCATCTGGTCAACACTTTTTCAAAGTCAAGTATTTGATAAGAGTCAATCCTCTAGAAAAATTTCCGTCGTGCAAAATAACGGGTTCCACAACATTTGATCTACTATTTGAAAAATGTCAATCATCTATTTGATTATCCTCTAATTGAAGTAAACGCATAAATGACATAATCCTCTAATCTTTGAAACATCTTCATCTTATGTCTTTTCTCTAGATACAACATACATCAGCATTCACCTTCATTTCAAAAGACTTGTGCCTCATTTTGTTTGAATCTTCTTGGATTAGATGGAAATCTGAAAGTAATAACGAAGAAAGGTTGGAGCACCTACAACTTTATCAAAGATCTATCTTTGGAAGATTATATATCTAAATCTATATTTAGAGAAAGTCCCACAAGACAAGTTAAATCGATTAAAGAAAAGGGAAGACTACATTATCTTCTTTTTTAAAATTTTGTTATCACTGCATAGAGAAAGAAGGTAAAATCTTGATCTGAAAACTTTGTTATCACTGCATGAGATGAAAGTTTAAAGAAGGAAGACTTTTACCGAAGAAGTTGTTATATAAAGGAACTTAGTTTATTTATGTATTAGGAATTACTGATTCAATCCTAATATGTAATATAAATAAATGGATCTGGTTTAGATAGCCTTAGAAAAACCTTAAGACTTTTTTTCTTTTTTTTTTAAGCCTTTTTGTAACAAGTATTACAGTTTTAATGTAATATTTATGTGTTACAAGTATAATGTGAATTATGAATTGAATAAATGTTATCATCTTTTTTACCTTCTAATTTTATCCTCTATTCGTTTTTATGTTGACTTGTGTTTTCTCTTCCTCTACTCTCTTTTTCAAAATCCTTTGTTTTTATTTAAAAACTTTCTTCCTCTCTTTCTATTCGCCTTTAAAAACTATATCTTTACCTCAACTACAACTCTTCATCTCCCTCCTTTTAGCCTTGTGCCTTGAAACTGTCCCACATGTCCTAAGCTATATGTCATACACTGTGTCAGTCTTCGTTTTCCTCCACGCCCTCATCATTATGTCTCCTCTTTCCAAGAACATTTTTGTTTTCTTTTTCGAGAAATCTGGCTATTTATACCTCAAATATTTTCTTTTCAATCTTCTCTTTATCCCTGTGTTTTTCTCTTTGTGTTCATCCTTTTACGCTTCCCAACCTCATCTGCTATGAATGATGGTTTGTCTTCTAGTAGGAAAAGGAAGTGAGCTTCCTCTCCCAATAAGAAGGAAATGTCACCATCTAAAAAATGTCAACCATCTCAAGTAGCCTCAATGCCGACCTGCAAGAGGTCGACCACAATTATGAGCTTCTCATCTCTCAAATGGAGAAAGCAACTGAACTTTAAAGGTGTGTCCTTAGATGTCTCTAGAACCTATGTCTAGGAATAACTTTACTTTAACTTACCTTTTTTGTGTGTCTTTGATAGCGTTTCAGCAAGTGTACTGAATCATTGCAAGTAATAATTAAAACGGTAATACCGAGTGTCGAACTCAAGGATTGCGTTTTACTATCGAATTATCTTTAATTACTGAAATTGAACAAAAAGTTTCTAGATTGAGTAGAATAATATTAGAAATAACAATGGTAATGAAATTGAACTTTTATAATGAGAAAAATGCCAGGGATGAGTTTCACTTTGAGTCCAACCTTGGTTTCTAATTTGATTCTAGTTACTGAATTCCTTTATTGAATTATTACCGAATTTTCTTTAGTATTCTTGCCCTAATGTCTTAGTGACAGAACCTTTAATTCCAAAATAACCCCTAATTCCTTAGTGGGTTTAAGATTAGGATTAAGCTTTACAGTACAAAAATTCTCTTTTTAAACTGTTGTCTCTGCAACTAATTCAATTGGTTTCATGACCTGCATCTATCCCTAGACTACAATCTCATGAATTTCTCATCTCAAGCATTCGTAGAGTCCACTTCCGTTCCAAATTACAAATCATAGAACATTTTAAAGTTGATCAGACAATAAAAAGCATTAAGCACAGAGATGAGAAAAATAATTCAATAAATTAATTCATATAACCAAGAATCAATTCAGACAGATAAAAGTTTCATCTTGTTCCACTCATCCCTAACAAATAGGATTTAGTTGCTCATTACAGAGATTAAAGAGATAGGGATTAAAGAGGAATTACAAGAAAGATTCATGAATGATTCTTGATAAAACTCCTTCAATGGTGTAGAACAGCCGTCTCTAAGCTTCTCTGCTAGGGCACAAGTCTCTGAGCTTCCCAATTGACCAAAAGATCCTTAAAAAATTCAGAAAAACTCGATTTTATGCAATCTGCAGCGCGCCACGTGCCCTAGGTGCATGCCTTGCGCTTCAAGCGCATTTAAACAGAATCAGCAGCGCAGAAATGCGCTTCAGGCGCATGCTTTGCGCTTCGGCGCACAACATCTTCAGTCTGACGTATACTCCATATTTCTACTATTTTGAGTCCGAATTTGGCTCCGATGTCTTCATGAAAGTTGTAGCTATGGATGTTAGCTTTCCTTTGCACTTGGTTTGACTCCAATTGGACATCTACAACTCCATATATCACTGAAATACTCCACATAGGTCATGTTGATTTCTCACCAGAATTCAGCACTGCACTAAAAACAAAGAAACGACACAAAACTTCGAAAAATCTCTACTTACTCAACGAAATAAGAACATAAGCATTTTATTAAACCCAAGAACTAGAATCAACAAAATATATCAAATAAATCATTAAATTAACTAATGATTGAAGATAAATAAGACTAAAAACAATGAAAAATATGCATATGATGAAGAGTCATCAGTCTTCCATGTCGTCATGATCTTCCTTTTTAATGAAATGTTACCCTTGTTTTACTTTTGTTCTTTTTTGCTTCCTTGGAGTCGTTGTTTAAAAATTTGCTTATATTAGTCATCTATATGTGGCATGATAGTTTTTTTTATCCCTCTTGCGATTCTTGTGTATGTTTTGCTTACTATAAATTCTACAATTTCCCCCTTCTTGATAATGACAAAGGGGGAGAAAAGTAGAAGATATAGTAATAGTATTAATTTTATGCTATGTATATGCATCATTTTCATAACATCTCTGTGTTATCTTACCTTTATGTGTGCCAAAAATAAAATGACTTAATAACGTTTTAAAGGCTTAAAGAACCATAGTATCAAATTCAGGTGGAGCCCCAGAATATTGATTTGAAAGTTGTTTTTGGAAGATTAAACAATCTTAAGTCAAACATTTTTTCAGTTCTACATTCTGGGGGAATTTTCCTTTTTGAAGGAAATTTGTTCATTAATTGTGTAGTTATTTGTCATCATCATAAAGAGTGAGATTGTTACTGGAAAAGTGATTTTTGTTACAATCCTCTGGTTGATGTTTTGATGAAAATAAAAACAAACAAATAAACAACAGTTATTCCCTAATTGTGTGCTAAGTGTGCATATTAAGTTAGAAGACAAAGAGTTGTATTAATGACTACCCATTTTAAGGTAGAATAAATTACAAGTAAATTATAGATAATAATCTGAGTGTTTTAAACACAAAGAATATTATCACCTAATAAACAAGTAACTATGCCTACTACTGAAGCTAGTTGTAATATAGCAAAAGAAGCATTGCATTAAGTGGTTCAATGACAAGCAAAACAAAGTATGCATTCTGATATAAGATATATCCTTTGATGATTGGACTGTGACAAAGGAAACCAAGACTTCACTTCTTCTCTATATTATAATTTTGGTGACATGTGCCGCTGATAATGTTGCAAGCTTTGATTGACTCTGGTATTGCAAGCAATGTTCTGTTTCATTTACCTTTTATCAATGCAATTATGTTCTAGTTTGTCTGCCTCCGATAACTACAATATGCATCTGTTAGTCTTACTCTAAGTTGTTATGCATCCTTTGAAGAAAGTCCACACTATGAAGAAGCCAATGCTCTGAAGAATTAAAAGCTATGATGAATGTCAATGATCTGATAAAGTCATTGCTTCGAGAAGACAAATCTTTGCGCATCCTTTGATGAACATCTTGAATCTGCTACTTTTGAAAGTCTTTAAGATATGATCTGATCATAGTATCCTCTGCTTCCCGGTTCTCATACTATGATACGTAGAATCATTCACGAAGATATATACATATTAAAGACTGATTTGCCTTAAATGGTGATTCAAGATTTCCAACGGTAATATTCTCAACAAACACTTCTTCTCTCTAATTAACAAGAACTCACTCAGTCCATTACCAGTATGAAAGAGAAAATGAAAAAGGCTATGTGTGAAGAAAAAAATCAGAAAAAGCCAAGAACACATTAAAAGAAAACAATGAATGAGATATCTTCTCAATAGAGTGTTATTAGAATTGATGTAAATAAGTCAAAGTGTTCTCACACACTTGTACTCATATAGAACTTGATCTGTCACATCCTCTCAATGAGAGTTAGAATCATAGAAACAAACATTTTGTCAATTTAGATAGAAACTAGAACTAATGTAAATCATCCTCATAGTGGTAACAACCTTCGCACCCCAAGAGATACATAAAAAAGGTACAACCACTCTCATGAATTTCGAAGGTTGGATGCGATAAAGTTGAAGAAGGTTCTGAAGACGACGGCATGGAGAGGCTAGAGAAAAGTACTCAAAGCCTGAAGAGGCAAAGTAAAAAATACGTGTATGCTATTTATTGAAATAGTGGATTAAGTACTCAACTGTATCAAAGAAAAATCTATTTGTAAGACGAGGTCTAGATGTAGCAATAGGTTGTTGTGAACTAGTATAAAAATATATTTATCTCCTTTATCTTATTCTATTTTTTGCATCTTAGTTCTTTATGAATCAAACTTACTTTGTCTAAACCTATTTTATAAAATTAAGTTGAATGTTTTGATAAAGAATAGTTTTGTAAAGAAATCAAAGTAGCTTTTAGAAACGACAAACACAATTCTAACCCCTCATTTCTTGTGTTTTGCGACACCTTCACACGTGTCATGACAATCCACTAACCAGGTACCATTATAATTGTTTTAACTTTGTTCCTAAGGATATCTACAAGATAGATTATTTTATTCTTAGGTACCCACATTTTGTTGGGTCTTGATTTGTTAACCCTAAAAGGTATCTTGTTTTTCCATTTTTTCCCACAGGACAAGTTCTTTTATTGTGACCTTTCTTTAAGTAATATACACAAGCAGTATCATGTAAGTTAACCTTAGGAGTTTTTTTTATAGTTCTTCAAAACCAATACCACAGTTATATATTTATGTTGTCACCATAGATCATAGAGGGTTGATTGCTTCTTTCTACGATGTTTACAAGAAATTCTCAAAAAGTTTTTTTATACTTAATAGATCTACATACTGTATCCCCTAAATATTTTGGAACATTTTTTTTAAGAGTTAGATTTTATTTTTTTAGGTTTTCAAAATATTCTCAAAATATTTATTTGTTAAGATGTCATGAGCTTTTCTAAGAGATTTCATTTTTGAAGAAACTTTTTTCATTCTTGTTGTTAATTAAACTCTAATCATGATTCTGACTGTGTTGATGTTTAACTTGTGTTCTTGAATGTTTTATTCAAAGATAGGTGAACAAATACATTCATACAACAATCAACAATCACACCATGATATTAATTAAAGAAACATCGTGCCATAACTGAACTGGAAACTGATTACAAGGTCATTCTGGATAATCAAGATCATTTTGGGTAAACAACATCATTCTGGTTTCTAAAAGTATCATTCTAGTTTATCAAGATCATTCTGGTTAGTTTGTTTTCATGACAGAAGTACAATGAATCATTCTCCACAGTCAGAATGTCCAAATCTGGAGAAAGAGAAACATCAGACGAAAGATTCCATACCCAACAAGAAGAGTCTGATTGCGATATGGGATGATTATGATGAATCCTCAGATGATGAAGAGCAAGCATATTTGGCTCTGATGGCTCACACCAACTCTACCTCTAGATCCAACACAGATTCTAACTATGGAAGTGAATCAACAAATGAAGAAATTGAGGTGTTTTCTGATTGAACTCGATTTGATTTAATTACTATTATAAATGAATTCTTGAACAAGAATCACAAATTGTCTTTAAAGTAGAAAACACTTTGGAAAGAAAATGAAAACCCAACTGAAGAAATTAATGGTTTAAAGAACAAAGTGGTGAAGCTAAAATAGAAAATGAAACTCTAAAAATTGATATTTATGAACTTAAGAATGAAAATTTATCTCTAAAAAGTAATCATAGCTCACATCACTTGAAAATACCACATGTAACTCTGATAAGCATGAAGAAGTATTTCAAGATTTTCTTGCTAATGGTATGGAAAAAAGAAAGTATGTTTCTAAATTTAGACGCTACCAAATTTGGGTACCTAAGAACGAAATTTTCTATATTGCAGATGTCCTCATCAATCAAGTTAAAACAACAAACATGGTACCTGGATAATGGATGCTTGTGCCACATGACGGGAGAAAAGTCTATGTTCAAAGAACTAGAGCAAATGAAACAATGACTTTTGGAGGAAAGAAAAAAGGCCAAATCAATGGTCAATGCATAGTTGGTAATTGTACGTCCCCTTCTATTAAAGTTGTCTTGTTTGTTAAAGGTCTTAAGCATAATTTATTAAGTATTATTCGGTTAAATGATAATAATTATGATATTATATTTATTCAGGAAACATGCAAGGCAATTAGTCAGAAGGATGGATATGTACTCTTTATAGGTCAGAGACAAAACAACATTTATAAGATAAATCTGTTTAGTCTAGAGAAACAAGAGGTTAAGTGTCTTACGTCAGTAAATGAAGAGAAACTAATTTGGCACAAAAGATTATGTCATGCAAACCTTAGATTAGTTTGAAAATTGAATAAACTTCAACTAGTAAGAGGTCTACCTAAGCTTAGTTACAAAACAAAAATTATGTGTGAAAATTGTAAAAAGGGAAAACAAACAAAAAACTCATTTACCCCTAAGAACTCAGTCTCTACCTCAAATCCCCTTGAGCTCTTACATATAGATCTCTTTGGGAATGTGAAAACAGTCTCTCTAAGTGGATGAAATTATGGCTTTGTTATAGTAGATGATTACACTAGGTGGAAATGGGTAAAATTCTTAAGAAGTAAGGATGAATCCCACAAAGTGTTTATCACATTTTTGAAACAAATAATAAATGAAAATGGTCTTAAGATTGTAACGATTAGAAGTAATCATAGAGGAGAATTTGAAAACAAGTTATTTGAAAGTTTTTATGATGAGAATGGAATCTCTCACAACTTCTCCTCTCCTGGAATTTTAGAAAGATAGAATATATCACTCTAAGAAATAGTAAGAACCATGTTAAATGAGATGAATATTGCGAAACACTTATGGGCTGAAGTAATTAACTCTACATGTTATATTCAAAATAGAGTCTTAATTAGGTCTATATTGAAAAAACCGCCATATGAATTGTGGAAAGGTAAAAATCCTAACATTTCTCACGTGAGTTTTCATAAACAAGCTAAATGAAAAAGGTGAAGTGGTCAGAAACCAAGCAAGACTGGTTGCACAAGGCTACAGTCAATAAGAGGGCATTGATTACACGAAGACATTTACTCCAGTGGCCAGGTTAGAAGCTATTCGTATCCTACTTTCTTTTGCTACAAATGATAACATTACATTATTTCAAATGGATGTTAAAAGTGCTTATCTAAATGGTTATATAAATGAAGAAGTGTATGTTAAACAACCACCAGATTTTTGAAAGTTTTGAATTTCAAAATCATGTTTTTAAACTTAGGGAATATCTGTATGGTCTAAAATAGGCTACTAGGGAACAATATGATAGACTTAGTAACTTCTTGCTTAAAAATAACTTTGAAAGAAGACAAGTAGATAATACACTTTTTAGAAAATCAATAGGAGATCACATTCTTATTATTCAAATTTATGCTGATGACATTATTTTTGGATATACTAATGGCACTCTTTGCCAAGAATTTTCTAAATTGATGTAGCTTGAATTTCAAATGAGTATGATGGGAGAACTTAAGTTCTTCTTAGGGATACAAATTCAGCAAAGTCAAAAAGATATATACATTCATGAAACTAAATATACAAAAGATAGGATCCTTACTTTACCTTAATGCTTCTGAACCTAATATCATGCTATCTAACTTCACCTCTTAAAAGCATTCCTTCTTTAGAATCTAATCATAGATGAGATATAAAACTTCTATTTAAATTTTTGTGGAATTCAAAGTTCGTTGAAACATAAAATAGAAGATAATTTTACCCAATTTCACCAACACTACTATAATCACCTAAAAATTTGTCTACACAATTTTTCACCATTAACAAAAAACACCAATTAAGTTATGACAATTTTTGAACAAACAAATACACCCTATTTTTTGTAGCGACCTCTCTCAACTCAAACCCTAGTTTTCTTCTTCTTTCTCTATTATAGAGGGGTGATCTAAGATCATTTTTTGGTCTAGAATCACCCTTCAAAATCATTTTTTCCTTCATTTTATCTAAATAATTGGCTACGATTACATCTAAGAGCAATTTTTTCCCATCTTATTGCGGTGTTCATTTTGGTTTAGATTGACAGAGTAGCTTTGATCGATTACAAATTTCAATCAATGACTTTGGTGTCGTCAATGTTACATATCCAGAGGCATAGGTATTCCGAACACTTGAATTTTGTCATATATGTAGGCATGTTGTTGTTATGTGTTACGATGTCGCTTTACACTATTAACATGGAAAATCTTAGTTTGTTCGCAGATTCATCCTTATATTTTTAGGGAATTTGAAATTGTAATGCATTGATGTAATCTACAAATTGAATAAATGATTATTATTTGATTATTCTAAAAATGATAATAATTTTCATTTAGTTACAAACTAAATACCACCAAAATTTTAGTGATTTTATAAAAGCCGAAAATGAGCAACACACTCTTTAAAATCTCTGATTTAATATTTGTAATTCAGAAAAAATATAAGCTTACTCCATAAAAATGAAAAATCATCTCCACATTGTTAGAACCATGTTATTTTGAAGAACAATGTAATACCCTTAATTTTAAATTCTAATTTATGCAATTTTAGGGTATTTTGTGTTAAAATTGTTTGGGCATTTAGCCCAATTTTAAATTATTTTATGAATTAAGTACCAAAAATATATTTTGAGATTTTGTATTATGTTTAATATATGTATATAATTATATATATATATATATATATATATATATATATATATATATATATATATTTTGAGACCCGATTAAAATTGTTTGTCGAAGAATAATTTAATTATATTACGAGGAATTTAATACTAGGCAGTTTTTAAAAAAAAAAATTCATCTGTCAACTTATACATATACCAAATTCGTGACGGTTTATTTTTACCTCAATGATACCATATTATAGATATTACCTTCTTTTCAACTTCTTTTAAATTTCCTTGTTTTTTAGAACCTTAAATTATGATGGTCTACTGAGCATTCTTGATGACTTGATTAATCAAGTGATCTAACAATGTTAGATTTAAAACTGTTGTCCTGTATTTGTAGATCATTGTTGGGTGATTAATTGAATGTCATACGGAAAAAATGTCGTAAAGTTTAAGATAGATGTAGTTGCTCCATTTTGTTTGAGAATTGATTGTACTTAATTTGAGAGGTCCAGTTGGCCATATCATTTTATTTTTATATCATGCATTGACTTGACGGGGCGATAGAGAGGGATGTCAAAGTAATTAAGATGGTTGAAATGGAGCAATGTTTCAGGTTGAATTAGTGATATGATAAAAAATATTTCAAGCTTAAAGAAAAGTTACACCATTATGTTGATTGAAGTATTGAACTGAATGTTGAGAAGTAAAAAGCTACTAGAAAATAAAATCAATATTACAAAAATGAGTATGCTACTATTTTGTTTAATGCTACTATGTTTCATATAAAACATCAAGCTGATGATTTCCAATTAGAACCTTAATTCAGATTATTTCGAGCATAAAAAAAATAATACAATAAAATTATAAACGACAATGTTTGACTGAGAAGATATATTCTTTTACTGTTAAGTTAACATTGTATAGTATGAATTTGTGGAGATTAATTTGAGGTGATTTACGTGTAATTTAGGTGTGATTGAGGAGTGGAATTGTGGAAATTGAATTTGATGTGATTATGTATTCATAACTGATAATGTGTGCGTTATGAATTTTATCGGAAAAAAAAATGTTTTGAGTGTGCTATATGATAAGTTTGAAAAATCGTTAGTGTTATATTAGTATTAAAAATTGGGAATCTTTTAATAGCTACATTTACTTAATGATTGTGATGAAAAGAGTCAGAGTAATCTCATGCATTTCATAGCTTGTGGTGTCCGTGATGGGCCACAATGTCAGTGGTGACCGTGATGGGCCTCGAATTTAAGTGGTAACCGTGATGGGCCACGGGGTGGTTCCATGTGATAGTTGGTCCATCTTATCTTTACGAGAATTTAACTGATATGTAAGGCGTGTGATAGGCTACACTCTAGTAAATCGTGCTAGTCTGTGAGAGACTGCACCTCAGTAATTAGTACTAAGGCCTGTGATAGGCGGTACAATTATGATTTATGCCCCTCAAGGAGGGTTTTGTTTTGGAAATTCCGGAATCATGTGCATTGGCATATAAACATTGCATTAGGGTGCTTGGCATGTGAGTCATGTTTGTTATAATCTGATATTTATATATACATACACGGTTGTTGTTTGTTATCATGTCGTAAGTATTATTGCGGTTTTTATGATGTAATGGTAAAATTTTATTCATTAATTTCAGTTGGTGACCCTTTACATTATTGTGGAAATTGGGCTTTGCCTTCAGATGATACCCGAGTCCGTTCTACCGGCTTTTACCATGACGATGGAAACATCGTTAGACTTCCCTGAACGACATTTGCCGACTGCTTGGGTATACGACCCCATCTCAAGCAGGGCTACTTATACGGGTAGAGTGGTGAGGACAAGTAGGAGAGCTAGGGTAGTGTTTCACGTGGAGATCTCTCACGTGAGGATTGACTATCCTATACCTTCAGGATTGGTGCTCAGGGTGAATGGGGCGTGGGAAGATGCTGAGGATACTGCAGTTAGATGTGAGACGGAGGACCTTATAGGTGTGGCGACTCCCATTGTAGTTTCAGGGGATGTAGTGCTTGGACTAGGAACGGGTAAAAAGGTTAAGAGGCCGATGCCAGCGGAAGAAGATATTCCAGGTCCTTCTAGGCTGGTCGGGGACCAGGGTTTTGCTGATGGATCGCAGGTACCTTGGTTGGTGTCACCGTGGGTCGAGTCCGAGCTTCCACTCTCGATGAACGATCCCCTTATGACTGTCACTGAAGTAGAGGACTGTTTTGAGATTCCAGCGCCGCTGAAGCCACCTATATCGTGGGTAGATTTGACCGAAGGTGCAAACACGAGAAGGGGGGTTGAATTGTGTTTGTCAAACTTGAATTCTTTTTGCTGTTTTGTTGAATGTTGATGCGAATTAATTGATGAATAAATAATCAGGCTTAGCAACAGATAATAACAACATAAGAACACACCGATTTATCTTGGTTCACCATTAATTTGGCTACATCCAATCCCTTCACTTTGAATGCTTTAATCCACTAATTCAAAACACTTTGAACTACAACACCTGACCCTCCAAGTTAGTCTTCCCAAACAGTCAACACAATATGGAGGAAAATCTAGAAAGCTGCAAAGTTAGTCCCTCCAAGTTGCAAAGTTGCTTCTAGAAAGCTGATTGTTGTAATGACTTTCACACCCTTTTGTTGCTTCTGGAACGCTGATTGCTGCACTGAATTTCACTATCGAAAAATCACTTAGAGAATATTTCTTTTGCATTCAAGTGTTTCTCTCTTTCGAACTCTTGGATGACTTTGAATTGAACCTTGAGTTCTTGTGTTTTTCGATGCCTAATGTTGTTGCCTGAAGCCTCCTTTTACAGCTGCAATTAGGGCTTTGTCCAAGCTTAAATTCGAGATTAATCCTGCTCAGATTTCCTTTGAAAATTTTTTTGGCCAATCATGCTTCTCTTAATTTCAAAGCGTATCTTTTAGCTTCAGATTTCATTTGAAAATTCTGTTGACCAATCCTGTTTCACTTAATTTCAGATTGTATCTTTTAGCTTCTGATTTCATTTGAATTTCCTTCAAGTCTTCAGTGAATTTTGAATCAAATCCCCTTAATACTTTGATCAAGTCTTCAAGTCTTCTTCGAATTTTAAATCAAGTCTTCACTTATCTGCATTATGATTTTAAATTTTGGACCGTATGATCTGCTGATGTGGACCAAGTCTGGACCATGTGATCTGATTTGTACCATTCTGTCTCATGATATGGACTATGTGATCTTCTGATCTGGACCAAGTCTGGAACAAGGTCTTCTGCTCTTGACCATGCTATCTTCTAGTCTAGACCAAGTCTGGACCATGTCTTCTGTTCTGGACCATGCTATCTTCTAGTCTGGACAAAGTTTGGACCAAGTCTGGACAATGTTTCCTTCTGTATGGACCAAGTCTTCTTCTGGGTATGCTTCCTTCTGGTCTAGACTAAGTCTCCTTCTGGAGTCTGCTTCCTTTTGGTCTGGCCCAAGAATAATATCCTCTGATGATGTCATTGTTTCTTCCCTCTGATGATATCCTCTAATGTTTGCCTTTGATGACATCCTTTGATTCTTGCTTCCGATGGGATCCTCTGGTGATATCCTCTTGTATCATATGGAGGTATCTTCTGGTATCCTCTGGAGGTATCCTCTGGTGATATCTTCTGGCCGTATCTTCTGGTGGCATTTTTATCTTCTGGTGACATCATCCTCTGATGACATCTTCTGCTTTTTATTTGTATCTTCTGGAGGTATCGTAACACCCCGAGTTTAAAACACAGCGCGAGTGTATTTTTTTTTTTTAAATAAATAATCAAAATGATTTTCCAATTTATTACTTCAAAAGAATTGAAATAAAATTTCCTTTATTTCATTTCATAAAATAGTACGTCGTAATTTAATCGATGAACGTAATTAAATAACTTCATCATAACATCAAAAATAACCGATCATGCACTAAAGCTACAGTAGCACGGATTTCCTCCGCAACCCAAACAAGTCTCATCCGACTCCGCCGCTCGCCTCGATGTAACCTCCTCCACCTCATCATACAGAGAGGGGTCAGTCTCCTCCGAAGTCAGATCAATGCACAATCTCGGTCGCTTCGGCGGTGTCGAAATCTCATAACAATCATCGGATATCTTAGACGGACCCGGAATATCAGCTGCTACTAGCTTCGGCTCTTCGTTCTTCTCTTCCACCTCAGAATCACGTACATCCCCACTAATCACCGGGTTAGGAGTCACCACTCCTACGGTGGCCTCCGTCTCAACCCCTCTAGCTGGCTCCTCCGCATCATCAAAAATTCCGTGCGCCTCCAATACCAAACGGGAAGGCACAGGAAAGTCAATCCTCGCATAGTTGTGCTCCACGTAGTGCACCACTCCATTGGTCCTACAGGTCCTCTTCAATCTCCCCGTATACGTAGCCCTGCTTGAGATGGGGTCGTATACCCAAGCAGTAGGCACGAACGATCAATGAAGTCGGGCGACGTTTCCGTCGTCTCGGGACCCACGGGTGTCTTGGGTTTGGAGGGCATCTGAGGGCAAAGCCCAAATTCCACATATAATAGTAAAGGGTCACCGACCGAAATTAACAAATAAACACATAGCATTTATATCACAGAACAAATACACCCATGGTATAACATATGACAATGATGAAAAATAAAGATGCTCATTTTGAATTTTCATGACATGTATGTCTTTTCAAAACAGCAACCAATTAATATGAGAAATATGTTGTAAGTACAGCCAATACTTCAGCAATCACAATCATTTATCATAAATTCAAATTTTGTAAAGTACTCACAGCCAGTACCAGTGCAGTCGCTCAACAGACCAGCACTCGTAAAATCGCTCAACAGATCAGCACGTTTTTGCGTATTTCAGGGTACAATTGCTCAATAGATCAGTACCAGTGCAGTCGCTTAACAGACCAGCACTCGTGCAATCGCTCAACAGATCAGCACGTTTACGCATTACTCTGTGGCCTATCGCGGGTACAACTTGACTATGCAAATGCATGAATATGCAATATTTTCTCTTCACTGAAACAGTATGCATTATCAGGAAATTTCAACCTTGCCATCATTTTTCAAAACATCTCAACACAATCAATATCATCATCATCACAACTATGATTAAACAGTCAAGCAATCATTAACACTTTACATTATCTCACAATTCCATTTTTAATTATCACAAGTCTTTCCCCCAACTCTTAAAATTCATACAACAGTGTTTAAAACTGAGATTTCTGGAAAATATGAATCTGTATTCGAATACAGCTTCTCTGTATTCGAATACAGAAGCCAAAAACAGTGCAAAATTAACACTCTGTATTCGAATACAGCTTCCTTGTATTCGAATACAGAGGTTGTCACAGTGCAAAACCAGTATTTTCACTACATCAGTAAAGTCTCAAAAACATCATCACCACCACTTCCAACTATCACAAAAATTCCATTTTAATTCATCACAAACCTTCCCAATATTCCCCAACACGTAGGGTTTATAAAACAATGTTGAAAAACTTGGAATATCTGAAAACCCGAATCTGTATTCGAATACAGCCCCCTTGTATTCGAATACAGAAGCTTGAAACTGCAAATTCAACATTCTATATTCGAATACGGCATGCATGTAGTCGAATACAGAAGACAAAACATTGTAAATTCAGCACTTTCTCCCAGGTCATTAAAGGTTTCCAAAACATCATCATCCCCTCTTCAAAACTATTTCAATGACTCCATTTTAAATCAATTTAACCCTTCTCAATGTTCCTCAACACTTTAAGATTCACATGACAGTGTTTAAAACTTGATTTTCTAGAAAACACGAATCTGTATTCGAATACAGCTTCCTTGTATTCGAATACAGAAGCTAAAACTTGAGTTTCTGGAAAAACACGAATCTGTATTCGAATACAGCTCCCTTGTATTCGAATACAGAAGCAAAAATTGTGAAAGTCAGCATCTTGTATTCGAATACGAGCCTGTCGTAGTCGAATACAAATGAGAATACAGTGTAAAAATTTCACTTATGTATTCGAATACGACAGAGTCGTAGTCGAATATAGATGCTAAGTCAGAAGCAAAAATCCTTCCTCTGTATTCGAATACAGGGGCCCGTATTCGAATACAAGTTTGAAAAACTTGAGTAAAACAGAAGCTTGGCAGGTTGTATTCGAATACACTCATGTCGTATTCGAATACACCTTCGAATGCAGTGAACTTTTCCTGAAAAACTGCAGCACATTTTCAATCTTTTTCCTTTGAAAAACAAGCACAAACCCCAAAACAGATTCTGCACTTCTTTTGAACCATAAAACTCAGGCATTTTCATCAATAACAATTTTTCCAGAAAAACAATTTCATCATTTAAAATCCCTTTTCCTTTGAAAACATCAGCATTACCAGAATCACTCAAAAACAGAATGTCAACCACACAGAACAGACATTTTTCAACGTTCACATTGTTGATCATTTCTCAAAACAACATGCAAGGTATTTCCAGCATTTATACACAACCAATCACAACATGCAAAGTATTCTCAGCTTTCTCACACAAGCAGAACAACATTAATACATTCAGCCAAACAGCAACATCACACATCATCAAACATCCACAGAATGCATTTCTTGCATTTTATAACAACATTCAAAACAGTTTTATGAACATGCATTTTAATCATCTCCAAAATAACATGCAAAACATTTTTCAGTTTTCCCACACAAATAAAACAGCATTGAAGTCACAACCAGCACAACAAACATCACAGACTATTAAAACACCAACAGAATGCATTTTTTCGCATTTTAAAACAACATGTATAACATTAATACATTCAACCAAACAGCAACCATCACATAGCACTAAGACACCAACAGAATGCATTCTTTTGCATTTTATACAACCAGCACAACAGTTTTGAAAATATGCATTTTAATCATCTTCAAGATAACATGCAAGACATTTTTCAACTTTCTCCCATAAACAAAACAGCATTGAAGCAACAACCCGAACAGCACACATCACAGATTATTAAAACACCAACAGAATGCATTTTCTTCATTTATTTCAAAATGTCATTGCAAAACAATTTTACTTCAAACAATGATGAAAACATCAGTAATGTCATGACAGTTATGCATTTACAGCCCTAATGCAACTAGAAAGTGGAAGGTGCCCTTACCCTTGTTGCGTTTCTGCTACTTCTCACGTTTCTGTTTTCGTTCCCGTTTACGCGTCAAAAATCGGCGAAACTCCCGCTTGCGTTTGCTGCTACGAAAATAGGTTCTCTAGCTTCGGAATGATGAGGGGAACAACTTTTGTACTGGGGATTTTCTGGTTTGGTGCTTAGATTTCCAATTAATGTCACTTTTGAGGAACTCCCTCTTTTTTTTTTGAAATCGTGAACAGAATTCAGAATGGGAAGGGAAGGGAGAAGGTGATACTGTTACATGCAGTATGGGCAGTAAGGGAGGACGAATGGTGTTCTGATTTTACCCATCCTTCTCACTCCTATTTATAGGCTTGTGTGGGTGCCACCTCACCCGACACTTGTCTGATCCTCAGCACTTAACCAGTCTCGTCGCAATTAGCCGATAATCCCTTAATTAACTGCCTGTTAATTTAATTACTCGTAATTAAATTAATTTATTCTTCATCCAATAATGTTAATATATCTTCAAAATTAAATATTTATATATATATATATTTACTCAAAACATACATATATTAAATATTTTACAAATATCCCCAAAATACACTTAATATTTCATTCATAATTTTAATTTAAAAATTAAGGGTCTTACATATCTTCTAGTTGTATCTTTTGAAGGTATCTTCTGCTGACGTCATCCTCTGATGACATCCTCTAGTGACTTCATCATCTGATTTCTTGCATTCTTCTTCGAAGTCAAATATGTTATTTTCATAAAATACTTTTGTTAACATCAAAACTTTAATTGGAAGAACCAACTTGGTTCCAACACTGACTTTTGAGGAGTCTGATCCTTATATGGTTGATGAGGAGGAAGAAGTTACTTCGAGAAGAGATACTGCATCAGATGGGACTTGTGCAGAGTGTGGAGGTCACCCTTGTTACTGTAGTTTATTAGTGGATGATCAGATTAGTTTTTGCTGTATAGGGCCTTAGTGTCTTTTTGTGGTTGTACTTATTTTGTTTTGGGATGACTGTACCTATGACGTTCTTTAACAGTTGACTTTTGTTGGTGGGTCCATGTTCCATTTTTTTGACGTGACCATGGGGGGATAGTATTCTTGGAGTAGTACTTCTGTGCAGGTGTCTGCCGAGAATACCCCAGGGGTATGAACGATGTCTGATAGTTCTCATAGCCCCGATGTATTTTCTATTTGTATATTTTTTGGATTATTGTCCCAAAAACTATTTTAGGTTGTTTGTATGTATGATGTAATTATTTATTACTCTTGCATTTTGTGTTACGACATATTATTTTATTAAGTGGTTTAAAAAAATGCACTCGCGCTGTTAAAAATTGGGGTGTTACAAACAACAACCCTTAATTTTGGTTTTGTTGATAAAAAATATGAGAGAACAATTAATGAATCATCTAATGAGTATTTCAGCGTTTTTTCTGATAAAAGAAGAGTAGTATTTGATTCCTCAAAAATAAGATTCAATGAATCATCATTTGATTCCTATGATGAACAATTGAGTTTTTCATTTGGCCAATTTTAATCATCATCTTGTCAACACTCTGGTAAAATTCATATCTTTGATATAATTATATCATCTAGCCTACACTTTGATAAAATAAATCGTCTAATTGTCAATCCTCTGGTAGAAGCACATTAAGCACAACATGTGGATAATTTTCTTCTTCATTCATCTGGAAAACTATTTCTCTTCATCTGAGGAGTAGCATCTTAAATTTTAATCCTCTACAATCATTAAATATTCGTCTTGAACAAAGAAACTTTCTAAATATGATTTTATGGCAGTAAAAAGGTCAATTTTAAGGAATCCATTTTGAAATTCTCTAATTGACCTAATAGTACAAGACAATACATGTTATGCATGACATTCTCTACAACGATCAAAATTGCAACAACATCATTCTCATGTACTGTAAACGAATCATTGAACAATCACGCTGCAAAAATACAAACAACATTTCTGAGTGTATTCAACTGATCTGATATTTGAGCTTACAATTTTCTATCCTCTATTTCGAGTTACACAATAATTCCACAAAAACCTAATTTCTTTGTAACTTAGCCAAGTTATGGCTTGAGACCTTAAAGGGCTTGACTCTTGACTGTATTAATCAAGAAGCTGTGAGAAGACTAGGGTATAGTTAGTTGATAGTTGTATACTCTGGGGGTTTTGTAAAAATTTTGAGTATAGTAGAAAATTCTTTAGGTTAACGGGGTTGGATTTAGCTACTACATTAGTGGTGAATCATGATAATTTTTTGTATTCTTACACTTCCCCTAAACTATTTATCTTAAAAGCTTTATTTTAAAAAGAACAAAAAAACTTACACACAATTCAACCCCCCCCCCTTTCTTGTGTTTTTCTCCCCTTCACAAAAGTCACATTCATGTTTTATTGAAATTGAAACCTTAGTAATTCAAGTATAATAAATAATAGGCTTAATTGAACTTTTGGTCCCCCTATTTTAGTGGAATCGTTAAAATAGTCCCTTTTTTTATTTTTCCTCAGTTTTGGTCCCCCAAACAAAATCTTGGTCCAAAACATGATGAAATGACATTTTTTAATGATGTGTTAAAGAAATAGTTGATGTGGAAGATTCCATGTGGATTAATTACATTTTATTATTATTCCAAATTTGTAAAACACATTTTCTATATTTAAAAATACATTTCCTATTTTTAAAAACACATTTCCTATTTTATTACATCATTTAATTACAAAACCATAAAAAAAAGAAAAACACATTCCTATTCTAATACCTAATTTCATTCCATTCTATGTGTTCTTCTTCTCTGTCGCCTAGTTCTTATTCGTCTTCACCGTCTTCTTCTTCTCTCTTCATCTTCGTAGTTGTCGTCACCTTGTTCTTCTTCA
Source organism: Cicer cuneatum (assembly GCA_037974295.1). Classification (NCBI taxonomy): domain Eukaryota; kingdom Viridiplantae; phylum Streptophyta; class Magnoliopsida; order Fabales; family Fabaceae; genus Cicer; species Cicer cuneatum. Next base: position 31,214,660 of record JBBPBO010000004.1, on the reverse strand, counting down.
TCGTCGTCGTCCTCTTTTTCTTCTTCATTCATCTTCGTAGATGATTGTGCTTTGTTACTTGTTGTGCATGGATGGTGGTTCGTATCTTCTTGCTCTGTTCTTTGTATTTTCTAGGAAAAAATGTCTTCCAATTCGTATTCAGTTACAAGAAACAATTCCCATTTGAGAATAAGAAGGAGAGAATGTTTATGTGGACTTGAATCTACTTTGGACGACTGAAAATTCAGGTCGATGGTTTCATGGTTGTGGTTTTGATACGGTAACCATTTGTCAAGATTCTTGATTCTTTTTGCTCTATTGTTTTAAGATTGTGAAAATTCATTGAAAGAAGATTCAATCTCTTTTTGCAATGATTTTTTAGTTACAGGGTTAAAAGGCTTGCAATTTTTTTGATTGGTTTGATGAGCCAATGATAGAACGAGCAAAAGAAGTTATTATGTCCCTGATGAAAATGATTAATGAATTCAAGAAGAAAGAAAATGTGACAAAGAAGTATGATGATGAACTAAAGTTGAAGTTGAAACTAATGGGGGGTTTTCTAGCACTTTCATGTCTCTTGATTATTGTTCTTTTGGTTATTGTAATGTTGAAGTAATTAAAAGGATTGGATTAAAGGTATTTTGTAATGATGTAATTTAGGGTGTTTAGGATTTAAATTGTAATGTCATTGTGTAATCTAATCAAATCAAATTTGAATGAATAAGGTTGTTATTGTGAAATGAAATTGGTATCATTGTAATGCAATTGTCTATTTTTGCATCTTAATAATTCACTTTGGTATCATTCTATTAATGCAATTTGCTCAAACAAATTTGCACTAGTTTGGTATCATTGAAGATATAATGCAGTTGCCTAATATTAATGCTCAAATAAATTTGCTCATTCAAGATAGCATACTAAATTTATTGCAACCAGAATTTTACATTACAACCAAAACAAAATATAGACAACTTATGTTCCAAAATAAACAGAATTTAGGTTACAACCAGAACATCATTCCACCATTAGATACTACTGCATTACAAAGTAAAATTCCCAAGTATCGTTCCATCATTTCATATTCATAATAATCAAAAGAAATTTCACAAGTTTGGTTCTATCAATTCATTTGTGAATCTTGAGTTTGTGGAGCTTGTGAATCCTGAGATAAAACAGTTGGTGTTTCTCCCTCATCTCCTCCAACCCTTGTCGTCTTTGCTTTCTTAGTTTTCTTGTCGTTATTTCCAGCTTTTGGTATCTCTCCATCAGCAACACTTTTACCCTTGCGGGTCCAATGTTCTGGTCCATTTGATGGCATTACAATGTAAGAGTAACATGTCAAAAAGTTTGTTTCCCTATTTAAAACAGAACCAAAAATAGCGTGTTAAAATTGTTAACAACTAGTATCAATATGCAGTTAAATATAAACCAGAAATATGTAAAAAATAGCAATTAAAACTATCAGCAACCGGTACCAATATGCAGTTAAATTTGAACTAGAAACATGTAAAAAATAGCAATTAAAACTGTCAACTACCAATACAAATATGGAGTTAAATTTGAACCAGCAACATGTAAAAAATAGCAATTAAAACTATCAACTACCAGTATCAATATGCAGTTAAATCTGAACCAGAAACATGTAAAAAAAATAGCAATTAAAACTGCCAACTACCACATAACTCGAACATAACAGAAGTTATATTGAACTGAAATAGAAGAAAACATTCAATTAAACTAGTACTGAATAGAGCTAAAACTATACTGAATAAGATTTATAAAAACATTAAACCAATATGCAATTAAAATCAGATTTTATACCTGTAATAAGGTGAAACGTACGATTCTGGATCAGCTTTGTTGTGCCATATACAAACAATGGCATGGCAACACGGAATGCCGGTCAAATCCCACTTACGACAAGCACAAGTTTTTGTGTGTAGATTTACTGTATAAGTGTTTATACCATTTGTGACACTAAACAAGTTAAAATCATAATCTCCATGCCAAGTTGGGAACCAACCCCAGCTGCTCTTTTTGCCTTTTCCAATATTTGCTGAATCTTATGACATATATTGCCTTTATATTGTAGCATGAACTCTATCTGTTTGACAATCATTACTGTAATGTAATGTGTAACACCCCGAGTTTAAAACACAGCGCGGGTGTATTTTTTTTTTCTTTCACATAAAATAAATCAATAAAAGAATTTTCCGAATTAATTCAAGGGAATTAAAATAAGATTTTCATTAGTTCAGTTCAGAAGAGGACACCTGGCCTGTGGCCACTAAACAGTATCAGAGTGCGGAAAAATACAGCGGAAAAATAATACATTAATTCCCAAAATAAAATTACATTACCCAAAACTCAAGACCCTATACAAAAGTCTAGACTGATCATGCACTAAGCTACAGTAGCACGGTCTCCACCGTATCCTCTATAAGTCTCGTCTTCAACCAACCGTCCGTCCCTTTGCATTGTCCACATAGACTCCGTACGTAAAGATCAGGGGAAACTAACGACGCTTTCGTCGTTAGTGTATCCGTCGGTAGGACGGGTTCTGGTAACATCTGAGGGCAAAGCCCAAAGTCCACAATATAATAGCAAGGGGTCACCAACCGAAAATAACAAATAAGCACATAGCATATATCTCACAACAACACATATATTCATGGCATATTGTATGATGAAAAGATGCTCATTTTGAAATTTCATGACATGTATGCTTTTTCAAAACAGCAACGAATTAATATGGAAAAACATGTTGTAAGTACAATCACCACTTCAGCAATCACAACATTCATCAGAAAACTCATGTTTCAAGAAGTACTTACACACATCAATTTTCCAATCATCAACAATATCCAAAACGTGACCCACCGGTCAAACACCCAGATGCAATATGCATATGCTCATGTACTCAGCTTCTTGGAATTACCAAGGTGCAGTCACTCACAGACCGGCACAATTTAACGGCCCTCATGACCAGGGTGCTATCGCTCATAGATCAGCTCCAGTGCAGTCGCTCACAGACCAGCACTCCTGCAGTCGCTCACAGACCAGCACGTTTGACATAAACCAAGGTACAATCGCTCACAGATCAGTACCTAGTGCAGACGCTCAACAGTCCAGCACTCGTGCAATCGCTCAACAGATCAGCACGTGGTTGCGCATATTTGAATGGACCACCACGAACACGCAGCCATTCCGTAGCCCGGATAGAATGGACCACCACGAACACGCGGCCACTCTGAACCCGGATAGAGTGGACCACCACGAACACGCGGCCACTCTACAACCTATCACGGTTACTACATTCACGTGTATTAGCCTCTCAAAGGCCAAATACACAGAAGTTAAATCCTCGTACGGATAGAATGGACCACCACGAACACACGGCCACTCTATAACCCACGGTTACTACTTAACTTCGCGGCTCATCACGGTCACCGCATCAACTCTGTGGCCCATCGCGGGTACCACCTGACTATGCAATGCATGAATATGCAGTGTTTTCTCTCCACTGAAAACAGTATGCGACATCAATGAATTTCATGCATTTCCACCATTTCTCAAAATACCTCAACACAACCAATTTTATTATCAACTCACCAATGCTTAAACATTCAAGTAATCATTAACTCTTTACATTATCACACAATTCACTTCTTAATCATCACAAGTCTTTCCATTATTCCCCAAACTCTTAAAATTCACAAAACAGTGTTTAAAACTGAGTTTTCTGGAAAATACGAATCTGTATTCGAATACAGATCCCTTGTATTCAAATAAAGATCCCTTGTATTCGAATACAGAAGCTGAAATTAGTGAAAATCTGCAAATTTAACATTCTGTATTCGAATACAGCATGCCTGTAGTCGAATACAGAAGACAAAACCAGAATGATCAGCACCAGAACATTATAAAACAGAACCAGAATTAGAAGGATTAACATCAGAACATTAGAAACAGAATTAGAATCAAAATCACCAACACCAGAACATCAGAAACAGAACCAGAATGAATGATTAATATCAGAACATCAGGAAACAGAACCAGAATCAGAATCATCAACACCAGAACATAAAAAATAGAGCCAGAATGAATGATTAGTATCAGAACATCAGGAACAGAACTAGAATCAGAATTATCAACACCAGAACATCAGAAAACAGAACTAGAATCAGAATGATTAACTTCATAACATCAGAAACAGAACCATATTCAGAATATCAAAAAACAGAACCAGAATAATCAACGTCAGAAACAGAACCAGAAGGATCAACATCAAAACAAACCAGAAGGATCAACATCAGAAACAGAACCAGAAGGATCAACATCAGAAATAGAACCAGATTGATCAACATCAGAAATAGTACCAGAATCAGAATCATCAGAAGCAAAACAGAATGATTCACACCAGAATCATCAGAAGCAAAACAGAATGACTATTAGAATCATCAGAAGCAGAAACAAGATGATTATCAGAATCATCAGAAGCAGAAACAGGATGATTAATATCAGAATCATCAGAAGCAAAATAGAATGATTATCAGAATCATCAGAAGCAGAAACAAGATGATTATCAGAATCATCAGAAGCAGAAACAGGATGATCAATATCAGAATCATCAGAAGCAGAAATAGAATGATTGTCAGAATCATCAGAAGCAGAAACAAAATGATTATCAGAATCATCAGAAGCAGAAATAGGATGATCAATATCAGAATCATTAGAAGCAAAACAGAATGATTATCAGAATCATCAGAAGCATAAACAAGATGATTATCAGAATCATCAGAAGCAGAAACAAGATGATTATCAGAATCATCAGAAGCAGAAACAAGATGATTATCAGAATCATCAGAAGCAGAAACAAGATGATTATCAGAATCATCAGAAGCAGAAACAGAATGATCTATATCAGAATCATCAGAAGCAGAAACAGAATGATTGTCAGAATCATCAGAAGCAGAAACAAGATGATTATCATAATCATCAGAACCAGAAACAGAATGATCAATATCAGAATCATCAGAAGCAGAAACAGAATGATTGTCAGAATCATCAGAAGCAGAAACAAGATGATTATCAGAATCATCAGAAGTAAAACAGAATGATTCACACAGAACCATCAGAAGATGAATGTATCAGAGGATACATTCTGAATTTACAGAAGATGCATTTCTGGAATTATCAGAAGATAAACCAGAATGTCCAAAACCGACCAGAAGATACCTTTGGAGGCTTATATCAAACAGAAACAAAATCAGAAGAACATCTGGAAAATACCAGAGGGAATCCTGCCATACTATGACTTGCTCCAAACAAGAATGGTTCAAATATTAGAAGAAATCAAGAAGTTATACTGATCAGAACATAGTCTGGCAGTGTAATTTCAACACAGTCCATATTTGTTCAGAAGTGACCAGAAGATATCTTTGATGGATTATATTAGAGGGAATAAATATCAGAAGATTCTTTGGACCATACCATTGTCAAGCCTGCCATGTAGAGAGTTGTTCCAGGCCATAAGTTGTCAAAAGCAAGAAGTAATCCAGAAGATAATTTGACCAGAACATGGCATGACAATCGTATTTTGAATAACCCAGACTTCGCCCAGACTTCATCCAGAATTGATCAGAAGAAGCACAGAATGGTTCATGCCAGAATCACCAGAAGCAGAAACAACAGAATGATTCACATCAGAACCATCAAAAGCAGAAACAGACTGATTCACATCAGAATCATCAGAAGATGGTTAACATCAGAACCATCAGAAGCAGAAACAAAATGTTTCAGATCAGAACCATGAGAAGCAGAAATAGAATGGTTCACATCAGAACCATCAGAAGCAGAAGTAGAATGGTTCACATCAGAACCATCAGAAGCAGAAATAGACACAGAATGATCCACACAAGGATCATCAGAACCAGAAACAGAAACAGAATGATCCACACAAGGATCATCAGAACCAGAAACAGAAACGAAATTCTTCTTTTGTATTCGACTACAGGGCTCGTAGTCGAATACAAGTTTGAAAACTTAAGTAAAACAGAAATCTGAAAGGTTGTATTCGAATACACACATGTTGTAGTCGAATACACCTGCGAAAACCAGTGAAATTTCAACCCTTTTCAAACTGTTTTCTTTTAAAACAACAACCAAACCACATAACAGATTCAACACTTTTTCCAGAAGACACTTCCCTCATTTAAAATCCCTTTTCCTTTTAAATCAACAACACCACCAGAATCACATAAAACAGAAATGGAATCAGGATCCAACCCCAATCATCCAGAACCAGAAAACAGAATGTTCACTCACCAGAATCATTCAGATTTTGAAACCATCAGAACAAACATGCAAGCATCACAGCTTTCTCAAAACATCAGAATAACGTGTATAGCATTTCAGCTTTTCAAACAATCAAAACAACATGCAAAGCATTTCAGCTTTTACAATCATCAGAACATGACCAATGTTTTCAACCAAAACAGAAATCATCACACAGCAGCAAAACACCAACAGAATGCATTTTTGCATTTTTAAAACTATTTTCCAAAACAGTTTTATGAACATGTATTTTAACCATCTTTAAAATAACATGCAAGACATCTTCATTTTTCTCACACAAGTAAAACAGCATTAATGCATTCAACCAACACCAGCCATCAAAGAATCATCACATATCAACAACAAAATGCATTTTCTTCATTTTTCAAGATGTCATTTCGAAAACATGTCTTTCTTTCAAAACAGAACTGAAATAACATGCATTTACAGCCTTAATGCAACTAGAAAGTTGGAAGGTGCCCTTACCCTTGTAGCGTGCTCTGCTATTTCTCTTGTTCCTGCTGCGTTCCCTTTTCTGCGTCCAGAAACGGTGAAGCTGTTCCCTGAGTTTGCTGCTGCAAAACTGGGTTCTTTCTCTTTGTATTGAGGTGGGGATTAACTTTACTACTGGGGGTTTTCTGGTTTGATGGTTGGAATTTCAGTTAATGGTGTTTGAAGGAATTTCCCTCTCTTCAATTTTGAATTCTGGAATTGGCCGAACAGAGACAGAATGGGAGAAGAGATGGAGTTGGTACATGCAATATCGGTAGTATGGAGGAAGGAATGGTGTTCTGATTTCACCATCATTCTCACTCCTATTTATAGACTCTCATGGTGCCACCTCACTTGCCACTTGTCTGATTTTCCAGCTTTTAATTGTCTTGCAATTAGCCACTTAATCCTTACTTAATGGTCCATTTAATTTAATTACTCGAAATTAAATTAATTTAATCTTCATCCAAAATAAATATTTATATATATATATTCACTCAAAACATACATATATTAAATATTTTTACAAATATTCCCAAAATACCCTTAATATTAATTCCAAAATTAATATTAAATTTAAGGGTCTTACATAATGTTTCAAGCCTTCAAGTAAAATTATGATAGGCTTATCTCTATACTCCAATGCAGCAATGTTGAAAAGCCCTCATACATGTTGTTTAGTTGGAGGTCACATTGCGTATCAGTGCGAAATGCAGACCTAGTCGACATAGAAGGTGAGGGTTGCATCATGTCTTTCCAAGCATCTTCATTGATTGCCTTAATTTTTTTCATTGCTTTCTCCCAATCTTAGACTACCGTAGTCCTTGCTGCCAACCAAAGAAGTTCTTTCATATGCCTTCCAGGATACCCTTTTTTCCAATTTCTATATAAGTACTTAACACATAAGTGTGTTCCACATGGACCCCAATGTTGGCAATAGCTGGTACCAATCCCTGAAATCAATTCATAAAAAAACTAAATAAATTGACAAATATAAAAAGGATTCATAAGAAAATAGGATATTATAAGACTGAGACAGAGTATTAGGATATTATAAGACTAACGACATACAAAATTCTCATATAGTTGACAAATATGTTTAGGATCAGACTGACGTGCAAATAATAATTCAACAGAGCTAATGCTTCTATCGGCATTATTAACATCATTTCCCAAAACAAAGTGCAAACCAAAGACCAAACATAAAACTAAAGCTATATGAGGACAAACAAAACCAAACTCGAATACATAATATTATAAGAAAGTAATAATAAAATTGAAAGAAAATACAAACAGATTGCATAATGTTAAATTAATAGAGAGGGTGATGCTCAGAAACAAAATAAATTGAAAAATATAAAAAGGATTCAAAAATAAAGGCATACATAACTTTTGCTGATATGAAATGAATGCATATTGCCTATGATGAACATTGTTGAGGTCATCCAGTAAAAGATCTAGAAACCATTGCCATAAGTCTCTTGTTTCCATATGCAATGGGAATCATTTGATTATTCCCATGTTTACCTACTGCAGCTATTAACTGACCCCCATATTCTCCCTTCAAGAAACAAGCACCCAACCCAATCAAAGGCCTGCATGTATTAGCAAATGCAGCCTTACAAGCCTCCAAACATACATATATTCTCTCAAAAACTATTCCAACGTCAGACATACCACACTTGATAATAACTGTAGAATTTGGGTTTCATCTGCTCAATTCATCGGCATATTCTTTGAATTGTGCATATTGCTCCCTTTGAGAACCTTGAGTCATTTCTATGGCTCTTACTTTGGCTCTATATGCTTGGTATATAGAAAACTTCACACCCTATTTCTCAAATGCCTCAACAATCAATCCCTTGGATTTCATTTAAAGTGTATCTCTCCACATAGGAACAAAGTTCTTGGCAAGCCAATCAGTCTTAGCTTTTCAGTTTTATGCCCACCTATGACATGTATGATCATGTGTGAAACTCACTAATTGTCAATATTCTTTTGAAGTCCTCTTACTAATCCCCATGTAAAATGGACATTCTGGCTCACACCTAACAATCATTCTTTTTCCACCATTCTTTTTGAAATACAAGTTTTTCTTAGTCAACATTGCAAAGTCTTTAATATCATTCTTAACCATCGCTTTTGTATTGAATTTCATGCATAACTCAAACCTTACATAATCACCATTTTCAAGTTGGTTAAATTTAGGAAATTTCCTAACATCCTCTTCATGAACTTCAGAATCAGTTCCAGAACTAGGCTCTGGGTTTCCTCTTGGGTTTGCAGGTCTTTCAGATGAATTTCTTACAACGTTAACTAATATCTCAGTTGGTATTTCAGAAATCCAATCCCAATCCTCAACCTCATGTAAGTCACCAATATCATCATATAAATTAGCAACATAATCCTCATCTTCTTCACTCACATAATCCTCACCTACCCCTTGTCCAGTTTCAACATGGACTAGTTCAGATTTTGCTTGAACTGGTTCATGTTGTTTAGCTTCAGTTTGAATTACTTCAGCTTGAACTGGTTTAGTTTGAACTTCTTTAGCTTCACCTTGGACTTTTTCAGCTTCAATTGGCTCTTGAATTGGACTTTCATCACTAATAATAGGATTGTCTATAGAGTGTTCCACAAGACTTCAATTACATTGAACCCTTGACATCTTCAGCAAATTTTACTACATCATCATCATTGTTGGGAGGTCTAAGCCCACGAGTAAACGAGTACTTGAGATGTTGGTACGACAAACATTTAATATTCATATATCCAAAACTTTTGACCAATTCAATAATTTGCATGTGGGACATTCAGACTACATCCCAAGACGAATTCATCTCATCCACTTGGGCATCAATGTACATGTTCACTGGGTGATTTACAATCATATATTTAAGTAGAGACCAATCATATATATAAGTCAATATTAAAATATTATAGGGTTATTCTTTATTTTGGTCGCTACAATATAAGTTGAATCTAGTTTTAGTCCATGAAAAAAAGAAAGTTAAAATTTCATCACTGTAACGTTAGATTCTCCATTTTTAGTCCTCATTCAATTTTGATCTTTTAAATATGTTGATGTGTCGTGATGAGTTTGATTTTTTAATATTTTCTAAATTGAACAAATTTCAATTGTATGTAAAAATAAAAGGAAAAAAATTAGAACCATTATTCAACATCTTCAAGAAAATGTTCACGCTAAAAATCATCTTCAAGAAAAATAAACTCAGTTTTTTTTTAATACATATTCACTTCTCCCATATATGCTTAGCCTCCAAACCCTAAAAATATTTGGAAAAAGTTTGTGTTTGACCTAAAATCTATTCACAGTAAAAAACAAAAATCAACACATACATAAAGGATATTGAGCAGTGAAGAAGGGATTCTTATCTTGTAAGAACCCTCATCGAAACTCTCTTTATTCTATACAGAATCCTCATCGTCGCTCATTTTTCTTGATCTCGATTTTGATTTATGTCTCTGTCTTTAGTTAGTTTGTTTTATTTTTGCATTTTCCTACGTTTGATTTACTGATCTTTTTCTGTTAACTTACGTTTGATTTGTGATTTTCACATCTTGATTACTTTGATTTGCCCAAACAAAGTTTTTTTGATCTTTTTGTTTTATGGATTTGGAAGATTTGTTTCGTGGTTTTGAGTTTCTTCGGTTTTGATTGGAATATTTGTTTTATGGATTTGCAGAACATGTTGTTGTTGTTGATGTTGTTGTTCTAAGGAAAACTGTCGTTGGATCTATTAGATAGGTATGCATGAATATGAAGAAGATGGCAAAAGAATATGGCGTTGAGGGGTTTCATTTTCTTGAAAATGATTAATAATAGTTATATTTTTTCCCTCATTTTTACAAAAAATTTTAATTTATTTATTTTTAAAAATATTAAAATAATGCCAAATCATTATGCCACGTCAACACATTTAAATTTAAAATATTAAAGTTGAATGAGGTACCATAAGTAAAGAATCTGACATTACAACAATGCAATCTAAACTTGCAATTTAAACTTCTTTTTCGGTGACTAAAACCAGATTCAATCTATATTATAGAGACAAAAATAAGGATTAACTCTTTTAATTTTAATGATTTATAAATTTTTATTTTAAAATTATAAAAGTAACTTCAAAAAAATAAAGGGAAATAAATTCTCAAAATCTATGACATTTTTTCTATTTTTTTTTAAATACCTCGTAATATTGAAAACAGGCTTAGGACTTAAAACAACCCCTAAATCAGTAAGTACATAGAGTTTGTAAATAAGGGAACTTCTTCTATCCACGCCCCTATTAGAACTAAGTTGATTTGAAAAACTATGACCTTTACTTATTTTGATGATAACAAAATCTTTTTGTGGGAACAATTTAAGCACTAATGTTCTAATTAAGTGTGTAGTTCCTAGATCATGTGATTTTTGTATGATCCTACATTGTATCCTCTAGTGATTGAACTAAGATGAAGAAATACTAAGACTCTATTTCTAATTCCTTATGTTGAGTCTGGTAAATGCGCTCTGATATGCACCTTTGGTGATTCAGGAAAATAAAAGCAATGCACTGATTTTTCTACATCTCATCATCTGCCTCTGATAAACTTGACAAACAAGTGATTGTTTGTCTCTGATAATCACATCAAGCATATGATTCTCTGACTCTGGAAAACAATGTATGATTTGATACAAGTTAGTACTCTGATGGAAGACAATGTTTTGATGATAGTTTATGCTCCGAAGAAGACATAGTTCTTGCGCATCCTATGATAAACACCCTAAATCTGCTTTACATTTGAAGGTCTATGAGACATGCTCATCATATCCTCTATTCCTTTTGTCTTGGTACCAAGATATGCATAATCAATTACAAGGAATCTTTTTGACAAGTGTTCAATGGTGAATGAATCTAAGAAGATTTGATACGAAATGACATGATACATGCTGATTCTTGGAATCAAGACAATGTGCAATCCTTACCTGAAAAAAACTAGAAATAATGCACTGCAATAAGCATAATGTAGCCGTTTTTGCACTCTTACTCTTTACTTTTGTTTTACATAGTGTTGAGAAATATTTCTGAGAGTACAACTTTGTAAACACCCTCTTGTGAGGGATTATATTAAGAAAACCTAAATGTATTCTTTTGTAACCTAGCCCAGTAGTGGCGGCATCCCTCAACAACATTAGTGCAGTAAGCTACAAGGTTGAGAAGACTCGAAGACTGTCTGTTTGACTAGTAGGTGTTCATTAGAAGTGTAATTTAGTGGTGAATTATTGGATTAAAAATCCTTCATGTGGAAGGGACTAGACGTAGCCTCTGTGTAGGTGGTGAACCATGATAAATTGGCTGTAATATTCTATTTTTCTGTTGATCTTCTCTGTTTTCATTACTTTGGTTTACTCTTTTTAGAAATGGTTTTTTTTTTATATAAAACACAATTCAAACCCTTCATTTTTTGTGTTTCTCGTATTACAACCCTTTTATTAAAAGAAAAAAATTGATTGGGCAAGATGATGGGCCACATAATTGCCCATTCTTTAAATATGAGAGAATGAAATGTATCTTAAATCATTGGTCAAAGCCCAAAAATCCTAAGGCATCTGCAACATTACACCATGATACTCTAATTAATGTCAGAATCCCTAAAATCACTTGTTCACAATCTGTTTCCATAATCACGTCACGTAAACATTGAAGGTGCTAGAAAACACAAGAAAGAGGGGGTTTGATTTGTGTTTTTCCATTTGTAAAAGATAATTCAAAAGCTTAACCAAAAAGTATGTTCTTTATCAAATCATTCAACTTACAATTAAAACAGGTGATGAGACAAAGAGTTTGAATCATAAAAAACATGGATAAGAGCAACAAAGAGATAGTGAGAACACATATTTTCATACTAGTTCACAACAAATTATTGCTACATCTAGTACTTCTCTTACAGAGAGATTTTGCCTCAGTACAGTCGTGGACTTAATCATCTATTTCAATAATATCAATGCAAGTCTACGAAAATACTTTGATGTGTGATCGCTTTTTTAGAATTATTTCTATAACACATTGCCTTTCTTCATACTCTCTCCCACACTCGATTGACTGAAAAATGTTCTTCTTAAATAGAGAGAAGAAGTGTCCATTGAGAATTTTACTATTGGAGATCTTCAATCACCATTTAACGCATTCCAATCTTTAAGATGTATATCTTTGCGATTGATTTTGCGCATCTTCAATTTAAAATGGAAAATCTCAGAGGATGTTACTATAAGAGGATATCACAATTATCAAAGGCGGACATTCATTTTGCTTGACATACTTATCAGAGGCAGAATATCCAAATCGTTGCTTGTATTACCAAATTCACCGTAGACACGTTCATCAAAGTCTGACACAATTGTAGTAGCACTACAAGAAAGAAAACTAATTTGCGGCGGTTTTTAAGGACACATGCGGTGGTTATAACTGCCTCAAATGGAAGATTGTGACGGTTCTTCAACTGCCGCAGATTCGTGCGTCGCGAGGCCATTTTGCGACGGTTCCGTAAACCATCGTTCCAACCGTCGGCAACATTAGTGACGGTTCCTAACCGCCTCAATATACGTTTTGCGACATTTCATTTTTATTTGTATTTGAAACATTGCGACAGTTATCAACTGTCGCTATATTCATTTTGGACAATTTGAACTGAAACATTGCGACAGTTATCAACCGTCGCTATATTCATTTTGAGACAATTTGAACCGTCGCGATCCTAATAATTTAAATGAAAAAATTATGATACAATTTTTTCTTATTTTTTATTAATTAAAATAAAAAATATTCATAAATATCATCCACATAATTTAAATACACAATTAAATAACTATTGTAATTAAATTCAATTTATATAATTTTTTCAAAATAAATAACACCAATTCATACATTGAACTTAACTAAAATAATAAATAAAGTAGTTTAAATATTCAAAACATTAGTGGAGTGGCTAAACATACAAAACAACTCCATGAAACATAAAAGTTCATCAAAATATCTGATCAGTCCCTAATGATGTTGCTCCACAATCATCAGGTTGGTGGCTAGAAACAAATGAACATCTACCATCTATTGGCGATGCTATGTCTGTTGCCTAGAAAAAAAATGTTCTATACACACCTACCCACAATTACGGGCAAATAATCTTAAAAGTTCTCTATTTAGTAACCATAATAAATATCCAAAAAACTATAAATACAAATTTTAACTTGTAGTAGAAGTTCACAATTTAAGAATAATTAAAACAACCTTCTTGTGAAAGGACTGACTTAAAGATGTGGAAATGAAGAAAGGTTGTCTTTAATTGACAACTTATTAAGGAACCAATTCCCTACTATTTGTGAAGGGAAATTGTTGCAAAAGTCTCAATTATTATCATTGCAATAACAATTACAAATGTTCCTACCTATAACTTTGGTCTCTTACTATGATTACATGAATGCCTTATGTCAACAAATAACAAAAACAGGGCTATAATAGTGGTGAAGCACCACTCCAATCCAGGTCTTCGTCTGTGAAAATAGCAGCTAATAGTCCATGCCACCAGGCATAGCAAAACCATTGTTATCTTCTTTTGGGAGTTCATACACAATAGCTTCAGTTGTTGTCAATAAAAGATGACACATTGCAGAAAGTTGGTGGTAAGTTAGGGTTACCTATAACATGGCAATAACATCTACACTAATGCAAGTTTCTTAATATCCTACCTGGCTGTGTCAACCAAGGCGGTCTTAATCACCTTCAATGGATCAATTATTCCAGCTTTAACCATATCGACATATTCACCTAATTACAAAGTGGCAGGAAAAATAGTTGACAACAGAATCACTTATAATAATGTAAAATGAAAGAAACACCTTATTATCTTTTGACAAAAGCAAACACAAAAAGTAAAAAACGAAAACAAGAAACACTGACCTTTGACAGCATCGTACCCCAGATCAGGATTATCCTATTCCAATAATTTACAAACAACAACAGCACCCTCAACTCCAGCATTTGATGCAATTGTTTACATCGGTGTCTGCATTGTTTGTTAAACAGGTAGAAGAAGAGTGAGCAACTAGAATTGAAATTTAAGTTAAAACAAAATGCTATCAATGGTCTAAACCAAAAATCAGTGAAAGTGAAGAAAACACCAACCTTTAAAGCATTTTGGATTATTTGGACGCCTATCTTCTTATCGAAGTTGGCAGTTTGAAGCTTACTTAACTCATTTGATGCATAAAGAAGAGCAAAACCACCACTTGTGGAAAACATAAAATATATTATGATGTATCAGACAAATATCTGTTTAGATTGACTTATTTGAACTTATCTACTAACATAAGTACTTGCGAGACAGTTTGGGAGAGCTTATGAATACAACTTATGACATGTCCATAAGCTACTTTTTCAGCTTATTTTCATATTCTCTACATAATAGCTTATGAAAACAACTTATAGTTTATAATTTATATGAAAACAGTTGATGATTTAAAAAAGAAGAAAAAAAATTATACGAAAACAGTTTGACTTAATTTTATCTTTTATTATAGAAATAGCTTAAACATAAACATTTACATGATAAGTGTTTATGCTATAAGCGCTTAATTAAGCTATTTATCCAAACAATGCCATGATTAGAGAATGCAGAATTAAGCATACAACTGTCAATGCTAATAATTTACTAGGTACTATGCCCTCCTCTACAGCTGCCTTAGTTGCATTTAAGGCGTGTGTCACTCTATCCTTTTTCTCGCCAACTTCAGCCTCACTGGCTTCTCCAATATGCAAAACTCAAGTTTCAGATGTCAGTTTTTATCGTAAACAACCTTGGGGTGCTTAACAAGTAAAACTATAGAAAAACCATAAGAAAGCAGAGAGAATTCAAATAAGCATACCTTAAGCACCACAACACCCCCAGAAAGCTTGGCTAATCTTTCCTGTAATTTTTCCTTGTCATAATCTGAAGTGCTATTTTCGATTGTCGGCCTAATCTATAGATATAAATCCATAACAAGAAACAAGTCAGAAACATCAATGAACAATCAAACCTTTCTTGATACGAAAGAAAAATACACTAACAATGGTAAAATGAAATCTAATAGGAAATTGGAACAAACCTGCTCACATCTTTCCTCAATTGATTTCTTATTACCAGCTCCATCAAGAATGACAGTATCATCTTTGGAAATTGTAATCTAAAACATTGAGAAACTTAGTTAAGTCAGTCTGCATCCTTTACCAAAAACTGACCAATCATGAATATTAACGAAGAAAGACTACTAATACTCAACAGTGCATTAAAAGCACAATTATTAAGCTAAACTGATACCTTTTTGCAAGAGCCAAACATATCAGATCAACTTTTTCAAGATTCATGCCAAGCTCTTCAGTGATAAGCTGGGTGTATAGGTAAAATGTATCACTCATATGTTTATCAGATGAGACTGAAATATATCAACAATTTTATTGCAAACAGATAACTTACTTGACCCTGGAGACAACGAGATCCTGGAGACCAGATTTCCGGTTTTCACCAAAACCAGGGGCTTTGATTGCACATTACTAAGATAATGAGAAAACAAATCAAATTAGAAAAACCATGAATCAAAGATTGAAGGTACCTAAGAACAAAAAAGTAAACCGATAGGAAAAACAAACCTTGGATTCAGCAAACATTCATAGCATCTGCAATTGCATTCAAAACATTCATTAAATTTGAGAAACTTCAGCAAACTTCTGCAGACATTCATAACATCTAAATCAGTAACAAGCACATTACAATCCAAGATATTATAACACAAAGCAAGGGCAATTAGTTTTCGTCAAAGATCGAAGTGAGCAACGGTGCCATCGCCAGAGGTATAGTTTTCGTTTTTCTTTTTCAGAAATTTGAGAAAATGATATATTGAAAGATTACCTTTTCAAGAGTTGATTTTGTTTGCAAGATGATAAATCACCTTATTTGATAGAGGTGATTTTGTGTTTCTTCAAAGTTGGATTTCGTTTCCTTCAATGTTGACAGAGATTTGGGGGTTTTCAGAAATTTTAGGGTTTAAACGGCGGTAGTGAGGAAAATGAGAAATGAGAAAGGAAAATGAAACGCGGTAGGGATTTGAGTTAAACAGCGGCGGCAGTTGACAAAAACCGCCCCAAGAACTGTCGTAAAGTTGTGGTGAGGACGGTTGTTCCGGAACCGTTGCAGGCCAAGTGTCTGTAAAATTGAAATTTTCTTGTATTGTAGTTTCTTCATAATCAATGTGCTTTATGTTTAGAAGATTTTCATTTCTTTGTTCATCATAGGATCTAGCTTATACAAAAACAATGACCTATATTCCTTTTTCCTTTAATGCAATATTTTCTATTGCTATATTACGACTTGCTTTATTAGTAAACATAGTTACTTGTTTATTATGTAATAATATTATGTGTGTTTAGAAACACTTATATATATTATTATCTCTAATTCACTTGTAATTTATGTTACCTTAAAATAGATAGTCATTAATATAAATCTGTCTTTTAACTTAACCTACACACTTAGCAAATACAGTTAGGAGATAATGGTTCTTTATTTGTTCGTTTTTGTTAACACTAATAAACATATGTTTGCTGCAAATTGTAACCCTAAGATCACAGCCAAGCTCTCTGCCTCAATGGGTTTGAGTATCACATCTCTTTTCTAAGTGGCGGCTGCAAGAATATCCCCATTTGAATCGCGAATCACATACCCGATTCCCCAACTTTCATCTTTAGAACCTACATCAACATTAATCTTCACATGGTTGGAAGGGGGTGGTCCCCATTCTTGCATCAACATCTTCTTTTATTGATACTCCCTAAGACACTTCATCGCCTTCTACATTACCTCACTGCAAGCTAAGTTCATATCTTCAAACACAACTTGGTTCTCGCGTTCCATATATCGTATATAATAGTGGAAGTAATATTAGCTGTCTTTGATGGGGCCTTTAGATTAACGCCTATTGTTTGACTCTCCAAAGAGATTCCGGGGGGG